>JAWNZC010000014.1:1525000-2125000 GCA_035771165.1 Paragorgia papillata
ACTGCTCGCGTGTGTACGTTCGTTTGGGCCGCTGTGGTTCAGCCGCGAGAAAAGAAGACTAAAAAAGACCGCTGATCTAGCCAAAAAGCGCTCTTTCGAGTCCGCTACAGAGTGCCCACGCACTTTTTGGCATGACGAATTGTCAAGATGAGGCACCCTGTGATCTATATAAGAAACTGGATCACTGATCTCTATATATAACTGGATTATTGCTCATCTGGCTCCAAAAATGAAGCCAGCGGAGATGACGAATTGGGAGTACCAAGATGGCCGCCACGGGAACCTTGTATGTTTTCGTACCCGGCACGAAAACAGACGGAAAGAGCCACATTATAAATATTTTTGCCATTGGTATCAAACAAAGAAACTGTACAAGGTTTAGAAGCTTAGTTTTTGTATCTACTGCGTTTGCGCGAATAGATACTATGCTGTCATGTAGGGTCAAAAGTGTAAGTAACAATCAAAGTGTAAGTAACAATAGAAGAATCGGAGCCAATCAACAGCGAGTACGAAGAGGCAGTATCGTTCGTAACCAATCAAATAGCGAATACGATGTATAGTAGTTTTCGCGAGAGGCACGAGGGCAGAAAAATACGTCTGGGTTCGCAGGCTAAGATATAGGCGGACCGAGGTTTTCCGATCTCAACATCACGTTATGACTTATATGGTTTTGCGAAATGTTTTGCGATAAAACTGTGTATTTTGACTTTGTTCAGTTGTGCTCTAGCTTTGTTGGTGCTCACGTCAGTTTATTAATTCGTAAGTACTTTGATGATTAATTACCACAAATTTGTCGTAAGTATGATTTACCACAGTTTTCAAAAGCTAATGGTATTAAATAGTAAGCCTCTTCGGGGGGAAATTGAGCCTCTTCGGAGGAGAACAAATTGTATTAAGCCTCGTTGTAAGCCTCTTCGGAGGAGAACACTAGAGCCTCATCGGAGGAAAACAATTTGTAAGCCTTGTTGTAAGCCTCTTCGTAAGCTTTGTTTGTTTGTTTGTTTGTTTGTTCGTTCGTTCGTTTGTTTGTTTGTTTGTTTGTTTGTTTGTTTGTTTGTTTGTTTGTTTGTTGGCTTGTTGGTCTGTCTGTCGCCAGGATATCTCAAAAAGTATTGCATCGATTTTCATGAAAGTTTGCAGAAGGGTTAAATCCATTAAATTGTGGTTGAATTTAGTCAAAATTTGGATACATGAGAAATTAATAAAAATCTGACTGCAAGATTCTCCGTGTAGAAGAAATGTTTGATTGCACTCATTATCCTTATTTTATGCAAATATTTTTGCATAATTTTGGTACGAGTGCAATCAAGTATGTTTTTCATATATGCACGTGTTGGTCTCGTGAGCTAGCCTGATGGCTCGCTTTCCTTTTAAACCGCTCTAATAACCCGCTGGCGGTATAAGCAGTCTCTTGACTGCCCTCTCTAGTTACAAATGTTACATAAAGAGATAGCTAGCGTATAGCTGCGCCTATTTTAAGTAACTTGGCCGGAATGTTGTTTAATCCTGTAGCATTGTCTAGTTTCAAAGAATTTAATTAATAATTAAATGAAAATTTCCTTCTACAGTAGCTTTCTCAATAGAAAAGGTAGAGCCGACTGGAGGAATATATAGACTTCAAATGAGGGCAAGAATCAGTTGACTTGCTAAATTAGGCCTAACGCCGGTAGTATGTTTATTTAAGAACTCCGGAATTTAATCGGGTTTAGACAACACTGTATATTGCCAGATGTTGGTCTAATATTTATTTATTTATTTAACTTCGCCATGTATAAAATAATAAATGGCAGGGTCACCGCAACAGTATACACCAATTACTGCGGACCCCCGTTAACAAAGACATATACAAAATTAATTAATTTAAGATCAAATAACTAAAGTTAGTTACAATTATTAAAAACAGCAAGATATAGGGCTAGCTAGACTGCGAGCAGTATCCAAGATCTGGGGTCATCTACATCGTAGTTTATATCCAAGGCAGTAAAATAATAATTGAAAAGCAAAATCTTAAATTGCTTAATGGTTATGGAGTTATATCTTAATTCTCCAGGAAGTAATAAGAAGTATATGTTCCAGATTCTAGTGGATCTATTAAGGAAGTTTGGAATGTCATTGTTTTACATCTTCGAAGGCGGAAGAGAGTTAGGTTCGAGCGAGTTGCTTTAGATCTTGTTAGTCTATTTGGAATGTTAGGACAGCCAGGAACAAGCCAGGGACGTAGCCAGGGGGGGAGCTGGGGGAGCCGCGGCTCCCCCCTTTTGATATAAAACAACAGACATGTAACTACAAAACTGATGCAATATGAATTGTGTCTGGAAATAAACTGTAAACAGTGTATTCATTCTACTGAGTGTATGCATTTTGAGTATCTATGTGAGTATGTGACCATAGGCGTAGAGTATGGGGGTGCTGGCTGAGGGGCTTCAGCCCCCTGAGAAATCTTAATGGGGGGGCTTAGCCCCCCCAGAAATTTTGCAGCAACTGACTCATTAGGTTACTCGTTAGGCTAAAGTAACTGTTACAGACTCATTCCTGTCAGCCAAAAGCACCCTAAAACAGTGATAAGTCAACTCAGTAAACACAACGTCGAAAAATTGTTGAAATGTGTTGTATTTTAACTAGTTTTTATGACATTTCATGACCTTCAGTGTTCTTAAAATTCACCCCTCAGAATGCAGGAAATGGCATTTCCAAGACTCTAAATTTCAAATATTTCCGGGGGGCCCCTAGAAGAGGGTTGATGGGCCATATAGCAAGTCACCAGTCCATCAACCTAAAAAGGTCCTGTTCAGCACTTCAGCCCCCCTTGACAAAAAGAAACTCTACGCCTATGTATGTGACGTTTGCGTGTTTTGAGTATTTTATGTTTAATGTTTAATGTTTAATATCACTTTGCCAATCCATACACACTAATAACATAATATTATTTACATAACAGCATAACGGAATGATTTGGATGGCCGGATTGCAGCAGGGGGAAACTAAATTCCATAAAATCTTCCTCCAAAAGCAAGGAAATGGCATTTCAGCCACTCTCGATTTCAAAATTTCCCTAAAAGTTTATTTTGATTTCGGCTCCCCCCCTTTCAAAATCCTGTCTACGTCCCTGGCACCCTGCCCTGAACCAATCATAGAGATAGAGCTGGATTTTGGCAACCTGTAGGGTATGTTGGTGTGATAATTTCTTTGTTTTTACAGTAAAATTTGAACTATATATATACTCGCTGTAGAATTTAGATGAAAAAGTTCGTTCAAATTGCTGCAAATGGTGGTTCCGAGGTTCTAAATTTCAGAAATTTCTGGGGGAGGACCCCCCCTACCAATGCAGTCACTAATTGCCATTACTCCCCCCCCCCCACACTTTTTGACACCTTGCTACAGCACTGTTATTTGACAGTCAATGTCTAAATAATTACATGATGATATCAACCTTTCTGGAATTCCTAAAGGCTAATTCCAGCCCGTTTGCAAGTGGTGAGTTGCAATGGTAATATAATACTTTTGAGTTTTGACAAGTCACAACTCATAAATTTATGCATACAGTATAAAAAATAATGGACATTTAAATACATATAAGTGATACCAAGTAGCACTGTAGTGGTACTGTAGCATTGACAATGCATCTTTAACCAGTGAGAGTATTCACACAACAGGAATTGAACCCAACAGCCTCTGCAAGGGCAGTACTGGGGGGGGGGGGGGGGGGGGAGGGCAATATTTGGATCTGGAGGGCCAATATTTCTAAGAACCCAATATCTCCAACAATGGGGCTAAAAAAGCCTAAAATTTGCTGGGGGGCTTTGCAAGACTACCTTTCCCTGGGTCCATCCTGGCTCTTGATGGCCTGTTTCCAAGAACCTCTAACTCTTTCCTGTCCGAATTGGTCTTTAGTATTTTATTCTGGCTAATGCCAGATGATTTTATTAAGCTCTGGGGAAGCCCTCGGACAGGAATGAGTTAAAGCATGCTATGTATCACAGTATGTACCTGCGTGTTCAGATCAGCTTCAGTAATTTTTCACCTAAGAAAGTACTGCCTTATAATTTGTCAGGCAGAACTGGTTCTTATATATTGGGTGCTATAAATTGTCCAGATTTCAGCCTGGAGGTTCTTAATCTGCAGTTTCTTTTATGCAGGTTTTTACTGTATTGCATTACACATGTGACCCGTGATGTGACACATGTCAAAACATGCTGAGTAACAAGACCCTCTGGCTCTGCCACTTCTTGTTCCCCCAAACTTAACATTTCTGAAGATTAGTAAAATAATACACTGAGAATAATCTCTTTTTCTTAAATCATATTTGATACAACACACCAATTTCATACAGAGTTTTATCCTTAAATTTTATAGTTCAAATGTGAATTTATACCAGTGTGATGTTTTACTGTATACTTGATAGTTGACATCTTCTACTGGTATTGCCTCATCTGAGTGATCATGTAACATTCACCAATGAATTTAAATTTTAAATATAAGAAAACCGTAGTGAACAAAATGTTTACTATATTCTCAAAAGGATAAGATTATTTAATAACATGAGGTTTAGAAAAGTTCGGTTGAATTTATTATTGTCTTGATCTGTG
Source organism: Paragorgia papillata (assembly GCA_035771165.1). NCBI lineage: Eukaryota > Metazoa > Cnidaria > Anthozoa > Scleralcyonacea > Coralliidae > Paragorgia > Paragorgia papillata. The sequence continues at coordinate 1,529,587 of JAWNZC010000014.1, forward strand.
GAATTTATAATGTTCTATTGTAAAGAAATTAATAAATGACTTCTTAGCATCATACAAGTTTGGCAAGGAATTCACCACACATCAACTCTTTTCCACTCGATGTCTTTATTTCCATCTTTGCTACTAAATTGATGGCTGGAGCGAAAGAAGGAACGGCCAGTGATATGTAGATGACAACTCCCGTATCTGCTTTCAATGGACATGTTACCTTATGATTCTTGCATATATCTTTATCAGCAAAGGGGAAAGGGAGCGTTGCGGGACCAACGATAGCATGGAAATCGATTGTGCCATTATTTATCACAGTGTTTGGTGTAAGAGATACCTTTCCATGATAGTCTTTACCTCGAGTGAAAGTACACGGATCAGCAGTACCTTCGTTGCAATCGAAATCAAAGGAAGTTAGTTTACCCAACTTACTCCCACAATCTTTAAATTCAACAATTACGCCTTCTGTCAACGTCCCAAAGACTACCGCCACGACTACAAAAAGTTGAAAGCTTAACACCATATTTCTGCCTTCCGTGCTCTTTGATATCTCTTTACGAAATACGAAATACTTTGACAGTGGTTTCCTTGTGACTTGCACAGTCACTTATAGTCAAACCGGATGTTCTCTTGCGTACGACTTTGCAATTTTGATTGGCGGATCAATCAACAACTTGCAACGCTTTACCACGATTCCTCGAGGGGTTGCTTAAAATATTGGTTTTAAACATTGAACAACACATAAATGTGATGTTTACTTAAAGGTAATGACTCTAACTTTATGTAGAATTTCGCATTATCTAAAGTTTGGCATTTAAAACGATTTTTAGGGCAACCCGTCGATGATTGAATCCATCAATCAAAATTGCAATGTTGCGTAACTGTCCGGATATCATACTCGGACAGGAATGAGTTTACACTTTTTGTTTATTTTAGCATAGCCAATACGCAGACACAAAGACCATCAGTATTTAATAATGCGTCATGACGCGCGTTATTGCTCAATCTGATTCTTTTGTTATATAGAGATACCAGCATGGGAAATTTGTTATTCCCCCGCCGAGGGTGAACAGAAATTCTGGACTACGGTGCCACTTTACCACTTTCTCCTAAGCTAACATAAAAATCATAAAAAGCATAAGCAGGCTTGGACTCAATAGACTGGCCATTATTGTCACATTGTGCCATTTTGCCTTAGAACAATGGGCAGACATTGTTTCACAATATACTCAGCCATTGTTCTATCGCAAAATGCACAACGGCCAGTCCAAACCTATAGAGTATAGGCTTGCACTTAGTCTTTTGATAGAGAAAAAATAAAGTTCTAAACAATGAAATTTTCAATGTCAATCATCATTCGCTGAGGGGGGGGGGGGGGGAAGAGGGGGCAAGGGGGGTTTTGTCACGAGTTCAGATACTTTTTTGGCATTTCAGGAATCACAAAAAGTAAAATAGCATCTTCACGACTTTTTCAACAGTTCAATCACGATTCACAGGACAATATTGCTCTAAATCACGATTCACAAAGCTCAAAAATAGCCAATCACGGATTCACAAAAATACCCTTGCCCCCCCTAGCTCTTCGCTCTGAGCTGTTCAACGGCGACGGAGCTCTGAAGTTGTCCTCGAGCTCCTGCATAGAAGGTTTGGGATCGTTACGTGTGTGAAGTTGTGAACACCGCCCATTTGGTGCCAGTCAGATCAGTGTCCTAGCACTGGGCACTCAGTCTGAGTGTGTGGTCTGAACGCGACCCAAATCTCTAATTATGCTAAAATACGGTTTTTGTGTCTACTGCGCATGCGCCGTAGCACACTATGTTATCGTATATGGATCTTGCTTGTGGCACCTAACGTCATCGACGAATAAAACACGGAAAGCGCCGAAAGTTTGCCGAAAGTTTGCCGAAAGGGCGCCATATTGTTTTGCTCATGCGGTCGAAGCAGGGGCGTGGCGACTGGGGGGGGGGGGGGGGGAGGGTGCGACACGTCATGGAAGGTAAATTCTGGAATGAGACGCTGTTTATGTTTCATCTTAATAGCATATTTTATTTGCCATGTCTAAAACAACTAGTTAAGCAATACGGAAGTAGAAATATGGTTTGGTGTACACTAATGTTGTGCTATATTTAACAATTAGACAACGAGCCCGAGTTTTCTATGAGCGAATAGTCAACGAGGCGAAGCCGAGTTGACTATCGCTCATAGAAAACGAGAGTTGTCTAATTGTTTTAGTATAAATTTACCAACAAAAGTTAAATAAATTCTCGACCATAACATATTCTTTGAGGCTCGTTTAAGACATTTTTTAACAGCCAACAACAAACGTTCAACAGTCATTTCGGACATCTCCTTGGCCCGTACAGTAATTGATGGAAAAGAAAAGTTTTCTTGCATAATTTAGCATGGATTTTCATGTACAATATTGAAACAATATATATCCACTCATTTGTTTTGTAAAAGTGACAAAAAGTTGAAAGGAACATTCAATTTAGCATATAGTTTAGTAAATAAGTTTACATCACGAAATCTTGTCAACAGCTAGCGTAATTTTGAAATGTGTTTTGTTTGCAGTTATTTCGTTTTAAACGACCACAGATAAACAATTTAACGATGTTACCATTCATAATTTCCATTCTAATCATTTTGTAGCCGTTTTTGTTTTCTGTAGAACGTATTGCTTCGCCTAAATGTCCAATTTCTTCTTTCATTTGGCCACTCCGTTATAATTTCGGCACCATTGTTGCTTAACAGAACAACCGCTGGCTCTAATGATCACTGTTCGTGCTATACTACGCATTTTGTCATTGGTCAATTTTTTTAAAAGAATGACTTTCATTGGTTTATCCCAGAGGTTTATAATTAACAATTAGTCACCGAAGTCGAGGTGACTATCGGTAAATACACCGATAGTCACCGAGACTGAGGTGACTAATTGTTTTAGTATAATTTCAGAGGTTGATAAAAACCCAATCACGTTGAAACAAAAACTTTTAAACAACTGCTTTCATTTTAACAGTGGTGATTCTGTTTATTCACAGACGATGTTAGCAAGCCACAGTATTTGTCAGTAAATAATTTCAAAAAAAGAGTAAACAACATCCTACTTTGGAATTGAACTTGTACATACATTCAAATATATGCTAAAAAGACTTTTATTCCGGTATTGTGGAATGTGGATCCTGTGTTACGGCTTTTCTTGCACTTAATTCATGTTCAATATGTTCTTCACTCATGACGAAGTTTTCGCCACATCGCTACGACCAAAACCTAGCCAAAACATACAAAAAATACGACGAATTATAGAAAATATATTTCCTTACCTTTATAAAGTTTTTTTTTTTTACGATATTTGATATGTACAACATCTCGGTGATAAATGTTTTCAGTATTATGCTCTTTTGTTTGTCTCAAAAACTACAGACCCCATTTTGAAAAAAAAAATCAACAGTTCAATGAATCAACAAATTCTAAAATCTCATACTTCAAAATGACAACTCCGAGGGGGAGACTGAAACGAGTAAAGTCAGTGCAGTGATGAATAAGTACCAGTCTCTTTTCCAAAACTACTTTTGAAGAACAATTTCTTGTGATGCAATAGTCACCGCGCTAGGCGGTGACTATCACCTCAGATTCACCGCTGAGCGGACCAATCAGAAAGCTGGAAATCCTCTTTTCCACTATGAAATTATACTAACACCAATTAGTATAAATTTACAAGTTTATAATGCAAATCCTCGAATTTCATTGGCTATTGCAGGAGTTTATAATTGGTGATATAAACCTTTGGGATAAACCAATGAAAGTCATTCTTTTAAAAAAATTGACCAATGACAAAATGCGTAGTATAGCACGAACAGTGATCATTAGAGCCAGCGGTTGTTCTGTTAAGCAACAATGGCGCCGAAATTATAACGGAGTGGGCCAACCTCGTACCCAGGGCCATTTGTAGGGAACTGGGCCAAGATGGCGGGAACAAATGGCCCTGGTGGAGGCTAGGCTATCTCAGCCTCTGATTGGTCAAGAGCTTATGGCGTAAATCAGACGGTTTGATTTTGTATTTTTAAAAAAAAATATTGTATTTTGACCTTGTCGGTTGTTCCTGCCCACGGCACGGGAAATTATATTTCAAACCATGCAATAATTAGCTGTAATTAGGTATAATTACTGTGTAAAGAACTGAGTTCTAGTTATCAAAATGCGCAATATACTGCGCATTTTGAGCTAGCCTCCACCAGGGCCATTTGTTCCCGCCATTTTGTTTTTGGCCGCCATCTTGGCCCAGCCCCTACAAATGGCTCTGGGGACGAGGTTGGGAGTGGGCAAATGAAAGAAGAAATTGGACATTTAGGCGAAGCAATACGTTCTACAGAAAACAAAAACGGCTACAAAATGGTTAGAATGGAAATTATTAATGGTAAGACGTTAAATTGTTTATCTGTGTTCGTTTAAAACGAAATAACTGCAAACAAAACACATTTCAAAATTACGCTAGCTGTTGACAAGATTTCGTGATATAAACTATATGCTAAATTGAATGTTTCTTTCAACTTTTTGTCACTTTTACAAAACAAATGAGTGGATATATATTGTTTCAATATTGTACATGAAAATCCATGCTAAATTATGCAAGAAAACTTTTCTTTTCCATCAATTACTGTACGGGCCAAGGAGATGTCCGAAATGACTGTTGAACGTTTGTTGTTGGCTGTTAAAAAATGTCTTAAACGAGCCTCAAAGAATATGTTATGGTCGAGAATTTATTTAACTTTTGTTGGTAAATTTATACTAAAACAATTAGACAACTCGCCGTCGTTTTCTAGGAGCGATAGTCACTCGGCTTCGCCTCGTTGACTATTCGCTCATAGAAAACTCGGGCTCGTTGTCTAATTGTTAATTATAAACTCCTACTATAGCCAATGAAATTCGAGGATTTACATTATAAACTTGTAAATTTATACTAAATGGCCGATATAAACGCATATATGTGATCACATACTGATATTTCTAGAAAACAATGTGTAGCAGACTGTAGCTGTGGTGTAGCTGTTAACATTTGGGACTGACATATCCTTTATGAACACAATATTCATTGAATAGAAATGGTCTTTATAATATGTACAGTAGCTATAAAAGTAAATCTATCAAACCCAAGATGGTTTCAAGTGATAATAAAATTTATCAATTACAAATTATATAGCGAGTCATTTTCTGGCGATGTATTACTGACAGCTAATAATAAAATATTTTCAATTTTTTTTTTGTTAAATTACAAATAGCGGTTTGCTTACTGTTGGTGTTTAATAGCTATACTGTTGCAATATTTATACATTTCCCACTGTTTATCGACAATTTGTATTCGATTAATATTATAGAAAACTTGGTAAAATATTTTAAATTTACTTTGTGTTTTCTTAAGAACATAGTTTTACCTTTTAAATTGAAAGGAGTCAAATGTAATCTGATACATTTTACAGGAGTGCAGGTTGAGTACTTCCTATTCTTGTGTGTTGTAAATATCAACTGAAGTCATGTTAACAGTGTATACAATATCTTATATCTGTGCATGACATTTTTTAATCAATTACTATTTTGTCTGACATTTTATTAACACAAATAATGTGCACGAATGTGCAATATGGGTTATCAAAGTACCAAACAAAGTGAACTATAATTAGATATTTATTTCAGAAGTATTGAGAAGAACATTTTACATTAAGCACATTTACAGTTACTCTTAAAGCACTCGTGTTTTATGATTAAACACATTAAGTACTGGTGCTGCAGTAAGTATTTCTTGTTTTCAGTTTTCTTACTAATAAAATTATGCTCTCTTTGTCTTTTGTGCATATTGTGTTACTTACAGTCAAGGAATTTTGAAGTTATCAGCATGCAGTAGACACATGTACGCACTGTGTACCTATTTTTAGAATTAGGATAGAGTAAAGGAAATTAGCGATGCTTTATCAATTCCGTATAGAAAAACATATTTAGCTGTCACAGGACCATGCCTAATAGCCTGACATGTCCGAGCAATCATTATAACGATCCGGCTGGTGGCAAAATTAAACAAAACATAATTTTAATAGCAAATTTTAAGTTGGGGTTGAAGTGGGCAAGCTTAAGCCATGTCCACATAATCCGTTTTCAAAGGAAAACGGAGACTTTTTAATTCGTGCACAATAATCGTTTCGAAAACGCTCTCCAGACGTCGTTTTTCTGCACTAAGCATGTTGTTCAAAAATAGCCGCCAAATTACAATTCTTCTATGTGCATATATAAATTAGCCCTTATATGACCTCGTTTAAAGTAAAAAAATTTTTGAATTCGTTCATAAGGGCTAATTAATAGACCTCAAATTATTTAAAAATGGCCGCCGAATTAAAATTATTTTATATACACATTGATTAGCCCTAATATGAACTCGTTTTCAAGTAAGAAATTCAAAAACAAAATTACTATAAAACGAGGTCATAAGGGCTAATTTATATGCATATAAAAGAATTTTAATTCGGTGTACTCTCTATGTATAAACACCGCTGCCAAACGTTTGCGCACGCGTGAAATTGTTAGAGTATAAACATTGGCAACAACCAGACAGCGAAGATTAAGTAAAACTCGACTATTTATTTGTGTTTTAAAAAAAGGGTAATTACCTACCTAATAATATAGAGGGCAAAATTACTCGAATATGATTGGCTAATAAAGAGGGCATTTTTGTGTAATTCAGGCCGAGGGCAAAATTACTTGCACTTGATTGGTTCCTTGATCAGAAGTTCGCTTTGTTACTTAGCAACAGTTAACCTCAGAGGACTGACCTTTTTTCAACAAATCTGCAAGGTTTTTCGGTCTGAATATGCTTTTTTGTTTACTTTGAACTAATTTAAACTATTGAAGGAGTGTATATTAGTGAAAATGAATACACTAGAAAAGTCACGAACGTTTCACCGACCGTGATAAGGAACAGGTACTTCGACATTTTCTGGACATAATATAGCTCTGGAATAATTTTGCCCTGCTATATTATTAACACCTAATCGCACGAGTTCTCGTAAAATTAAGGTTTAATTTCACTCGTGTTTTTAAAATCTTACAAATCACCCTCGTCGCTTCGCGACTCGGGCAATTTTGTAAAATTTTGAAAACACTCGTGAAATTAAACCTTAATTTTCCTCGGCCCCATGCGATTACCTATACTTATTATACTTAACAGCTTTTGTGTGGGACTCTCGGACCAGTCCAAATATTTCAGTGTTTTCCCGCTCTTTTTTTGAAGTACAAGTTCGGATGTCGCGCCGGCGCAAAACATTTGGCATATGTGTTATATGTATATATAGCCCTTCGCAGACGTTAGTGGGGGGTCCAGGGGGGAGTGAGAACGAACCCGAACTGACTGACGGCTGCGAAGGAGACTAATAATATGTATATAAAATAATTCGTCGGCCATTTTTGAATAAGGTCTATGACGTCAATTTCTTTTCAATTTTTCTTTTGAATTCTTTTCAATTTTGTTTATTGTCTTAGCTTTTGTATATTTTCAGTATAGAATTCAAAAGGCTGAAAATGACGTAAAATGGGTATGTAAATATACACTGAACAAAAGCGTAAAAAACCTTCTATTATATTAAAACCAGACTTATTTTATTAACTATGAGTTGACTCAATTACACTAACACCAACAAATTACAATAAAAATTTACCATATTAGATGCCAAACTACAGATGCATACACCCGTGTACGCAAGAGCAAAACACAATGTAAGAATATAACCGTAAGACCTAGACAACAAAAGTGCGTATAACGTGAAAAATTGTTATTGTTTTATTTGAAAGCGCCACCAAAATTAAGAAGAATGCCGTTGAAAGTTCGACAATATCGATTTTTGGTCTCGAGTTATTGAAGTTTATGCAATATTCGTTTCCTTGCTTCGTTCTTGAGATATTTCAGTTCGTCTGATATGCAAATTAAACATTTTAACGTCACATGTGCATAATGACTGAGTTATTGATAAAAGTTATATCTTTGCTATTATCAAACCAAAACAATTCGAGGGAAGCATGTGCGTGTGTTTCGCCCAGAACACTATAGCCTGCGGGCAGGCTAAGAACACTACTGATCTAGATTTTCAAGTGATTATGTAATATATCATACACGAGGAGGAGTGTTTCATCAGGATATCCAAACACCGAGACGTTTGTTGAAAACCGAGGCGAAGCCGAGGTTTTTGAACAAACTTTGAGCATCTCAAACAGTATTTTAAGAGAAAATCAAGATGAAAGTTTGCTTAATTTATGTAATTTCTTCCTCCGATATCCAAACCACCGACACGGTACTTTGTGTTTTCTTCATGAATGATTAATGAGTTTGAGATTTTTATAGCAAAGATATAACGTTTTTCGATAACATAACTCATTATGCAACCTCGTTCCCAGGGCGTTTTTGAAATAGGGAAGAGGGAAAAGGCCCTGGCAGGTAGCCTGAGAAAATCAGACCCCATCTCAGGCGCAGGCCCCTCCCGCCTGGCAGGCTGACACTTCCGGATGTTTGCCATAAGATCAAACACTCCTTGTCGTGTATAATAAATATACATCAAGTAAAACACCACAGCACTCGCATTTTATATTACTAGTAGTTTTAAAATCGGAAGGGTGTATATACGGGTCCCTAATTGGTTATAAGTCTTGATTTTACGGTATTCTTTTGCTATTGTCTCAATTTTACTACTTCAATTTCTTCACTTTTACATCTGGATGTTTGTTCCAGTAGTAAATGATTTGGAAAAGCAACACTCCATTTAAAAACAAAGAAATAATAAAGTTGGCCAGCAGAATCATGTCCCCTGTTTCCTGGTAGGTTGTAAAAACACGTGCGAGAGCCCCGGCAAACAACATAAATATCATAATACCAGACAATTGGCCTGTGTGACCATTGCGAAAATTCTCATAAATTTGAAGAAACTAAAAAAAAGAACAAAAAAAACTTATGTCAATTCAAACCTTGTCTCTTTCCATTTAAAGTGCCTCTAAACTCAAATAAGATATTACTGATATGGATTCTATATAAAGTGAATAGTTGAATGCCAAAATATTTTCTGACTTGAACTTTTATTTGTTGTTATATTGAGGTTTGTATTTCCAAAATGTTAATGAGGATGACGTCAATGTAGGCATGTGTATGGGTTTTTTTTCTTTTCTTATGATAAACCGCTTGAAGATTTTAATGAAAAAAATGATAAAATACAGAATATACTATTCAAATATTCCATTAACATGTGAATTGGGTAATATTTCTCCTGTAACAGAACATTGTGCACGTGTACGCAAATTATGCCTACATAGACGTCATCTCATTACCATTTTGGAAATACAGACCTCAATATAACAACAAATAAAAGTTCAAATCAAATAATATTTTGGCATTCAACTATACACATTAAATAGAATCCATACGCAGTAATATCATATTTGGGTTTATAAGCACTTTAAAAAGTAGATCCGAAATATAGTCAAAAAGTAGAGAATATACCACATACAACTTGAGCTGGAAAAACAAACAAACAAATGTCTAGTTACTGAATTCATTAAAAAATACCATGACCGTTCGTCCGTTCCCATATAGTAACATTTTTATTTCAGTGACCATAAACAACACGCCTATATATAAATAGTCCAAAACAAACTCGGGAAAAAGTCTATATAAACATATAACAATGATATTCCGAAAATGGGGGAAATTAGAGCTGTTAATCTGGAGATGTATGAATTATTGAAACTGACGTTTCTATACTTTCAAAAGGCAATTTTTCAGGTAAAGTTTGACTGTACTTTACACCGTTATGGCTAAGATCAAGTTTTTAAATGTTTCAATGATTCGTTAACAAGAATGGCATGCCTATGTTTACATGGTTTTAGCGACCACTTTGTACTTTGTAAAATCGTATGGAATTTCTCACTCGATACAAAGAATACAAAGGGTGCTATAATACCGTTCCCACTGTAAGCGACCTCCTCTCGTTAGAGATGAACAGCTAATCTGAACAAAATAGAGGTCGCTTACAAAAGGTTGAAATCCCAACGTTACCGGATTACCTTTTGTACCAGATTGCCCAGCCCAATACGGTATGAAAACCATAACGTTTTCCTTGCAGTTACACGGTGGCACATTAAACTAGATGTCGGATGGAAATTAGGTCTTTTCGAAAGAGCTCCATGACAACCATTTGACCTTGACAGACGTTTGCCATGTTTCGGTGCCTTGTCAACCCAAAAATCAACGATCAATCAATTTTGTTTGACGAAGAACCTGTACTCTAGTTGTAATCGTCTATGCATTGAATCTTTTCTTCAAATGTGAACTTTTAGAAGGTAAAGATTGGGAAGGTAAAAGTTCGGAAGGCGTGAGAATGAAACATGACACATGTTTGTCAAAAATATCATCTTAGACGATAGGAGACGGTTCAAAGTCAGTGTATAAACAAGCAGCGAAAAATTAAGTTGGAAAAAATATCAAAAGTTTTCGAGTGGAACATATCGAGTGGAACATATCGTACACCTTTAAAAATCCCCAAAACCTCAAAAAATCCGAAAAATTCTCAGAAAATCCCCCAAAATCTCAGAAAAATCCTAAAAAAGTCCCACAGGATTTAGAAAAAAAAAAAAAATCTCGTACGCTTTTTCGGGAGTCTTGATTCGCCCCTTGGAACGTATCGGATTGAACTGGTTACAACCGAACTGAAACGTGTCAGATTGCTTTTCATACTGTATCACTTCTGAATCGGAGTAGTTTTCTGACGATAGCACGTATCGGAATGCCACGGTCTTGTGTAACCAGGCCTATATAACCGGTATATAAAAAGTAATCCGGTGTCGTGTAACTGGGCCTTCAACTGCATTTCTGTTCCTAATTTAATATATACTTATTATACCAGCACGTTTTTGAGTCCCGTACCCAATGTCGTGACTCACCTTACTGAGAAACAGAATAGGTATAACTCCGACTTGCATTTTAGTGAGAAGATCTTCAGATGTTAAGCCACTAATCAATACATAAATTAACAGTGAATACCCAACTGGAAATGCTAAAGCTCCTGCTAAACTTCCACTGTAATAATAACACATTATGATCAAAATAGATGTTTGAACACTCATGAATAAAGACTCTCCCCAAGTGCTACAAAAAGAACAAAACATTTAAAAATTAAGATCTAACTCGTATACTGCATGGCCACTGTAAGAAAAACATCACCATGAAAATTTACCTGAATGGAAATCCTTTCTCCAAATTATAAGCATTACTCACTGTAAATGCTAAGAGTTCTGCATAAAAAGCAAGGATGCTTAACCCTTGAGTGCTGCCTGCTTTCACAACTTTTAAAATCTGAGGCACTTTCACTAAAAAGGTAACACCAACAATTGGTTGAAATGTGTTTACATTACAAATTAATTATTACTGCACAAAGTAACAAATTTGGCATTAAGGAAATAGTTTTAGCAGACTCGTCAAGTATTTCTAAAACTGAATTCAAAAACTACATTTAAATACTCTTACTTCTCTTTAAAATGTTATTATACATTAGAGGTGTGCGAATCCGATACGGTCGGATCGGATTCGGACTAAACTTTTATCGTTCGGATCGGATTTTGTTCTTTTTTTCTCGGATCGGATCGGATTTTGTTCTTCTTTTCTCAGATTGGATCAAATCGGATTTTGCACTTTTTACCCGCATCAGATTCACTTTTGTCATTGTTTTTGTCACAAAATTAACAAATTCACTAGTTGTATGCACATGCACAACATATGAACGTTACTATTGCATAAGATTATTATTGTATAGTAGTTTTCTTAAATTTATTTGTTCATTGGTTTTCTTTTCGGAAAGTTTGCGCAACTATTGCAACATATATCCGGTGTTTTAATTTTTCCGGACCGGATCGGATCGGATTTGAGCAGCTGTTTTCGGATCGGATCGGATCGGACTACGATTTTTTGGCTTCGGATCGGATTCGGATTGACAGTTTTGGCAAACCCACGGATTATAAGGGGTCAATCCGATCCGACGCACACCAGTTTTAGTTTTCAGTCGGTGTGATAATCTACGAATTTTACCGACTTAACCCTTTAACAGGTAAGTTTCTGTAAGAGGTACCAAGTTGACAAGTAAAATCGTCTGGCGTTAGCCAGAGTAACAGAGTAATATATATATATATATATATATGTAATATTTATAAAACCGCGCAGGAGGGCTTTATCGGATATAAAACACGAGGCGATAGCCGAGTGTTTTAGAGCCGATAAAGCCCGTACTGCAAGGTTTTTAAATGGCTTCTAAAAAGAATCACTTCATACGTTCATTGGCGTAGTAATTTTGAAAATTAAGCTTATCTCAGCCGTTAAAAAACAGCGAGAAACTTAGAGCGAGTCTATATCACATATATAGATCCGATACGCTCATGATTTTTCTTTGAAAGAATTTTGAAAAGACTTTGAAAGATTTTTCTTTCAAAGAAAAGTGATTATTTTTAGAAGCCATTTAAAAACCTTGCAGTACGGGCTTTATTGGCTCTAAAACACTCGGCTATCGCCTCGTGTTTTATATCCGATAAAGCCCTCCTGCGCGGTTTATAAATATTACATATATATATATATGCAACGCCCACTACCCTTGTGGAAGTTTGAGCACTCTGGGCCCATGCGCACTTCACGCTATCTGAATGTATTTCACCGATGCTGTCCCACATGCGGTTGTCACCGACGATCGCATGTGTATAAGTAATTGATGAAATTCATTCAGATTGTTCCAAGATGTTGTACAGCGTTCCAAGATGTTGTACAGCGAAACACCGTGTCTGTAGATTGAACTATGTACGCTCCTTCACTTCGGTGTTGTTGAGCACTCTCATGCGAAGTTGCCGTGGGTACCTATTAGCGATAATGCAACGCTCACTACCCTTGTGGAAGTTTGAGCACTCTGGGCCCATGCGCACTTCACGCTATCTGAATGTATTTCACCGATGCTGTCCCACATGCGGTTGTCACCGACGATCGCATGTGTATAAGTAATTGATGAAATTCATTCAGATTGTTCCAAGCTACACAAGCGAAACACCGTGTCTGTAGATTGAACTATATATAAATATATATATATTCAAACAAACAAAGTGTTGTTCGCGAAATGTCGAAAAGTGCTCAATACCGTAAAGATAGAGCGAATATACTATAAGTGGGCTTACCTCAAATGTTGATGGTCGCTACTGTCAGTTTCACGCTGGGCGATCTTCAGGCGGATCGCCCAGCGTGAAACTGACAGTAGCGACCATCAACATTTGAGGTAAGCCCACTTATAGTATAGTATATATATATATATTATGCCTGTTAAAAGGTTTTAAAGATGAAATGCAAATTTGCTTTATCTTAAAGCAAGTATACTTAGTAAATTGACAACATTTTCTCGAGAAATTAGGTGTAGTTCATGAACTAATTTTATGCAATATATATTTTGGCAGTCTGGCTTCCAGGAATTTTTCGCTATAGCTACTTCTGGAAGCTAATACGCAACCTCACTGATTGACGGTGTCGAAAAAGATGGTGGCGGTACATTTATTGTTGATCATGTTAACATGGATTAAGTAAGCAAGAACTTCACTCCTACTAAAATTGATCTTTTTAAAGATCTATCTTCCGATAATTGTACAAGAATGCGCAAAGGATTGTGGTTAAATGTACGAGTTGCCATCTTTTTCGGTACGGTCAATTACTATTGTCTTTTTTTATTAATTTTGTAAAATAATCTAAAAAGGTTACAAAAAGTAAGTTGTTGTTGTTGTTGTTGTTGTTGTTGTTGTTGTTGTTGTTGTTGTTGTTGTTGTTGTTGTTACTATATAAAGCTTTTTTAGAACTTCAGAAATCTTCTTCTGACGACAGTGAAATATTCTTCCAGTTTTACTCTATTTTTAGATTTTGGGGAAGTAAAAAAAACTAACTATATAATTGAATCGTTATTTCAATTGAAAATTAGTTGGTATGTCATTTTTGAGTGATAAAAAGAAACGTCTACAAAACGTATATTTATCTGTACACAACTTTACGTCACAGTTCATCTCATTTACATATCAAACAAATCTAAATAAGTGACATAAGTTGTACGTATACGGGTGGTGCATGTGGTACGTTTTCCAGCTTGGTGTAATATGTAACAGACGTTCGATGGACGTTCGTTAAGCTCAATTACTCAGAAAAGATTTCTGGGACCCCAGACAGGGTTCGAACCTGCAACCTTCTAATGACCGGTTAGGGGCACATATGACTATGAATTTGCAACCTTAGCTCTCCATCTGAGCCTCAGTGGCTCAATGATTAGAGCGTCTAACCGGTCATTAGAAGGTTACTTGCGGGTTCGAACCCTGTCTGGGGTCTCAGAAATCTTTTCTGAGTAATTGAGCCTGACGAACGTCCACCGAACGTCTGTTACAAATCTAAATAACTTGGGAACGAAGTGAAATATGGAAAAACTGCATGTTAAAGTAATTCTTTTATTATTTTTTGGATATCTTGTATATAGAACAAACTTAATTTTCATTTCATTTCCTCTTTAATAACATAAAGTGGAAAACTCTACGTTGCAATTCACCTTTAACTACAGACCAACTAAACAGGGGTATTGATTCTTCTCAAAGATGATTTGATATCTACAGATAAATCAGTGTTGACTTGAGAAGCACTAAACACTGACTGACACAATGCAATATAACACTATACGCCCTAGATTTAAAATTAGTTAAATTATGCAAATGACTTATAGTAACGCTCAACACTTGAAAAATATTTTTTTATTAATATGTAATTGTACATATAGACTTACCCATCACAGACCCAGCAATAATGCCATAACCCAGTACTTTGCTGATCAATAGTTTCAAACAAGGTACTGAAAAATAAAAGTATTAAAATATTGTCACACTTACTGTATCAGTAATCCTGAGAATATCTAATTGAATGATTATACCGATATGCGCCATATTATTGCTCAAATCGTTCATGGAATGTTTATCTCCACCAAGAAGTTATGTTTTTACCTCTGCTTGTCAGTCACCAGGATAAGAACGGCTTGGAGCTGTTTACATGAGAGCCGGGACGAGACAAGTAAGTGGGACGGAAGGTTTTTGCGTTTACAGGTTGCTTTTACGTGTACACAGGGAGTCCAACTACGACGCTTGATTTGTGTTTGTTTGTTTGTGTATTTTTTTCTTAGGGCAATGTTTTGTTGGTTTTTTTATTATAAAAGTTGAGTAGTTTACATCGTACTAACGATAGCGCGGTCGAGCGGCGAAGTCCAGGCTTTGCCGCTCGATGCAGTTGCGTCTTCGCCGCTCGATTGCTACGTGTTCGCCTCGCGGCTTAGCCGCTACACCGCTCAATCGCTAGTAAAGAACAGCAAAACTCAACTTTTATTGAGCATTAATCGCGTTTAAATAAAACGCTGTAATATGAGAAGCACCGCCATACATTACCGGGCTCCTGTGCCGTGTAGCGCTAAGTCATCAGGTCGGATGTTTCTATCACTGACTATGTTTCGTCAAGCCACTGTCGCCCAAGCACGTGATATGCCAAGCAACCAGTAAGCTCATTCTCAGGGCCACCGTGTAACACGCAGCATCTTTAAAGCCTGTAGACGCATGTACGCTTTGCGTACCTACGTTTTATCACAATACATAAAAAGTTGTAGGAACCAAAAAATAACAGAAAAATAAATAGAATTTGTTCACAAGAATAACTTCTAGAAACGGTCTATCGTCCCGGTTAAGCGGGACGCAGCATTTATATGGCGAAAATTGCCTCGTCAAACTAGGATCCCAGTTGAGCAAACCTCCTCCTCAGTGCAAGAATTTTTTTAGCAAGCACTTGTTGGAAAAAAATTGGTAGAAATGGAGACAAATCGGAAATTCGGATGTCCCATATATTGTGTAACATTGCGTCATTTGCAGGCACGGAAACTAGAAACCTGAGATTTCAAACCTACGTCGCCTCGCCCGCACAGGAAACCGAGTTAATATGTATTTTAAATTAGTAACTAGCATACATGTCCAATATAACGAATGGATGCATTTGCTTACGAACGGCAACAGGCGGTAATAAACGGTACGGATGGGAGAGTTAATGTGTAGTGCTTGCAGATGGTACGGAATGGATGGATCTGCATACGGACGGTAACTGACGTTATGGTTGGGAGACTTAGTGTAGTTCTTGCAGATGGTACGAATGGATGCATCTGTATACGGATGGTACTTATCTGCACCATCTGCAAACACTACACTAACTCTCCCATGCATCCGTACCGTCTGTTGCCGTCGGTATGCACAAGCATCCATCCGTACCCACTGTACCATCTGCAAGCACTACACTAAGTCTCCCACCCGTACCGTCTGTTACCGTCCGTATATGCAGATGCATCCACCCGCACCCTCTGTACCATCTGCAAGCACTACACTAAGTCTCCCACCCGTACCGTCTGTTACCGACCGTATATGCAGATGCATCCACCCGTACCCTCTGTACAATCTGCAAGCACTATACACCAACTCTCATCCGTAACGTCTGTTTGTGTCCGTACGCACAACTGCACACACACGCATCCATCCGTACTACTAGTACTTAAATGCTAAATAATGGCAGAAAACTCGCATTTTGCAGAAGTTTTATTTTGTTTCTTTAAAAAAATAGTATATGTCCAACTAGATGCATTAATACTAAAACAAATAGACAAGTCGTCCTCGTTGTCTATGAACGATAGTCAACTCGACTGCGTCTCGTGGACTATCAGCTCATAGAGAAATCACGGGCTTGTTGTCTAATTGTTAAATAGACAATAACTATATTCAATTTAAATTGTTATCTTTTAAGGTTACTGTAGACCTTCAAACCATAATTGTTTAAATTTTTTTATTCACTGAAAGTGAAGCATTTTATGAGGGCTTTCAGATTCTGGAAAGGAAATCATGTTTATTTATTTCTAAACAAGGAAAAAGCGAATTATTTACTTTGTGTGAATAAGTGACAAGAGGTTTCTTTCACAGAATCATATAAAAATTGATATTCGAGTAAATTAATATTCTGATGATAAAAGAGTGTCTAGGAATTGTACAATTTTCAATATTTATCGTTTTACGGCCTTTTATGCAAGCCCATTCAACCTCCTGTGAGATATTATTTTAGCTCTAAAAGTATTTGGAATTTTTAGAAACCCAGACATTGGCTGTGATATTTATCTACCAAACTGCCAATTTTTAGAGCAATATAGTAAATAGTTATTCGCTTAGGGACGGTCATTATTTATAGGGAGGACCGGGTCGGATAACTCTAGGCTAAATGCAAAAATGCAGATTCAAAATGCAGATTGTGTAGTTGTCTTGGATAACACTGCACTAAATCGGATTGCTTCAGATAGATTACATATTCCTAATCCAACATTTTCACAAGTTAATCAACTTGAACGCGTTTTAATTTTTTAACAACCGTCCAGAAAATGTTTAAAAATTTTAACACCGCGTCCATCTCAAATAAAAAATAAAACAACCAAAAACTGGGCAATGTTTCGTTTCCATGGACATGATTTTTATTATATACATGTATAATGAACAATATTGAACCTGTTCTGCTTGCTAGTTCTGCTTTACAGTTTAGTAAGGATAGTTTTAATAAAATACAGTAATCAAAATTATTCAAGTTAATGAAGAGCAAACGCTTAAATTATTGCGTTGCTCAGTGATATTGCGCAAAACCACGAAACATTACATTAGAAGTAAACACAAGTTAAGTCTTAAAGTATACACGCGCAACTAACTGGAAAGTTTAATACAATGTAATTGAAAGAAGTGCAGTATTTCAAACTTAACGTAACTCGTAAGATATCCTATTTTGCAAACATGACTACCACTATCTTATGTGTGAACATGAAGGCCTACAAACTCTTCTTCCTCTGAATCACTTTCGAAAAGTGACCATAATTTGTCATTTGAATCCAAGACATGTGGCTGTTTCAGTTCACTACGAGCTGCTGCCTTGATCTGTACCAGAGTCGGTGTTTGATTCTACTAATTCTGCTAGAACAAGGTCTTCGCTGTCACTACCACTGTCTGACGTTTCACTTTCGGCACTTGACGCTTCGTTGTCATTCTCGTCTATTTCCATGTTGTCATCATCGTCCAAATCTTTACTGGCCTGCTTGTCTCCCAACACCGTCGTCATTTCTTGATATTCTCCGTTTTTCGTACAGTTCAAAAGAACTCGGCGTCATTTCTGCAATTTCCTCATCAGAAAGGTCATTGAATCTGTTGAAAAATTCCATTCGATAGTGCTTCCATCAACTACATTATCACCAATAGCAGAATTTGTCTGCTCCGCTTCATTTTGTCCGCTATCTCCACGTGATCGGTGGACACTGGACACGCGCCCGATAATCACTGTTGTGAACCCGCGCCAATTTCTGCATCTCTGAACTTTACCTCAAAGTTAGACACGCCTACGCCAAGACCAGCATGCATCTGTTAAATCAGCCCAGTTAGGCTTGACGGGAGGAAGATTAAGATCAGCAATGTGTTCAAGAATAAGACTGGTTTGGGAAAGAAAGTCTCTAGAAAATCTTTCGCAAAGTTTTTTTCCAATTTCATTTTCTTGAGATATCTTATCAACTATTGTACACAAAAGATCTTTTTCAGTTTGAATCAGCTCATTGCCTTTCATTTTCTCAAACTCATAACAATGGGAAAAGTTTGTTCCACTGTAACTCAGCGCTGCAAATGAACGGCCGGTCACCGGTCGATGACCGGCGATATTAGCACCTTGACCGCCGTTTTTTCGTTTTCAATGATCATTTTGACCGGTCAAACATTTTTGGAGCGGCAGAGAATAATAAGGCTTTGGAAAGGGCAGGCTTTTCTGGGAGTCTCTCAGATTTACTGGAGCAGGGGGAAAGTTTATGTGATTACACAGTGAAATAATCCCCAGTCCACTGATTATCGTGTCACATGGCGCAAAATATGTCAGTCCAGCAGATGCAACCAGATTAGTGGATGCAACGCGTGGAGCCTCGTGCCGTTGCTTGTCGAATTGCTGTTTTCGTTGCCGTTTCAAACGCCAAAGTGGAAAGGTTGCTGTTTTCCCTCATGAACAGGATTAAAACCGATTCCAGATATTCCCTTTCTCAGAAAACGCTGAGAGGCTTGATTCAAATATGTATGGAAGGTCCGGAGATTGAAGACTTCGAGGCAATTCCGGCAATGACCTTGTGGAACGACGCAGTCAAAGCGAGGCGACCGAAACAGAAGGGAAAGAGAAGATACAAGAGCTCAAGAAGTTTTCGCGCGTTTTCTTCAGCAGAAAGGGTTAAAATTCGTGAGTTCCTGGTCTTCCTGAAACCCTCTGATGTTCCTGGCCTCAAGTATGCCTTGTCGTCTATAGATCGCATAAAATTAAGTTCTCGAATATTATTAGGTGTTCCTAAGCCAAAGAAGACTTTCTTAATGTTTCGAATTACATGAGCTCGTTGATAATAAACGTCACTATTATTAAGTACGCCCACGCAGTCAGACTCTATGTAAATTATAATTTTCCAGTCGCCGTCAAAACAAAACCATTTTATACTCCTTTGTGACTGAATGGTTCGTTATGGAACCTGCAAATTTTAGTACTTTACTCCGGCGATTTTAATACTTGTCAACTGTCAAGGAAGAAGTCTCTTAGTCCAGCAACAAAGGGTAAACGAAGTGACAGAATATTTCATAACCCGTCATTTTGGCCGCAAATATTTTTACAAACCGTCTTTCTGGAGCAAAAATCCCTTATAGCATTTAAATTTCGAATTGGAATAAGAACTTTAATAAACAGACGCGCTATTTTTTGTTTGCGTTCATAAAATGACCAAATGTTTTGCTGCAGTCTTGTAGCTATTTATATCAGTTTTCGAATAATGTGTAGGTTTTGGTATACGCAATAAACGGATGGCGTTTCCTAGAGCTCACTAGCTCAGAATGCTGTAAAACCTTCCCCAAAAATGCAAGAAATGGCAGTACACCTTTTCGATAATTACGTCACGCTTCACGAAAACGAGGCTCCCAGGCCAAGTTTCACAATTCTCATTATCATAGTAATCCCGCCATATTTGTTCATGGAAGAAGATGGCTAATAACGTCCAAATTACATATGGTAGAAATACATCGTGTACGTATGTTGTTAGGCATTTCGTAAGCTTTCATTTAATGTATATTTTAAGTTTCTGTGTTGTGCGTAACTTTTTAAAATGTCCAAAATGTTCCCACCATATATTGCTCGTCAAGTAATAATAATGGACTTCTCACAACTTGTAGAATTTCGGATATTGATTTTAAAATACATAACGCACAACTTTGTAACATATATCAAACAGAAGATACTGTAAAATGCTATTTGCGGTAGAACTTTCACGTTTCTAGGTTAAGGGGAAGTATTTTAAAAATGGGAAAACGTACTATTATCTTATAATAATAGTTTTATAATAATAGTTTTATTAAAAAAGACAATATTGCAGCCAAAAGCTGAATTACATTGCGTTGTGTTAAGAATTTACAAAATGTCCTATAATATAATATTTAAATACAATTCTAATATAATAGTGTTCCTAAATAAAAAATTAGCGTTTGAAATTTCTGGCAGAGGCAACGATAAAAGAGTTTGAAATCTTGGTCTGAGTTGTAAACAAAACAAAACAAAACAAAACAAAACAAAACAAAACAAACTTAACAAATTCATCCATCAGACCAAGATAATGTACGTTTTCTCATTTTTACTACCATTTGCGTTCAAGCTTGAAGCATGAACTATTTCGCACGTTTGTTTACGTTTGAAAAGCTAACGTTTGACTAATTACGTTTACAGAATCTGTTATGACTACTGGCAGACTAGTGACTTTATTAACTTTATTGAGTAGTCTATAGGCCAACCTATTGGACTATATAGGTTTCTATAGGTAATGGGAACATTTCCTATAGGGAATACAGGCCTATAGACAACCGACCTATATATCTCTATAGGCACCAAGAGGTTCTATAGGCAATTGGAGCGCTCTCTATAGGTTGCCTATATAAGCACATATAGACCTTTTTCGTAAGTTAAGCAATTGTTGCGAAATTTTCTCAATAAGTCGCTGACTACTTGATTGCTACAGAAAAAAATATAATCCACTACAGGTACAGCTCTATTGTAAAAAATAGTGAAAAACTATTATATTCGTTTTTGGAAAATTGTAGTTTGCTACAGTAGAGGGAGGACAAGGGTATTTTCGTGAACCTGTGATTGGCTATTTTTGAGCTTTGTGAATTGTGATTTAGAGCAATAATGTCCCGTGAATCGTGATTGAATTGTTGAAAAAGTCGTGAAGATGCTAGTTTACTTTTTGTGATTTGTGCCTTCATGAATTGCCAAAAAAGTACAGTATCTGTGAACTTGTGACAAGACCCCCCTTTGCCCCCCCCCCCCCCCCCCCCACACACACACACACACACACACTCTACAGTAGCAAATTTCAAATTAATGTATGTTGGTTCTTGAGTGTCCAAAATTTCATAGTCGATTCGGGTTGTTTTATACATGTGGCTGTGTTTGACCATCTTCACCTTCTGTTGTTGTATCTTTCAATGTCTGCTCACCTTTCTCTTTGTTTTTGTTTGTATAAAAAATTAAAGTGCAGCAAAGTGCAGCAATTTTGTAATGCATATACAGTAATACTGTATAAATAAAACTTAAATACAGTATATAAAAATTATAGTTTAATAACATAATAACAATAATCGTAATTAACATAATTTATTTAAATCTACAATCCAGATTCTGCATTCTGTTTTATCAGGTTTTTTCAGTTTTCAATTTCAATTTTTATTATAACTGCCACACCCTAACCAGAGTTCTCAATATAGTGTGCACCCACCCACATACACAGTTATAAGAGCAAATGCATTCGCTAGATCACACACACAAATTTGTATTCAATCAGCTTGGTAATTACTATTAAAACCACTAAAATAAGAAAGTACAATTTACATGTATACTGAGCATTAAAAACATTTGTAACATGATTAGAGGCATTTATCGCTAGTCACTTAGTAATCGCGATTTAAACACTATAGCACACATTGATTAAATTATGCATATGTTTGACCTCACACATACTGTCAGTACTAGTTTCCATATTGAGAAATCTGCCTAACATATTACATACAGTATAATTCCAGCCTGACACCACTTAGCAATAAGGGGCTGTGTGATGGATGTAATCACCCACCCCCTTAAAAAATACGTGACTTTGGGCTAAACACCCCCCCCCCCATAAAAATGTATAAAATACAGTACCAGCTACATAATTGACTTTTCTTTGTGTAATAGTAAGAAATATGTATACATAGATAGTATCTAAATTTTTAAAAAACTCGGAAAAACCATCATGAACAGCTGCTAAATTTGATTCTGAATCATGTAAATGATAACAGTTTCATAAAGATAGCTTTGAAGTTTAAAAGGTTGTATTTTTATAACAAGACCAACATTGTATTAAAAAAAATACTTAGTTTTTCAGTCTGTCCATCACATGACTGTGCTTGCTATACTTCTCCCCCCCCCCTGTGACATGCGATGCTTCAACAAACAGCCCCACACCCAAGCATCACATATTTTGTGAATGGCCCCTAAGTACTGCCAATAATTCACAAAGTAAGCTAGTAAAGTGTGGATATTACTTGTTTCTCAAAAATGTTTGCCAAATCCTGTTTTTTTCACATGCTCGACAAACTTTCATTCAATGAATTAATGGTTGTTGGTGAGGCAAAGAAACTGACTGACTGCAACAAACCATATCTTTATACTATTTAAACACTTGAATCAATCAAGCAGACGCACCCCTCCCCCCCCCCCCCCCCCCCCATTGATTTGGAGTTGTATGTGCTTGAATGATAGATTTTCAAGTGTAAGCCTCCCCCAAGTTTCGTCATAGATTTTGAAACGTTTTCATACGATAATTGGCGTGAGAGTACATGTTCTGGGAAATTTTTCGTGGGACGGAACTGCTCAATTACAAGTACCGAAAGGTGCATTGCAGGACCGAGATACGTGTACATGTCACTGATGGTACATGTATAGAATACCGGAAGAAGTTTAGATCAATATTTAAAAACAGTTTTATATTTTCAGATTAATAAATAGCTGTTATTAGCACTTACCATGAAAAAAATTGAAAGCTACAAAGAATTCATCATGACACTCTCGGGTTATCAACAGCAAAACCCAAGGAGTAAAGAAGAAGTCTCCGGCAGCCATATTGTACAACTGGAAAACACGCGTGTTGCGTGTTGTAGCACGTAGCCACTTGAGCATGATGTCATTCGTATACAGTGCTTCCACCAACCTCGTACCCAGGGTCTTATCTCCGCTCCCCCGCCCCCGCCCACCGCTTGCGAAAAGACTGGTTGGGGCTGGTCACGTGTTTCGAGGGCAAAAATATAACTTACTGGGGGTGGGTTATTTAAAAAGGCTAAACTGAACACGCAAAGACAATGTTTTTATAATGTAATTTATTTTATTCTGACAAGACAAGGTGTACGTTTTATAACTGTCAAGAAAGCCAGAGTCAGACTGCATGCCCAAATCGATGTTTATTTACGATGTTTATTTATGTTGTGCGATGTTGTAAAACGTAGAAACAGAAGTCGCCGTCCTGAACTCGAAGGCCTCTATGTCTCGATTGGCTTTTTGAAATAGTAAAATACGTGTAAATCTCTCCGGTTGATTTGCGCCTTCAGCTTGGGCTTTATTTGTCGATGAGTCTACCCGAATACACCGCCAATTTTTCGTTAGTCGCTTTGTGTCCCGCCGCTTTGCCTTTGTTGTTTTTTATGTGCCAACTGTCAATGTTTTCAAGCGTTTCGTTGCGCGCGTCTGACTTTTTGCGTTTAAGTACGAAACGGTTGCATGAAAAACAAAGACAATATCAGTAAACTATGAACATTTAGAATACATGATCAAGGAAATACAAATGTGCCTGAGTTGTTTAAGGAGTCTCAAGAACGAAAATATAAATATATACGTTGGCTGAACGGCGAAGTAAACAAATTTATTAAAATATATTGAAGTTTGAACGGTGGTCATGCAATAATTTGGATCTTTCGAAATTTAACGTTTATAACGAAGTATTTTCCATAATTTAGGAAACATAGAACGGTATAACATTCGCGCTGGTTCAGTGGTGCGTTTTGGCCGTGTAATTATGTAAATACAGCGACAAGAAAAACATTGAACAAGCAACAACATTCAGCGCGCGATATAATAATACTGTAAGATGTTAACAATAGTAAGTAAAACGCGATACTGATAGGTAGACAACTTTAGTGAAATTGAGGCTAGCAATTAACAGTTGACAAGTACATGAGCTTGTGGCTCCTTTTATGATAAATATTATTAAATAAGGTTGGCTCAGTTTAAAAATCAGCAATATAGTTCAAGTATAAGTGCCTACTTTAATACACCGGCCCGCAACTGCACGAAACGGCATGAAATTGTTGTATGTGATGTGATGTGGAACTTAAAGAAATAGTAAATGTAATGAACTAACCTCTTGGAATTTCTAAAGCACAGAATAAGAATGTAAAGCCTTGTTGACAGCTGCAAGCCCAAGGTGTTGAATCTGTATATGTATTCTGCGAACCTTGGTCGTTCCAAGTGATGCAGTGAGATAATTTCCACACTTTCTTTTGAATGAAGGTTCAAACGATTGTCAACCAAAATAATTTGTGAATTTCGCATGGTCTTGATTGTAAGGAAATTTAAATCCGCTACTGTAAAATTTAAAACTCCTGTTCAATCTTCAGGCTGCTAATATCAGATCGCTGATGAGTGATGACTGTAGAAATCCATTCGAAGAATATAGAATCTCCTTAAATTCGCTGGTCGTCGGATTGAACGACGGAAGACTTTTGTAGATGTTCAGAATTGTCCTTCATGCAATAATACCAAATTGTTATCCATGGAGTGTTTTAAAAATTTGCGCAATGAGCTTTCACTCGATATTGTAAATATTCTTGCATTCAAGGTACTGCGACAAATTTTCAAAATAACCACCCGACCCTGACAAGAAAAGTTTGTTATCTCCCATATTCTGGGAGACACGTGACCAGCCCCAACCAGGGTCTTTTCGCAGCGGTGGGCGGAGATAAGACCCTGGGTACGAGGTTGTGCTTCCACTTGGAAGGAAATTTCCTTCCAAAAGGAAATTTTGGCATTTGGAAGGGGAAAAAAAAGAAATAAAATTTGGAAGGAAATTGGAAGGAAATTTGGTCATATGGAAGGAAAATGGAAGGAAATTTTGAAATTCAAACATTTTCAGTAATTAAAAGTTGATGAAACTGGTTATTTTTTAGCGCTGCTACACATACACAATGTTTGAGAATCAACCTCGTCAGAAGATGAGGTTGATGATGGGGCTCCAGTTCCACCTCACGTGCAACTGCAAACCGGTACAAAGCGTGCATTGATAATGACGTTATGTTTCAAACCTTTATCTGACAATTATTCTAATTTCCAAAGGACTAAAGAGTTTGTAAAATTTTTCTAACTTGAAGCTTATCTTTATTAGTTATATAGTTTGGGAATGTAATTGCGAATTGTTTGGGAATAGAATTTCACATTTGGAAACTGAAAATGGCCGTTGTCTAACTTGTCTATGCCTATATCAGCTGTATGGCTCGCGCGCATTGCCATCTGCGCTTGTCCTACCGGACCTCGGAAAGCGTCGGAAATCTTCGGACCACATTCGAATTTTCTCGTTGCGAGCTTTGCCGTGCACAATAATTTCGATCGTCGAGCCACTCGAAAGCAAACGGGTGAAGTGTACGATCCAAATTTTAATCATTAGAAGGATTTATAAGAGATTTTGGAGGGAAAACTGGAAGGAAATTTCAGATTTTAGGAATGAAATTTTGCTAAAAAGAAGGATAAAAAAAGGAAATTTTGCTTAGTAGCCGAGTGGAAGCACTGTTCGTATAGCGCATGCGCTTTCCGCATTACTATGGCTAAGCAGTAAACTCTGTTTCTGACGACTAGCGTCCGTTATGTCGTTTTTGGCTTACTTTTTGCTGATGGGTTAGAATGCGGATCTCGCACTGATGCAGTGAGCTCTATATATAACTGGAGCTGAGTGATATTTGCTGTTCATTCACCAGGCAAAGATTGAAGTCAAACATGGCGGCCTTGGCGGGACATGTAGTCCTATAAAAGTACGTATAGTTACAGTCTCCTATGCGTAACGCGGTCTTTTGACCAAATCAGTCTTTGACCAGACTGCGTAGACTTGAACTATACGTACTTCAGGTGCATAAGGATCACGGGCTCTTGGAACAAGATCGCCACAAATATCACTCCAGTTATATATAAGAGCTCACTGCACTGATGTCGCCAGTTGAATAAGGCCTGGTTACAAAGAGAAAATCGAGAAATCTCAAAACAATGAGCCCAAAGTATTATTGAGCGTGTGCCTACCACCTTTTATCATTGCCAATGGTTATCGAAAACTTAAATTTTAACTGTTTCCTTTGTTCTTAATTATACAGATGTAAATTATTATTGTACAAAGTTTTAATTGCACGAAGAAAATATTTAATTGCACGAAGAAAAGATTTTGAACATGCATACCTTGAATAACAAAAACTAATAAATAGTGCTAAAAGTGCACAACTTGTACTTTGGTAAAATTTCGATCGTGTCTTTAAGGTCAGCTAAACCTTTTGAAGTTATATTTTCTTCTGAAAGGGTTATCATCTACATTAGCAAAAGTAAAGAAAAATATGAATTTCGGGGTAAAGCAAATAATTTATCAGCAAAGCCTTCTTAGGTCCTAATGGATATTCCTTCGTCTTTGACGTAATGCCGGTAAAACCCACCAATCACCTTGTTGTTTGTTACCGGTATGACATCACATGAGTTACTAGTACTAGTCTTTACTTCGACGCGGTTGTCGTTCACACGAGTTCAGCAAAAGGAGCAAAAATTCAAACGTAGACAGTTCATAAAAGTGGAACCACTGGTTTCAATTATTTCTTAGGTTTTAGATTGAACTTTTCCGACTTTATATAGAAAATAGAATAACCTGGAAACGTATAGTTGCCCTTTTAACCATACCGGTAATTTGTAATGAAACAGCGACTTTGTCGTGGTGACAAATTTAAATATAACATGGAAAAACTTATTATGGTCCAGTATAGCCATTCACCATGGTTAATACGTTTTCTTATGCTATAGTAATTTGTGTATATATTATTGTAAACATGACTTCCATTTCAGTTTAAAGTTTTGCACGATGGGCCGAAATAATTTTGTTTCATTTGTGCGCGGTGTATATGCGCAATGCAAAACTTAAGAATTTCCACATGGTCCGCTATATTAAGGAATAACAAAGTTACATTTTTAAAAGCAAAATAACAGGAATACGAAATTAAGCCAACCGGTGATTTCAACTTCTGTGACTTTAACCATTGGAGTTACTTGATGGAGTCATGTCTTGATCTTCCAATAAGTTTGCTGTATATATGTGTATAATGACAACAGTAACCTGGTTGGGAAGGTCTGTCAACAAAGCACGGTCTAACAAATTATGCTGAAAGCGCCGAGAAAGTGTACAAATATTTTGTTTTCAAAACACAAACATATATAAACAGTTGGCTTCCTTATACAAAAATACTCATTAGTGTATTTTATGGAGGATTACGTCATTTTTCTATTTTTAACACAAAGCCTCGTTTTGGAGTTAATTTTGACTTGACATCAAAGCGAGACTTAGTGGGCAAAAATTGAAATAACAATAGTATGACGTCATCTCGCATAAGTGCCATTGTTCAGTAAGTGTGAAAGTGCAACAATTTACATAAAGGTCAAAGAAAAACAGTCAAACCTTCCAAATCAGGCCTATTGTCATATTAACCATAGTATAATACATGAAATAAATTAGTTTAATGAACTGTTTATGGCACCGGTTGTATTTCCAACAGCTTTGTAATTTATCCATGAATGCATGACTGCTGAATTCAATGGCACTAGTGGTTCTTTTATTCAAAATTGATTGTCACGTAGCTGAATTGTATCATATCTTGCTTCGTAACTTAACGCTTTCATTCGATCAGATTTTCCAGATTTTATTGAAAGAAAAGAACACAACAATGTTCCACCTGTTCCAATAGCAATCAAGAATGCGGCCCAACCCAACTTGCAATCTCCAAACTTGTAGTTGTCCGCAATATCTCCACACGCTTGACGAACTTCGATATTATCCCAGCCAAATGGAAATATTACACACGCGATAATGAGAAAGAAAGCTGTAATAAAATTACAAAACAAAATTAAACATCGTGTTAGGGAACAGGGATAGTATTATATAAGTACGTATATAGTCTGTGGATATAATTGTGTAAGCCACAAGAAAGTTGGGCGACCTTGGTTACGGTAAGCCTCGTTACTTTTTCGAGTAACTTTACCAGAACTAGTTACTTTTTGCAAGTCTCTGTAACTAGTTACAAAAATTCGGGGGGAAAGTAACGATACCTATATATATACAGTGCGTTCCTCATTATTATGCAAATCAGGTTTTTTTCAAATACACTGTCATAAAATCTGCATACTGACTGAGATGCAATTAAAACATGATTATGGCCATGCTGTGACACGTATTCTCTGTAAGTTTTATCACATTTTATTGAATAATATATAACTATTTACAATATTTTGGTTATTACCTAAAGTTTAATGTTCCGAACTATTCAGCAAATTCTTGTTTAGGCCGAAAATGGGTCGTAAACGAGATTTATCGGGAGAAGAGAAGAGCAGAATTGTCAGACGTCTTGCTGATGGCCGAACATCTCTTGAAATTTCCAAAGAACTTGGTCGAGATCATCGGATTATCAAGAAATACATAGGGGATAGCAATGCTCAAAGGAAAAGATGTGATAAAGGCAAACATAGAACAATAACAAGGCGGCAAATGACTAGAATTAAGCGAACAGCAATGAAAAATCCGTTATCGACAAGCAAACAAATATTTGAAAGGGCTGGGGCTACAGACGTTCCAAGAACAACAAGATGTAGGCTCCTCCAAAATATTGCTAAGATGACTATTAAAGCCAATCATTCGACCACCATTGACGGCCAGACATAAGAACAGGAGACTTCAATGGGCTCGACAGTACTTCAAAACAGATTTTCAAACCGTCTTATTTACAGATGAGTGCCGTGCAACACTTGATGGTCCCGATGGTTGGAGTAGAGGATGGCTAGTAACGAGTTGTCAGTGAAACAATAACTTTCAGTTATAAATCCAAAATACTGATTTGCATAATAATGTGGAACGCACTCAGTGATGAAATATTGAGAAATGCACAAAATGGCATGTTCCACATTATTATGCAAATGCTTGAACTGCAATATGTATTGGTACTATTTAATAATTATGTTTTACCCTATTTAGGGCATGAGTGTCGTTAAAATCCAGTAAAAAATTTGAAGTTATGATGAAATATTGAGAAATGCACAAAATGGCATGTTCCACATTATTATGCAAATGCTTGAAAACTGTAAATAAAGTCGTAAAAAAACAACTTGAAAAATGGACAATGAATACAATTGATGGCCAGGAGTTTTATTATCAAAATTGTCAAGAGAAAAACACACTAATTATGTATAACAAGAAATTGAATGATTTATTTATTGATATAGCCTCCCTTTTTTGAAATTACTTCAATAAGTCTATCGTCCATGGAACTGGTGAGGTTTTGGATGTCATCAGACTCTATATCATTTGCGGATGATGTTATAGCATTCCATAGCTGGTCTTTGGATGTGAATTGTCTTCCATCAGCATAAATCTTCCTTTTTAGTACACTCCAGAAGTTCTCTATGGGGTTTAAATTAGGTGAAGATGGAGGCCACACCATCATTTTCTCCTTCTTCATGCCTATTTTGGCAAGAGATTGTATGGTGAATCGGGCAGCGTGCGATGGTGCGTTGTCTTGCATAAATACCATCTTTCTTTTGAAGGCTATACCTTTCTTCCTATACCATGGAATAAGATTCTTTTTAAGAAACTGCACGTATGTTTCGGCATTCATTTTTACTCCATCAGGAACTCTGAAATGACCAACGAGCTCATTACCAATAATTCCACCCCAAAACATCACTCCTCCACCCCGTTGCTGACGTCTCAGTCTGCACGGTTGTGGACAACTCGTTACTAGCCATCCTCTACTCCAACCATCGGGACCATCAAGTGTTGCACGGCACTCATCTGTAAATAAGACGGTTTGAAAATCTGTTTTGAAGTACTGTCGAGCCCATTGAAGTCTCCTGTTCTTATGTCTGACCGTCAATGGTGGTCGAATGATTGGCTTTAATAGTCATCTTAGCAATATTTTGGAGGAGCCTACATCTTGTTGTTCTTGGAACGTCTGTAGCCCCAGCCCTTTCAAATATTTGTTTGCTTGTCGATAACGGATTTTTCATTGCTGTTCGCTTAATTCTAGTCATTTGCCGCCTTGTTATTGTTCTATGTTTGCCTTTATCACATCTTTTCCTTTGAGCATTGCTATCCCCTATGTATTTCTTGATAGTCCGATGATCTCGACCAAGCTCTTTGGAAATTTCAAGAGATGTTCGGCCATCAGCAAGACGTCTGACAATTCTGCTCTTCTCTTCTCCCGATAAATCTCGTTTACGACCCATTTTCGGCCTAAACAAGAATTTGCTTAATAGTTCGGAACATTAAACTTTAGGTAATAACCAAAATATTGTAAATAGTTATATATTATTCAATAAAATGTGATAAAACTTACAGAGAATACGTGTCACAGCATGGCCATAATCATGTTTTAATTGCATCTCAGTCAGTATGCAGATTTTATGACAGTGTATTTGAAAAAAACTGATTTGCATAATAATGAGGAACGCACTGTAGTTTAAGGACAACGTATTTTGAGAACAAGTCATTAAATTTCAGAGCTATACGGAACTAGAATGCCGTTGTTGATATACAAACATTTAAAATCGGCGCGGAACATTTCGCACTCGAAGCTGTATCTTGATACATAATAATTAAAGGTGCATGAAATACCGCTAAATTAGATCCTCAAGCTTTGTAATTTAACGTTTTTGTCATTGCAAAGCGTCGACAGTCCGTATAAAGCAAACCATGTTTCCACTTCCTCCTGGTTAAATCATGAATGTATACGAATTATTCCTCTTTGAACCGTTTTTGCTGCAGTAAAATAATTTAACAGTTTGCAGTGTCGCAACTCCAATCCTCGTTCAATTAGTTCCCGGCACCTAATAAGGTTAAGCCGAATAGAATTCGTTGTCTATAGTCATGCAGCTACATCACTGGACATCTACAGAATAAAATATCAAAGAGGTTAAATGAGACTCGAGTGGAAAAGCTCGAGTTAAGAAAATCAATCGTCCCTAAAGAAATGTGTTTTCTTTATCAGTTCTTATCTTCCTCATCACTGGTTCCAGTTTGTTTTTTGTTTTTTATGAAGGAAACGGCATGGCCATGGGAACCTTTTCCAACAGCGTGTCAAATAATCTAATAATAAAACTAATTCATGACTAACGTCTAAAATAAATTAATAGTTTCCTGTCCAGTAACGCCAATGCGAAGAAAGAGAACATAAAGTGATGTATGAAAAACAAAGAAAATCAGGACCAAGAAGGAGTTTAAACCCGGGGTACACTATTCTTTGAAATTAAGGGTAGGGTGGTACCGCTTAACATTGATCCTGTTGTTACAGACAAAATAATTGACTATTTTTGTAATCCTGTTTCAAAAAAAATGGGGGGAAAACTGATACCTTGTTCCAGACGGTAGAAGAGGAAAAATTAGTATACTCTTCAGGCCTGCTACCCTGCGAGTCAGAGCCCCTTTCCGACCTACGCAGGCTTCGGAGGAATTAGTGGGTTCTGTCAACAAACTCCTTTTTGAGCGGCATGCGTGAACGGTTGCCAAGAGTCCAGGCTCTAACGCGTTACTTGCTATTTTCCTGCTGGTGCTCATAAACTAGAACTTGTTTGACCAGTTCAAAATCTGACTGACTCGCCCCAAACTTGGGGCGAAGATCTAGTTTGTTGGCAGAGCCCACTTTCCCCCGAAGCATGTGTAGGTCGGAAAGGGGCTCTGACTCGCAGGGTGCAGGCCTGCATGCACAAGACTAAATTAGGGCTACAAGTGTATTAGTGTATTTAACACTACAGTATTATGTACTATCGTTAAATAAAGTCGCTATCTATTTATCTAATGACAAGTCAGTGTTGTAAAAAAACCACTTTTCCAGACTAAATTAAAATGGCAAACGAGCGGCAGGTCCCAATATAGTCACTACATAGAAGTATTTCCAGGGAGTTTGAATATGTTATAAAAAAACCCTTGGATAATTGAAGTCAACTTTCATCTTCTTCTCTTAAAATACGGATTTGGATGTTTGAATAAATATAAGAAAATTTAAGAATCCGAGCACTGGAAGCAATAAAAACATATTGTTTTCTCGTGTTTGCATCGCCTGGTAACATACTGTTTATATCAGAAGTCAACAGATTGACATTATCCAAAGAATTAATCAGACTGACAACAGCTGATGCGTGTGTGACTAATTCAAAATCATGTGCGTTTACTCGATGTCATTCGCTGTTGATATACAGAGCTGTTGATGATAGGGAAGAGTGTAGACAAGCAAACATTAAGTGTGCGGCCATATGTTATACATTATATAAACAGGAAATCTATGATCATAACCCAAAATAACATAATTCGATCAGTATCTTATCGCTTTCAAAGTCTGCTGCGTTTTTATACATAGAGCATGAGAAATGTTATTCAAGAAATATAAGAATTTTGTACGTAACCATTATCGCTACTTTAATACGTTTTACTGATAACATCCATGCACGACATCAGTCAATTCAACAGGTTGAAGTTCATCACTTTTCGAACGTGCCAAGACAAGCGAATGTAAATTCAATTAACAGCCAATAGTAGTTATTAAAAAAATAATTACAAAACGTAAGAGTGTATACGTACTTCCACAATAAACGCAGTTTCGGGATAACTAAGCATGTTAAGAAACAAATTTTAGATTAATGTTCTAGTACAGAAGTCAAGCCATTTCGCTACTTCGTGATGCCGTAACAGTGACAGTGCTAGCTGTTGCTCATGATAATGCTAATGCTGGTGATAGTGCATGATGCTGATGCTGGTTCATCGTACATGGTGCACGGTGCTGATGATGGTGCTAATGATGATGCTGGTGCATGGTGCATCGTGCATGGTGCTGATGCTAATGTTGATGTTAGTGCTGATGCTGGTGAATCGTGCTGATACTGATGCATGGTGCTGATGCTGATGCACGGTGCTGATACATGGTGCATGGTGCTGCTGCTAATGCTATTGGTGGTGCTGATGCATGGTGCTGATGCTAGTGCATCGTGCTTGTGCTGATGCTAGTACATCGCGCTGGTGCTGATGCATGGTGCTTATGCTATTGCTGATGCATGGTGCTGATGCATGGTGCATGTGCTAATTCCAGTGCTAATGTTGGTGCATGATGCAGTGGTGATGCTGGTTCGTTGTGGTCATGCTGGTGCTAATACTAATGCTAGTGCTGTTGCTGGTACATGGTGCTCATGCTAATGCTGATGTTGGTGATGGTGCTGATACTAATGCTAATGCTAGTGCTGATGCTGGTACATGATGCTGATAATGTTGGTGCATACTGCTGGTGCCGATGTTGGTGCTAGTACTAATTGTAGTGCTAATGCCGATGCTAGTGCTCAAACTAATGCTATTGTTGGTACATGATGCTGCTTATGCTAATGCTGGTACTCATGCTAATGCTGATGCTGGTGCATAGTGCTGGTACTATTGCCAGGGGCGTCGCCCACATTTTTTCAAGACCAATTTTGTGATTCTTTCAAATCCGGTGAGAAACGTTGGGGGAGGGGGGGGGGGATGTAATGATTCCAAGTGCTCAGCTCACACCGCTAGCTTGTGAAATAGTTTACAAGTGTGTGAATGTGTTTTTTATATCTTTTCTTGCGTTAGTTCACTCTGGAGACTTAGTGCAGCAACGCCAATCATTCGTCTCGTAGCTACTATGTGTTATGTCGGAATAAGTCCACATAATAATTTGGGTTAGGTTTAGGAATGTTTGGGGTTAAGGTTAATGCGGAGGTTACAGATAGTGTTGGGTTAGCACTACCTGTAACAACCAAAAACCATCATATATATTTTAAAATCACAATTATCTATATGAAAACTATTATGTAGAATTAACATGAGGTACCAACAATTATGACGTCATATAACGATGACGTCATCATTTTGTCCCCCCCCCCCCCCCCAATTCTCCAGGTCTGGCGACGCTACTAGTGCTGATGCTGATATACATGGTGCTGCTAAAGCTAATGCTGGTGCATAGTGCTGGTTCTGATGTTGGTGCTGGTACTAATGCTACTGTTGATGCTCCTGCTAATGCTGGTGCTGGTACATGGTGTTGGAAATGGTAACGGCAATGGTAATTAAGCCTTAATTCTCGCATCGTTTGTGCAACACAATCAAATAGTAAGAAGACCAATTTACTGCACATAAGTGATAAAATAATATTTAAGGTTTATACCGGTTATTAACTGATATGAAAGACGTATGGCTGTAATAGCATATAACTTAGTAATTAATAAATATAACGTAATGCTCATGGCACAGTGTAAAAATAGTTAAAAAACACGATAATTAACAATAAGTTACAATTAAATAAGCTGATTATTATCTATACCGACTATACAAACTAGATAAGATAGTACTGATACAAAACTGATATGAGAGTCCAAGACCTTGTTATCTGATTATACAGCTGCATGCATGCAGCTCATTGATAGCGTCAAACCTCAGTATCAAACCAATCCGCAATATCATTTTAGATTTTCAGTGCTTCCTTTTTATCCTTGTACTAAAATTGTACTATACGTGAATGGCAGCCACTTGCCTCCGAGTTGTTTCACAATTTGAAACTTCCGATTTGAATAAGGCTTTAATCATCTTTTAACCACTCTGACGCTGATTTCTATATACCGTTGGAACACAAAATATGAAATCTGATTTCAAACGTAAAGCAACTAAAAAAATGTTTGTGTTTTGCGCTTAGCCCTTAGATCGATGCAGATGCCTGTATTACGCTGTAGCTGGTTGCCTTGCTTTCATCAGTCTGGAAACTCAGTGAATATCTTTAATTCGTTGCAGTTCTGAACTTTTTTTCCTGATATTTATGGAAATTTATGCACAGTTACGATGACCAAACATAAAACTCAAAAAACAAGTTTTGAACATATATTCTCAAATTCATTAATAATTCATGAACCGAAAACAAAAGAAATCAGTACCGAGACGGAGGTTTTGATATCGGAGGAAGAAATTACATAAATTAAGGCAACTTTCGCCTCGATTTTCTCTTAAGATACTGATTTCTTTGAGAAGCTATACCATACACTCGGAAGAGTGTTTTATCAGGATTCCAAACACCTCGAAATTTGTTCAAAATCCTCGGCTTCGCCTCGGTTTTCAACAAAAGTCTCGGTGTTTGGAAATCCTGATGAAACACTCCTCCTCGTGTATGATATATAACTTGAAACAATCATGTGCCAATAGAAAAGTTAGAGTTCAATGGATTGCTTAATTAAGTCCGTAAATTTGAATATCAAGTATCTTAATTCTTTATTAACAAAGCTAGATTTGCGCATGTATATATGGACATATATGGCACTATGATTGGGTTTTTCTGATAACCGCAGCTCTTTTGTTATAACCACCTTGAAGTTTATCAAGTTTCCAAATCATTATTCCTCGATTGACTATATGCATTGGCAATTGCTGCAAGTACAGTGGCTCTACTACACATGCAAGTCATACAGTTATCATCTTGATTTCATTTTATTTCTACCTTGAACTCGATCAACAACTTACCTCCTACAATATACGACAAAACATTCAGGCTCAGCGTTTCTTTGAGACGATCTATTATACTACTGTACTTCAATTGGTTTGGCGTATAGTTTATATACGTTGAATTGCATAGTTCAAGTTGCAGTTTTAGAAGTTAAGTGTCCAAAACTAAAGTAAACCACTTAAATCAACTTTTAACTTACGTGTTCTCATCTATAACTGAATTCGAATATATTAAACCAATATTTTCGCTGTTCTTCAGAATAAATATGTTTGTCTTAACGTTTCATGACATGAATCGTTCCACTGAATAAAATGCAACAAACAATTCAAGTCAACACAGTAAATGCATGGTAAATACCTGTACAAAGGCGAAGGTCATTGACTGCATGCATGGTGACATTGTTTTGATAAACAAGCATGCGTTTTAAAAAAGCTTGAATTTAAGTCTTATCAGTCTCATTTCTTGAGTGAAATTCACTCTTTTTTTAGCATTCATTATTGTGTACAAAAGTTGCTATAAATATATTCAATGGTTTGAACTATATGATCCAGGACAGAAGCGATTCTGAGAGGCATGTCATGCAAGCGAGACGCGATTACTGACCTGCCAGTTGCTTATACGTATACGTATAGAGATCGGTGTTCAAAACTGGTAGAAAACCTCGTTAATACGACCACAGTCGTTCCAAAAAAATGTGGTCGTAATAACGGGGTGGTCGTATTAACGGGGGGAGTATTACATTACTTAGAATGTATTCAGGCCAGAAAAAAGTGGTCGTAATAACGAGGTGATCGTATATGACGGGGTTCCACTGTACTCCAAGGGCAAGACGTAATCATGTTGACAGACCATAGCCAAAGTGGACTGATCTTTCGGGGCAAACGCGTTTAAATAATATACGCTCCAGTGCAAGTGCATATATGTTACTTACAGTAGTAACTAGTAAGATCCAAAACACTCGACTGCATGTCGTTCTATAATAATAATCGCAAAGTTCTCTTTAACCATCTGTGAAACATCAATGACAATTGTGTTGGCGTATGTCCTACTGTATATTATACATATACAGTAATGTTGTGCACGCAGGCATGTGTTCAAATAATCATCTTAATCTGTATGTGTAAAAGCTTATGATATACCCTAAATTGATTTCAAGATCTAATCTGCTCCATTGATTTGTGTGGTCTCTTATCTCAGTATGTTTGCCATGCTGTCTCTGTTTTTACCAGATGTATTTCACGATACACCAGTTACTAATCAGGTGAGTGACCATATATATATCAGTCACCACAAAAATATTTGACTTTCGGAAGTGTTGTCACAGCTGGCAATGAACCGAAACTTGATACAAGGTCAAAGCAGATCAAATTCTCAAGATTTCCTTACCAACATAACTTGATAAATTGTTGATAGCAACATGCATTCTCTGTATAAACCAACACTATAGTTATTATAAGTAACATGCAGCTATTGACTAAACTGACGAAATAAAATCAGTTTAACATATTGTAAATATATCGGTATGACTCTATAGTTGTGTAAATACATTCCGGTGCTAAGCAACCCATTCATTGACAAACATTGTAGCGCTGCCCGTTTTTTTTCTTCATATAAACTTTATATAACAGCAACGAGGCGACGGTGACGTCGAGTCATGGAAGTATAATAGTCATATAAGTGCATGACGACTCGATCAAGTCCGATCTTGTCCGATCACCCGAAACAATGCCAAATGTGATGAAATTGTTGGAGGAAATAAACAGGAAATTAGCCCGAATCGTGAAAATCTGACTGATATCACCAAATAGATTTTTAGTAAACATGGATTAAAATTTGTTAACCGAAAATCACTTAACATTATTTTAAATTAAGACTTGATTATTTGTCAAAGGTTTAGAGAAACTCAAGATAGATCGGTAATGGCGCGTTTGCCGGAACTACAGTATATAAATTCTGAAGATACTGAAAATTAAAATGTCGGATATAAAACGACAATTATATGCAGTATAAGTTACTGTTTATCTTTTTGCATGCCAGAACTATATATTTTCCTCATATATACAAACGTGAAAGCCATGATCGACTATTACAAACAAAATACGAGTATCCTGCCTGACAGATCAGAACGATCAAAATTGTAATCGTTTTGTCAGTATTTAAAATATTTAAAACTAGCCATGGTCTTAACTGGTCAACTATACGGTTTCTGTTTTAAAACATGCAGTGGTTCACAAGTTACCTGCTAGTGCTTGAAAGAAGCCACATACTCTTGCTGTTTGCTTCGTAATAATATCTTTGAAGCACATTGCCAGAAGAGATATCAAACTGATAAGAACAAGAATGCCACAAGCCATTCCAAGCAGAATGGTGCTTCCTTGCCACGCAGTTGAAGGAATATCGTCAAAACTCTTGTATCGACCACAGCCTTCATGAAGGTAGAAACTATTGATGGCGTTCTTGTTTTTCGCCAAGTAATTACACCGTCGGAATACACCAAGGTGAACAGTAACGTTCATGATTTGTCCTTGCAACCAGTAAGGTAAGTAAAAACCAGTAGAGCATACTATGGCGACGATAAATGACAACAATGACCAAACCAATCCGACTGTTGTTAGACTGTGCATGATCATCTATAATATAGTATAGTATATAGTATATATACAATGAATGACTATCGATAGTGAACTCATTCAACTGTCTCGTCTGACACTTAGCTGCCTACTCAATATGCTTCTTCCCATCTCTTCAGTTCTAAATGTGCATTAAACGCCCCCCTTGACCAATATCAACAAGCGGCGTGTGAGTAATTATATTACGTAAAAGAATTTCCATGTAGGAAATTGTTCAATACGAGTATCTGCCAGTGGGAAGACCGGCAACACGCTGTCATCCTTTGCAAGACAGTCAATATTTTGAAATAAAAGGGATATCTCAGACAATAGATATTACAGTTGTTTAAGAAAGTCGAAGAAAGAAATTCTAAAGACAGTTTAAACAAGTTAATTTTCTCTGGCAACAGCAAGTCGCAACTGGTGTCCAGTAATCAGCACTTGTATATCATGTTTCTGCGAAAATATGTGAAGCAGAAACAGGATATAAATACATAATACCAGCTGGATAGTAAGCAATATATCTCCATAGGGAACATTTAGGATTCCTCTCTTGCAGAGCTAGCTGGTTATTCCTTATTTTGAGTTAAGCCAGCTGACCCACGATTTTTATATCGGTCGACTTTACGCGGCCGACTAGCGTGCTGCGTAAGGTTTGATATATACTGCCGAAACAGAGAACGTAGGAGTCTATTATTAAAATTAGGTTAGGGGCCGACCATTTGACTTTTGAGGGGGGGGGGGGGTTTGGTTTGGGTGGGGGGTGATTTCAGAAAAAAAATCCTGCAAGGTGGTTTGGGACGAGAAAAAAAAGCATGCATTGAATCACAAAGAGAAAAAAATATCCTACATCAAGTTTGAGCAAGAAAAAAATTGCATCACTTTTCAAAAACAAAGTTGAACTAATATATAGTTTATTTTTAAAAAAAGTAAACATGTAGGATGGTCTCAATACATTCATCTCTTAAATTATAAACAGTATTATAATAACTGTTATTTTGTTTAAATTTATCTATTAAATTTATCTTATATTTTTTTAGTAGTTACAGTAAGTTTGTTTTGGCTCAATGCAGTTGTTCAGCAGGGCCGTATCGATGTTGGAAATAGTATGAATCACGTAATCACAAAAAAGTCAAAGCAAGGTTTTTAATATCAAATCACATGTCATAAACACAATCCTCACCGTCTCACACGAATTCCCGTCGCAAGAATCCCACGAGTGAAAGTCACGTGTTCAAAACAAAAGCGGAAGTACGCCCTCTCGTAATAATAACATAAATTAATTACTTAGCACAATTTCCGACACACTCCCCTGTTTGACTAAGAATTTGTCAAACACATAGAATTGTGCAGCTTCAACACATCATAAACCTTTACAACAAACTTGTAGTTCATCACTAAGCATCAGAGTTTTGTTCATGTTCTGCGATCTCTCGTATACGCTTCTCCGCAACTACAGCAGCATCGTGCTTTGGTCGAAAAACAGTTGCATTCGGATTCAGCACTGCTTGTTTACGTTTCCGGAATTCCAGATCACCAGAAAGCTCAAGAGGATAAAGAAACTGTACAGGACGTTCGATATGGGACTTCCCTGTACGCAGCTTTGCACCTCTGATTACTCCGTCTCTCCCTGTAATAAGATGCTCGACAATTCCCAACTGCCATTTTCCTCGGTTTCTTTGCTCAGATTTAATGATAACGATGTCTCCAACTTGCGGTGTCCCACTCCCTTCTTTCTTCTTGACTTTATTAACGAACGCATGTCTTTCCCGAAGTCCACGGAGATATTCTTTCGACCACCTGGTCCACATCGCTTCTTTGCATCGTAGCAAAAATTTGTACCGCTTCCGCAAGTCGAGATTTTGAATTAGA
Organism: Paragorgia papillata; assembly: GCA_035771165.1. Lineage (NCBI taxonomy): Eukaryota > Metazoa > Cnidaria > Anthozoa > Scleralcyonacea > Coralliidae > Paragorgia > Paragorgia papillata. The sequence goes on from JAWNZC010000014.1 coordinate 1,570,089, forward strand.
TGGGCTGGAGGCTCGAGAAGATGGCTTGGTCTCACAAACAGCAAGGAATTCGGAGTGATGACTGGGCACTGGACATCTTCTTCTGAATAAGAAAGGGGTCGATTGTTAAGAGTAATCTCGACACTAATAAGAACTTGCTGAAGCTTCTTCCAAGTTAACTGACCGTGTCCGATAACTTTGTAAAGTGAAGCTTTAACCATTCCCACTAATCGTTCGAACTGCCCGCCCCACCAGGGGGCGCGGCTCAGATTGAACTGCCATCTCATATCATTTCTTGCTAGATAATCTTGTAGTTTCTCGTCACGAATAATCGCTTTTACCCACTTGGATGCACCAACAAAGGTAGCTCCGTTATCTGAGTAAATTCGCTCAGGTCTACCACGTCGAGCAATAAACCGTTCGAGGCTGTCAAGACACTCGGACATTTCCATATTGGGTAGTAGATCGAGATATATTGCTCTGGAAAAACTGCAGGCATAGAGCAATATATAAGCCTTCCCTTCTTTTCCCTTACTAGTTTGATATCGTATAGGACCAGCATAGTCAATTCCAATCACCTGGAAAGCAGTAGTCCCTACCGTACGAGTGATGGGTAAGGCTCCCGGTGGTGGTTTAGCATAAGCTATAGCCTATAGCATGGTATCTCTTGCAGCCCTTGCAATTTATACGAATTTTCTTTACCAATCTTCTCAACCGGGGAATCCAATGTCGTTCCCGAACTTTGGTCATAGTAAGGCCTACACCTCCATGGAGCGTAACCTTGTGGGCATGTGCAACAAACTTTTCAGCTAGAGTCGAAGAGTCTGGAATGTAGACTGGGTAGATCCCTTGTAGTCGTCCTCGACATTCAAGCAGTCCATCGGCGTTCTTTTGTAGATTTAACTGTAGACGATCTCTTTCCAGGGTTGGGGTTACTTGGTTCTGTGCTCGTAGTATCAGAAAGCGTTCTTGTCTTTCAATTTCTTCAGTAGTAAGTGGTCCTTGGATTCTGTTAGCTTTGGTACTCCTGGCGTTGTGGACGAATCTTGACATCCAGGCGTGGACTCGGAGTGTTCTCCAATAACTAGATTTAGCAAATAAGGCATCAATTTCATCATCCACTTCCACCGCAGCGGCAAACAGTAATTTCTTTGTTGCTTTGGCTTCTGCACTTGATTCTTCACTGGCTTCTGTCACAATGTCAGGTGGCCACTCTTCAGTTTTACTTAACCAGCCAGGCCCATTCCACCACAGATGGTTTTCTTCGTTTACAGGACCTCCTCGGCTAGCAAGATCAGCTGGATTCTGCTTGGAGGGGACGTGTCGCCAGGTGACATCGCTGTGTTCTCGGATCTTCTCGGATCTTCTGTTGGAAACGAATTGCTTGTACTGGCCTTCTCCCCGTACCCAATGGAGGGCTACGCTACTATCCAACCAGCAGTGAAGTGATGTTACGTTAAAGCCTTGTAAAGCCTCTCGAGTGTTACTGAGGAGGTTTACAGCCATATGGCCCGAGACCAACTCTTTTCGGGGGATTTTAAGCCCTTGTTTTGCCAGTCTTGCTTTGGCAGTAACCAGTCCCTGGTTTGTCTTGGTGGATTGATTGACCACTGCATAGACCGCAGCAGCCACTCCTTTTCCACTAGCGTCTCCGAAAGCATGAAGCTGGATACTCTGGATAGGTTCTTGGACACAAGCCAGTGAACGTGGTACAACTACTCCCTTGGAAGCTTCTTTTCCCACTTCTGCCAACGTTGTATTAATCCTGGAGACAATGGTGCATCCCATTTACACTTTTCTTCACAAGCTTCACGGTAGAGCAGTTTACCTTGCAAGGTAGTAGGCGCTGCAAGGCCAAGTGGATCATAAATTCGAGCAATTTTTCCCAAAATACCCCTCTTTGTAGGATGAGCGGCATCGGTTGGAATGGTGACTTCTATGGTATCTGCTTCTTTATTCCACTTCAGACCAAGGAGTCGACGACACTCTCTAGCTTTAACCCCCAACTGTTGCTTAGCATAGCTTAGGTCATCTTTATTCTCAGGTGTTTCAGCTTGTTCCAAACTGTTCTCGTTAGAATGCCACTTGTGTAAATCGAAGGAGGCCTGCTGGAATATCTCAGTTGAAATTCTCTTCTTCTCAGTCACTTGTTGAACAGTTACTCCTCCAGTGAGCAAGTCATCTACGTAAAGTTCACGTTCAATCTCTTCAACATATTGGGGGTGCTGGTCTCGACAGGAGTTTAGATGATGTTGGATTACACCACCCAGCAAGAATGGTGAAGGACCCAGACCAAAAAGAGCTCTGGTGAAACGTAGAGTGCGAACAAGCTGTGGATCTTTCCAGTACATCCAATGGAACCTGAGTACATCTCGGTCTTCCGGGCGAATTCTTACTTGTAGAAAAGCCTGTCGAAGGTCTCCAGTAAGAGCAATAGGGTGAAAGCGTCCACGAACAAACACTTGCCATAATTTGTTCTGTAAAGGTGGGCCAATCTCGAGGTAGTCGTTCAGTGAGGGCTCAGAGTCGCTTGATTTGGCTGATGCATCGTAAACAATTCTCATCTTAGTGGATTCAGCGGTTTCTCGTAGGACAGGTCGGTGCGGAAGGTAGGACTCTTTTCCAATAGCTGGCATCTCTGCTTCTTCTATTATCCCCTGTAGTAATTGATCCTGAATAATCGCATCATACTCGTCGAGTTTCTCGGTCTTTCTCAGTCGTTGTACCAAAGTTCCAAGTCGTTTCAAGCTGCAGGCTTTGTTGGAGGGCAACTGGAAGCTGACTTTTGGTATCCATGTCCTCCATATACACTCCTTTCAAATAGGGATAGTTAGCAATCATCTCACGATAATTTGGGTTGTCAACAGTCAACAGTTCTCTCCGATCCACCTTCGTTACATTCACAGGAATGGTGAATTTCTCTTTCAGGTCACTCACTTGTACATCAAAAGTCTCGATCTCTTTCGTCACAATCCCAGTAATAGTTTGTATCTGACGAGTTGTAGTGCAGGTTGGCACAAGCTTCAGTAGATCCAACAGAAATGCAGAGGCATAAGAAACTGTGGCACCAGTGTCCAACAGTGCCCTGCAGACAGTTCCATTCACTTTAACAAGAATAATAGGGTGACAAACCTTCTCACCTTCGTGGGTTGTTGTCCCAGCCACAGTTCGTTGACGTTCAGTGGTCGACAACTGACCAACATCTTCGCAAATTGAAGAATGATGTTTCCTTTTGCAGTGAAAACAGGTAGCTCGACTACAGCACTGAACAGCTTGGTGTTTAGCTCCAGTGCAGTTAAAACACAATTTCTTGGCTTGTAATTTTTGCTTACGTTCAGCAGGAGATACAATTTTCTTGCATTCAAAAGATCTGTGATCCTTTTCTTCACAATACACGCACCCACGCGTGGGCGGCGCGTTTCCTCGCGAGAAGAATGCTTTGTCACGATGTGGTTTGTCGTCGTTCTGGGTCGAAGAGCTCTCAAGTGGATGAATCGCTTTCCAATTTTCCAAAGCTTCTATTAACTCTCCAAAACCCCAGTTTTGCCATCCAACTTTGTTGCTTACCAGCTCTGCTTTAATTCCGGGTAACTTATCAAGGACCCCACGCACCAACGATAAAGATTCTGAAAGTTTACCCAGTGTTTCTAAGGACTGAATGTTGTAACTAAGGGTTTTGTAAAAGTCATGTATTTTACCTGGTTGACTCCCCTTTACGACTGGTAGGTCTTGAATATTCTTGACATAAGCTCTTACGATTTCGATTTCGTTCCTGTGATTTGTCTTCAGAATCTTCTTCGCGTGAGCGTACCCTTCGGTAGTGAAAGGTAAACCATCGATTTCATCACAAACTTTTGGTTCAAGAAGTTCCTTCAAATAAGAAAACTTAGTAACGGCAGGAAGATCAGTCGAGTCGATCTCAGCCTCAAATTTATTCCAGAAAGAGAGCCATCGTTCATAAGTTCCATTGTATTTGGTGATGACTAATTTTGGCATCTTAACATGGCTGCTGTTAATCGTTAGACTGGTCTTTGTCGAAGTGGCGGCGTTTTGTTTGGCCGTCTCCATATTTGCTTCTTGGTCGAGCTTTAGCTTCTGGAATTTAAGCTCTTCTTCTCGTTCTTGATCGCGTAGGATTCTTTCTTTGTCGCGTTTCTCGTTTTCAACTTTTGTGGCGACATCTTCGAAAAAGCCATCCAAGTAGTTGATTTCAACATCAGCGCTTCGTCGACTTTGTCTTCAATTTCGCTTACCCATTTCATCACGTCGTCAATAGCTTCGCCATTTGCTAGTTTCGCTTTCTCTGTTTGTACTTTCACATCATCTAACGAACGTACAATGTTTCGTAAAGTTTCTTTGTGGCGTAGAATCTTCTCGAGACTACCTTTCGACATAATGTCTGTAGCTCCGTGTTTAGCTTCGCTTTTATCTCCTCCATTGTAGAGTTTACTGGGTTCTTCTTCTATCACAAATAGTTATCCCGTCGGAGGTGCCAAGTGTTGGAAATAGTATGAATCACGTAATCACAAAAGTCAAAGCAAGGTTTTTAATATCAAATCACATAAACACAATCCTCACCGTCTCACACGAATTCCCGTCGCAAGAATCCCAGGAGTGAAAGTCACGTGTTCAAAACAAAAGCGGAAGTACGCCCTCTCGTAATAATAACATAAATTAATTATTAAAGTTTGAAACGTTCTCTGGTCAAAGATATAAAAGTTCGGTGAGTGAAATTCAAATGGCGGTGGTGAGCTTCGAGTTTGTAGGTGGATTTTTCTAGAGATCTTGCTAATATCTTTGACCAGAGAACGTTTCAAACTTTAATATGTTTAATCCTGGTCGCGCTTCTAGCATTTTTAAATAAATTAATTACTTAGCACAATTTCCGACATCGAGGGGGTTTGAGACGCCGGTACCTCTCTCCTCCGCAGAGGTTCTTTCGAGATCGGGGATCGTCGGAGATGCGTCGAAATCGTCAGCAGGACATAAGGAGCGCGGGCGGATTTTACCCGCACTACTTATGTCCAGCTGACGCCTCCGAGCATCTCCGACGACCCCCGAAACCTCCAATCTCCGAAATTTAACCTCTGCGGAGGAGAGAGCGCCGGTACACCGGTTTGGGTGCCCAAACCGAGGTGCCCCAAAAATATAAACTATGTACTACAATCTGAGTTTGTTTTTCAAAAACCCTACAATAATTTAAAAATCACCCCTCAGAATGTTAAAAAACACATCTCAGAATGCAGGAAATGGCATTTCCAAGACTCTAAATTTCAAAATTTTCCGCGCCTTCAGTACTCGAATATCGTCGGCTTGCACCAACCTTCCAGACGGATAAGTAAAAAGGTGAACGAGTCTATTAACGTTACATTTCACATTAAACGTGACATTCCTCTCTGACTAAGGGCCTTCGCTCGAAACGTTAGACTCCTACGTTCTCTGTTTCGGCAGTATATCAAACCTTACTATATTTCGATTGTTATATAACCAATTTAGATATAGAATTGCATATCACGCGGGTGCGGTGCTACACCGCAGAGAAATTTTCATTGGGCGACTTTTATTAAATTTACTGTTTTGATATTATCTGATAAAAATTGGCCAAAAAAACTCGCATGTTGACGGTTTGCGGCGAGTCTGATCAGCAGTCTTCCTGTTGTCATTTGATTTTACTATCGTAACATGCACCGACCACGCCTGATCTCTAGAGATCAGTAATCGTAACTCATAAGAATGGCTCGATCGACAATGACCCCGGTGTCCCACGGTTGTAACACTGTAAATTTGGATCTCCTCGGATTTAATAATAACTATAGATTTAATAATAACCGCAGTAATTGGTGTATACTGTTGCGGTGACCCTGCCATTTATTATTTTATACATGGCGAAGTTAAACAAATAAATAAATAAATATATAAATAAATAAATAAATAGATAATTCAACTGAGTCATGACATGTGAACACAATACATATATACTCAGTGTGAACACAATTATAAAACCCGAAATTGATAGTTTTTTTCGTCAATTTAAATTATATTAACCATGAACACAAACTATAAAATGAAAACCATCGTGTTTTTCACGCACCTCATCAATGCTTTTTTCCCCCATTTTATTAATAATTAGTATTTTAATAAATAGGTACTTTATATTTGGATTATTTTTATTTTGCATAATCTAACTGTGGCAATACCTGTAAATTAGCGTAGTAAGTGAAGTAAGTGAAGCTCAGTGTATTTGTCCACGTTAAAAAAAGGGTATTGTAAATAAATTGTATTGTATTGCTTTTAGAAACATAGATACGCACTGCGTGCATGCGTCTACAGGTTTAAATCAGTGAACTCGATGTAAGTTAAAATGTGATACCTGGAACGCTAACGTCCCAGCATATCCTCCTACCTAGAATTACCAATAATCAGTAAGTGTGAAATCCCTAGAATTACCAATAATCGTTAATTTTAAAAAACTAATTCCCAACCCACCACCCCAACCTAACCCTAACCCCCCCCGGAAACCCTAAACCTAACCAAAACCCCCGGTGAACCTAAACCTAACCACAACCCTCCGGAAAAAATGTGCCTCCTCTCAGACCCCGACCACAACACCCTTCTAGGATTTTTAGCGTTATGTGTTCAAGTTTAACATCCCGCATGTGGGACAGATAATTACCTACAATTACCAATTATTGGTAATTCAAGGCCGTTTCACACTTACTGATTATTGGTAATTCTAGGTAGGAGGACATGTTGAACGTCCAGTCATTCGGGGGGCAAAAAGTGAGGCAAAAAGTTCCAGGCCCCTGCGCGGTTTGCAGGTACGATTCAGTCTCCCACAAAAAAATTTTTTTTACACGGTCACCGGTCTTGAGCGAAGACTCGAAATTAAGGTTTGAAAAATTGTTTATTGAAACATTTTATCACGCTTTGCTAAACGTGCATTTTAAATTTTAATTGGTTGTGCTATGCTGCCGAACTAATTATGCAGTGATTGTCTATTTGTTGCTATAGTAATAAAAGTCATTGTCTTTACAAAACGTGCACGAAGTTTGTCAGTGAAGAAATTAAATCAAATTTTCGTTATATTATAAACCATATATATTAGAGTTTCGTCACTCCGAAGAGGATACAAAAAATCAACACGAACTTAGTATAGAATATGCCGTTTAGGTTAGTACCAGTTTCATCAGTGTCCTTTTGTTTAAAAAGCATTCCGCATTCGTACCGAAAACAACAACTAGCCATGAGTAAACGTGAAAAATAAACAATCTAGTTCATGTCAGTTATTTCTTAAAATATCATAATGCCGTTTAACATGACATTGGATATCAAGTATCAATACGTCTTCAGACTTACTCGTACAACAATAGCTTTCTCACTCTTGTTCTCACCTTTTCAGCTGGCTGTTTTCATCATAGCCAGCAAAAGGCGTCTGTTTTCTCAGCCTATTTTCATCCCGAGACCCGAGCTTAATTTACTGTATAATTTCGGACTGCTATACAGTAAATAAAACAACAATAGCACTGTACAACAATGGGAAACCATTAAATGCACGTTTAGTCTGACAAAATAATTTGATAAATAATTTTTTCAAACCTTTTCGAGCCTTCGCAGTTCGCTCAAGACGGGCGGCCGTGTAAAAAACATTTTGTGGAGACTGAATCGTACCTGCAAACCGCGCAGGGGCCTGGAACTTTTTGCCTCACTTTTTGGTTCTTCGTTAGCGTTCCAGATATCACATTTTAACTTACATCGTCATCGAGTTCACTGGTTTAAATCTGCTGCGTGTTAATTACACGGTGAAATGTTTTCGTGAAACTACAATGGTTTGTGAACCAAAGAAAGCGAGAAGAGTTTTTTTCAGAAGTTTTATTGTACCCGTTATATATAATAATAAAGTTATTAAATTAAAAGTTAAAAGGTTCTAACTACCCGAAATAACTTAATGTGTATGGTTTGTGAAATTTGTCATGCAACCGCATTCAGCTGTGTATGAGGCTGACATAATCTTAATTATGCTTCTCACTCGCCGCGTGAAACCTGCAAGGCCCTGAGAACGAGTTTTCTGGTTGCTTGTCATCACGCATCTCGGTGATCTGTAGCTTGACGATAACGATTAACTACGACGAAACATAGTCAGTTACATAATGTAAACATCCGTGCTGCTAACATAGTGCTACAGTTGCGTGCAACATGTAGACGCAAATATTGATGAACGATGGTACCATTAAATAAAACAATTTCAAAACGCTAATTAAAGATATAATACTTTCTCATGTTAACAATAATGTTAATACATTTATCTCGCAAATAAATGTACATGTTACATGTATACGTACAACTTATCACGTTAACTTGTTTGCTTTGCTCGCTCGCGAAATTATTTGTATAGGTAATAGCATGGTTTTTCGTGCAATTTGGAAAAAACATGCACGAAGTGAGTTTTTTAAAGACTATCAACATGGCACGAGTCCGAAGGACGAGGTCTTTGAAAAACTCACGCGGGCATGTTTTTTCAAATTGCACGAAAAACCATGCTATTATGTCCAAGTCAACTGTACTTACATTACAGCGCCGAAACAGTGTCCACTCCTCGTATATTTGGTTGTTTAAAAACACTTTGCTTCTTCTATCACTACTTGAGAAAGTTTACTAAAAGCACTAAGAATCTTCTAGTTTTCTTGCACGTACTTTACTTGACAACAATAAAAAATAATTAGCTTCAAATAATCTTGGCCGCCATATTTGTTTATTTTGTGCAGAAAGAGCCTGGGTACGAGGTTGGAAAATGCCATCCGTCAAAATCCGTTGTAGAACGTGATTGGCTCTTTTCAGTTTTTATTGTTTTTGATTGGCTTATTCGCACTGTATTTCCCTTTTTCTGCACTGTATTTCCTTAAAACTGCACTGCTCTTAGCCAATCAAAATTGAGAATTTTTTTTATGTATATTATTAAGACCAAAAATCTAATCAAATTCCAAAATGGAAATTTTCAACTAATTTCATCAAATAAATTAACAGGCTGAGGACCTGCCTGAATTGTAACAGAATTTTAGGAAAACTTCTATCGCCTGCACGACAGTAAGGTATATACTGGTGGTCAAAATTAAAGAGCCACTTATGTTTCCGCAGGATTTTCAAATTTTTAATTGGTAAAAAAAATCGTAATGCTTTTAGAATACAATAGTGGAGTTTCATTATTATATTTGATTTGAATTCCTACATCTCAAAGTGTATGAAAATGTCGCAAAGTACCCCTATAGATCTTACTTTGTAATAATAGGTAATGAAATAAAAGCGTTTACGAGAACCCCTACTACATTTATTACAGATTGGGGACGTGATCAAGGAAACTATTTGCTCGTTGTGAGTATTTGTATGCATTTGTGAGCTATATAAACCACAACATTTCACATTTCAGCGAAGGAAATAGAGCTCAGTGACACAGAGAAGGTGCGAATTGAAAGAGATCGTGTGACACGAATCCTAAAAAAAGGAGGCGAAATGACTATGGAACAAATCAATGAAGCGTATCATGAAGAGTTTAAATGCGACCTGATGAAAAGCTGGAAGGCAGAATTCGTGAGTATCGAATCTTTTCTAAAGTACAGTTGTTCTGCTGACATTCGTAATGAAAAAATTGTGTTAATGAAGCACAGAAGAGTTCATCCACGCTTCAATACCTTTCCCATCCCCAATTTTCCCAATTTTATGGGTTTACTGATGCATGGGGAGAAGGGTTTAAAGGGAGTTGCCTACCGTGTCTGGCGCTTTGAAGTTAGCAGTGCGATGAGCGAAGGGTTGTATTCGAATGATATTATCAGTGAGCATATTCGAAAGTTACTTCAAGGTGAAGCGAAGAACAAGATTGCGGGATTTGAGCCTGGTGTTTCGCCTGAGTGTATTCTAACACAACTTGATAAGTTCTATGGTGATGGGGGAGCATTAGTGGGTGATGAATTACTCTCAAAAGCGTACGGGCTTCGCCAAAAGGAGACGGAAGAAGTGTCTGCCTTTGCTTCAAGGCTCGACAACTAAATCCGCAGAGCCAAGGTTCTGGGAGCTGAACTTCTTCCTGATGAAGACGCTTTAGATCGCCACCTTCGACTTATCTTCTGGGAGGGTTTGAAGGGAAACATTAAATATAAGGCCCGTCATAAGAAAGATCATTGCAAAACGTTTGCTGAGCTGATAGAGGCAGCACGTTATGGTGAGAAAGAAGCACTCCCAACACAAGTCCCCAGAAGATAAGCACGCTCGAATCAAATGTCTGGGCCGACTAATTCGGAAGATTCTCCTTTTGTTCAAACCTCCCAGGGAGATCCCTCTGATAATCCAGCCACCCAGGCCTCAGGTGGTAATGAGCCACCAGCAGTTATCCCACATGTGCACCGTCTTAGCCAAGGAACTGAAAGGGGTAATGGCAAAAGAAAAGAATGGCAAGGGGACCCAATACTCGAGGGGATCTGATCAACAGCTCGAAGATCAGTTTGGTGAAAGAAACTCCCGACAGAGTTACAACATTCCTTACTTGCTATCGCTGTGGCCAGGTAGGTCATATTCGGAAAGGTTGCCGAAACACACCCTCTTCTACAGGAACCCCAGACTCGGGAAACGGGACAATGCCTTCAACGAGGGCCAGTCGGAGACAGTGAATAAACTGTTCAGGGCCCCAGAATCCCAAGATGTCAAAGCTTGAATCCCTTATTGGAGACTCAAATGAGTGAACAGCTATCATTAATGGTCACCCATGTTGTGCCTTACTGGATACTGGCAGCCAAGTCTCATCTGTGTCTCACTCCTTTTACAAGAAACACTTGAAAGGATGTCCAATACAGCCCCTCAACAATCTCATGAAAGTTGTGGGTGCTGGTGGTAAAGAAGTGCCATTCCTTGGGTATATCGAAGTTACGGTTGGGTTCCCTTCTAAGGAAGTTAGCATTGATGGCAATTACCCTGCCTTTGTCCTTGTTGTTCCAGGATGTCCCATTTATTTGCTACAGGCTCAACTAACCTTGGACGCACAACCGACGTCGAGCATGAGATAAACGTCACGGACAGGGTTCCCTTTAGGGAAACCTACCGACGTGTGGCCCCTGGTCAGATGGAAGAATTTCGACAAGCAATTCAGGATATGCTGGATGCAGATGTCACTACACAGTCCAAGAGTCCTTATGCATCCCCTGTGGTGATAGTTTGCAAGCGAGACAACAGTATCAGGTTATGCATTGCATGTGTGGACTTTCGGAAGTTAAACGCAAGAACCATTAAGGATTCATACCCAATCCCCCGAGTGACTGAGATCTTGCAAGCATTATGTGGCTCGAAGTACTTTTGTACTTTAGATCTTCAAAGTGGGTACCTACAAGTTCAAATGGCAGAACGTGACCGTCCAAAGACAGCCATGACAACGCCTTTTGGATTATACGAGTTCAACAGGATGCCTTTTGGACTTATAAATGCCCCTGCCACGTTTCAGAGATTAATGGAACATTGCCTAAAGGATTTGAATTTCAGGAAGTGTATGGTGTACATCGATGATGTCATTGTGTTAGCGAACAGTTTCGACGAAATGCTTGAAAGATTGGAAGAAGTCCTGAACCGCCTAAGTCAGTTTGGCCTCAAGTTAAAACCTTCCAAGTGAAAACTTTTCCAGAGTAAAGTTAAATGTCTTGGGCACATTGTTTCAGCTGAGGGCATTGAGCCAGATTCAGAGAAGATTGTATCATTACAGGAGTGGTTGTTAAATCCACCAAAGAATGGCAAGACGCTGCAGACATTCTTAGGATTCGCCAGTTACTACCGCTCATTTGTCTACCAATTTTCCAACGTTAAGTGAACCTCTTCGACGGTTGCTGGTAGGAGGGCATGGCAAAGGAAAGAAAAGGCCCCAGAAGAACCCACCGTTTGTTTGGACAATGGAATGCCAAGATGCCTTTGAGACACTTATCGCCAAGCTGACCTCTCCTCCAATTCTTGGGTTTCCTGATTTCAAGCTTCCTTTCACCCTCCATACCGATGCAAGCGGGGAGGGCCTAGGTGCTGCCTTGTACCAGATGCAAGATAACAAAGCTCGAGTCATCGCTTACGGAAGTCGGGCTTTGAACTCAGCAGAACGGAACTACTCGGCATATCGGAGAGAATTCCTAGCTCTCAAGTGGGCCATCATTGAGAAATTTCGAGAGTACCTCTATGGATGAAGTGCCACGTTGTGACGGACAGTAATCCGTTAACTTACCTCATTACATCAGCAAAACTCAGCCGGACAGATCAATGATGGTAAACATCCTTGGCACCGTTTGATTTTACCATCACGTGTCGCAGAGGCAAGGCATATGGTGATGCAGATGGCCTTTCTAGAATTCCACGCGAAGGTTCGGGCCCCGAGAGGAGTGATGGCAAACCGGATTACCTCGCCCAATTCTTGAACCGACTCCAGCCTTTGGAATCACCTACTCCTGATCTATCAGAGCAAGCATTTCAAGCCCTATGCCAATCCTGCAACGTTCAGGCCTCTGAATCGGACGATGATATTTGGTCACCAGCAGTTAAAGTTCTTGGTGCAAGACCAGAAGCAGTAGTAGCCGATCTTGGAGGTCCTGTTCTCTAACGAACCTCGTCAATGACCAACGCGACTATTAATTGGCCAGAACTACAACGCCGCGACCCCGTCACTGCTCGGAGGTCTTACCGTTTGTCCAGAGTGCAACCCCGCCTAAGTCAGAAGAACTTTCGCTTATGTGTCCAGAGGCTCGGAGACTATAGCTCAGGAGTTCAACCGTTTGGTTATTCGCGATGGGATTTTAAAACGGTGTCGTGACGAGGAAGGAACCCAAAGTTTCCAATACTTGCAGCCAGCCGACAACAAGCACTGCAGGGATTACACAATGAACTTGGTCATCCAGGTAGAGACCGTACCATGGAACTTGCTCGGGCACGTTTCTTTTGGCCTTACATGACACGTGATGTTGAGCACTACATTGCAAGTTGCGACCGCCGACAGGTGTATAAAACGCAAGACGTCTTCCCCGACTGCTGCCCCAACGCTCTCCTTGGAAACAACGGGACCTCTTGAAGTGTTGGCAGTCGATTTTCTATCATTGGAAGAAGGTAAAGGTGGCTTTAGTGATAGCTTTACCAAGTTTGCGTGGGCATATCCAACCCGAAATCAGAAGGCTTCCACAGTGGCAAAGACCTTGTAGGAAAAGATCTTCATGAACTATGGTTTCCCACACCGCATCCATTCAGACCAGGGAGCTGATTTCGAGTCTACACTCATACGAGAGCTGTGTAAACTAGCGGGAATCGTGAAATCCCGTACGACGCAATATCATCTACAAGGAAATGGTCAGACGGAACGCTTCAACAGGACCCTGTTGAATATGCTCGGAAGTCTTGACAAAGACCAGAAGTCAAGTTGGCCAGATTACGTTCTGCAAATGGTACATGCCTACAACTGCATGAAGCATACTTCGACCAAGTACTCGCCTTATTATCTGATATTTGGTCGAACCCCGAGACAACCAATTGATATCAACTTTGGATTGGTTACCAAGGGACAACTGCCGTCATCCCAAAGCAGTTACGTTGACGAACTTCGTACCCGGTTGCAGTACGCGTACGAGAGAGCTACCCAAGATGTCCGAAGCGCAACGACAAGGAACAAGAAGTGTTACGATCTATATGTGAAGGACCTGCGGTTCCAGCCTGGTGATCGCGTCCTTGTTCGGAATCTCACTGTACGTGGAAAGCACAAGTTAGCCGATAGGTGGGAGGACCAATCCCACGTAGTGATGAAGAGGATGGGCGAACTACCAGTGTACAAGGTCAGACCAGAAGATGGAGGACGGGAATGAGTGCTTCATCGGAACCTCTTGTTGCCCCTCACAGCTGTTCCTGTTGGATCACACTCGACTGAGAACGAAACGATTGAGCCTGGCAATTCCAATCCTCCGCGGCGACGTCGCAAGCTGCCTGTACTTCCAGATCAAGCACGGCTACACCAAATGGTAACCCCACCAGAAGATGTCAATGAAGAACCTGTGTTCGTCATCTCGCGACCGCTAAATACCGGAGCCGAGGAGTTTCCACCAGCCTCGCCAGCCGAATTACCCACATGAAACTGTTCCAGTTTTAACCGACCAAGATACCACTCCTGGACCACCTTTGGAGGAACCGGATTCCCCCACCTTGAGGAGATCTACTCGCAACAGTTGCAGACCTGAACGACTTGGATACAACTCGGCGTGGTCCCAGAAAGCTGCTGTACTATTATCCTTAGTGAACACTACTAACCGAGAGATTGTTCAGGCGATATTCCGGAAATGGTTGGATGATCGGGTTTAAGACATTTATGTGTAGTTATGATTTTTAAGTTCAAATTAGTGCTAAAACATCGGAACGTTGTTTCCTATGAGGGGGAGGTATGTCGCAGAGTACCCCTATAGATCTTACTTTGTAATAATAGGTACCTCCCTATAAGGGGGGTTACTCTGATTTGGTATTGAGTACCCCCCTATAGGGATATTGATTGTGATATAAAATAACATGGACTGAGATGTAAAACAGTGCTTTTGTGTATCGAAGTATTGTGATTTGATTAATGAAATAAAAGTGTTTACGAGAACCCCTACTGCAAAAACAGGAAAGAATTTGATTAGTCTAAATTTTTAATTAATTGTAAATATTTTTTTCATTCAAACACATAACAAGGATGACTGAATCAAGTGTCTGGTTTTCCTTCAAAAAACATTTCATAACTTAGAAATTTAATTGCCAAACATGATTTCTTCCAGACATTTTGAAAAAATACTTTCATTTTTAATAACACTGTCTTCCTTTAGGCGGCTCTATAATTTTGGCCACCAGTGTATGTCAAGTTTCCGACTTGTTTTAGATAGCTAAATTAAAGAATGTAACGTATGCAATGTTCTCCGGTTTGTGCTAAATACGAAAAAATGTCTAAAATAGGCTTCAAATCCGCCAACGTTCGATAGGGTTCCAAATTACTATGATATTTCGACCGAGGGGGTTCAAATCTACCCGGCATCTATATATATCCGCTTCACTTGAACGACTCTATCCACAATCAAATCAAACAGTGCTGATAGATTTCAAATAACTGGCACAATTGTGTTATACACCGATTTTTATCGGTTTGTGAGCTGGTATAAAAAATGGCTGACAAAATTAAAATCGTAGTATATACCCCAGGCTTATACGTTATAAAGGATAGACCGCACACGACCAATTAAGTAATCTCTTGACAAGTTTTATGTGCTTGTGTGTACAACACAAATTGACAAGTTTTTGCTTTATAAAGACGAGCTTTGTTCAAAAGCTATGGTCATGCCGATGAACGTGCATGCTCGTGTGTAATGCCCTTAAGGTGGCTCCATACAGTTTCTTGAAAAATGGAAAATACAAGTTTGCATAACATTTAGTTTTATTCTTTTTCCGAATTGTTTATACACGTGTTTTGGACTCTCAAACTTGTATTTTCTATTTTTCAAGAAACTGTATGGAGCCACCTTAACTAGGAAAACTATTTATTATATAAGTACTGAGATTTATTCATTAAAATGTCATTGCGTAATAATCGTACGGAATTTAGCCACAGCCAATCAGCGACGTGAACGATGAAATTTCACTAGTGAAACAATATCGTTCGTGCCGTCTGATTGGACGAACGATGTTTTTTCACTAGTGAAAAATGATCGTACGGGAAAATACGTTCGTTTTCCACCACAAACATTTTGGCGCGAAATTAAGCTATTTCAATTTGAAAATCAAAATGGCTGCGAGATTTACGGACGCCAGTTCTGTTGACAATTTTATTTCAGAACAAGAAAATAAAGCTACCTCACAAAAAACAGAACGAGATGTAAAACTATTACACTTGTTTTTGGAAACCAAGAATGAAGAAAGAAAAATGGAAGATATTCCGACAGCAGAGCTGAACGAGTACGTGTCTGAGTTTATCATTTCGGTCAGAACCAAAGACGGGAAAGAATACGAGCCATCTTCTCTCCGAAGTCTATTAGCAAGCTTCGAGCGACATCTTAAGAAAAAAAACTACCCTGCAAGCATTATCAACGATTTAGCATTTGAGAAGACAAGAAAATCTCTCCAGTCCAAGCAAAAACAATTAAAGAAACAAGGAAAAGGAAATAAACCAAACGCTTCGGTGCCTTTAACTAGTTCGGAACTAAATACGCTGTATGCAAAAAACCTTCTCGGTATGGGAAATCCCGAGTCGCTTTTAAACACGCTCTGGTTGAATAACACAATGCATTTTGGACTCAGAGGCTGCAAAGAGCATAGAGATATGTGCTGGGGTGATGTAAAATTGAAGCAAACAGCAGACGGCGAGGAATTTTTAGAGTTCAATGAGAGACAAAACCAAAACAAGAACTGGTTCAGACTGCCGTGATGTCAGAAAAATGGCGCCTAAAATGTTTGCTACTGATGGTTCAGAAAGAGATCCTGTGGTCGTCTACAAACTGTATGTCCAGAAGAGACCTCAGAAAATGAAAGAAGACGACTCTCCGTTTTATTTAGCTGTCAACAACAACTTGAAGGCAGAGTCGCTTCAAACGAAAGAATGGTTCAAGGCCGGTCCTGTTGGAATAAACAAACTGAACAGTCTGATGAAGACTATGGCTCAAAAAGCAGGAATTAACAACGACCGTCTGCGAAATCACAGCGGTAGAAAAACAATGATTCAAACACTTAGCGAAAATGATATTCCACCGACACATATCGCCCAACTGCCAGGGCACAAGAATCTAAAGAGCATATATAGAAAACTATGCAAACCGGAAATGAATAAATGCCATTAAATAGTCTACGTTAATAACATTAAAAACTTTGTCATCGTGAATGAAATCTCTCAGTACTTATATAATAAACAAATAACATCATGGTTGGTTCGCGAATACGATTTTTATTCACTCGTGGATTATTACAAGCGAACGAGTTCGCTGCGCTCACTCGTTCGCTTGTAATAATCCACTCGTGAATAAAAATCGTACGCGCTCACCAACCATGAAGTAATCTCTCTATATAGACTAGGAAAACTATATATAGACTAGGAAAACTATATTTATTATATAGCATGCTATCGGATATTAGCTTTTGCGTAATCTGATTGGTTCCCTACTACTAGGCTATCAGCTCATATCCTGCTAGTAGAGGAAAAACATGATGGCGGCATGTTTTTTTAAACAGCCGAAAAGAGTTGAAATTGACGGATTTTTATACAGTAAAACACCAACACCCTCAAACAAATGTGTAAAAAAACAACATTGTTTAAAAATACATTAACAAATACACAATTTAGCATGTCAAATGGTAAAATTCACCTAAAAGTGACGTCTTTTTACTTCAGAAACACGACTAAATCAGCGGGTTGATATTAATTTGTTGCCAAATTAACAAAGAAACTCACGGTTAAAATCAAGCTCACAACACACATTTCGTAGGAGATCACCAGTAAAGAGACTTTTTTTATTTAGACAAGCATTTGGAGTAGTAAAAAGCATGTTCTTTTTCAAAAACAACCAACTAAATAATTTTATAGTTTCACTGCCGGTGTTTCAGTTTCAATTTTTGCATGAAATCAAAACCTTTTTCACGACAGCAACGCTAATATAAACAACTGACCCACCTTTTGACCTCATAAAGGTACATTTTAATATTTTTTCTTGGTCTGCTTAACACATTTTTACCTCTCGAGCAACATTTATACAACATTTCGATGCTGTTTACCGAACAGCTTAGCGAGAAACTCTATGTGAATGCATCATTACGCATGACGGAAGTATTAGTTGCATGCCTATGCCGGAAGTTTGTCGTTTCAAACATTTCGCTGTAATTTTGTCTCTTGTACAGTGCTTGGCTATATAATAAAACAGTTATACCATTCGCTCTCGTCGTATACGAACTAATAGCCAACTCGGCGAAGCGCCTCGTTGGCTATGAGCTCATATACGACTCGAGCTCATGGTATAACTGTTAAATAGACTAGGAAAACTATATATAGACAAGGAAAACTATATATAGACTAGGAAAACTATATATAGAGCAGGAAAACTATAATATATAGACTAGGAAAGCTATATATAGACTAAGTAAACTATATACAAACTTGGAAAGCTATATATAGACTAGGAAAACTATATATAGTCTAGGAAAACTATATATAGACTAGGAAAACTATAGGAAAACTATATATAGACTAGGAAAGCTATATATAGACTAGGAAAACTATATATAGACCAGGAAAACTATATAAACTAGGAAAACTATATATAGACTATAGGAAAACTATATATAAACTAGGAAAACTATTTCTAAAACTCATTAATAATTCATGAGGAAAATTCAAAAGAAATTAAGGTTTAATCAATGTCTATTTACCCCGATACAGAACAGATATCAGTGTCTGCAAATGTGATACAGAACTGTTTAACAAAACATCAGTTCTGTATCACATTTACAGACACTGATATAAGTTCTGTAGCAAGTGTACAGACACATTGCATTCAACTATCTTGAGTGAGGGACGCTGGTAGCGTCCTCATACAAGATGAAGATGAAAACATTTGTTGAACAACAACATTTGTTGAATGATTGACAAATGATGATCAGAACGGCTATTTATGGCACGTCACTTAGAACTAATAATACTAAATCTATTAAACCTTACCTCGAAGCTAGGTTTATCAGCTCTTAACATGATGTAGTTTTAACTAACTTAATTGGTGTCCGTTCTGTATCGGGATACTGTATACCCCGATACAGAACGGCCATGCACTCATTCTGTAAATAGTACATGATAGACTAGGAAAACTATATATATATATATATATACTAGGAAAACTATATAATATATAGACTAGGAAAACTATATAGACTAGGAAAACTATATATAGACTAGGAAAACTATATATAGACTAGGAAACTATATATAGACTAGGATCGGTGTGCGCAGCATGCACGTCACTAATGTGCACTTGATCACGATAGAAGTCCACTTCCATTTGGTTTCGTTTATTTTTCGTTTATTTTGTTATTTCAATCCTATTTTTGAAAGTTTAATCCATTTTAGTATAATTTAAGAGCTAATTATAATGATTTCTGCATTTTGATTCCACGATCCATTGACCAAAATCTGGGACAATCTTAATTTCAGGGCGTATAGCACTAGAAATTGCTTGTTAAAAAGTGGCCCGTTTGGAAAAGAGACTGTTATTTAAGGCTGCATGTCGAGTCTACTCGTTTCAGTCTCTCGGAATTGCTATTTTGAAGTATGCAATTTTAGGGTTATCAGCCCATGTTAGGCCCTATTAACAAAGAACCATAGAACTAGTGTAGACAAATAGAACTGTAGAACCGTACGTGGAACCATAGAACAACTACAGAACCATATAACCATAGAACCAAAGTGTAGAACCATAGAACTACAGCACCATATAACCATGGAACTATTGAACCATAGAACTGTAGAACCGTAGAACTATAGAAGCATAGAGTGTAGCACCATACAACTACAGAACCATATAACTACAAAACCAAAGTGTAGAACCGTAGAACTACAGAACCATATAACTATAAAATCATAGAACCATAGAACCATAGAGTGTAGAACCATGCATAGAACTACAGAACCATATAACCATGGAAATATAGAACTGTAGAACCGTAGAACCATACAACTACAGAACCATATAACTATAGAACCATACAGTGTAGAATCATAAAACTGTAGAACCGCAGAACTATAGAAGTATAGAGTGTAGAACTATACAACTGCAGAACCATATAACCATAGAACTATAGAACCATAGGGTGTAGAAGCATATAGAACTGCATGTAGACCCACAGAACTATAGAAGCATAGCCATAGAAGCATAGAACTATAGAACCATAGAACTATAGAACCATAGAACTATAGAACTATAGAACTATAGAACCATAGAACTGCATGTAGAACAATGGAACTGTAGAACAATAGATCCATAGAACGGCGCAGAACCATAGAACTATATAGAAACATATGGAAGTGAGTATGGAGTATTGCTGGGAGGTGCTCATCAACAGACCGATCGATGAATCAGCTGCCAGCATGCATGCGTCTGTTTGGCGGATGAGCTATGTTAAATGACTAACGGCAATAAGACAACACGCCCTCAATGACAATAGTTACTTGGGTAGCCGCGCCGACGTAGGTGTGGCGAGCCACGTTCGTACTCAGCTATGGAAAGGATGAATAGTATACAACCGAAAACTGCACCAGGATTCAAGCCCCTGCCACTCCAGTTCCCGTTTCGAAACTTGTTTCAAGGCAAACTGATGACCGAAATTCTCTCAACTCTCCAGTCTCCAGAGCGGGGATTTTGCGATCGAGGAGAAACGGGTTCACCACAACTAATGAAGTGCAAAAGGACTGCAGTCTACAGCACATTCAACGTTCGAACAATCTCGAAAACAAGTAGACAATTAGAACTCGTCGCTTGCACCAACAAAACAACACAGATGTATTAAGTAATATTTCATAAGCGAGTGGGAGTGTTTTACCAGGAGTTACAAACACGTGAGGACAATGAAAATCATGAGGCCGTTAACCGAGTAATTTTCATTGTTCTCAAGTGTTTGTAAAACTTGAGAGAATAATGAAAATCACGAGGCTGCAAGCCGAGTGATTTTTATTGTTTACTTTTCGAATGTTTTACAGACACGAGAGAACATTGAAAATCACGAGGTAATAGGCCGAGTGATTTTTGTTGTTCTCGAGTGTTTGCAACCCTTGGTAAAACGATACACGAGTTTATGAAATAGCTTCTCAATCGTCAATTATATATATAGTAGAGGGACTTGGTGATATAAATGCATTTAGATTAGACCATGGTTTCACGTTGAATTTATAATTAAGAAATGTGGTAATAAACGGTTCTTTGTTTGTGCCGTTTATTATCTGATTTCTTAATTGTAAATTGAGTTAGCGCGACCTTTACCGGGTTTCAAAACTCATGCACATGCATGACCAAATATTTTTCCCGTATTCCCGAAACCATCAGTCAGAATAAAGGGTGGCTCCCCAGAATATCGGAAAGCAAACTGGCTGAGACACTTCAATACTCTGCTTGGAGAACCTCCGAAAACACCAGTGGACCAAGAGATGAAGATGATCCAAATCTCCGGGGCACTCAATATCTCCACGGATCCTTTCACACTTGAAAAAGTTCAGAATGCAGTCAAACCCTGTCGAACAACAAATCACCTCGCCTCGATAACATCCCAACAATCATCTGGAAGGACCCAATCTTCCACGATCTCCTGAAACTATGTAAGCATACCTTCCTCGCTCATGTTCCTCCCTCGGCGTGGCTGAAAGCTGGCATAGTTCCAGTTCCGAAGAAAGGCGATGTAACGGTGATAACGAACTACCGAGGAATTTCGCTCATCCCCATCGCAGCGAAAATCGACAACAAACTTCTCCTGAATCGCATAGTTCCAGCCGTCGACCCACTGTTGCGGAAAAACCAAAATGCTTTCAGAAGAGATCAACTATCTCCCAAATTCTGTCCATACCACGAATTATTGAAGAAATGCGTAGATGCAACAAGGAATTAACGCTTTGCTTTGTTGACTTTCGCAAAGCATTTGACTCAATCAGCAGACACAATGTTTGAGATCCTCCCTTTGTACGGCATACCTCTACCCATTGTCTGTGGAAAGAAAGACATTTCAGGAACAACAACGAACGGAAGAACAACGTATGAAAAAGAAGCAAAAAGAACTAAAACAACAAAATCTAAAACAACATCTGCAAAACGAACAAACGCAAGATGTTGGAGAACGACAACAACTAGAACAACAAAAGAAACTCACAGAAAAGAAAGAACATAGAGAATACCAAACAATAAAACAACGTCTAGACAAAAAGCAACCAAACGATATCAAAATAAAACATATTCAAGGAACAAAAAGAGAACCTGGAAAACAACAAAAAAAAAAAAACTGGAAGAGAGGCGAGAAAAAGAACCTGGAAAAGAACAAATAGAACAACAACAACTGAAAGCGGAGCAAGAAAAAGAACCTGAAAAACAAGAAATAGAACAACAACAAGAAGAACAACAAGAGGTGCGAGAACAATAACGTGAAAAAAAAAAGAAATAGAACAACAGAAACTGAAAGAGGTGCGAAAAAGAGATTCTATGAAACAAGAAATAGAGCAAATGGAAGAGAGGCGAGAAAAAACCCCTGAAAATCAACAAATAGAACAACAAGAATTGGAAGAGGAGCAAGAAAGAAGAGAACCTGGAAAACAACAAATAAAACAACAGAAACTGGAAGAAGAGCAAGAAAAAGAACACGGAAAACAACAACTAAAAGAAGGGCAACAAAAAGAACCTAAAAACAACAAAAACAACAACTAAAAAAGGAGCGAGAAAAAGATGGAAAACAACAAATAGAACAACAATAACTACAGGAAAAGCAAAAGGAAACTGAACAACAACAAAAAAATAAAACAACAACTACTGGTGGAAAAGCAAAAGAAAGATAATAAAGAAAAGGAACTAGTGGAAGAACAAAAACTGAAAGTGAAAAAAGAACAGCAGCAAATAAAACCGCATCAAAAACAACAACATTCGAAAGAAAATATAAGAAAAGAAATAAAACATCATAAAGAAATAGGACTGCACTGGTGGCAAACAAACCAAAACAATCATCAGTCAAACAGAAACATAGGGAACCACAGTTGTGGAAGAAAACGCAAAATGGAGAGGCAGAAGACCAGCAACAAATAAAACAAATCACCAACAATCAAATTTGTGACGAGAAAAAAGAAAACACGACATTTCTAGAACAAGTGGAGAAGAAACAAACGATACAACTCAAAGAACAACAGCAACAACGACTGGACGAGAAGCAGAAAAAGAAATTTTACGAGCAAGAACGAATGGAACAACATAAAGAAAAACCTAAAGAGCAAATACAAATAAAACAACAAAAACTAGACGAAAAGGAAAATAGAACATACCAAAAACAACACAAAATGGAGCACCATCAAAAGGAAGAACAACTTCTGGAAGAAAGTCTAAGAAAGGAGATTAACGAGCAAAAATAAATTAGGCCATGCACATGTGCCGGAAAAAAACAAAAAAATTATTTATCAAACAGAAACCAAGCAAGCCGCAGTTGTGGGAAGAAAATTCTGGAGGGGAGGTTAAACCCCGCAAAAACAAAATGAACAATTAATGGAAGAGGAACGATTAAACAAAGAGAAGAAAGGGAAGGAGAAATGTCAACAGTTATATAGATATTATATAGATTTGCAGCAAATATAGATTTACAATGGCTGAATGAAAAGCAAAGAAAAGAGTGACAGCGAATTGAACAACAATTGAACAACAGAAACAGCTAGACAAAAAGCAGATAGAAGAACTATATTTTTTGAAGAAGAAACAAGCCTTGGAACAACCCAGATTTATTAAATTTCTATTAGCTGCTATTGATATAATAGTGTAGAGAATGGACCTATTTTGATATAGTGAACTGTTTCTCTTTTTCTTAGTTTAATTAATGAGAATCTATTGTGACATACGTAAATTTTGTCAGGATAATAATAAAGATTTTCGGTGTTTAAAAAATTATTATTATTATTATTATTATTATTATTATTATTATTATTATTATTATGGCCGTTCCTTCGAGGATTCGACATAGTCATAGAATTGATATATACACGCGACTTAAGAAAATAATTTGAAAAATGTGTTATCTGTTACGATTGCATGAAACGAATTTAGCACCAACTGAAGATATCGAATCCATCTCAGTGCCGCAGCTGAAAATACGAGAATAGGACCTTCAAAATACAGGAAGTGCCTCAAGAATTCAAAAATGTTTCGGGGGAGCATGCCATCAGACCCCCTAGTAAGCGCTACAAAGCCCCTGGCGTAATAAAAAAATTATGACATTGCAAGAATTGATGTGAGCTGGGTTTCTTGTATAGGCTATTCTGCAGTATACATGTGAAAATACAATTGATCGTAGAAGTAGTACACTACCTTCGACATAATCAGAGACGCTACAATGGAATGCTCTGAGTGTGGAAAGGTATTTCTGCTCGAGAACGAAAGCCGTCTGACGAGAGTTCCGTGCCACACTTGCATCTCGTCCGCGGACACTTCTGAAGGTAGCTTTCAAATATACTATTCATTTGTGCTATAGATTAGTTATTCTGATATCATTTTATCTTTTCCGGGTTTATCAGACAGTTCTTCCTTAACTCGAGACCAAACCACATTGACGAAAACAAACCGAACCACTGAGTGTTCCGTCGGAAACTTGGTATGTATATACTGTATGACAAGTTTAGCTATCGTAATAGCGAAGTGACGTTTGTAACAGTATTAAACAACATCTATACTATTGCCATTTTTTTCGATGAAGGAAACCGGACTTCTTCCGCCAATTCCAGTATTAATACGCTGAACTGAATGTGAACTGTGAAAGTAAAAGACGTAAAAGTAACCGCGTAGGCCAGCTACATGGTACTATAAATTATAGTTTCATAACGGTTAGAATGATGTGCCTGTTAAATATTGCTGTAGATTTAAAGGATTGCTTAATGCTAAAATGGTTGTGTAATATATTATATATTATTATTATTATTATTCGCCTTCGTTATTTAGGAAACCTGAAACTGATTATTAACAGCAAACCAAGCGGGGGGCCGTATCAAGTTGTGATTTTTTCTATAGGAAAAATTCCAAAAATTTACTTTATATTTAAAAACAACATGTTCAATAACAGCTCTTATGACGAATATGCGTTCTGTACTTACCCGTTTGGATGGTCCGCACCCTTCACAGGTATAAGAGGGGAGGGGTGGTGGGTCGCAAGAAAAACATCGCTTTGTTCGTGCGGTTACCGGTCCACGCACTCCACTGTATATGTATTATATTTAACAAGACGCCTGCTCAGGCGTTCACTCGGGCTACTGCTTTCTGAAAGCTTCGCGTAGCCTGTGCGTACTCTAGCAAGACTACACGACAATGCATAATTGCATAGATTTTCACAAATAGAATCTATGGTCTTATATGAACTGCTGCGGTGCAGGAAGCGCCGAAGGTTTGCTTATGTGTATAAATGTAAACAAGGCCGTTTTTCTAAAAATTAGACAACGGATCTAATATATTTAGTAGACAAAACCTATAGTGTCGGATTCGGCAGATTCAAGCGATCATTTTGATAAAGAATTTATTTAAATTCGGACAAACAGAAAATATTTAAACATGTTTTAAAACACACGTTTCCAAATGTAATACGACACGCGATATCTAGACATGCACTGAACATGTTCAACATATTGATATCTTACCGGTATTTGCTCTATTCGGTGCTTATTATTATACTTGCATTTTGTAGTTGTCGGACTGTTTTGAAATAGCTCGTCATCTTTTACGCACTAGGTCTACCGCGATCGCCGGCGTGTGCAGTTGTAAACATTGTAAAGCCTTTGCAAGCATGTTTATAATGAATTGAAGCCAATAAATTGTCAGCCGCATTATTGATCAACTGTAACTCGGTCACTGCAAAGCTATTCAAACAAGTAAACAACTGAGAAACAGTGAAATGTCTTGCAAATATTAAAAAAACATCGATAAAATGGCAATAAAAGCTTCGTTCAAAAGAGACAACCACTGATCTGGAGACAACTCGGCCAAACCTCGGTTTTGCAATTATTAAACATGAGTGTTCTCTGACGTCCTTCACTCCTTCAGTTTAAAGTTTCCAATTATTTTTAATACACCTTGATTCGCTGACAGTCCGACTACTCTGACATCTTTGTTTGAGACGACTGCTGTGGAGTGTGCCAAGAAATGTCGTGGAGATATTAAAAAACATCGATAAAATGGCATGAAAGTGAAATCTCGGTTTCGCAAAGCCTGCTGGGGCAATATCGCGACCCCCCCCAAAAATAATATAATACCAATAACACGACCACAGAATAGGACGACCGAAACCTAGACTCGTCTAGACGTCTACCACAGGTAGCGCGAGTAATTATCAAGACCCGCGTTGCTTGAACCCAAGATTCCAAGCCGGCCGCG
Source organism: Paragorgia papillata (assembly GCA_035771165.1). NCBI lineage: Eukaryota > Metazoa > Cnidaria > Anthozoa > Scleralcyonacea > Coralliidae > Paragorgia > Paragorgia papillata. The sequence continues at coordinate 1,596,194 of JAWNZC010000014.1, forward strand.
TGCGCATTCTTTCTTTGTTTCCGATCTGTCTTGCCGGCGCCCTTGTCGTTCGAATTCAGGAATTCAGGGTGGGGATTATAATGAGCATACGTCTACCACATCGTATCGCTAGCATTTCCAATAAGCCATTTGCACGATGACGTGAGATGGCGTTGGGTGACTACAACTACCAGAATGCTTTGCCAGTAATACACCTTCTGTAGCAGCGAGAGAGACTTATTCGTGCTAAATGGCCATAGTTTAACGGTATTCTATATAGCCTACGTCATAGCCTGTGTCTACATATTTTGGAAAAACATAGACTATGAACGTCTTCTCAGCTACCATCAGAAACTTAAGTAGTTCACTGTGATTGGTCATATTTTTAAATCAAGTCTACTACTACACGACATTTAATTGGTTAATTGCGACGGTTTCCGTTTTAAATGTTTTGTTGTTTACACGCCAGCAAATTATAAAGCCAACGGACCTTTGTCTCACCGCTAGAATGCATTAAAGTGCCTCTATGGCCTGTGGGATCTTTACATATTTAAATAACTTAGGTTAAAAAAAAATGTTTCCAAAATAATCAAAGGTCTCAATGAGACGACTCACGGATACGTAAGCAAGAACAGCTAAAACCACTAGAAAACGCATTTGTTTGACAATGTAAAGAAATAGTGTAGTTCGAACCGTGAGTGTTTGTTTTTTTTCGCCCAATACACTTACAGTTGAGACATAATGAAATTCATTCAAATGACCTTAGATGTATAATTTGGGGTATTTTTTTATGATATTGAGGATGAACAACAGTTGTCTCATTAAAATTGACAGCTGACTCAGTAATAGTAATTATACAATTCAAAGCATCAGCAACTGCCTGTACCATAAGAGCATTACACCAAGTGCCTTGAGCTGACATATCCTTAATATAGTTTGTCCAAGACTTATCAGTAACACTGTCAATAAACTGTTCTGGATGAGCTTGAATATAATCAGCACCTGCTTTCCTTACATTTAGATGATAATTAGGATTGTGATATAATTGGTGAGAAACGGCTTTAAAAAAGCAATCACCATTGCCACCAACATCAAAGAAGTGATTTAGAACAATTACCCCAGGTAACAGAGCGGTAAATAATATTAGCATGGATGCAAGAGTTATAAAAACGAAAAGCACATTCTTGAGTTAAAAAAGGTTTAATCCTACGCAGCAATGCTAGCCTACTATTGACAAGAGAACATAAGCTGTCAATGTGACTGGCCCAAGTTAAATGGCTGTCTCAATTGACACCAAGTATTTTAGCATGCTGGACTTGTTCGATTTCTTTGTTGTCTAATTTGACCAAAAGAGATTGATCAGAGATAAACCTTAACTTCTGAGAAGAATGTATGAGCATAGCTTTGGTCTTTGATGTGTTTACTACCATCCTGTTTTGCTTGGCCCAAGCTGAGAGATCATTAGTGACAAGATTAAGATTTAGATGTAATTCACTAACAGAAGAACCCTTAGTTAGTATAGTGGTGTCGTCTGCAAACATTGTAGAATTTGAATGTGATAGTTGAGATGGAAGATCGTTAATAAATAGCAGAAAAAGAAGAGGCCCAAGGATGCTTCCTTGAGGAACGCCAACTGTAATATGAACCATATCAGACAATGTACCCTTAAACGAAGTGCGTTGGTACCGGTCGCTAAGATAAGAAGTAAACCAATTTAATGCCATGGAAGAAGAGCCATATATCTTAAGCTTGCGAAGTAAGATATGGTGGTCAACAAGATCAAAAGCCTTTTTAAAGTCAATAAGAAGAAGTCCATTCATTAGTTTATTATCTATGTTATTTAAAATCTTATCCATGAGATCAGTGACTGCCAGCTCACATGAGCGAGAGGTTCTAAAACCAAATTGATTATCAACAAGAAGATTATAGCTTGTTAGAAAATTATAAAGTGACACATGAACATGACGTTCCAGAATCTTTGAAATTATAGCTAAAACAGAGATAGGACGAAAGTTAGAGCGGTCAGAAAGCGAGCCAGCTTTAAATAGGGGAGAAACTTTAGCAATTTTCCATAAGTTAGGGAAAACGGCTGAGGTAATGCTCAGATTATAAATATTTGTTAGAATGGGCGAGATAGATGGTGCAGCTATTTTAAGAAAATATCCACTAACATCGTCTAACCCAGCAGCTTTAGTTACAGGCAAATGGTTTAGCAGACTGAGTACAAAATCTTCTGAAACTGGGGGAATAGTAAACGTGGTATTTGGTGATAGTTTAGAAGAAACAAAATTAGTAAGGTAGTCCCAGTTAGAGTTGCTAGAATCATCAAGCTTAACGGAGTCCCTAATATGTGCAAAGTGATCATTAAACAAATTAGCAATATCTTTAGGATCTGTAAAGGTTTTATCATCCATGGTTAAGTGGTTAGGCAAATTACAACACTTCGAGGGCGCAATGTTACGGATTATTTTCCAAAGATGTTTTAGGTTATCAAGATTAGCATTTATAGACTTGCGATAGAAGCAGGGGCGGATCTAGGGGGGTGCGAACGTGGCGAAAGCCACGGTCAGATTTTTGTGATCTAAAAAAATTCTTGATCGACCTCCACAGAAACGCACAGTTAATCGGTGATTATCTTAAACTCCACTAATTTACTTTAAACTTGAATAGATTACCTATATTTTATAATTTCAACAAAATCAACATGTAAGTCCTTTAAAAACTATTTAAACTTCATCAAAGTCTCGAAATAATTACGGGTAATTGAGAAATCAAATTATTTCTACGACAACTCTCCGAAAGCTTTCCGAACTCAGCCCTTACGTTTGGAACGAAGTCGTAAAAGTGCAACCGCGATTTTGAGCCACGGACAGCGGGCTTTACGTTACTAAAAATAGCAAGTTGAGCCACGGTGGAGGGGTGCAAGCCAATCACAGCGCAAGGATTTGAGTTTTGAGCCACGGTAGCCATGTTTTTGTTGCGCAATAGTACCAAGAAGCTACAATCGGTAAATAATCGGGAGCTTTTCGTCAAATGACTCAAATTTCATCTTGTTGTTCGACCTCGAACAAGAATGGCTTTCCAAGCGAAGGTTGATGTTTTGGGACAGCTTACTCAACTTTTTGGGCGCTTAAATTCACCAGAGGATATTTCCGAAGAATTGGTTTTATTGAGGCAACAATGTGAAAGCGTCTTGGCAGAAGAAAGACAGCGTGCGGTTTTGTTTATATCAGATGAATCTGATGGACAAAATACGGTGAGAACTTGTGAGTTTTCAAAGCTTCAATTTCCGAAGAGCCAGTTGGATAGATCTTTGCTTTGTTTACCCGTAAGGTGAGAATTAATCTAAATAATATATCTATCGTTTTGAATACGCACAAGGTATACATGTATGCAAATTGTATATGTAAATTAAGTGTGCAAGGGAGCATGCTTCGCTACTACTGTACAGCTATTACAAAATCATTAATCATCATTTGATGTTGCACCATTGACTCAACAAACGGGTATGCTGATAAATAAATTTCATACTTTTTGCGTGTTTTATTTTTTTTTAGTTCGCAATATAGGTATAATAATAGCAAAGTTAATGAGCAAATTCGAAGCTCAGAATGCTGGAAATGCGATTTCCGGGGTTCAAATTTCAAAAATTTTCCGGGGGGGCATGCCCCCGGACCCCCCTAGTTGTGCGTGGACCTTATCCTGACACGGTCAGAAATATAGCTGGATCCGCCCCTGACTGAAGGTGCGCTTTGCATCTCTAATCAAATGTACCACTCGATTACGTGCCGACCTATAATCTCGCCAGTAAATAGTAGTATTATTTAAAATGGCAAGTTTGTGTAGATTGTTGCGCTTCTTAATTGCATGACTAATCTCTTCAGTGAACCATTCAGGTTGGTGAAGCCTTTTGACTCGCTTTTTCTTCAAGGGCGCGTGATTGTCAAGTACATAATTAAACAGAGCATACCAATGTTCAAGAGCTTCATTAATGTCCGGAAACATTTCTATGGTGTTCCATGGTGTATTATTTAAATCAGCTACAAAACGATCAGCAGAAAAATCTTTAAGCGAGCGATAGAAAATAGACTTATGACTGTAGGACTTTGTGAAATTATCTCGGGTTAGCCACGTAACGAAAATGGGCAAATGGTCACTTAATGAAATAGGTAAAGTACCAGATTTAAAAACATTGTCCTTATGGGTAACGTAAATATGATCAATAAGCGATCCAGAAATAGGTCTTGTCGGTGTGGTTATTAGTTGGTGAAGATCAAAAGAACTGAATAAGTTTTTAAATCGCTTACTGCATGACTGAGATAAAAGATCTACGTTAAAGTCGCCAAGTATAATTGTTTGGTTATCCTCAGTGTCGGCTTTAGCTAGCATGCTATCCAAACTATCCAAGTAAGAGGAATCAGCGGAAGGAGGACGATAAACAAAAGAGACCAATATTGGCTTCGATCGAGGAAAACTGATTTCAATCCATAGGCATTCGACACTGTTTATTTCCAGATCAAAGCGCCTTTTAAATACAATATGATCAGGCACGTAAAGCAATAATCCACCACCTTTCTTGCCTTGTCTGTCAGCTCGAACGAGAGTGTAATTGTCAACTGCTAAGACAGCATTATCCCACGAGTTGTCTAAGAATGTCTCAGAGAGGCCAAGAAGCAAGTTTGGTTTCTTTCTGTTTAGGGGTTTAATTTGACTTGAAAGTAACAGTTTGATTTCATCTAACTTGTTAGTTAACGAACAGACATTTATGTGGCAGAAGTTCAAACCATTCAAAGGTAACAGCAAGTCATTGTAAACAGTCGGTTTTGTTGGAGAAATTGTTGCTGGACTAGTAGGTTTAGTAGTGTTAGCTGTAGAGAACGACACGTTACACGTAGGCGAAGAATAATTTGATGGACCAGGGTTAAGTTCAATATCATGCATGAGCTTGATGATAGGATGGAATGAAGTTGTAGTGTTGCTGTTAAATAACACTCTTGCTGATGAACGACGACAGCTCACAATGGATATCAGAAATCTTGAATTCCATCTCCAAAAAGTTGTTTCTGGTTTGACAGTTAGGTTACTGGTAAAAGTAGGACTGACTGTTGAGTAAAACAGGAGCAATAAAGTACACAATGTGAATATACGTTGCTGTACCTTCATGAATGATCAAGATCAATAACAATGTCAAGGGAAAACCCGGAACTTGTAACGTTGTAGCAGGGGGGGGGGGGATGAAGTGGACTTGCACATGCGCATTGAGATTATTGAAAACGAGGCTTTACTATGCTCAGTTCTGTTTACGTCTTCGTTGAGAGAGGAGCTCTGCGCGCAAAGTAAAGTGTCGTATCGATCAATACTTAATGAAAATGAAGAAACTTTGCTCTTAAATTCATCAGGACACCTTTCTATGGCACATCGATCTGAAATTGAATGAGTACCTTCTAAAATCAGAACATAGAGTATGTAGTTTGTAGTTCTCTTTCACGATTTGATTGAGACTTTGTCGCGCAACGGAGATATTCGAATTCAGTCAGTCTGGTTTGAGTATATTAAAGTTTATATAGGTTAAATATTTGATTTACTGCAGTACTGTTTTTTCCCCGTATGTACACGTACAGAGTGCTGACGAGTTTACACTCGCGACTCGTTCATATTTGACGCATTTGAGTATACATACGCTCGTAAACGTATGTCATTTCTCTCATCAAGGTGTGCATTGAAAAGGGATACGATTACGTTGTCTCGCCTTATGAGAGTGACGCTCAACTTACTTACTTGCAAAAGATCGGCCTTATCGATTACATTTTGTCTGAAGACTCAGACCTTCTTGTCTTTGGAAGTTCCGAATATACAAAGATTATTTTTTAAGATTAATTTCGTTAATATGGACAGGGAATTAATTGTTTTAAGCAATTCTGATAAACTTTATTCATTATCTGAAGATATGTTTCGATACATGTGTGTATTGTCTGGATGTGATTATTTACCTTCAGTGAGGGGTATTGGATTGAACAGAGCATTTGCTGCAATCAAACAAAAACCTGCCCCTCGTGATGCAATTAATTTTCTAAAGGAGAAGCACAGCATAACTGTCCCTGCCAATTATGAGAACAAAGCTGAAGAGACTGTGTGTGAAACTGCACACAACAACACAGTTGATGGTGTGGGGAACACCAGTGATGAGGAGTAGCATACTTTACCTTTTAAGGTTCTGGGGAGTGCACACCATAAAGAAATGCAAGATGGTGTCTTGGCCATGAATGAGCAACAAAAACAAGTTGCAGCACGTCTACAAACAACCAGAACCTACTAATGACTATGACAGCAATGCCATTTTAGTTCAGATCTATTACGGTGAAGGTTTTAAAGCTGTTGGATATATTGCCCGGGAGGTGACAGGGCTACTCTTATAATGCATTGTCAAGTGACAACAAAATAATTTCAGTTGACATTAAACATATATAAGATTCCAAACAACTTTTCAGAACATTGGATTTAATTACATAACCATATTAATTACCAAAAGGGGACCTTGGGATAAAAACATTACAGGGTTGCATAAAGTTGACTCTAAGTCATGAAACATTTTGACTTCATTGGTATAGGTTTTTAAATTTTAATTTTCAAAATCCACAAAATTCTAGTTCATAATTTACAAAGTAAAATTTTTGTTTCAATTGAAAACAATGAACTGAGTTGACTTTGTTTCTTCTGTTGCTTTGACAATCTCAGTTTGTTCTTCACCCAGTATACCCTATAAATAATGACCAGTCCTTAATGACACTACCACATGTATTTATCAACTTCAATTAATATACATATACTGATATACAAATATACTTGAAGATATCACTAACAATTGAGGTGCATCCCAGGGGCGGATCTAGGAAAATTTATACCTTAGTCAAACACGCAATCTAGGGGGGTCCGGGGGCATGCCCCCCCAGAACATTTTTGAAATTTAGGTCTCTAAAATGGCATTTCCCGCGTTCTGATAGCACTTTAAAGAAAAATCGTAACTAATTTTCAACATGTTTTTAATGGCACATTTTATTATTTTCAAGAAAGTCTTCGTTCGGCTATGTTGCGTATGAAAGGCGACACGGAACACGCTGTTGGACATGTAGTGTAAAATTACTATTTAGGAACCACGAAAAAACATCAGAAAAAGAATAAAGGATTTGTAACGTATAGTATAGTGCAATCATTCAGGATCTTAGGACACAACCCTGGACGCGTTTCGACCTATGGAGGGCTCTAGTTTCGACCTTCTATGGTGGTCTCATCAGCAGGGATTTGCGGTTGGGAGTCGATGTGATTTAAGTAAATAACAAAATAATAAACACTATCAACACGGTAATAATTATAATAAAGGAGAGATAAAGTGAGTGCTTACCAAACTTGTTGTTTGTGTTTTTGAGTCCAACGCGTCGCAGCATCTTGGAATTGGTACATAAAAGGGACTCGTTGTCGATGTATGTTTCGGTTGTAACCGTATAAGCCAAAATTGCGCTCCTCTATTGTGAGTCTTCGGGTGCGTAATGAGGGGCATTGCTTCATTCGTTATGAGCAATACAAATAGAATGACAGATTATCTATAGACTCACCTAAGAGCAATACAGGTCTTCTTTCCATCCTTAGCATACTTCGGCAAATATATGCCTCCGCATCGAAATCCCTGTGTAAGGATTTTACGCTAAACTTCGCATGAAGCTCCCGATCCGAGAGGATGGCACAATTTTGGATTTTTGAAGACAAATCGTAATAGATTTGTCGCAATAACTCATCGTTATTACTCTTCAGAGCGCTCTGCACACGTTCTAAGACGTTTGTCGAAGCCATGACACAACAGTCAATCCTCAGTCAAAGCCCGCGTGTAATCGATCTCTGTTCATGCTGCAAGATGCTGCAAGATGCAGTAGTCCGGCAGACAGTGTGACATACCTTGCATTAACTTCCATACAATGTTTTTTTGTGGATTCTTATAAAAAATATATCCCTTAGCAATAATCTGAGTGATGACAGTTCATTACTGTTGGGCATCAGGAATTACGGGTGGGTGGGACTTACGGCATATTTCATGACGTCATAGAAGTAGCAAGTAGTCAATATCTATAATTTCATAGATTTATTTTGTCCGAATTGGTATAAAAACATACCCCTTTCGTGTCTATGCAGTAATGTGAGTGGTGGGAGTCCGTTATTGTTGAGCATCTGGAAATAGGGGAGGGGGAGATAAGTCATGACGTCATAAAGGTAGTAAATAATCAACATATGTCATTTTTTGTCTTGTTTTTATATTTGCACATGATTATATCTTACAGATCTGTGTTATATTACAAGGTTGTCAGATAACAAGTTACTAGTTTGTGAAACTTCCTAGGCTGCGGGACTCTTTGATAGGTTGTAAATTTCTGACCTCATTTTGGCAATAAACATAAAAACGGTGCCCCATTTTAGTCGTTACCGGTTTATGGAGATATTCTTGCAACGTGTGAGCAGCTTGAAGACGTCTGCATCTCATGAGATGTAAAAGTTAATCGGTGACCTCCTTTGATACAGATACTGTCTTGGTAAGTTCATTGAAACATTCATCTCCAGCATTGCATTTACAAAACAAAGTGCACGGCAATTTGCTACGGTTGCAACTGCACCTCATGTTTCGGCATGCAGAGGCGTCTTCACAGTTGCACTTGATCAGGGACATGATCTCATCTGGTGCCAGTGTAACATCGTCTGGAACTGTTGTCGGAAGCAACGTCTTTGAAGGCTCATATCTTACATATTCGACTGGATCAAGCGCAGGTGGATCTAGTGACAGTGCTGCTTTCCAAGTTACCGTCTGAAGGTGGGATCTTTTCACATTCTCTGCAAAGGCTTCTGTAGTGGGCGGCAGTGCTTGTATCTTAGGGGTTGAACTTGCAGTCTTTCCAAACTTCGTTGTCCATATCTTGTATCTGATATCGGACATAGTCTTCTCGTTTACTTTGTTGCTGTAGCAAGCACCGATAACGTTTGTTGCCTGATCAACGACATCAGATAGTAGCGCATCTACACAGCCCAGCTGCGACAATGAGTTGGGAGCAGCAATGAGATTCTTTAAGACAGTTCCTTTGCCAATCCCAAAGTATGTTGGTACCGTGTCGCAGCCGGATAGCGCATGGGCTGCTGGTAGACCAGGTATGATATTTCTGTGGGCTTATACAGTGTTCTTAATGTCGATAAGTGATCTTTGCTGAATCGGTGAGATCATAAACATTGGGCAAGTAAGACCTTCGTTCAAATAATGATATAGGAGCAGTATAAACACATCTGTGTCGTCTGCAACAACTATATGACAAGAGACGTAAGAACATGCGAGGCAAGCAGGGTGTATCAGCTCACAGAAAATACACCTCTTCCTTCACAGAAGGCTGTGCTCACCGTTTCTTCTAACAAGAACCAGCTGATGTCTATCATTTGCAGCAACATCATCAACGATGAGTCATTCCATGCTCAACATACTACGAGGAACAAGCTGGTTATCACAGGCAGCGACGATGTCCCAACCGAGATACACAAAGGTGTTGTCATTGCAAGGAGAGATATTGCAACATCTCATGAAGAAGCAGATAACATAATTGCACAACAAGCCATTATGTGTGCAAAGGAGAAATCTGGTACTACCATTCTTGGTGCTGTACTCGCGATATCTGTCGAAGATCAAGTAGACATCTGAATCAAGCAGTTTCTTCAATAAGAACCCCTTAAAATTCTCCACGAAGTCGGCGATAACACCTTTGGCTGGCCAATGGACAACCCACAGGACAGCAGAGCCATCCAGCACAGTTGCCGTAACATTGGACATACTGCATCGCAATGACGCCTCGTTGGCAAGCCGTTTTTTCAAGTCCGATTTTGCATTGCATATTCTCATTGCACCGGAGTCGTGGAACATTGACGTCGGGACTGGGGCCAGCTCATGACTTAATACCTTCTTTATATCAATGTCCCTTGAACTTGCTTGGATGCCTATTACTCTACTGTAAATCACCGAAGTATCATAAACCTTCTTTGAGCCAACCTTGATATGCTTCTTACTGTCTGAAACAGTCTTGACTTTCTTGGAGATTGTACTACGGAACCCTTCTGGCCAGCCTTTTTCGAATTCTTGCATTTGTTTGGTACCAATTGCTACAGTGTCCTGAACATCTACAGTGCCATCCGCAATCTGACCACTCACAATGTTCACAATAGTTGGTGGATGTGATGTAGGATCAAGCGGGTCAATACACAACTTGAGCTTGTCTCGAATGCTTTCGCGATCTGCACCATCTGATACGATCCTTGCCTTCATCTCCTCTTTGTGTACTTCCTGTCTGGTGTCTTGCTCCTAGGCGACTGCAGATGTGCAGACCGAGAGCCCATGTTTTGAGGGTTTCGGGCTTCAGGGTGATTCCAATAATACCCCGGGGACCATGACCATAGCGCATGAAAGTTGTCTCGATGAACATGTCACTCCAAATACCATTCCATAGGCCGGGAATATGGTGCATAACGTGTTCGCCTTTTATGAACTTTGAGAGCTCTTCTTGTCCTAAGCTTTCCATAGAACGCAGATAGTAAAGACCATACCGGGCATAGTTCACGTGAGCAGATGCGGAAAAATAGGGAAACATTTGTTTCACGGCTACCAAATGAAGCGGCCAGTCACCCTCTCGCTCGGCTCGTACGTATAACATCATGATAAAAACAGGCTTGATGAAGCAGTCGACCCACAGCTTGGATGTATTGCTTTTACTTGCAGCTTGGTCAAGGCGTGTTAACAGTTCTTCCATTGACGTAACGCTGCAATCACTCATGGTGCTTCTCAGCAACTCTTCAAGAACTAGTCTCATTGCCCTGATATTCTGTGGGAATTTCTTACCAATTAGCATTTTCGCTACTCCAGCAAAGGTTGACTCCAGAACCTCTGAGAGGCCAGATCCTTGCATCAGGGTGCCAACTGCGCCAGCAAAGCTCATCAACATGTGCATCCCTCCAAGGCGATTAATAACGTCTGAGAACACTCTTGGATATGCCTACTGCACTTCGACAGCAACTTTATATAGTTGTTGATCGCTTGTAAAAATGGTGTTCTTCTGGCCTCGTTCCTTGGTTAGTCGCTTTGCCTCGTGAAGAGCTGTCATTATAGTGTCTGGGTCGGATGGCGTCATGTCGATAAGAGGGAGATAAACTGCCTTTGTCTTTGGCTGCACCGAGACTCCTTGTTGCCTTGTCACCATAGTGTTGTACCCATTGTATTCCGGACACGCTTCATTGTTGGTAACATCCGTCAAGAAAGCTATGTCAAGTTCTTTTGCTCTTCTTTCTGAAAGAATGGCACTGCAAAGAACTTTGAGGGGAAGAACATTCTTTTTAGAGCAATTATCCGGCATTTGCACTATCTTTGGTCCCTGATAACATTGCACCGGAATCTCAAAATCTATTTTCGTGGACATGTTCGACTTCGAAATTCTCGGAATAGATTCTCTCGTGTTCTGGTCATCGATATCTGATGTATTTGTTGGCTGAGTAATGAGCATGGCTAGTGAATGTGTTGTTATCTTCCCATTTTGAGAAGATATGTCAGCGTCAAAGTTGTCTGCAACAGCTTGTATAAGCCCCAGACTTCCTTGGTTGATCCCGCTTAGTTTGATATCTTTTGTTGCTGCCAGGGCTGCTGACTTCTTGAAGCATAGTATCTCATCATAGGAACAGGTTACTCTGAACTGATACAACTGATTTATTAATGACTTCGAGTCTCTGATTAAATTACCGAGGGATATCTGCAGATTCGTTGGTTTGTTGGATAGAACACAGGTAATTATGTTGCCTATCAGGAGTGCCGGGAGAGTGTCCTTCAAACGATTTGTCAATGCTGCCAGAAGATCCATAACAGTTTGGCTAACTGACATGGACATATCTTCCTTGGTGATTCTTATATCATACCGAGACTGGTCATGATCTATCTGCTTTACTTCGTCACAGATGATTTTTGCAAGCTTTCCGATCAAGAGATCTAGTGTGTCGTCTTCTTTGTCGCCTGCGAGATGCAATACAGTTGACGCATTCTCTCTAAACACCACAAGACTTGCCAATCCTGGCGAAGAGAGGACTGCAATGTCATCCAAAAAGTGATCTCGAATCTTCACAAGAAGGGACCTCCGCAGCAGCGCTTTCCCGCCAAATAAGATGTATTGATGGTACAGTTCAACTGAATTCCACAAACGTGACCTATCTTTTGACATCTCAACAATGACTTGATCAAATGCAGGGTCTGTATTCTCGTCTTGCTTTGAAGCATTTTTGGCGGCATATATCGATTTAGGAGACATAAAGTTTGCCATGCAATTGACATGATACCGTGCATCAGCTGCGTGCAAATCACTTAAAGCCCCTTCAACACGAACTCTCACTTGGTTCGAAATATCATCATTGCGTTCTGTGCATGCTTCTAATATAGTCTCCTTGAAACCTGCGTCAGTGCGACAAAGTACTGCTCTTTTCCAGCGATCAGGATGCTTCTTGTCTTTCTCAATCTCACACAGCTCCCCGCAAAAAAGACAGTTCTCTTTGAATAGAAACACTGGTACCTCTGAACGGCGTTGTTTTTTCAATGGCTGACTTCCTGAAACGCTTGCGCCACCTTCTCGTTTCTTGTGACGACTCAAATGTTGCTGAGAAGTGTATGTAGATACACAGCTTCTATGGCATTCGATGGTCAGCTCTGAGTTCTTTCCCAATCTATCAACTAGATCAACATGAACGTTGTCCTTATATTCTTTCGAAAACCTTATTACTGATTCGATGCGGGCAGGGCCTGCCTTCGTCAGATCACCTTTGTCATCACAGTTATATTTCCACTTAAAATAACACGGGTTTTCCATCTTAGCAGGAACTCTTGCAAGATAGAAAATGATACAATTGCTCAGGGTTATAATCGTGCTGTAATAAGGCTGCACTACAGTACAGGCTATTTTAAAGGGGCCTTAAACGATCTTCTGTTGTCAATTATTTTAGCAATTATAGAAAGTTATACGGCAGTATTGAGATAAGCAAATTTAACATAGCTGGGAGTGGGGAAACAAATAAACTGAAACTTAATTCTTAAAATGAATATTCGATTTTCGCCCTTAATTGTTTTGTTTCGAGCGTTTTAAAACTAGCGATTTTATCTCAAAATAGCTTAATATACTGTGAAATGATATTCCTAAAACAGTTAAAATCTTCCACTGATTATCACAAATCATTAAATAAAACACACTAGAGTCAAAGTAAGATATTTTTTCAGTAGAAATACTTACAGTTTCGACAGAGCATCAAGAAGGCAGCCATCTTGAATAATTAACTAAGTGTGGGTCCTGGACACTAGTCTCCAGGCCAGAAATCAATAGTCAGCAGATTCCAGGTGGTGCTTGCATAATTTTCAGTTAAAATAGTCACTTTTGCGATAAATTTTACCTTATAATTTTACAATAATCACTTATGACACAGGGAGCCCAATCCTGTGGTAACGACTGTCTATAAGGGGAAAGTGAACGCTTAAGGTGGCTCCATACAGTTTCTTGAAAAATGGAAAATACAAAAACTAAATGTTATGCATAGTTAAACATTCTGACAATCAAAAACTGTTACCAAATAAATAGCAACAGTTGTTGCTATGGCAATAGCAACAGTTGTTGCTATGGCAACAATGACGTTTCAAAATGGCTGCCAATTACCCTTCAAACTAATTTAATTCGAAAAAAACTTTGGTGACCGCCCATTTGTTTTCCATTAAAACCTTTCTTGAAGTATGAGTAATCAATAGGCCGATTTAAAAAAAATTCTGTAGAACGAATACTTTTTTTTCCGGAAAACTAACGTTAGTTAATTTTTTAAAAATTTGGATCTACAGAATTTTTTAAAAATCGGCCTATTGATTACTCATACTTAAAGAAAAGTTTTAATGGAAAAAAAATGGGCGGTCACCAAAGTTTTTTTCGAATTAAATTAGTTTGAAGGGTAATTGGTAGCCATTTTGAAACGTCATTGTTGCTATAGCAACAACTGTTGCTATTTATTTGGTAACAGTTTTTGATTGTCAGAATGTTTAACTATGCATAACATTTAGTTTTATTATTTTTCCGAATTGTTTATGCACGTGTTTTGGACTTTCAAACTTGTATGTTCCATATTTCAAGCAACTGTATGGAGCCACCTTAATATCTATTAACGCCCAAACCGGATGAGGTGTCATCAAATGGATTATGAAAGACAATACCATATACTGTAACAATATGCAAAAAAAAATTGTATGTAAGCATTTGCAAGCTTATGTAGAAAATACATATTTGGCTGCCGGACTACAGCTTCATGCCGCGGATTGCGGCCAAGATTTAGTTTCTAGCCAATCAAAATCTAGCCTGCATTAAAAAAATTTACTTCCGACATAATTGCATTTACTTCCGACGTAATTCCATTGGCTTTGACCAATCAGCGCTCATGATTTCGACGTATTTCGGCCATTTTAACGTGGATAAACGTGCCGGTCGGTGACCACTTCCCGCCATAGTTACCTCTTATACGGTTCTAGTACCAAGCTAAGCCTGCTTTGCAGGCTACGGGGCCGATAGCGGCCACAGGTCACCACAGAATAACTTGCCCCTCGTCTGACGAAGGCTCTAGAAATTATGAGATTATTCTTCGGCAAAGAATAAACCGTATCTTGCCAAATATGTTAAAAATTGCCAAATATGTTAAAAATTGCAAAATCAGAAGAAACCCTTCAATTTTTGCCTCTCAGATTTTTTACCTTAGTCGCTTGACGTGTTTGACGTATATTAAATCCACCCCTGGCTTTTAATGTTTATCCTTTTTCAGACAGAGACAGTCCCCCTGTCTTGGTACCAGTTTCAATGGGTGAAATACTTAATGACAGAACAAGCTTAGTTGAATAATACCAACAGCAATTGCACTGGAGATAACAACAGATGTCAACCACTTGCTGCACCTATAAACAGTTATCCAACCACAAATATTAAAGACTTACAGTAGTTAACACCATTAATAGCGTTGGTCTTCCTTTTGGTTGGACATTAGTGAAAGGCGATGAAGAATCTTAAGAGTTGTTTACTTGCAACAAAGAAAGAAAGACTGTGCCAAGGATCCCATGATAACAAAGTCAGTGACTGTTTACAAAGATCATTCCTGGACACTTAGAATTCTTGATAAAGTTATTCAACAGTTTGATAGTCAAGGATTAGAAGGCTTAAAGCAGCAAATAATAAAATTGATAAAATTAATAAAATATCGTATTAGTTAGATATACTGTACATGCACATACATGTAGACATTATGTTTGTCTCTGACGAAGGGCCTTCGCTCGAAACGTTAGATTCCTACGTTCTCTGTTTCGGCAGTATATCTAACCTAAGTTTAATACTATATTTCGATTAGGTTATAGTAGATTACATATGTAACATATGCTGGTTTACACATAGAGTCAGTTTTGCAAACTGTGCACACAAGATTCTGAGGCAAGGGTTAGTCTTGACTGCAAGCATAGACAATCCAGAAGACAATATATTCTGGATTTTCTATGCTGCGAGCTTCGACAATAACAATGGCGATGTCGTACTCGTCAGACCAATGAGCATTTTTGTCAAATAGGCGAGTAAACTGATGTAAAATTACCGACAGTTTTGTAGATATTCCACTTGGGATTCCAAATATTGCGACCAAAAAGCACAAAACATGTTTATTTTTGAGTTACAGGGTTAGTTTTGACTGCGATCTTCGACAATAATAATGGCGATGATGTCGTACTCGTCAGACCAATGAGCATTTTTGTCAAATAGATATAAAGTTACCGAAAGTTTTGTAGATATTCCACTTGGGATTCCATATATTGTGACGAAACAGCACAAAACATGTTTATTTTTGAGTTACAGGGTTAGTTTTGACTGCATGTTTCGGAAATGATACATGTTACATGCGCCATTTTAACAATGACAACATCAAAAGTCTGCAATTTAACTCACTATTTAATCAAAATACAGAAATAATCGAATGTACTTACCTTTAAATTATTAGTCGCTCCACGAATACAGTTTAAAAATCTTGATGGCAAGTCTCTATTTCAAAATAATTTCCATAAACTGCGCGCAGATCGAAGATTATCTGTGTCTGACTTCCGTTCAGACTGTGACGTAGCCTGGTTGGGCCAGGTTACCAGGCTAACTGTGACGTAGCCTGGTACCCTGGCCCAATTTCAAAAGAAATACTACTCAAATCAGTAGAGCGAGACATGGAATCATGGATGATTTTTTTATCGCTTCCGAAGTGTCAGTTTTATTAACCGCGGATCAATATTAAAGCAATCACGAGGTGTATTCTCATGTACCCACGTGATAAACATCCCATTGAATCCCATTGTTAACTCGTAAACAAGCTATCACGTGGTACATAAGAATACACCTCGTGATTGCTTTGAAATTGATCTGCGGTTAACGAAACTGTCGCTTCGGAAGCGATGAAAACATCGTCTATGTCTCGCTCTACTGATTTGAGTAGTATGGGCCAGGTAACCACTAATCTCATTCTCGCGTCATCAGGGCTAAATCCACTTATGACGATTGCAGTTTTACTCATAGCCACTAAAAACGCGCGAAAATTTAACCAATAGGAAAGCAGAAGTCTTTAGTGGTTACCTGGCCCATATTCTTTGATTGAGCCAGGGTACCAGGCTAACTGTGACGTAGCTCTATCAATTAGAGCCCAGGCCCAAAACAAACGGTCTACTTTCAAAATGGTGCGATTTGGGTTGATTTGGCCAACTTTGGAGCGCTGTTACTGGGCGGGGATTTAATATTTTTGAGAAAAAATTTCGGGAAACACTTTCTTTTAACCTAAGTTTTTTAAATATGTAAAGATCTCACAGGCCATAGAGGCACTTTAAGCAAGGATTAAAGTGAGTTCGTTAAGATTTTCACGGGCTTTATAGCCAGCATATTGCTGTTTGAAAATGATCAAACAGTTAGAAAAGATGCGGGAACTGAACGAAGTTTTAAATCGAAGTATCGTATATCACTGTGATGTTTGATTTATTATTTTAGTCGGCTCTTTGTTTGCCGGTGTTCGTTTTTGCTTTATTTATACCTTTCTCTGAGGCTTCGAATGTCTTATTAATGATCAGTGTTTTCTCTCGAATGTAGTCAAGATATCCTTTATAGTTGCCACGAGTATTGGTGAATTGCAAAAAATCGGAATAAATTATAGAACACGCAATTTGGCGCTGATGCACAGACGCTACTTGACTGGCGCCTTCTTTTCCACGCGCGAGCGTCTGTGACGCAGGCTATATTCTATAGGGTTTTGGCTAAAAGGGATGACTCAAAAGGACCCGTCCAGTTCTTTAGCGGTTTTTCAAAATATGTCGTCAAGTTTTTTGGGTTTTTTTTCAAATTTGTCAAGTTTCAGCAACTCTCAAGATTTTAGCAATCTTTTTGATACCCTAACCACAACATAAACCCTAATGTGACATGATAAGTTGTACGTATACATGTAGTGTATGTGGTATGTTTGCGAGCTTGGTGCAATATGTAACAGACGTTTGGTGGACGTTCGTCCCTGTCTGGGGTCTCAGAAATCTTTTCTGAGTAATTGAGCTTGACGAACGTCCACCGAACGTCTGTTACATAAACCCTAATCCTAAACAGAAAACTGGTTTACCCCCCAGCTGTTTGGAAAAACATATTTGACGACATATTTTGGAAAATCCGCGATTAGAACTGGACGGGTCCCTTTGAGTCACCCCTTTTAGCCGAAACCCAAAATACTGGCAAAGCATTCTGGTAGTTGTAGTCACCCGACGCCACCTCACGTCATCGTGCAAATGGTCTATTAACCGAAGCGCTGCGCTCTCCTTTGTTTTTAACCTTCATAACCCCATTTAATGTGCGATGGGCTCCGCGCCTATTTAAAGAAAAAAGTTTGGTATTTCTATACTTTTTGGCTGTTTATGGTACAGCCTACATCATGAGATCAGTAGATGAAATTAGCCTGTATAATATTATATAATATATATTATATAAAAGTTAGATGAAATACGCTATATGTATAAAAGTTAGATGTTCTTCCCCATAAAGCTAGGCGGTGGAATCTATAGCTTGTTGCTTCGATACCCGACTAGCATGTTTTTAACTTGACATCTGGATTGATATTAACCTCGTAAACTCAAACAAATTCCAGACAGGATTTTCTGAATTTCCATACAGGATACTAAAATTGCACAGAGCACGAATAATAATATATTAAGGAATTAGGGTATTTCTGACCTAAACCAATCAGAAACCTTCTTAGTATAGGTACCATGCGATTATAAAGGCGTACAAAGTTTATTATTTTATAGCCGTGCTGAAAATCATATCAAGAACTAGGTTCTATACCGTGGTTCTATAAGGGAACACCTTCTGTAGTAATATTTATGTTTTTTTTATGCAAATTATACAGAATTTATCCTTCGCCGATGTTTTTTGTTGTTGTTCTTTTTTCTATTCTGTATTTAGGTTAAAGATGAAAATGAGATGGTTATCAAGAAACCAAATGTGTCAGATACTTTTTTCAAGGCAGTAATTTCTTATCCCTTGGTGCATCAATCACTAAAATATCCAGTGATTTTGCAATGTATGCCTCCAAGGTACTATGTTTCTGATTTTTCACATAGTCCAATTTTCGTGAATTCCAGACTGAAGCACAAGGAACTAATTCAGGATAATGTTAACGAACAAAATGGATATTTGACTGGTAATCATACGCTGTTTTGTTTTTTCGTCATTTTTTGTTTAACCAAACGTCTCTTAATCTATAACTCGATAAAAATAAGGTTATTTATTTTTTTAAAATATTTTAACTAATCTACAATCCTGGACAAAATTGTTGGGACACTTTGCCGATTTTGCCGATTTTCGCATAGTGTCCCAAGCACTTTTGTCCAGGATTGTCTGAAAATGACGAATTAAACAAAATCGAAGAAAAAAACAATTTGGGGGCGGCGATTCTGCGCAGTTTGCTCGAAAATGACATAAATACGCTCCCACATGCATGAACAACAAATTGGTTCTGGGGTATAGAAGGTTTGATGAATATGTAAATTAAATAGAGCTCTCGTGCGGGTGGTACCGGTGCGGGTGGGAACTCTGCAGAGACTCTGCTCCAGTGATCCCTTCCCCATTGAGGGGGTAAGGGGGAGCAGAGATGGGGGCTCTTTTATTAAACTGTATATATTTTGCAATGTTACAAAGTTAAAAAGCTGTGTTTTATTGAAAAATCATAAACTCGTCATTTTCAGACAATCCTGGACAAAATTGTTGGGACACTTTGCCGATTTTGCCGATTTTCGCATAGTGTCCCAAGCACTTTTGTCCAGGATTGTCTGAAAATGACGAATTAAACAAAATCGAAGAAAAAAACAATTTGGGGGCGGCGATTCTGCGCAGTTTGCTCGAAAATGACATAAATACGCTCCCACATGCATGAACAACAAATTGGTTCTGGGGTATAGAAGGTTTGATGAATATGTAAATTAAATAGAGCTCTCGTGCGGGTGGTACCGGTGCGGGTGGGAACTCTGCAGAGACTCTGCTCCAGTGATCCCTTCCCCATTGAGGGGGTAAGGGGGAGCAGAGATGGGGGCTCTTTTATTAAACTGTATATATTTTGCAATGTTACAAAGTTAAAAAGCTGTGTTTTATTGAAAAATCATAAACTCGTCATTTTCAGACAGTCTGAAAATGACGAATTAAACAAAATCGAAGAAAAAAACAATTTGGGGGCGGCGATTCTGCGCAGTTTGCTCGAAAATGACATAAATACGCTCCCACATGCATGAACAACAAATTGGTTCTGGGGTATAGAAGGTTTGATGAATATGTAAATTAAATAGAGCTCTCGTGCGGGTGGTACCGGTGCGGGTGGGAACTCTGCAGAGACTCTGCTCCAGTGATCCCTTCCCCATTGAGGGGGTAAGGGGGAGCAGAGATGGGGGCTCTTTTATTAAACTGTATATATTTTGCAATGTTACAAAGTTAAAAAGCTGTGTTTTATTGAAAAATCATAAACTCGTCATTTTCAGACAGTCTGAAAATGACGAATTAAACAAAATCGAAGAAAAAAACAATTTGGGGGCGGCGATTCTGCGCAGTTTGCTCGAAAATGACATAAATACGCTCCCACATGCATGAACAACAAATTGGTTCTGGGGTATAGAAGGTTTGATGAATATGTAAATTAAATAGAGCTCTCGTGCGGGTGGTACCGGTGCGGGTGGGAACTCTGCAGAGACTCTGCTCCAGTGATCCCTTCCCCATTGAGGGGGTAAGGGGGAGCAGAGATGGGGGCTCTTTTATTAAACTGTATATATTTTGCAATGTTACAAAGTTAAAAAGCTGTGTTTTATTGAAAAATCATAAACTCGTCATTTTCAGACAGTCTGAAAATGACGAATTAAACAAAATCGAAGAAAAAAAAAATTTGGGGGCGGCGATTCTGCGCAGTTTGCTCGAAAATGACATAAATACGCTCCCACATGCATGAACAACAAATTGGTTCTGGGGTATAGAAGGTTTGGTGAATATGTAAATTAAATAGAGCTCTCGTGCGGGTGGTACCGGTGCGGGTGGGAACTCTGCAGAGACTCTGCTCCAGTGATCCCTTCCCCATTGAGGGGGTAAGGGGGAGCAGAGATGGGGGCTCTTTTATTAAACTGTATATATTTTGCAATGTTACAAAGTTAAAAAGCTGTGTTTTATTGAAAAATCATAAACTCGTCATTTTCAGACAGTCTGAAAATGACGAATTAAACAAAATCGAAGAAAAAAAACAATTTGGGGGCGGCGATTCTGCGCAGTTTGCTCGAAAATGACATAAATACGCTCCCACATGCATGAACAACAAATTGGTTCTGGGGTATAGAAGGTTTGATGAATATGTAAATTAAATAGAGCTCTCGTGCGGGTGGTACCGGTGCGGGTGGGAACTCTGCAGAGACTCTGCTCCAGTGATCCCTTCCCCATTGAGGGGGTAAGGGGGAGCAGAGATGGGGGCTCTTTTATTAAACTGTATATATTTTGCAATGTTACAAAGTTAAAAAGCTGTGTTTTATTGAAAAATCATAAACTCGTCATTTTCAGACAGTCTGAAAATGACGAATTAAACAAAATCGAAGAAAAAAACAATTTGGGGGCGGCGATTCTGCGCAGTTTGCTCGAAAATGACATAAATACGCTCCCACATGCATGAACAACAAATTGGTTCTGGGGTATAGAAGGTTTGGTGAATATGTAAATTAAATAGAGCTCTCGTGCGGGTGGTACCGGTGCGGGTGGGAACTCTGCAGAGACTCTGCTCCAGTGATCCCTTCCCCATTGAGGGGGTAAGGGGGAGCAGAGATGGGGGCTCTTTTATTAAACTGTATATATTTTGCAATGTTACAAAGTTAAAAAGCTGTGTTTTATTGAAAAATCATAAACTCGTCATTTTCAGACAGTCTGAAAATGACGAATTAAACAAAATCGAAGAAAAAAAACAATTTGGGGGCGGCGATTCTGCGCAGTTTGCTCGAAAATGACATAAATACGCTCCCACATGCATGAACAACAAATTGGTTCTGGGGTATAGAAGGTTTGATGAATATGTAAATTAAATAGAGCTCTCGTGCGGGTGGTACCGGTGCGGGTGGGAACTCTGCAGAGACTCTGCTCCAGTGATCCCTTCCCCATTGAGGGGGTAAGGGGGAGCAGAGATGGGGGCTCTTTTATTAAACTGTATATATTTTGCAATGTTACAAAGTTAAAAAGCTGTGTTTTATTGAAAAATCATAAACTCGTCATTTTCAGACAGTCTGAAAATGACGAATTAAACAAAATCGAAGAAAAAAACAATTTGGGGGCGGCGATTCTGCGCAGTTTGCTCGAAAATGACATAAATACGCTCCCACATGCATGAACAACAAATTGGTTCTGGGGTATAGAAGGTTTGGTGAATATGTAAATTAAATAGAGCTCTCGTGCGGGTGGTACCGGTGCGGGTGGGAACTCTGCAGAGACTCTGCTCCAGTGATCCCTTCCCCATTGAGGGGGTAAGGGGGAGCAGAGATGGGGGCTCTTTTATTAAACTGTATATATTTTGCAATGTTACAAAGTTAAAAAGCTGTGTTTTATTGAAAAATCATAAACTCGTCATTTTCAGACAGTCTGAAAATGACGAATTAAACAAAATCGAAGAAAAAAAACAATTTGGGGGCGGCGATTCTGCGCAGTTTGCTCGAAAATGACATAAATACGCTCCCACATGCATGAACAACAAATTGGTTCTGGGGTATAGAAGGTTTGGTGAATATGTAAATTAAATAGAGCTCTCGTGCGGGTGGTACCGGTGCGGGTGGGAACTCTGCAGAGACTCTGCTCCAGTGATCCCTTCCCCATTGAGGGGGTAAGGGGGAGCAGAGATGGGGGCTCTTTTATTAAACTGTATATATTTTGCAATGTTACAAAGTTAAAAAGCTGTGTTTTATTGAAAAATCATAAACTCGTCATTTTCAGACAGTCTGAAAATGACGAATTAAACAAAATCGAAGAAAAAAACAATTTGGGGGCGGCGATTCTGCGCAGTTTGCTCGAAAATGACATAAATACGCTCCCACATGCATGAACAACAAATTGGTTCTGGGGTATAGAAGGTTTGGTGAATATGTAAATTAAATAGAGCTCTCGTGCGGGTGGTACCGGTGCGGGTGGGAACTCTGCAGAGACTCTGCTCCAGTGATCCCTTCCCCATTGAGGGGGTAAGGGGGAGCAGAGATGGGGGCTCTTTTATTAAACTGTATATATTTTGCAATGTTACAAAGTTAAAAAGCTGTGTTTTATTGAAAAATCATAAACTCGTCATTTTCAGACAGTCTGAAAATGACGAATTAAACAAAATCGAAGAAAAAAACAATTTGGGGGCGGCGATTCTGCGCAGTTTGCTCGAAAATGACATAAATACGCTCCCACATGCATGAACAACAAATTGGTTCTGGGGTATAGAAGGTTTGGTGAATATGTAAATTAAATAGAGCTCTCGTGCGGGTGGTACCGGTGCGGGTGGGAACTCTGCAGAGACTCTGCTCCAGTGATCCCTTCCCCATTGAGGGGGTAAGGGGGAGCAAGAGATGGGGGCTCTTTTATTAAACTGTATATATTTTGCAATGTTACAAAGTTAAAAAGCTGTGTTTTATTGAAAAATCATAAACTCGTCATTTTCAGACAGTCTGAAAATGACGAATTAAACAAAATCGAAGAAAAAAACAATTTGGGGGCGGCGATTCTGCGCAGTTTGCTCGAAAATGACATAAATACGCTCCCACATGCATGAACAACAAATTGGTTCTGGGGTATAGAAGGTTTGGTGAATATGTAAATTAAATAGAGCTCTCGTGCGGGTGGTACCGGTGCGGGTGGGAACTCTGCAGAGACTCTGCTCCAGTGATCCCTTCCCCATTGAGGGGGTAAGGGGGAGCAGAGATGGGGGCTCTTTTATTAAACTGTATATATTTTGCAATGTTACAAAGTTAAAAAGCTGTGTTTTATTGAAAAATCATAAACTCGTCATTTTCAGACAGTCTGAAAATGACGAATTAAACAAAATCGAAGAAAAAAACAATTTGGGGGCGGCGATTCTGCGCAGTTTGCTCGAAAATGACATAAATACGCTCCCACATGCATGAACAACAAATTGGTTCTGGGGTATAGAAGGTTTGATGAATATGTAAATTAAATAGAGCTCTCGTGCGGGTGGTACCGGTGCGGGTGGGAACTCTGCAGAGACTCTGCTCCAGTGATCCCTTCCCCATTGAGGGGGTAAGGGGGAGCAGAGATGGGGGCTCTTTTATTAAACTGTATATATTTTGCAATGTTACAAAGTTAAAAAGCTGTTTTTTATTGAAAAATCATAAACTCGTCATTTTCAGACAGTCTGAAAATGACGAATTAAACAAAATCGAAGAAAAAAACAATTTGGGGGCGGCGATTCTGCGCAGTTTGCTCGAAAATGACATAAATACGCTCCCACATGCATGAACAACAAATTGGTTCTGGGGTATAGAAGGTTTGGTGAATATGTAAATTAAATAGAGCTCTCGTGCGGGTGGTACCGGTGCGGGTGGGAACTCTGCAGAGACTCTGCTCCAGTGATCCCTTCCCCATTGAGGGGGTAAGGGGGAGCAGAGATGGGGGCTCTTTTATTAAACTGTATATATTTTGCAATGTTACAAAGTTAAAAAGCTGTGTTTTATTGAAAAATCATAAACTCGTCATTTTCAGACAGTCTGAAAATGACGAATTAAACAAAATCGAAGAAAAAAACAATTTGGGGGCGGCGATTCTGCGCAGTTTGCTCGAAAATGACATAAATACGCTCCCACATGCATGAACAACAAATTGGTTCTGGGGTATAGAAGGTTTGGTGAATATGTAAATTAAATAGAGCTCTCGTGCGGGTGGTACCGGTGCGGGTGGGAACTCTGCAGAGACTCTGCTCCAGTGATCCCTTCCCCATTGAGGGGGTAAGGGGGAGCAGAGATGGGGGCTCTTTTATTAAACTGTATATATTTTGCAATGTTACAAAGTTAAAAAGCTGTGTTTTATTGAAAAATCATAAACTCGTCATTTTCAGACAGTCTGAAAATGACGAATTAAACAAAATCGAAGAAAAAAACAATTTGGGGGCGGCGATTCTGCGCAGTTTGCTCGAAAATGACATAAATACGCTCCCACATGCATGAACAACAAATTGGTTCTGGGGTATAGAAGGTTTGGTGAATATGTAAATTAAATAGAGCTCTCGTGCGGGTGGTACCGGTGCGGGTGGGAACTCTGCAGAGACTCTGCTCCAGTGATCCCTTCCCCATTGAGGGGGTAAGGGGGAGCAGAGATGGGGGCTCTTTTATTAAACTGTATATATTTTGCAATGTTACAAAGTTAAAAAGCTGTGTTTTATTGAAAAATCATAAACTCGTCATTTTCAGACAGTCTGAAAATGACGAATTAAACAAAATCGAAGAAAAAAACAATTTGGGGGCGGCGATTCTGCGCAGTTTGCTCGAAAATGACATAAATACGCTCCCACATGCATGAACAACAAATTGGTTCTGGGGTATAGAAGGTTTGGTGAATATGTAAATTAAATAGAGCTCTCGTGCGGGTGGTACCGGTGCGGGTGGGAACTCTGCAGAGACTCTGCTCCAGTGATCCCTTCCCCATTGAGGGGGTAAGGGGGAGCAGAGATGGGGGCTCTTTTATTAAACTGTATATATTTTGCAATGTTACAAAGTTAAAAAGCTGTGTTTTATTGAAAAATCATAAACTCGTCATTTTCAGACAGTCTGAAAATGACGAATTAAACAAAATCGAAGAAAAAAACAATTTGGGGGCGGCGATTCTGCGCAGTTTGCTCGAAAATGACATAAATACGCTCCCACATGCATGAACAACAAATTGGTTCTGGGGTATAGAAGGTTTGGTGAATATGTAAATTAAATAGAGCTCTCGTGCGGGTGGTACCGGTGCGGGTGGGAACTCTGCAGAGACTCTGCTCCAGTGATCCCTTCCCCATTGAGGGGGTAAGGGGGAGCAGAGATGGGGGCTCTTTTATTAAACTGTATATATTTTGCAATGTTACAAAGTTAAAAAGCTGTGTTTTATTGAAAAATCATAAACTCGTCATTTTCAGACAGTCTGAAAATGACGAATTAAACAAAATCGAAGAAAAAAAACAATTTGGGGGCGGCGATTCTGCGCAGTTTGCTCGAAAATGACATAAATACGCTCCCACATGCATGAACAACAAATTGGTTCTGGGGTATAGAAGGTTTGGTGAATATGTAAATTAAATAGAGCTCTCGTGCGGGTGGTACCGGTGCGGGTGGGAACTCTGCAGAGACTCTGCTCCAGTGATCCCTTCCCCATTGAGGGGGTAAGGGGGAGCAGAGATGGGGGCTCTTTTATTAAACTGTATATATTTTGCAATGTTACAAAGTTAAAAAGCTGTGTTTTATTGAAAAATCATAAACTCGTCATTTTCAGACAGTCTGAAAATGACGAATTAAACAAAATCGAAGAAAAAAACAATTTGGGGGCGGCGATTCTGCGCAGTTTGCTCGAAAATGACATAAATACGCTCCCACATGCATGAACAACAAATTGGTTCTGGGGTATAGAAGGTTTGGTGAATATGTAAATTAAATAGAGCTCTCGTGCGGGTGGTACCGGTGCGGGTGGGAACTCTGCAGAGACTCTGCTCCAGTGATCCCTTCCCCATTGAGGGGGTAAGGGGGAGCAGAGATGGGGGCTCTTTTATTAAACTGTATATATTTTGCAATGTTACAAAGTTAAAAAGCTGTGTTTTATTGAAAAATCATAAACTCGTCATTTTCAGACAGTCTGAAAATGACGAATTAAACAAAATCGAAGAAAAAAACAATTTGGGGGCGGCGATTCTGCGCAGTTTGCTCGAAAATGACATAAATACGCTCCCACATGCATGAACAACAAATTGGTTCTGGGGTATAGAAGGTTTGGTGAATATGTAAATTAAATAGAGCTCTCGTGCGGGTGGTACCGGTGCGGGTGGGAACTCTGCAGAGACTCTGCTCCAGTGATCCCTTCCCCATTGAGGGGGTAAGGGGGAGCAGAGATGGGGGCTCTTTTATTAAACTGTATATATTTTGCAATGTTACAAAGTTAAAAAGCTGTGTTTTATTGAAAAATCATAAACTCGTCATTTTCAGACAGTCTGAAAATGACGAATTAAACAAAATCGAAGAAAAAAACAATTTGGGGGCGGCGATTCTGCGCAGTTTGCTCGAAAATGACATAAATACGCTCCCACATGCATGAACAACAAATTGGTTCTGGGGTATAGAAGGTTTGGTGAATATGTAAATTAAATAGAGCTCTCGTGCGGGTGGTACCGGTGCGGGTGGGAACTCTGCAGAGACTCTGCTCCAGTGATCCCTTCCCCATTGAGGGGGTAAGGGGGAGCAGAGATGGGGGCTCTTTTATTAAACTGTATATATTTTGCAATGTTACAAAGTTAAAAAGCTGTGTTTTATTGAAAAATCATAAACTCGTCATTTTCAGACAGTCTGAAAATGACGAATTAAACAAAATCGAAGAAAAAAACAATTTGGGGGCGGCGATTCTGCGCAGTTTGCTCGAAAATGACATAAATACGCTCCCACATGCATGAACAACAAATTGGTTCTGGGGTATAGAAGGTTTGGTGAATATGTAAATTAAATAGAGCTCTCGTGCGGGTGGTACCGGTGCGGGTGGGAACTCTGCAGAGACTCTGCTCCAGTGATCCCTTCCCCATTGAGGGGGTAAGGGGGAGCAGAGATGGGGGCTCTTTTATTAAACTGTATATATTTTGCAATGTTACAAAGTTAAAAAGCTGTGTTTTATTGAAAAATCATAAACTCGTCATTTTCAGACAGTCTGAAAATGACGAATTAAACAAAATCGAAGAAAAAAACAATTTGGGGGCGGCGATTCTGCGCAGTTTGCTCGAAAATGACATAAATACGCTCCCACATGCATGAACAACAAATTGGTTCTGGGGTATAGAAGGTTTGGTGAATATGTAAATTAAATAGAGCTCTCGTGCGGGTGGTACCGGTGCGGGTGGGAACTCTGCAGAGACTCTGCTCCAGTGATCCCTTCCCCATTGAGGGGGTAAGGGGGAGCAGAGATGGGGGCTCTTTTATTAAACTGTATATATTTTGCAATGTTACAAAGTTAAAAAGCTGTGTTTTATTGAAAAATCATAAACTCGTCATTTTCAGACAGTCTGAAAATGACGAATTAAACAAAATCGAAGAAAAAAAACAATTTGGGGGCGGCGATTCTGCGCAGTTTGCTCGAAAATGACATAAATACGCTCCCACATGCATGAACAACAAATTGGTTCTGGGGTATAGAAGGTTTGGTGAATATGTAAATTAAATAGAGCTCTCGTGCGGGTGGTACCGGTGCGGGTGGGAACTCTGCAGAGACTCTGCTCCAGTGATCCCTTCCCCATTGAGGGGGTAAGGGGGAGCAGAGATGGGGGCTCTTTTATTAAACTGTATATATTTTGCAATGTTACAAAGTTAAAAAGCTGTGTTTTATTGAAAAATCATAAACTCGTCATTTTCAGACAGTCTGAAAATGACGAATTAAACAAAATCGAAGAAAAAAACAATTTGGGGGCGGCGATTCTGCGCAGTTTGCTCGAAAATGACATAAATACGCTCCCACATGCATGAACAACAAATTGGTTCTGGGGTATAGAAGGTTTGGTGAATATGTAAATTAAATAGAGCTCTCGTGCGGGTGGTACCGGTGCGGGTGGGAACTCTGCAGAGACTCTGCTCCAGTGATCCCTTCCCCATTGAGGGGGTAAGGGGGAGCAGAGATGGGGGCTCTTTTATTAAACTGTATATATTTTGCAATGTTACAAAGTTAAAAAGCTGTGTTTTATTGAAAAATCATAAACTCGTCATTTTCAGACAGTCTGAAAATGACGAATTAAACAAAATCGAAGAAAAAAACAATTTGGGGGCGGCGATTCTGCGCAGTTTGCTCGAAAATGACATAAATACGCTCCCACATGCATGAACAACAAATTGGTTCTGGGGTATAGAAGGTTTGGTGAATATGTAAATTAAATAGAGCTCTCGTGCGGGTGGTACCGGTGCGGGTGGGAACTCTGCAGAGACTCTGCTCCAGTGATCCCTTCCCCATTGAGGGGGTAAGGGGGAGCAGAGATGGGGGCTCTTTTATTAAACTGTATATATTTTGCAATGTTACAAAGTTAAAAAGCTGTGTTTTATTGAAAAATCATAAACTCGTCATTTTCAGACAGTCTGAAAATGACGAATTAAACAAAATCGAAGAAAAAAAACAATTTGGGGGCGGCGATTCTGCGCAGTTTGCTCGAAAATGACATAAATACGCTCCCACATGCATGAACAACAAATTGGTTCTGGGGTATAGAAGGTTTGGTGAATATGTAAATTAAATAGAGCTCTCGTGCGGGTGGTACCGGTGCGGGTGGGAACTCTGCAGAGACTCTGCTCCAGTGATCCCTTCCCCATTGAGGGGGTAAGGGGGAGCAGAGATGGGGGCTCTTTTATTAAACTGTATATATTTTGCAATGTTACAAAGTTAAAAAGCTGTGTTTTATTGAAAAATCATAAACTCGTCATTTTCAGACAGTCTGAAAATGACGAATTAAACAAAATCGAAGAAAAAAACAATTTGGGGGCGGCGATTCTGCGCAGTTTGCTCGAAAATGACATAAATACGCTCCCACATGCATGAACAACAAATTGGTTCTGGGGTATAGAAGGTTTGGTGAATATGTAAATTAAATAGAGCTCTCGTGCGGGTGGTACCGGTGCGGGTGGGAACTCTGCAGAGACTCTGCTCCAGTGATCCCTTCCCCATTGAGGGGGTAAGGGGGAGCAGAGATGGGGGCTCTTTTATTAAACTGTATATATTTTGCAATGTTACAAAGTTAAAAAGCTGTGTTTTATTGAAAAATCATAAACTCGTCATTTTCAGACAGTCTGAAAATGACGAATTAAACAAAATCGAAGAAAAAAAACAATTTGGGGGCGGCGATTCTGCGCAGTTTGCTCGAAAATGACATAAATACGCTCCCACATGCATGAACAACAAATTGGTTCTGGGGTATAGAAGGTTTGGTGAATATGTAAATTAAATAGAGCTCTCGTGCGGGTGGTACCGGTGCGGGTGGGAACTCTGCAGAGACTCTGCTCCAGTGATCCCTTCCCCATTGAGGGGGTAAGGGGGAGCAGAGATGGGGGCTCTTTTATTAAACTGTATATATTTTGCAATGTTACAAAGTTAAAAAGCTGTGTTTTATTGAAAAATCATAAACTCGTCATTTTCAGACAGTCTGAAAATGACGAATTAAACAAAATCGAAGAAAAAAACAATTTGGGGGCGGCGATTCTGCGCAGTTTGCTCGAAAATGACATAAATACGCTCCCACATGCATGAACAACAAATTGGTTCTGGGGTATAGAAGGTTTGGTGAATATGTAAATTAAATAGAGCTCTCGTGCGGGTGGTACCGGTGCGGGTGGGAACTCTGCAGAGACTCTGCTCCAGTGATCCCTTCCCCATTGAGGGGGTAAGGGGGAGCAGAGATGGGGGCTCTTTTATTAAACTGTATATATTTTGCAATGTTACAAAGTTAAAAAGCTGTGTTTTATTGAAAAAATCATAAACTCGTCATTTTCAGACAGTCTGAAAATGACGAATTAAACAAAATCGAAGAAAAAAACAATTTGGGGGCGGCGATTCTGCGCAGTTTGCTCGAAAATGACATAAATACGCTCCCACATGCATGAACAACAAATTGGTTCTGGGGTATAGAAGGTTTGGTGAATATGTAAATTAAATAGAGCTCTCGTGCGGGTGGTACCGGTGCGGGTGGGAACTCTGCAGAGACTCTGCTCCAGTGATCCCTTCCCCATTGAGGGGGTAAGGGGGAGCAGAGATGGGGGCTCTTTTATTAAACTGTATATATTTTGCAATGTTACAAAGTTAAAAAGCTGTGTTTTATTGAAAAATCATAAACTCGTCATTTTCAGACAGTCTGAAAATGACGAATTAAACAAAATCGAAGAAAAAAAACAATTTGGGGGCGGCGATTCTGCGCAGTTTGCTCGAAAATGACATAAATACGCTCCCACATGCATGAACAACAAATTGGTTCTGGGGTATAGAAGGTTTGGTGAATATGTAAATTAAATAGAGCTCTCGTGCGGGTGGTACCGGTGCGGGTGGGAACTCTGCAGAGACTCTGCTCCAGTGATCCCTTCCCCATTGAGGGGGTAAGGGGGAGCAGAGATGGGGGCTCTTTTATTAAACTGTATATATTTTGCAATGTTACAAAGTTAAAAAGCTGTGTTTTATTGAAAAAATCATAAACTCGTCATTTTCAGACAGTCTGAAAATGACGAATTAAACAAAATCGAAGAAAAAAACAATTTGGGGGCGGCGATTCTGCGCAGTTTGCTCGAAAATGACATAAATACGCTCCCACATGCATGAACAACAAATTGGTTCTGGGGTATAGAAGGTTTGGTGAATATGTAAATTAAATAGAGCTCTCGTGCGGGTGGTACCGGTGCGGGTGGGAACTCTGCAGAGACTCTGCTCCAGTGATCCCTTCCCCATTGAGGGGGTAAGGGGGAGCAGAGATGGGGGCTCTTTTATTAAACTGTATATATTTTGCAATGTTACAAAGTTAAAAAGCTGTGTTTTATTGAAAAATCATAAACTCGTCATTTTCAGACAGTCTGAAAATGACGAATTAAACAAAATCGAAGAAAAAAACAATTTGGGGGCGGCGATTCTGCGCAGTTTGCTCGAAAATGACATAAATACGCTCCCACATGCATGAACAACAAATTGGTTCTGGGGTATAGAAGGTTTGGTGAATATGTAAATTAAATAGAGCTCTCGTGCGGGTGGTACCGGTGCGGGTGGGAACTCTGCAGAGACTCTGCTCCAGTGATCCCTTCCCCATTGAGGGGGTAAGGGGGAGCAGAGATGGGGGCTCTTTTATTAAACTGTATATATTTTGCAATGTTACAAAGTTAAAAAGCTGTGTTTTATTGAAAAATCATAAACTCGTCATTTTCAGACAGTCTGAAAATGACGAATTAAACAAAATCGAAGAAAAAAACAATTTGGGGGCGGCGATTCTGCGCAGTTTGCTCGAAAATGACATAAATACGCTCCCACATGCATGAACAACAAATTGGTTCTGGGGTATAGAAGGTTTGGTGAATATGTAAATTAAATAGAGCTCTCGTGCGGGTGGTACCGGTGCGGGTGGGAACTCTGCAGAGACTCTGCTCCAGTGATCCCTTCCCCATTGAGGGGGTAAGGGGGAGCAGAGATGGGGGCTCTTTTATTAAACTGTATATATTTTGCAATGTTACAAAGTTAAAAAGCTGTGTTTTATTGAAAAATCATAAACTCGTCATTTTCAGACAGTCTGAAAATGACGAATTAAACAAAATCGAAGAAAAAAACAATTTGGGGGCGGCGATTCTGCGCAGTTTGCTCGAAAATGACATAAATACGCTCCCACATGCATGAACAACAAATTGGTTCTGGGGTATAGAAGGTTTGGTGAATATGTAAATTAAATAGAGCTCTCGTGCGGGTGGTACCGGTGCGGGTGGGAACTCTGCAGAGACTCTGCTCCAGTGATCCCTTCCCCATTGAGGGGGTAAGGGGGAGCAGAGATGGGGGCTCTTTTATTAAACTGTATATATTTTGCAATGTTACAAAGTTAAAAAGCTGTGTTTTATTGAAAAATCATAAACTCGTCATTTTCAGACAGTCTGAAAATGACGAATTAAACAAAATCGAAGAAAAAAACAATTTGGGGGCGGCGATTCTGCGCAGTTTGCTCGAAAATGACATAAATACGCTCCCACATGCATGAACAACAAATTGGTTCTGGGGTATAGAAGGTTTGGTGAATATGTAAATTAAATAGAGCTCTCGTGCGGGTGGTACCGGTGCGGGTGGGAACTCTGCAGAGACTCTGCTCCAGTGATCCCTTCCCCATTGAGGGGGTAAGGGGGAGCAGAGATGGGGGCTCTTTTATTAAACTGTATATATTTTGCAATGTTACAAAGTTAAAAAGCTGTGTTTTATTGAAAAATCATAAACTCGTCATTTTCAGACAGTCTGAAAATGACGAATTAAACAAAATCGAAGAAAAAAACAATTTGGGGGCGGCGATTCTGCGCAGTTTGCTCGAAAATGACATAAATACGCTCCCACATGCATGAACAACAAATTGGTTCTGGGGTATAGAAGGTTTGGTGAATATGTAAATTAAATAGAGCTCTCGTGCGGGTGGTACCGGTGCGGGTGGGAACTCTGCAGAGACTCTGCTCCAGTGATCCCTTCCCCATTGAGGGGGTAAGGGGGAGCAGAGATGGGGGCTCTTTTATTAAAATGTATATATTTTGCAATGTTACAAAGTTAAAAAGCTGTGTTTTATTGAAAAATCATAAACTCGTCATTTTCAGACAGTCTGAAAATGACGAATTAAACAAAATCGAAGAAAAAAACAATTTGGGGGCGGCGATTCTGCGCAGTTTGCTCGAAAATGACATAAATACGCTCCCACATGCATGAACAACAAATTGGTTCTGGGGTATAGAAGGTTTGGTGAATATGTAAATTAAATAGAGCTCTCGTGCGGGTGGTACCGGTGCGGGTGGGAACTCTGCAGAGACTCTGCTCCAGTGATCCCTTCCCCATTGAGGGGGTAAGGGGGAGCAGAGATGGGGGCTCTTTTATTAAACTGTATATATTTTGCAATGTTACAAAGTTAAAAAGCTGTGTTTTATTGAAAAATCATAAACTCGTCATTTTCAGACAGTCTGAAAATGACGAATTAAACAAAATCGAAGAAAAAAACAATTTGGGGGCGGCGATTCTGCGCAGTTTGCTCGAAAATGACATAAATACGCTCCCACATGCATGAACAACAAATTGGTTCTGGGGTATAGAAGGTTTGGTGAATATGTAAATTAAATAGAGCTCTCGTGCGGGTGGTACCGGTGCGGGTGGGAACTCTGCAGAGACTCTGCTCCAGTGATCCCTTCCCCATTGAGGGGGTAAGGGGGAGCAGAGATGGGGGCTCTTTTATTAAACTGTATATATTTTGCAATGTTACAAAGTTAAAAAGCTGTGTTTTATTGAAAAATCATAAACTCGTCATTTTCAGACAGTCTGAAAATGACGAATTAAACAAAATCGAAGAAAAAAACAATTTGGGGGCGGCGATTCTGCGCAGTTTGCTCGAAAATGACATAAATACGCTCCCACATGCATGAACAACAAATTGGTTCTGGGGTATAGAAGGTTTGGTGAATATGTAAATTAAATAGAGCTCTCGTGCGGGTGGTACCGGTGCGGGTGGGAACTCTGCAGAGACTCTGCTCCAGTGATCCCTTCCCCATTGAGGGGGTAAGGGGGAGCAGAGATGGGGGCTCTTTTATTAAACTGTATATATTTTGCAATGTTACAAAGTTAAAAAGCTGTGTTTTATTGAAAAATCATAAACTCGTCATTTTCAGACAGTCTGAAAATGACGAATTAAACAAAATCGAAGAAAAAAACAATTTGGGGGCGGCGATTCTGCGCAGTTTGCTCGAAAATGACATAAAT
This sequence comes from Paragorgia papillata, assembly GCA_035771165.1. NCBI lineage: Eukaryota > Metazoa > Cnidaria > Anthozoa > Scleralcyonacea > Coralliidae > Paragorgia > Paragorgia papillata. The sequence continues at coordinate 1,630,492 of JAWNZC010000014.1, forward strand.
ACGCTCCCACATGCATGAACAACAAATTGGTTCTGGGGTATAGAAGGTTTGGTGAATATGTAAATTAAATAGAGCTCTCGTGCGGGTGGTACCGGTGCGGGTGGGAACTCTGCAGAGACTCTGCTCCAGTGATCCCTTCCCCATTGAGGGGGTAAGGGGGAGCAGAGATGGGGGCTCTTTTATTAAACTGTATATATTTTGCAATGTTACAAAGTTAAAAAGCTGTGTTTTATTGAAAAATCATAAACTCGTCATTTTCAGACAGTCTGAAAATGACGAATTAAACAAAATCGAAGAAAAAAACAATTTGGGGGCGGCGATTCTGCGCAGTTTGCTCGAAAATGACATAAATACGCTCCCACATGCATGAACAACAAATTGGTTCTGGGGTATAGAAGGTTTGGTGAATATGTAAATTAAATAGAGCTCTCGTGCGGGTGGTACCGGTGCGGGTGGGAACTCTGCAGAGACTCTGCTCCAGTGATCCCTTCCCCATTGAGGGGGTAAGGGGGAGCAGAGATGGGGGCTCTTTTATTAAACTGTATATATTTTGCAATGTTACAAAGTTAAAAAGCTGTGTTTTATTGAAAAATCATAAACTCGTCATTTTCAGACAGTCTGAAAATGACGAATTAAACAAAATCGAAGAAAAAAACAATTTGGGGGCGGCGATTCTGCGCAGTTTGCTCGAAAATGACATAAATACGCTCCCACATGCATGAACAACAAATTGGTTCTGGGGTATAGAAGGTTTGGTGAATATGTAAATTAAATAGAGCTCTCGTGCGGGTGGTACCGGTGCGGGTGGGAACTCTGCAGAGACTCTGCTCCAGTGATCCCTTCCCCATTGAGGGGGTAAGGGGGAGCAGAGATGGGGGCTCTTTTATTAAACTGTATATATTTTGCAATGTTACAAAGTTAAAAAGCTGTGTTTTATTGAAAAATCATAAACTCGTCATTTTCAGACAGTCTGAAAATGACGAATTAAACAAAATCGAAGAAAAAAACAATTTGGGGGCGGCGATTCTGCGCAGTTTGCTCGAAAATGACATAAATACGCTCCCACATGCATGAACAACAAATTGGTTCTGGGGTATAGAAGGTTTGGTGAATATGTAAATTAAATAGAGCTCTCGTGCGGGTGGTACCGGTGCGGGTGGGAACTCTGCAGAGACTCTGCTCCAGTGATCCCTTCCCCATTGAGGGGGTAAGGGGGAGCAGAGATGGGGGCTCTTTTATTAAACTGTATATATTTTGCAATGTTACAAAGTTAAAAAGCTGTGTTTTATTGAAAAATCATAAACTCGTCATTTTCAGACAGTCTGAAAATGACGAATTAAACAAAATCGAAGAAAAAAACAATTTGGGGGCGGCGATTCTGCGCAGTTTGCTCGAAAATGACATAAATACGCTCCCACATGCATGAACAACAAATTGGTTCTGGGGTATAGAAGGTTTGGTGAATATGTAAATTAAATAGAGCTCTCGTGCGGGTGGTACCGGTGCGGGTGGGAACTCTGCAGAGACTCTGCTCCAGTGATCCCTTCCCCATTGAGGGGGTAAGGGGGAGCAGAGATGGGGGCTCTTTTATTAAACTGTATATATTTTGCAATGTTACAAAGTTAAAAAGCTGTGTTTTATTGAAAAATCATAAACTCGTCATTTTCAGACAGTCTGAAAATGACGAATTAAACAAAATCGAAGAAAAAAACAATTTGGGGGCGGCGATTCTGCGCAGTTTGCTCGAAAATGACATAAATACGCTCCCACATGCATGAACAACAAATTGGTTCTGGGGTATAGAAGGTTTGGTGAATATGTAAATTAAATAGAGCTCTCGTGCGGGTGGTACCGGTGCGGGTGGGAACTCTGCAGAGACTCTGCTCCAGTGATCCCTTCCCCATTGAGGGGGTAAGGGGGAGCAGAGATGGGGGCTCTTTTATTAAACTGTATATATTTTGCAATGTTACAAAGTTAAAAAGCTGTGTTTTATTGAAAAATCATAAACTCGTCATTTTCAGACAGTCTGAAAATGACGAATTAAACAAAATCGAAGAAAAAAAACAATTTGGGGGCGGCGATTCTGCGCAGTTTGCTCGAAAATGACATAAATACGCTCCCACATGCATGAACAACAAATTGGTTCTGGGGTATAGAAGGTTTGGTGAATATGTAAATTAAATAGAGCTCTCGTGCGGGTGGTACCGGTGCGGGTGGGAACTCTGCAGAGACTCTGCTCCAGTGATCCCTTCCCCATTGAGGGGGTAAGGGGGAGCAGAGATGGGGGCTCTTTTATTAAACTGTATATATTTTGCAATGTTACAAAGTTAAAAAGCTGTGTTTTATTGAAAAATCATAAACTCGTCATTTTCAGACAGTCTGAAAATGACGAATTAAACAAAATCGAAGAAAAAAACAATTTGGGGGCGGCGATTCTGCGCAGTTTGCTCGAAAATGACATAAATACGCTCCCACATGCATGAACAACAAATTGGTTCTGGGGTATAGAAGGTTTGGTGAATATGTAAATTAAATAGAGCTCTCGTGCGGGTGGTACCGGTGCGGGTGGGAACTCTGCAGAGACTCTGCTCCAGTGATCCCTTCCCCATTGAGGGGGTAAGGGGGAGCAGAGATGGGGGCTCTTTTATTAAACTGTATATATTTTGCAATGTTACAAAGTTAAAAAGCTGTGTTTTATTGAAAAATCATAAACTCGTCATTTTCAGACAGTCTGAAAATGACGAATTAAACAAAATCGAAGAAAAAAACAATTTGGGGGCGGCGATTCTGCGCAGTTTGCTCGAAAATGACATAAATACGCTCCCACATGCATGAACAACAAATTGGTTCTGGGGTATAGAAGGTTTGGTGAATATGTAAATTAAATAGAGCTCTCGTGCGGGTGGTACCGGTGCGGGTGGGAACTCTGCAGAGACTCTGCTCCAGTGATCCCTTCCCCATTGAGGGGGTAAGGGGGAGCAGAGATGGGGGCTCTTTTATTAAACTGTATATATTTTGCAATGTTACAAAGTTAAAAAGCTGTGTTTTATTGAAAAATCATAAACTCGTCATTTTCAGACAGTCTGAAAATGACGAATTAAACAAAATCGAAGAAAAAAACAATTTGGGGGCGGCGATTCTGCGCAGTTTGCTCGAAAATGACATAAATACGCTCCCACATGCATGAACAACAAATTGGTTCTGGGGTATAGAAGGTTTGGTGAATATGTAAATTAAATAGAGCTCTCGTGCGGGTGGTACCGGTGCGGGTGGGAACTCTGCAGAGACTCTGCTCCAGTGATCCCTTCCCCATTGAGGGGGTAAGGGGGAGCAGAGATGGGGGCTCTTTTATTAAACTGTATATATTTTGCAATGTTACAAAGTTAAAAAGCTGTGTTTTATTGAAAAATCATAAACTCGTCATTTTCAGACAGTCTGAAAATGACGAATTAAACAAAATCGAAGAAAAAAAACAATTTGGGGGCGGCGATTCTGCGCAGTTTGCTCGAAAATGACATAAATACGCTCCCACATGCATGAACAACAAATTGGTTCTGGGGTATAGAAGGTTTGGTGAATATGTAAATTAAATAGAGCTCTCGTGCGGGTGGTACCGGTGCGGGTGGGAACTCTGCAGAGACTCTGCTCCAGTGATCCCTTCCCCATTGAGGGGGTAAGGGGGAGCAGAGATGGGGGCTCTTTTATTAAACTGTATATATTTTGCAATGTTACAAAGTTAAAAAGCTGTGTTTTATTGAAAAATCATAAACTCGTCATTTTCAGACAGTCTGAAAATGACGAATTAAACAAAATCGAAGAAAAAAAACAATTTGGGGGCGGCGATTCTGCGCAGTTTGCTCGAAAATGACATAAATACGCTCCCACATGCATGAACAACAAATTGGTTCTGGGGTATAGAAGGTTTGGTGAATATGTAAATTAAATAGAGCTCTCGTGCGGGTGGTACCGGTGCGGGTGGGAACTCTGCAGAGACTCTGCTCCAGTGATCCCTTCCCCATTGAGGGGGTAAGGGGGAGCAGAGATGGGGGCTCTTTTATTAAACTGTATATATTTTGCAATGTTACAAAGTTAAAAAGCTGTGTTTTATTGAAAAATCATAAACTCGTCATTTTCAGACAGTCTGAAAATGACGAATTAAACAAAATCGAAGAAAAAAACAATTTGGGGGCGGCGATTCTGCGCAGTTTGCTCGAAAATGACATAAATACGCTCCCACATGCATGAACAACAAATTGGTTCTGGGGTATAGAAGGTTTGGTGAATATGTAAATTAAATAGAGCTCTCGTGCGGGTGGTACCGGTGCGGGTGGGAACTCTGCAGAGACTCTGCTCCAGTGATCCCTTCCCCATTGAGGGGGTAAGGGGGAGCAGAGATGGGGGCTCTTTTATTAAACTGTATATATTTTGCAATGTTACAAAGTTAAAAAGCTGTGTTTTATTGAAAAATCATAAACTCGTCATTTTCAGACAGTCTGAAAATGACGAATTAAACAAAATCGAAGAAAAAAACAATTTGGGGGCGGCGATTCTGCGCAGTTTGCTCGAAAATGACATAAATACGCTCCCACATGCATGAACAACAAATTGGTTCTGGGGTATAGAAGGTTTGGTGAATATGTAAATTAAATAGAGCTCTCGTGCGGGTGGTACCGGTGCGGGTGGGAACTCTGCAGAGACTCTGCTCCAGTGATCCCTTCCCCATTGAGGGGGTAAGGGGGAGCAGAGATGGGGGCTCTTTTATTAAACTGTATATATTTTGCAATGTTACAAAGTTAAAAAGCTGTGTTTTATTGAAAAATCATAAACTCGTCATTTTCAGACAGTCTGAAAATGACGAATTAAACAAAATCGAAGAAAAAAACAATTTGGGGGCGGCGATTCTGCGCAGTTTGCTCGAAAATGACATAAATACGCTCCCACATGCATGAACAACAAATTGGTTCTGGGGTATAGAAGGTTTGGTGAATATGTAAATTAAATAGAGCTCTCGTGCGGGTGGTACCGGTGCGGGTGGGAACTCTGCAGAGACTCTGCTCCAGTGATCCCTTCCCCATTGAGGGGGTAAGGGGGAGCAGAGATGGGGGCTCTTTTATTAAACTGTATATATTTTGCAATGTTACAAAGTTAAAAAGCTGTGTTTTATTGAAAAATCATAAACTCGTCATTTTCAGACAGTCTGAAAATGACGAATTAAACAAAATCGAAGAAAAAAACAATTTGGGGGCGGCGATTCTGCGCAGTTTGCTCGAAAATGACATAAATACGCTCCCACATGCATGAACAACAAATTGGTTCTGGGGTATAGAAGGTTTGGTGAATATGTAAATTAAATAGAGCTCTCGTGCGGGTGGTACCGGTGCGGGTGGGAACTCTGCAGAGACTCTGCTCCAGTGATCCCTTCCCCATTGAGGGGGTAAGGGGGAGCAGAGATGGGGGCTCTTTTATTAAACTGTATATATTTTGCAATGTTACAAAGTTAAAAAGCTGTGTTTTATTGAAAAATCATAAACTCGTCATTTTCAGACAGTCTGAAAATGACGAATTAAACAAAATCGAAGAAAAAAAACAATTTGGGGGCGGCGATTCTGCGCAGTTTGCTCGAAAATGACATAAATACGCTCCCACATGCATGAACAACAAATTGGTTCTGGGGTATAGAAGGTTTGGTGAATATGTAAATTAAATAGAGCTCTCGTGCGGGTGGTACCGGTGCGGGTGGGAACTCTGCAGAGACTCTGCTCCAGTGATCCCTTCCCCATTGAGGGGGTAAGGGGGAGCAGAGATGGGGGCTCTTTTATTAAACTGTATATATTTTGCAATGTTACAAAGTTAAAAAGCTGTGTTTTATTGAAAAATCATAAACTCGTCATTTTCAGACAGTCTGAAAATGACGAATTAAACAAAATCGAAGAAAAAAACAATTTGGGGGCGGCGATTCTGCGCAGTTTGCTCGAAAATGACATAAATACGCTCCCACATGCATGAACAACAAATTGGTTCTGGGGTATAGAAGGTTTGGTGAATATGTAAATTAAATAGAGCTCTCGTGCGGGTGGTACCGGTGCGGGTGGGAACTCTGCAGAGACTCTGCTCCAGTGATCCCTTCCCCATTGAGGGGGTAAGGGGGAGCAGAGATGGGGGCTCTTTTATTAAACTGTATATATTTTGCAATGTTACAAAGTTAAAAAGCTGTGTTTTATTGAAAAATCATAAACTCGTCATTTTCAGACAGTCTGAAAATGACGAATTAAACAAAATCGAAGAAAAAAACAATTTGGGGGCGGCGATTCTGCGCAGTTTGCTCGAAAATGACATAAATACGCTCCCACATGCATGAACAACAAATTGGTTCTGGGGTATAGAAGGTTTGGTGAATATGTAAATTAAATAGAGCTCTCGTGCGGGTGGTACCGGTGCGGGTGGGAACTCTGCAGAGACTCTGCTCCAGTGATCCCTTCCCCATTGAGGGGGTAAGGGGGAGCAGAGATGGGGGCTCTTTTATTAAACTGTATATATTTTGCAATGTTACAAAGTTAAAAAGCTGTGTTTTATTGAAAAATCATAAACTCGTCATTTTCAGACAGTCTGAAAATGACGAATTAAACAAAATCGAAGAAAAAAACAATTTGGGGGCGGCGATTCTGCGCAGTTTGCTCGAAAATGACATAAATACGCTCCCACATGCATGAACAACAAATTGGTTCTGGGGTATAGAAGGTTTGGTGAATATGTAAATTAAATAGAGCTCTCGTGCGGGTGGTACCGGTGCGGGTGGGAACTCTGCAGAGACTCTGCTCCAGTGATCCCTTCCCCATTGAGGGGGTAAGGGGGAGCAGAGATGGGGGCTCTTTTATTAAACTGTATATATTTTGCAATGTTACAAAGTTAAAAAGCTGTGTTTTATTGAAAAATCATAAACTCGTCATTTTCAGACAGTCTGAAAATGACGAATTAAACAAAATCGAAGAAAAAAACAATTTGGGGGCGGCGATTCTGCGCAGTTTGCTCGAAAATGACATAAATACGCTCCCACATGCATGAACAACAAATTGGTTCTGGGGTATAGAAGGTTTGGTGAATATGTAAATTAAATAGAGCTCTCGTGCGGGTGGTACCGGTGCGGGTGGGAACTCTGCAGAGACTCTGCTCCAGTGATCCCTTCCCCATTGAGGGGGTAAGGGGGAGCAGAGATGGGGGCTCTTTTATTAAACTGTATATATTTTGCAATGTTACAAAGTTAAAAAGCTGTGTTTTATTGAAAAATCATAAACTCGTCATTTTCAGACAGTCTGAAAATGACGAATTAAACAAAATCGAAGAAAAAAACAATTTGGGGGCGGCGATTCTGCGCAGTTTGCTCGAAAATGACATAAATACGCTCCCACATGCATGAACAACAAATTGGTTCTGGGGTATAGAAGGTTTGGTGAATATGTAAATTAAATAGAGCTCTCGTGCGGGTGGTACCGGTGCGGGTGGGAACTCTGCAGAGACTCTGCTCCAGTGATCCCTTCCCCATTGAGGGGGTAAGGGGGAGCAGAGATGGGGGCTCTTTTATTAAACTGTATATATTTTGCAATGTTACAAAGTTAAAAAGCTGTGTTTTATTGAAAAATCATAAACTCGTCATTTTCAGACAGTCTGAAAATGACGAATTAAACAAAATCGAAGAAAAAAACAATTTGGGGGCGGCGATTCTGCGCAGTTTGCTCGAAAATGACATAAATACGCTCCCACATGCATGAACAACAAATTGGTTCTGGGGTATAGAAGGTTTGGTGAATATGTAAATTAAATAGAGCTCTCGTGCGGGTGGTACCGGTGCGGGTGGGAACTCTGCAGAGACTCTGCTCCAGTGATCCCTTCCCCATTGAGGGGGTAAGGGGGAGCAGAGATGGGGGCTCTTTTATTAAACTGTATATATTTTGCAATGTTACAAAGTTAAAAAGCTGTGTTTTATTGAAAAATCATAAACTCGTCATTTTCAGACAGTCTGAAAATGACGAATTAAACAAAATCGAAGAAAAAAACAATTTGGGGGCGGCGATTCTGCGCAGTTTGCTCGAAAATGACATAAATACGCTCCCACATGCATGAACAACAAATTGGTTCTGGGGTATAGAAGGTTTGGTGAATATGTAAATTAAATAGAGCTCTCGTGCGGGTGGTACCGGTGCGGGTGGGAACTCTGCAGAGACTCTGCTCCAGTGATCCCTTCCCCATTGAGGGGGTAAGGGGGAGCAGAGATGGGGGCTCTTTTATTAAACTGTATATATTTTGCAATGTTACAAAGTTAAAAAGCTGTGTTTTATTGAAAAATCATAAACTCGTCATTTTCAGACAGTCTGAAAATGACGAATTAAACAAAATCGAAGAAAAAAACAATTTGGGGGCGGCGATTCTGCGCAGTTTGCTCGAAAATGACATAAATACGCTCCCACATGCATGAACAACAAATTGGTTCTGGGGTATAGAAGGTTTGGTGAATATGTAAATTAAATAGAGCTCTCGTGCGGGTGGTACCGGTGCGGGTGGGAACTCTGCAGAGACTCTGCTCCAGTGATCCCTTCCCCATTGAGGGGGTAAGGGGGAGCAGAGATGGGGGCTCTTTTATTAAACTGTATATATTTTGCAATGTTACAAAGTTAAAAAGCTGTGTTTTATTGAAAAATCATAAACTCGTCATTTTCAGACAGTCTGAAAATGACGAATTAAACAAAATCGAAGAAAAAAACAATTTGGGGGCGGCGATTCTGCGCAGTTTGCTCGAAAATGACATAAATACGCTCCCACATGCATGAACAACAAATTGGTTCTGGGGTATAGAAGGTTTGGTGAATATGTAAATTAAATAGAGCTCTCGTGCGGGTGGTACCGGTGCGGGTGGGAACTCTGCAGAGACTCTGCTCCAGTGATCCCTTCCCCATTGAGGGGGTAAGGGGGAGCAGAGATGGGGGCTCTTTTATTAAACTGTATATATTTTGCAATGTTACAAAGTTAAAAAGCTGTGTTTTATTGAAAAATCATAAACTCGTCATTTTCAGACAGTCTGAAAATGACGAATTAAACAAAATCGAAGAAAAAAACAATTTGGGGGCGGCGATTCTGCGCAGTTTGCTCGAAAATGACATAAATACGCTCCCACATGCATGAACAACAAATTGGTTCTGGGGTATAGAAGGTTTGGTGAATATGTAAATTAAATAGAGCTCTCGTGCGGGTGGTACCGGTGCGGGTGGGAACTCTGCAGAGACTCTGCTCCAGTGATCCCTTCCCCATTGAGGGGGTAAGGGGGAGCAGAGATGGGGGCTCTTTTATTAAACTGTATATATTTTGCAATGTTACAAAGTTAAAAAGCTGTGTTTTATTGAAAAATCATAAACTCGTCATTTTCAGACAGTCTGAAAATGACGAATTAAACAAAATCGAAGAAAAAAACAATTTGGGGGCGGCGATTCTGCGCAGTTTGCTCGAAAATGACATAAATACGCTCCCACATGCATGAACAACAAATTGGTTCTGGGGTATAGAAGGTTTGGTGAATATGTAAATTAAATAGAGCTCTCGTGCGGGTGGTACCGGTGCGGGTGGGAACTCTGCAGAGACTCTGCTCCAGTGATCCCTTCCCCATTGAGGGGGTAAGGGGGAGCAGAGATGGGGGCTCTTTTATTAAACTGTATATATTTTGCAATGTTACAAAGTTAAAAAGCTGTGTTTTATTGAAAAATCATAAACTCGTCATTTTCAGACAGTCTGAAAATGACGAATTAAACAAAATCGAAGAAAAAAACAATTTGGGGGCGGCGATTCTGCGCAGTTTGCTCGAAAATGACATAAATACGCTCCCACATGCATGAACAACAAATTGGTTCTGGGGTATAGAAGGTTTGGTGAATATGTAAATTAAATAGAGCTCTCGTGCGGGTGGTACCGGTGCGGGTGGGAACTCTGCAGAGACTCTGCTCCAGTGATCCCTTCCCCATTGAGGGGGTAAGGGGGAGCAGAGATGGGGGCTCTTTTATTAAACTGTATATATTTTGCAATGTTACAAAGTTAAAAAGCTGTGTTTTATTGAAAAATCATAAACTCGTCATTTTCAGACAGTCTGAAAATGACGAATTAAACAAAATCGAAGAAAAAAACAATTTGGGGGCGGCGATTCTGCGCAGTTTGCTCGAAAATGACATAAATACGCTCCCACATGCATGAACAACAAATTGGTTCTGGGGTATAGAAGGTTTGGTGAATATGTAAATTAAATAGAGCTCTCGTGCGGGTGGTACCGGTGCGGGTGGGAACTCTGCAGAGACTCTGCTCCAGTGATCCCTTCCCCATTGAGGGGGTAAGGGGGAGCAGAGATGGGGGCTCTTTTATTAAACTGTATATATTTTGCAATGTTACAAAGTTAAAAAGCTGTGTTTTATTGAAAAATCATAAACTCGTCATTTTCAGACAGTCTGAAAATGACGAATTAAACAAAATCGAAGAAAAAAACAATTTGGGGGCGGCGATTCTGCGCAGTTTGCTCGAAAATGACATAAATACGCTCCCACATGCATGAACAACAAATTGGTTCTGGGGTATAGAAGGTTTGGTGAATATGTAAATTAAATAGAGCTCTCGTGCGGGTGGTACCGGTGCGGGTGGGAACTCTGCAGAGACTCTGCTCCAGTGATCCCTTCCCCATTGAGGGGGTAAGGGGGAGCAGAGATGGGGGCTCTTTTATTAAACTGTATATATTTTGCAATGTTACAAAGTTAAAAAGCTGTGTTTTATTGAAAAATCATAAACTCGTCATTTTCAGACAGTCTGAAAATGACGAATTAAACAAAATCGAAGAAAAAAACAATTTGGGGGCGGCGATTCTGCGCAGTTTGCTCGAAAATGACATAAATACGCTCCCACATGCATGAACAACAAATTGGTTCTGGGGTATAGAAGGTTTGGTGAATATGTAAATTAAATAGAGCTCTCGTGCGGGTGGTACCGGTGCGGGTGGGAACTCTGCAGAGACTCTGCTCCAGTGATCCCTTCCCCATTGAGGGGGTAAGGGGGAGCAGAGATGGGGGCTCTTTTATTAAACTGTATATATTTTGCAATGTTACAAAGTTAAAAAGCTGTGTTTTATTGAAAAATCATAAACTCGTCATTTTCAGACAGTCTGAAAATGACGAATTAAACAAAATCGAAGAAAAAAACAATTTGGGGGCGGCGATTCTGCGCAGTTTGCTCGAAAATGACATAAATACGCTCCCACATGCATGAACAACAAATTGGTTCTGGGGTATAGAAGGTTTGGTGAATATGTAAATTAAATAGAGCTCTCGTGCGGGTGGTACCGGTGCGGGTGGGAACTCTGCAGAGACTCTGCTCCAGTGATCCCTTCCCCATTGAGGGGGTAAGGGGGAGCAGAGATGGGGGCTCTTTTATTAAACTGTATATATTTTGCAATGTTACAAAGTTAAAAAGCTGTGTTTTATTGAAAAATCATAAACTCGTCATTTTCAGACAGTCTGAAAATGACGAATTAAACAAAATCGAAGAAAAAAACAATTTGGGGGCGGCGATTCTGCGCAGTTTGCTCGAAAATGACATAAATACGCTCCCACATGCATGAACAACAAATTGGTTCTGGGGTATAGAAGGTTTGGTGAATATGTAAATTAAATAGAGCTCTCGTGCGGGTGGTACCGGTGCGGGTGGGAACTCTGCAGAGACTCTGCTCCAGTGATCCCTTCCCCATTGAGGGGGTAAGGGGGAGCAGAGATGGGGGCTCTTTTATTAAACTGTATATATTTTGCAATGTTACAAAGTTAAAAAGCTGTGTTTTATTGAAAAATCATAAACTCGTCATTTTCAGACAGTCTGAAAATGACGAATTAAACAAAATCGAAGAAAAAAACAATTTGGGGGCGGCGATTCTGCGCAGTTTGCTCGAAAATGACATAAATACGCTCCCACATGCATGAACAACAAATTGGTTCTGGGGTATAGAAGGTTTGGTGAATATGTAAATTAAATAGAGCTCTCGTGCGGGTGGTACCGGTGCGGGTGGGAACTCTGCAGAGACTCTGCTCCAGTGATCCCTTCCCCATTGAGGGGGTAAGGGGGAGCAGAGATGGGGGCTCTTTTATTAAACTGTATATATTTTGCAATGTTACAAAGTTAAAAAGCTGTGTTTTATTGAAAAATCATAAACTCGTCATTTTCAGACAGTCTGAAAATGACGAATTAAACAAAATCGAAGAAAAAAACAATTTGGGGGCGGCGATTCTGCGCAGTTTGCTCGAAAATGACATAAATACGCTCCCACATGCATGAACAACAAATTGGTTCTGGGGTATAGAAGGTTTGGTGAATATGTAAATTAAATAGAGCTCTCGTGCGGGTGGTACCGGTGCGGGTGGGAACTCTGCAGAGACTCTGCTCCAGTGATCCCTTCCCCATTGAGGGGGTAAGGGGGAGCAGAGATGGGGGCTCTTTTATTAAACTGTATATATTTTGCAATGTTACAAAGTTTAAAAAGCTGTGTTTTATTGAAAAATCATAAACTCGTCATTTTCAGACAGTCTGAAAATGACGAATTAAACAAAATCGAAGAAAAAAACAATTTGGGGGCGGCGATTCTGCGCAGTTTGCTCGAAAATGACATAAATACGCTCCCACATGCATGAACAACAAATTGGTTCTGGGGTATAGAAGGTTTGGTGAATATGTAAATTAAATAGAGCTCTCGTGCGGGTGGTACCGGTGCGGGTGGGAACTCTGCAGAGACTCTGCTCCAGTGATCCCTTCCCCATTGAGGGGGTAAGGGGGAGCAGAGATGGGGGCTCTTTTATTAAACTGTATATATTTTGCAATGTTACAAAGTTAAAAAGCTGTGTTTTATTGAAAAATCATAAACTCGTCATTTTCAGACAGTCTGAAAATGACGAATTAAACAAAATCGAAGAAAAAAACAATTTGGGGGCGGCGATTCTGCGCAGTTTGCTCGAAAATGACATAAATACGCTCCCACATGCATGAACAACAAATTGGTTCTGGGGTATAGAAGGTTTGGTGAATATGTAAATTAAATAGAGCTCTCGTGCGGGTGGTACCGGTGCGGGTGGGAACTCTGCAGAGACTCTGCTCCAGTGATCCCTTCCCCATTGAGGGGGTAAGGGGGAGCAGAGATGGGGGCTCTTTTATTAAACTGTATATATTTTGCAATGTTACAAAGTTAAAAAGCTGTGTTTTATTGAAAAATCATAAACTCGTCATTTTCAGACAGTCTGAAAATGACGAATTAAACAAAATCGAAGAAAAAAACAATTTGGGGGCGGCGATTCTGCGCAGTTTGCTCGAAAATGACATAAATACGCTCCCACATGCATGAACAACAAATTGGTTCTGGGGTATAGAAGGTTTGGTGAATATGTAAATTAAATAGAGCTCTCGTGCGGGTGGTACCGGTGCGGGTGGGAACTCTGCAGAGACTCTGCTCCAGTGATCCCTTCCCCATTGAGGGGGTAAGGGGGAGCAGTATATATTTTGCAATGTTACAAAGTTAAAAAGCTGTGTTTTATTGAAAAATCATAAACTCGTCATTTTCAGACAGTCTGAAAATGACGAATTAAACAAAATCGAAGAAAAAAACAATTTGGGGGCGGCGATTCTGCGCAGTTTGCTCGAAAATGACATAAATACGCTCCCACATGCATGAACAACAAATTGGTTCTGGGGTATAGAAGGTTTGGTGAATATGTAAATTAAATAGAGCTCTCGTGCGGGTGGTACCGGTGCGGGTGGGAACTCTGCAGAGACTCTGCTCCAGTGATCCCTTCCCCATTGAGGGGGTAAGGGGGAGCAGAGATGGGGGCTCTTTTATTAAACTGTATATATTTTGCAATGTTACAAAGTTAAAAAGCTGTGTTTTATTGAAAAATCATAAACTCGTCATTTTCAGACAGTCTGAAAATGACGAATTAAACAAAATCGAAGAAAAAAACAATTTGGGGGCGGCGATTCTGCGCAGTTTGCTCGAAAATGACATAAATACGCTCCCACATGCATGAACAACAAATTGGTTCTGGGGTATAGAAGGTTTGGTGAATATGTAAATTAAATAGAGCTCTCGTGCGGGTGGTACCGGTGCGGGTGGGAACTCTGCAGAGACTCTGCTCCAGTGATCCCTTCCCCATTGAGGGGGTAAGGGGGAGCAGAGATGGGGGCTCTTTTATTAAACTGTATATATTTTGCAATGTTACAAAGTTAAAAAGCTGTGTTTTATTGAAAAATCATAAACTCGTCATTTTCAGACAGTCTGAAAATGACGAATTAAACAAAATCGAAGAAAAAAACAATTTGGGGGCGGCGATTCTGCGCAGTTTGCTCGAAAATGACATAAATACGCTCCCACATGCATGAACAACAAATTGGTTCTGGGGTATAGAAGGTTTGGTGAATATGTAAATTAAATAGAGCTCTCGTGCGGGTGGTACCGGTGCGGGTGGGAACTCTGCAGAGACTCTGCTCCAGTGATCCCTTCCCCATTGAGGGGGTAAGGGGGAGCAGAGATGGGGGCTCTTTTATTAAACTGTATATATTTTGCAATGTTACAAAGTTAAAAAGCTGTGTTTTATTGAAAAATCATAAACTCGTCATTTTCAGACAGTCTGAAAATGACGAATTAAACAAAATCGAAGAAAAAAAACAATTTGGGGGCGGCGATTCTGCGCAGTTTGCTCGAAAATGACATAAATACGCTCCCACATGCATGAACAACAAATTGGTTCTGGGGTATAGAAGGTTTGGTGAATATGTAAATTAAATAGAGCTCTCGTGCGGGTGGTACCGGTGCGGGTGGGAACTCTGCAGAGACTCTGCTCCAGTGATCCCTTCCCCATTGAGGGGGTAAGGGGGAGCAGAGATGGGGGCTCTTTTATTAAACTGTATATATTTTGCAATGTTACAAAGTTAAAAAGCTGTGTTTTATTGAAAAATCATAAACTCGTCATTTTCAGACAGTCTGAAAATGACGAATTAAACAAAATCGAAGAAAAAAACAATTTGGGGGCGGCGATTCTGCGCAGTTTGCTCGAAAATGACATAAATACGCTCCCACATGCATGAACAACAAATTGGTTCTGGGGTATAGAAGGTTTGGTGAATATGTAAATTAAATAGAGCTCTCGTGCGGGTGGTACCGGTGCGGGTGGGAACTCTGCAGAGACTCTGCTCCAGTGATCCCTTCCCCATTGAGGGGGTAAGGGGGAGCAGAGATGGGGGCTCTTTTATTAAACTGTATATATTTTGCAATGTTACAAAGTTAAAAAGCTGTGTTTTATTGAAAAATCATAAACTCGTCATTTTCAGACAGTCTGAAAATGACGAATTAAACAAAATCGAAGAAAAAAACAATTTGGGGGCGGCGATTCTGCGCAGTTTGCTCGAAAATGACATAAATACGCTCCCACATGCATGAACAACAAATTGGTTCTGGGGTATAGAAGGTTTGGTGAATATGTAAATTAAATAGAGCTCTCGTGCGGGTGGTACCGGTGCGGGTGGGAACTCTGCAGAGACTCTGCTCCAGTGATCCCTTCCCCATTGAGGGGGTAAGGGGGAGCAGAGATGGGGGCTCTTTTATTAAACTGTATATATTTTGCAATGTTACAAAGTTAAAAAGCTGTGTTTTATTGAAAAATCATAAACTCGTCATTTTCAGACAGTCTGAAAATGACGAATTAAACAAAATCGAAGAAAAAAACAATTTGGGGGCGGCGATTCTGCGCAGTTTGCTCGAAAATGACATAAATACGCTCCCACATGCATGAACAACAAATTGGTTCTGGGGTATAGAAGGTTTGGTGAATATGTAAATTAAATAGAGCTCTCGTGCGGGTGGTACCGGTGCGGGTGGGAACTCTGCAGAGACTCTGCTCCAGTGATCCCTTCCCCATTGAGGGGGTAAGGGGGAGCAGAGATGGGGGCTCTTTTATTAAACTGTATATATTTTGCAATGTTACAAAGTTAAAAAGCTGTGTTTTATTGAAAAATCATAAACTCGTCATTTTCAGACAGTCTGAAAATGACGAATTAAACAAAATCGAAGAAAAAAACAATTTGGGGGCGGCGATTCTGCGCAGTTTGCTCGAAAATGACATAAATACGCTCCCACATGCATGAACAACAAATTGGTTCTGGGGTATAGAAGGTTTGGTGAATATGTAAATTAAATAGAGCTCTCGTGCGGGTGGTACCGGTGCGGGTGGGAACTCTGCAGAGACTCTGCTCCAGTGATCCCTTCCCCATTGAGGGGGTAAGGGGGAGCAGAGATGGGGGCTCTTTTATTAAACTGTATATATTTTGCAATGTTACAAAGTTAAAAAGCTGTGTTTTATTGAAAAATCATAAACTCGTCATTTTCAGACAGTCTGAAAATGACGAATTAAACAAAATCGAAGAAAAAAACAATTTGGGGGCGGCGATTCTGCGCAGTTTGCTCGAAAATGACATAAATACGCTCCCACATGCATGAACAACAAATTGGTTCTGGGGTATAGAAGGTTTGGTGAATATGTAAATTAAATAGAGCTCTCGTGCGGGTGGTACCGGTGCGGGTGGGAACTCTGCAGAGACTCTGCTCCAGTGATCCCTTCCCCATTGAGGGGGTAAGGGGGAGCAGAGATGGGGGCTCTTTTATTAAACTGTATATATTTTGCAATGTTACAAAGTTAAAAAGCTGTGTTTTATTGAAAAATCATAAACTCGTCATTTTCAGACAGTCTGAAAATGACGAATTAAACAAAATCGAAGAAAAAAACAATTTGGGGGCGGCGATTCTGCGCAGTTTGCTCGAAAATGACATAAATACGCTCCCACATGCATGAACAACAAATTGGTTCTGGGGTATAGAAGGTTTGGTGAATATGTAAATTAAATAGAGCTCTCGTGCGGGTGGTACCGGTGCGGGTGGGAACTCTGCAGAGACTCTGCTCCAGTGATCCCTTCCCCATTGAGGGGGTAAGGGGGAGCAGAGATGGGGGCTCTTTTATTAAACTGTATATATTTTGCAATGTTACAAAGTTAAAAAGCTGTGTTTTATTGAAAAATCATAAACTCGTCATTTTCAGACAGTCTGAAAATGACGAATTAAACAAAATCGAAGAAAAAAACAATTTGGGGGCGGCGATTCTGCGCAGTTTGCTCGAAAATGACATAAATACGCTCCCACATGCATGAACAACAAATTGGTTCTGGGGTATAGAAGGTTTGGTGAATATGTAAATTAAATAGAGCTCTCGTGCGGGTGGTACCGGTGCGGGTGGGAACTCTGCAGAGACTCTGCTCCAGTGATCCCTTCCCCATTGAGGGGGTAAGGGGGAGCAGAGATGGGGGCTCTTTTATTAAACTGTATATATTTTGCAATGTTACAAAGTTAAAAAGCTGTGTTTTATTGAAAAATCATAAACTCGTCATTTTCAGACAGTCTGAAAATGACGAATTAAACAAAATCGAAGAAAAAAACAATTTGGGGGCGGCGATTCTGCGCAGTTTGCTCGAAAATGACATAAATACGCTCCCACATGCATGAACAACAAATTGGTTCTGGGGTATAGAAGGTTTGGTGAATATGTAAATTAAATAGAGCTCTCGTGCGGGTGGTACCGGTGCGGGTGGGAACTCTGCAGAGACTCTGCTCCAGTGATCCCTTCCCCATTGAGGGGGTAAGGGGGAGCAGAGATGGGGGCTCTTTTATTAAACTGTATATATTTTGCAATGTTACAAAGTTAAAAAGCTGTGTTTTATTGAAAAATCATAAACTCGTCATTTTCAGACAGTCTGAAAATGACGAATTAAACAAAATCGAAGAAAAAAACAATTTGGGGGCGGCGATTCTGCGCAGTTTGCTCGAAAATGACATAAATACGCTCCCACATGCATGAACAACAAATTGGTTCTGGGGTATAGAAGGTTTGGTGAATATGTAAATTAAATAGAGCTCTCGTGCGGGTGGTACCGGTGCGGGTGGGAACTCTGCAGAGACTCTGCTCCAGTGATCCCTTCCCCATTGAGGGGGTAAGGGGGAGCAGAGATGGGGGCTCTTTTATTAAACTGTATATATTTTGCAATGTTACAAAGTTAAAAAGCTGTGTTTTATTGAAAAATCATAAACTCGTCATTTTCAGACAGTCTGAAAATGACGAATTAAACAAAATCGAAGAAAAAAACAATTTGGGGGCGGCGATTCTGCGCAGTTTGCTCGAAAATGACATAAATACGCTCCCACATGCATGAACAACAAATTGGTTCTGGGGTATAGAAGGTTTGGTGAATATGTAAATTAAATAGAGCTCTCGTGCGGGTGGTACCGGTGCGGGTGGGAACTCTGCAGAGACTCTGCTCCAGTGATCCCTTCCCCATTGAGGGGGTAAGGGGGAGCAGAGATGGGGGCTCTTTTATTAAACTGTATATATTTTGCAATGTTACAAAGTTAAAAAGCTGTGTTTTATTGAAAAATCATAAACTCGTCATTTTCAGACAGTCTGAAAATGACGAATTAAACAAAATCGAAGAAAAAAACAATTTGGGGGCGGCGATTCTGCGCAGTTTGCTCGAAAATGACATAAATACGCTCCCACATGCATGAACAACAAATTGGTTCTGGGGTATAGAAGGTTTGGTGAATATGTAAATTAAATAGAGCTCTCGTGCGGGTGGTACCGGTGCGGGTGGGAACTCTGCAGAGACTCTGCTCCAGTGATCCCTTCCCCATTGAGGGGGTAAGGGGGAGCAGAGATGGGGGCTCTTTTATTAAACTGTATATATTTTGCAATGTTACAAAGTTAAAAAGCTGTGTTTTATTGAAAAATCATAAACTCGTCATTTTCAGACAGTCTGAAAATGACGAATTAAACAAAATCGAAGAAAAAAACAATTTGGGGGCGGCGATTCTGCGCAGTTTGCTCGAAAATGACATAAATACGCTCCCACATGCATGAACAACAAATTGGTTCTGGGGTATAGAAGGTTTGGTGAATATGTAAATTAAATAGAGCTCTCGTGCGGGTGGTACCGGTGCGGGTGGGAACTCTGCAGAGACTCTGCTCCAGTGATCCCTTCCCCATTGAGGGGGTAAGGGGGAGCAGAGATGGGGGCTCTTTTATTAAACTGTATATATTTTGCAATGTTACAAAGTTAAAAAGCTGTGTTTTATTGAAAAATCATAAACTCGTCATTTTCAGACAGTCTGAAAATGACGAATTAAACAAAATCGAAGAAAAAAAACAATTTGGGGGCGGCGATTCTGCGCAGTTTGCTCGAAAATGACATAAATACGCTCCCACATGCATGAACAACAAATTGGTTCTGGGGTATAGAAGGTTTGGTGAATATGTAAATTAAATAGAGCTCTCGTGCGGGTGGTACCGGTGCGGGTGGGAACTCTGCAGAGACTCTGCTCCAGTGATCCCTTCCCCATTGAGGGGGTAAGGGGGAGCAGAGATGGGGGCTCTTTTATTAAACTGTATATATTTTGCAATGTTACAAAGTTAAAAAGCTGTGTTTTATTGAAAAATCATAAACTCGTCATTTTCAGACAGTCTGAAAATGACGAATTAAACAAAATCGAAGAAAAAAACAATTTGGGGGCGGCGATTCTGCGCAGTTTGCTCGAAAATGACATAAATACGCTCCCACATGCATGAACAACAAATTGGTTCTGGGGTATAGAAGGTTTGGTGAATATGTAAATTAAATAGAGCTCTCGTGCGGGTGGTACCGGTGCGGGTGGGAACTCTGCAGAGACTCTGCTCCAGTGATCCCTTCCCCATTGAGGGGGTAAGGGGGAGCAGAGATGGGGGCTCTTTTATTAAACTGTATATATTTTGCAATGTTACAAAGTTAAAAAGCTGTGTTTTATTGAAAAATCATAAACTCGTCATTTTCAGACAGTCTGAAAATGACGAATTAAACAAAATCGAAGAAAAAAACAATTTGGGGGCGGCGATTCTGCGCAGTTTGCTCGAAAATGACATAAATACGCTCCCACATGCATGAACAACAAATTGGTTCTGGGGTATAGAAGGTTTGGTGAATATGTAAATTAAATAGAGCTCTCGTGCGGGTGGTACCGGTGCGGGTGGGAACTCTGCAGAGACTCTGCTCCAGTGATCCCTTCCCCATTGAGGGGGTAAGGGGGAGCAGAGATGGGGGCTCTTTTATTAAACTGTATATATTTTGCAATGTTACAAAGTTAAAAAGCTGTGTTTTATTGAAAAATCATAAACTCGTCATTTTCAGACAGTCTGAAAATGACGAATTAAACAAAATCGAAGAAAAAAACAATTTGGGGGCGGCGATTCTGCGCAGTTTGCTCGAAAATGACATAAATACGCTCCCACATGCATGAACAACAAATTGGTTCTGGGGTATAGAAGGTTTGGTGAATATGTAAATTAAATAGAGCTCTCGTGCGGGTGGTACCGGTGCGGGTGGGAACTCTGCAGAGACTCTGCTCCAGTGATCCCTTCCCCATTGAGGGGGTAAGGGGGAGCAGAGATGGGGGCTCTTTTATTAAACTGTATATATTTTGCAATGTTACAAAGTTAAAAAGCTGTGTTTTATTGAAAAATCATAAACTCGTCATTTTCAGACAGTCTGAAAATGACGAATTAAACAAAATCGAAGAAAAAAACAATTTGGGGGCGGCGATTCTGCGCAGTTTGCTCGAAAATGACATAAATACGCTCCCACATGCATGAACAACAAATTGGTTCTGGGGTATAGAAGGTTTGGTGAATATGTAAATTAAATAGAGCTCTCGTGCGGGTGGTACCGGTGCGGGTGGGAACTCTGCAGAGACTCTGCTCCAGTGATCCCTTCCCCATTGAGGGGGTAAGGGGGAGCAGAGATGGGGGCTCTTTTATTAAACTGTATATATTTTGCAATGTTACAAAGTTAAAAAGCTGTGTTTTATTGAAAAATCATAAACTCGTCATTTTCAGACAGTCTGAAAATGACGAATTAAACAAAATCGAAGAAAAAAACAATTTGGGGGCGGCGATTCTGCGCAGTTTGCTCGAAAATGACATAAATACGCTCCCACATGCATGAACAACAAATTGGTTCTGGGGTATAGAAGGTTTGGTGAATATGTAAATTAAATAGAGCTCTCGTGCGGGTGGTACCGGTGCGGGTGGGAACTCTGCAGAGACTCTGCTCCAGTGATCCCTTCCCCATTGAGGGGGTAAGGGGGAGCAGAGATGGGGGCTCTTTTATTAAACTGTATATATTTTGCAATGTTACAAAGTTAAAAAGCTGTGTTTTATTGAAAAATCATAAACTCGTCATTTTCAGACAGTCTGAAAA
This sequence comes from Paragorgia papillata, assembly GCA_035771165.1. Classification (NCBI taxonomy): domain Eukaryota; kingdom Metazoa; phylum Cnidaria; class Anthozoa; order Scleralcyonacea; family Coralliidae; genus Paragorgia; species Paragorgia papillata. The sequence continues at coordinate 1,651,867 of JAWNZC010000014.1, forward strand.
TGACGAATTAAACAAAATCGAAGAAAAAAACAATTTGGGGGCGGCGATTCTGCGCAGTTTGCTCGAAAATGACATAAATACGCTCCCACATGCATGAACAACAAATTGGTTCTGGGGTATAGAAGGTTTGGTGAATATGTAAATTAAATAGAGCTCTCGTGCGGGTGGTACCGGTGCGGGTGGGAACTCTGCAGAGACTCTGCTCCAGTGATCCCTTCCCCATTGAGGGGGTAAGGGGGAGCAGAGATGGGGGCTCTTTTATTAAACTGTATATATTTTGCAATGTTACAAAGTTAAAAAGCTGTGTTTTATTGAAAAATCATAAACTCGTCATTTTCAGACAGTCTGAAAATGACGAATTAAACAAAATCGAAGAAAAAAAACAATTTGGGGGCGGCGATTCTGCGCAGTTTGCTCGAAAATGACATAAATACGCTCCCACATGCATGAACAACAAATTGGTTCTGGGGTATAGAAGGTTTGGTGAATATGTAAATTAAATAGAGCTCTCGTGCGGGTGGTACCGGTGCGGGTGGGAACTCTGCAGAGACTCTGCTCCAGTGATCCCTTCCCCATTGAGGGGGTAAGGGGGAGCAGAGATGGGGGCTCTTTTATTAAACTGTATATATTTTGCAATGTTACAAAGTTAAAAAGCTGTGTTTTATTGAAAAATCATAAACTCGTCATTTTCAGACAGTCTGAAAATGACGAATTAAACAAAATCGAAGAAAAAAACAATTTGGGGGCGGCGATTCTGCGCAGTTTGCTCGAAAATGACATAAATACGCTCCCACATGCATGAACAACAAATTGGTTCTGGGGTATAGAAGGTTTGGTGAATATGTAAATTAAATAGAGCTCTCGTGCGGGTGGTACCGGTGCGGGTGGGAACTCTGCAGAGACTCTGCTCCAGTGATCCCTTCCCCATTGAGGGGGTAAGGGGGAGCAGAGATGGGGGCTCTTTTATTAAACTGTATATATTTTGCAATGTTACAAAGTTAAAAAGCTGTGTTTTATTGAAAAATCATAAACTCGTCATTTTCAGACAGTCTGAAAATGACGAATTAAACAAAATCGAAGAAAAAAAAAATTTGGGGGCGGCGATTCTGCGCAGTTTGCTCGAAAATGACATAAATACGCTCCCACATGCATGAACAACAAATTGGTTCTGGGGTATAGAAGGTTTGGTGAATATGTAAATTAAATAGAGCTCTCGTGCGGGTGGTACCGGTGCGGGTGGGAACTCTGCAGAGACTCTGCTCCAGTGATCCCTTCCCCATTGAGGGGGTAAGGGGGAGCAGAGATGGGGGCTCTTTTATTAAACTGTATATATTTTGCAATGTTACAAAGTTAAAAAGCTGTGTTTTATTGAAAAATCATAAACTCGTCATTTTCAGACAGTCTGAAAATGACGAATTAAACAAAATCGAAGAAAAAAACAATTTGGGGGCGGCGATTCTGCGCAGTTTGCTCGAAAATGACATAAATACGCTCCCACATGCATGAACAACAAATTGGTTCTGGGGTTAGAAGGTTTGGTGAATATGTAAATTAAATAGAGCTCTCGTGCGGGTGGTACCGGTGCGGGTGGGAACTCTGCAGAGACTCTGCTCCAGTGATCCCTTCCCCATTGAGGGGGTAAGGGGGAGCAGAGATGGGGGCTCTTTTATTAAACTGTATATATTTTGCAATGTTACAAAGTTAAAAAGCTGTGTTTTATTGAAAAATCATAAACTCGTCATTTTCAGACAGTCTGAAAATGACGAATTAAACAAAATCGAAGAAAAAAACAATTTGGGGGCGGCGATTCTGCGCAGTTTGCTCGAAAATGACATAAATACGCTCCCACATGCATGAACAACAAATTGGTTCTGGGGTATAGAAGGTTTGGTGAATATGTAAATTAAATAGAGCTCTCGTGCGGGTGGTACCGGTGCGGGTGGGAACTCTGCAGAGACTCTGCTCCAGTGATCCCTTCCCCATTGAGGGGGTAAGGGGGAGCAGAGATGGGGGCTCTTTTATTAAACTGTATATATTTTGCAATGTTACAAAGTTAAAAAGCTGTGTTTTATTGAAAAATCATAAACTCGTCATTTTCAGACAGTCTGAAAATGACGAATTAAACAAAATCGAAGAAAAAAACAATTTGGGGGCGGCGATTCTGCGCAGTTTGCTCGAAAATGACATAAATACGCTCCCACATGCATGAACAACAAATTGGTTCTGGGGTATAGAAGGTTTGGTGAATATGTAAATTAAATAGAGCTCTCGTGCGGGTGGTACCGGTGCGGGTGGGAACTCTGCAGAGACTCTGCTCCAGTGATCCCTTCCCCATTGAGGGGGTAAGGGGGAGCAGAGATGGGGGCTCTTTTATTAAACTGTATATATTTTGCAATGTTACAAAGTTAAAAAGCTGTGTTTTATTGAAAAATCATAAACTCGTCATTTTCAGACAGTCTGAAAATGACGAATTAAACAAAATCGAAGAAAAAAAACAATTTGGGGGCGGCGATTCTGCGCAGTTTGCTCGAAAATGACATAAATACGCTCCCACATGCATGAACAACAAATTGGTTCTGGGGTATAGAAGGTTTGGTGAATATGTAAATTAAATAGAGCTCTCGTGCGGGTGGTACCGGTGCGGGTGGGAACTCTGCAGAGACTCTGCTCCAGTGATCCCTTCCCCATTGAGGGGGTAAGGGGGAGCAGAGATGGGGGCTCTTTTATTAAACTGTATATATTTTGCAATGTTACAAAGTTAAAAAGCTGTGTTTTATTGAAAAATCATAAACTCGTCATTTTCAGACAGTCTGAAAATGACGAATTAAACAAAATCGAAGAAAAAAACAATTTGGGGGCGGCGATTCTGCGCAGTTTGCTCGAAAATGACATAAATACGCTCCCACATGCATGAACAACAAATTGGTTCTGGGGTATAGAAGGTTTGGTGAATATGTAAATTAAATAGAGCTCTCGTGCGGGTGGTACCGGTGCGGGTGGGAACTCTGCAGAGACTCTGCTCCAGTGATCCCTTCCCCATTGAGGGGGTAAGGGGGAGCAGAGATGGGGGCTCTTTTATTAAACTGTATATATTTTGCAATGTTACAAAGTTAAAAAGCTGTGTTTTATTGAAAAATCATAAACTCGTCATTTTCAGACAGTCTGAAAATGACGAATTAAACAAAATCGAAGAAAAAAACAATTTGGGGGCGGCGATTCTGCGCAGTTTGCTCGAAAATGACATAAATACGCTCCCACATGCATGAACAACAAATTGGTTCTGGGGTATAGAAGGTTTGGTGAATATGTAAATTAAATAGAGCTCTCGTGCGGGTGGTACCGGTGCGGGTGGGAACTCTGCAGAGACTCTGCTCCAGTGATCCCTTCCCCATTGAGGGGGTAAGGGGGAGCAGAGATGGGGGCTCTTTTATTAAACTGTATATATTTTGCAATGTTACAAAGTTAAAAAGCTGTGTTTTATTGAAAAATCATAAACTCGTCATTTTCAGACAGTCTGAAAATGACGAATTAAACAAAATCGAAGAAAAAAACAATTTGGGGGCGGCGATTCTGCGCAGTTTGCTCGAAAATGACATAAATACGCTCCCACATGCATGAACAACAAATTGGTTCTGGGGTATAGAAGGTTTGGTGAATATGTAAATTAAATAGAGCTCTCGTGCGGGTGGTACCGGTGCGGGTGGGAACTCTGCAGAGACTCTGCTCCAGTGATCCCTTCCCCATTGAGGGGGTAAGGGGGAGCAGAGATGGGGGCTCTTTTATTAAACTGTATATATTTTGCAATGTTACAAAGTTAAAAAGCTGTGTTTTATTGAAAAATCATAAACTCGTCATTTTCAGACAGTCTGAAAATGACGAATTAAACAAAATCGAAGAAAAAAACAATTTGGGGGCGGCGATTCTGCGCAGTTTGCTCGAAAATGACATAAATACGCTCCCACATGCATGAACAACAAATTGGTTCTGGGGTATAGAAGGTTTGGTGAATATGTAAATTAAATAGAGCTCTCGTGCGGGTGGTACCGGTGCGGGTGGGAACTCTGCAGAGACTCTGCTCCAGTGATCCCTTCCCCATTGAGGGGGTAAGGGGGAGCAGAGATGGGGGCTCTTTTATTAAACTGTATATATTTTGCAATGTTACAAAGTTAAAAAGCTGTGTTTTATTGAAAAATCATAAACTCGTCATTTTCAGACAGTCTGAAAATGACGAATTAAACAAAATCGAAGAAAAAAACAATTTGGGGGCGGCGATTCTGCGCAGTTTGCTCGAAAATGACATAAATACGCTCCCACATGCATGAACAACAAATTGGTTCTGGGGTATAGAAGGTTTGGTGAATATGTAAATTAAATAGAGCTCTCGTGCGGGTGGTACCGGTGCGGGTGGGAACTCTGCAGAGACTCTGCTCCAGTGATCCCTTCCCCATTGAGGGGGTAAGGGGGAGCAGAGATGGGGGCTCTTTTATTAAACTGTATATATTTTGCAATGTTACAAAGTTAAAAAGCTGTGTTTTATTGAAAAATCATAAACTCGTCATTTTCAGACAGTCTGAAAATGACGAATTAAACAAAATCGAAGAAAAAAACAATTTGGGGGCGGCGATTCTGCGCAGTTTGCTCGAAAATGACATAAATACGCTCCCACATGCATGAACAACAAATTGGTTCTGGGGTATAGAAGGTTTGGTGAATATGTAAATTAAATAGAGCTCTCGTGCGGGTGGTACCGGTGCGGGTGGGAACTCTGCAGAGACTCTGCTCCAGTGATCCCTTCCCCATTGAGGGGGTAAGGGGGAGCAGAGATGGGGGCTCTTTTATTAAACTGTATATATTTTGCAATGTTACAAAGTTAAAAAGCTGTGTTTTATTGAAAAATCATAAACTCGTCATTTTCAGACAGTCTGAAAATGACGAATTAAACAAAATCGAAGAAAAAAACAATTTGGGGGCGGCGATTCTGCGCAGTTTGCTCGAAAATGACATAAATACGCTCCCACATGCATGAACAACAAATTGGTTCTGGGGTATAGAAGGTTTGGTGAATATGTAAATTAAATAGAGCTCTCGTGCGGGTGGTACCGGTGCGGGTGGGAACTCTGCAGAGACTCTGCTCCAGTGATCCCTTCCCCATTGAGGGGGTAAGGGGGAGCAGAGATGGGGGCTCTTTTATTAAACTGTATATATTTTGCAATGTTACAAAGTTAAAAAGCTGTGTTTTATTGAAAAATCATAAACTCGTCATTTTCAGACAGTCTGAAAATGACGAATTAAACAAAATCGAAGAAAAAAACAATTTGGGGGCGGCGATTCTGCGCAGTTTGCTCGAAAATGACATAAATACGCTCCCACATGCATGAACAACAAATTGGTTCTGGGGTATAGAAGGTTTGGTGAATATGTAAATTAAATAGAGCTCTCGTGCGGGTGGTACCGGTGCGGGTGGGAACTCTGCAGAGACTCTGCTCCAGTGATCCCTTCCCCATTGAGGGGGTAAGGGGGAGCAGAGATGGGGGCTCTTTTATTAAACTGTATATATTTTGCAATGTTACAAAGTTAAAAAGCTGTGTTTTATTGAAAAATCATAAACTCGTCATTTTCAGACAGTCTGAAAATGACGAATTAAACAAAATCGAAGAAAAAAACAATTTGGGGGCGGCGATTCTGCGCAGTTTGCTCGAAAATGACATAAATACGCTCCCACATGCATGAACAACAAATTGGTTCTGGGGTATAGAAGGTTTGATGAATATGTAAATTAAATAGAGCTCTCGTGCGGGTGGTACCGGTGCGGGTGGGAACTCTGCAGAGACTCTGCTCCAGTGATCCCTTCCCCATTGAGGGGGTAAGGGGGAGCAGAGATGGGGGCTCTTTTATTAAACTGTATATATTTTGCAATGTTACAAAGTTAAAAAGCTGTGTTTTATTGAAAAATCATAAACTCGTCATTTTCAGACAGTCTGAAAATGACGAATTAAACAAAATCGAAGAAAAAAAAAATTTGGGGGCGGCGATTCTGCGCAGTTTGCTCGAAAATGACATAAATACGCTCCCACATGCATGAACAACAAATTGGTTCTGGGGTATAGAAGGTTTGGTGAATATGTAAATTAAATAGAGCTCTCGTGCGGGTGGTACCGGTGCGGGTGGGAACTCTGCAGAGACTCTGCTCCAGTGATCCCTTCCCCATTGAGGGGGTAAGGGGGAGCAGAGATGGGGGCTCTTTTATTAAACTGTATATATTTTGCAATGTTACAAAGTTAAAAAGCTGTGTTTTATTGAAAAATCATAAACTCGTCATTTTCAGACAGTCTGAAAATGACGAATTAAACAAAATCGAAGAAAAAAACAATTTGGGGGCGGCGATTCTGCGCAGTTTGCTCGAAAATGACATAAATACGCTCCCACATGCATGAACAACAAATTGGTTCTGGGGTATAGAAGGTTTGGTGAATATGTAAATTAAATAGAGCTCTCGTGCGGGTGGTACCGGTGCGGGTGGGAACTCTGCAGAGACTCTGCTCCAGTGATCCCTTCCCCATTGAGGGGGTAAGGGGGAGCAGAGATGGGGGCTCTTTTATTAAACTGTATATATTTTGCAATGTTACAAAGTTAAAAAGCTGTGTTTTATTGAAAAATCATAAACTCGTCATTTTCAGACAGTCTGAAAATGACGAATTAAACAAAATCGAAGAAAAAAAACAATTTGGGGGCGGCGATTCTGCGCAGTTTGCTCGAAAATGACATAAATACGCTCCCACATGCATGAACAACAAATTGGTTCTGGGGTATAGAAGGTTTGATGAATATGTAAATTAAATAGAGCTCTCGTGCGGGTGGTACCGGTGCGGGTGGGAACTCTGCAGAGACTCTGCTCCAGTGATCCCTTCCCCATTGAGGGGGTAAGGGGGAGCAGAGATGGGGGCTCTTTTATTAAACTGTATATATTTTGCAATGTTACAAAGTTAAAAAGCTGTGTTTTATTGAAAAATCATAAACTCGTCATTTTCAGACAGTCTGAAAATGACGAATTAAACAAAATCGAAGAAAAAAACAATTTGGGGGCGGCGATTCTGCGCAGTTTGCTCGAAAATGACATAAATACGCTCCCACATGCATGAACAACAAATTGGTTCTGGGGTATAGAAGGTTTGATGAATATGTAAATTAAATAGAGCTCTCGTGCGGGTGGTACCGGTGCGGGTGGGAACTCTGCAGAGACTCTGCTCCAGTGATCCCTTCCCCATTGAGGGGGTAAGGGGGAGCAGAGATGGGGGCTCTTTTATTAAACTGTATATATTTTGCAATGTTACAAAGTTAAAAAGCTGTGTTTTATTGAAAAATCATAAACTCGTCATTTTCAGACAGTCTGAAAATGACGAATTAAACAAAATCGAAGAAAAAAAAAAATTTGGGGGCGGCGATTCTGCGCAGTTTGCTCGAAAATGACATAAATACGCTCCCACATGCATGAACAACAAATTGGTTCTGGGGTATAGAAGGTTTGATGAATATGTAAATTAAATAGAGCTCTCGTGCGGGTGGTACCGGTGCGGGTGGGAACTCTGCAGAGACTCTGCTCCAGTGATCCCTTCCCCATTGAGGGGGTAAGGGGGAGCAGAGATGGGGGCTCTTTTATTAAACTGTATATATTTTGCAATGTTACAAAGTTAAAAAGCTGTGTTTTATTGAAAAATCATAAACTCGTCATTTTCAGACAGTCTGAAAATGACGAATTAAACAAAATCGAAGAAAAAAACAATTTGGGGGCGGCGATTCTGCGCAGTTTGCTCGAAAATGACATAAATACGCTCCCACATGCATGAACAACAAATTGGTTCTGGGGTATAGAAGGTTTGATGAATATGTAAATTAAATAGAGCTCTCGTGCGGGTGGTACCGGTGCGGGTGGGAACTCTGCAGAGACTCTGCTCCAGTGATCCCTTCCCCATTGAGGGGGTAAGGGGGAGCAGAGATGGGGGCTCTTTTATTAAACTGTATATATTTTGCAATGTTACAAAGTTAAAAAGCTGTGTTTTATTGAAAAATCATAAACTCGTCATTTTCAGACAGTCTGAAAATGACGAATTAAACAAAATCGAAGAAAAAAACAATTTGGGGGCGGCGATTCTGCGCAGTTTGCTCGAAAATGACATAAATACGCTCCCACATGCATGAACAACAAATTGGTTCTGGGGTATAGAAGGTTTGATGAATATGTAAATTAAATAGAGCTCTCGTGCGGGTGGTACCGGTGCGGGTGGGAACTCTGCAGAGACTCTGCTCCAGTGATCCCTTCCCCATTGAGGGGGTAAGGGGGAGCAGAGATGGGGGCTCTTTTATTAAACTGTATATATTTTGCAATGTTACAAAGTTAAAAAGCTGTGTTTTATTGAAAAATCATAAACTCGTCATTTTCAGACAGTCTGAAAATGACGAATTAAACAAAATCGAAGAAAAAAACAATTTGGGGGCGGCGATTCTGCGCAGTTTGCTCGAAAATGACATAAATACGCTCCCACATGCATGAACAACAAATTGGTTCTGGGGTATAGAAGGTTTGATGAATATGTAAATTAAATAGAGCTCTCGTGCGGGTGGTACCGGTGCGGGTGGGAACTCTGCAGAGACTCTGCTCCAGTGATCCCTTCCCCATTGAGGGGGTAAGGGGGAGCAGAGATGGGGGCTCTTTTATTAAACTGTATATATTTTGCAATGTTACAAAGTTAAAAAGCTGTGTTTTATTGAAAAATCATAAACTCGTCATTTTCAGACAATCCTGGACAAAATTGTTGGGACACTTTGCCGATTTTGCCGATTTTCGCATAGTGTCCCAAGCACTTTTGTCCAGGATTGTAGATGTCTACGATTACAAAGAACGAAAAGAAATCTCACAAGGCCAAAGCGGAGAAGGAAAAGAAGGACTTGAAAAACAAAAGAAAATCGAAGAGTTACAGTTCAAGGCAAATGAAAACATAAAACTTGACGAAGAACAACAACTGAAAAAAAAAGAAATGAAAAAACTCAAGGGACGACATGAATTTGAAGAACAACAATTGGGAGACAACGATGGGAGCGAAACCCGAAAAGAAAAAGTGGTAGAACACTTGGAGGGAATGCAAAGAAAAGAATATGAGGGACAACAACACACGGAACAACAATTGGACAAGACGCAAATGAAAGAACTCGAACAACAACAACAACAACATCAGCTGAAAGAAGAGCAAGATAAAGAGATTGAAAAACAGCATCAATTACAAGAAAAACAAGAGGAGCAACAACTGCAAGAAAATCTGAGAAGAAAAATTATAAAGCAGAAAATAAAGCCACCGGTGGCAAAAAAACCTAAAAAATCACCGGCCAAACAGATACTCGACAAACCGCAACTAAAACATAAACAAATTACGGAGAAACAAATGGACGAGGAGGATAGAGAAAGAAAGACATTTCAGGAAGAACAACGAATGGAAGAACAACGTATGAAAAAGAAGCAAAATGAAGAACTAGAAAAACAAAAACTAAAACAACATCTACAAAAGGAACATACGCAAGACGTTAGAGAAAGACAACAAACAGAACAACAAAGCAAACTCGCAGAAAAGAAAGAGGAAGAACGTGGACAACACCAAACAATAAAGCAACGTCTAGACAAAAAGCAAACAAACGATATCAAAATAAAACATATTCAACGAACAAAAAGAGAACCTGGAAAACAACAAATTGAACGACAACAAATGGAAGAAGAGCGAGAAAAAGAACCTGAAAAACAAGAAATAGAACAACTGAAAGAAGATCAACAAGAAAGAGAACCTGAAAAACAAGAAATAGAACAACAACTGAAAGAAGAGCAAGAAAGAGAACCTGAAAAACAAGAAATAGAACAACTGAAAGAAGAGCAAGAAAGAGAACCTGAAAAACAAGAAATAGAACAACAACTGAAAGAGGTGCGAGAAAGAGAACCTGAAAAACAAGAAAAACAACAACTGAAAGAAGAGCAAGAAAGAGAACCTGAAAAACAACAAGTAGAACAACAACTGAAAGAGGAGCAAGAAAAAGAACCTGAAAAACAAGAAAAACAACAACTGAAAGAAGAGCAAGAAAGAGAACCTGAAAAACAACAAATAGAACAACAACTGAAAGAGGAGCAAGAAAAAGAACCTGAAAAACAAGAAATAGAACAACAACTGAAAGAGGAGCAAGAAAGAGAACCTGAAAAACAACAAGTAGAACAACAACTGAAAGAGGAGCGAAAAAAAGAACCTGAAAAACAACAAATAGAACAACAACTGAAAGAGGAGCGAAAAAAAGAACATGGAAAACAACAAATAGAACAACAACTGAAAGAAGAGCAAGAAAGAGAACCTGAAAAACAAGAAATAGAACAACTGAAAGAAGAGCAAGAAAGAGAACCTGAAAAACAAGAAATAGAACAACAACTGAAAGAGGTGCGAGAAAGAGAACCTGAAAAACAACAACTGAAAGAAGAGCAAGAAAGAGAACCTGAAAAACAACAAGTAGAACAACAACTGAAAGAGGAGCAAGAAAAAGAACCTGAAAAACAAGAAAAACAACAACCGAAAGAAGAGCAAGAAAGAGAACCTGAAAAACAACAAATAGAACAACAACTGAAAGAGGAGCAAGAAAGAGAACCTGAAAAACAAGAAATAGAACAACAACTGAAAGAGGAGCAAGAAAGAGAACCTGAAAAACAACAAGTAGAACAACAACTGAAAGAGGAGCGAAAAAAAGAACCTGAAAAACAACAAATAGAACAACAACTGAAAGAGGAGCGAAAAAAAGAACATGGAAAACAAGAAATAGAACAACAACTGAAAGAAGAGCGAGAAAGAGAACCTGAAAAACAAGAAATAGAACAACAACTAAAAGAGGAGCGAAAAAAAGAACATGGAAAACAAGAAATAGAACAACAACTGGAAGAGATGCAAGAAAGAGAACCTGAAAAACAACAAGCAGAACAACAACTGAAAGAAGAGCAAGAAAGAGAACCTGAAAAACAAGAAATAGAACAACTGAAAGAAGAGCAAGAAAGAGAACCTGAAAAACAACAAGCAGAACAACAACTGAAAGAAGAGCAAGAAAGAGAACCTGAAAAACAAGAAATAGAACAACTGAAAGAAGAGCAAGAAAGAGAACCTGAAAAACAAGAAATAGAACAACTGAAAGAAGAGCAAGAAAGAGAACCTGAAAAACAAGAAATAGAACAACAACTGAAAGAGGTGCGAGAAAGAGAACCTGAAAAACAAGAAAAACAACAACTGAAAGAAGAGCAAGAAAGAGAACCTGAAAAACAACAAGTAGAACAACAACTGAAAGAGAAGCAAGAAAAAGAACCTGAAAAACAAGAAAAACAACAACTGAAAGAAGAGCAAGAAAGAGAACCTGAAAAACAACAAATAGAACAACAACTGAAAGAGGAGCAAGAAAAAGAACCTGAAAAACAAGAAATAGAACAACAACTGAAAGAGGAGCAAGAAAGAGAACCTGAAAAACAACAAGTAGAACAACAACTGAAAGAGGAGCGAAAAAAAGAACCTGAAAAACAACAAATAGAACAACAACTGAAAGAGGAGCGAAAAAAAGAACATGGAAAACAAGAAATAGAACAACAACTGGAAGAGATGCAAGAAAGAGAACATGAAAAACAACAAGCAGAACAACAACTGAAAGAGGAGCAACAAAAAGAACCTGAAAAACAAGAAATAGAACAACAACTAAAAGAGGAGCGAAAAAAAGAACATGGAAAACAAGAAATAGAACAACAACTGGAAGAGATGCAAGAAAGAGAACCTGAAAAACAAGAAACAAAACAACAACTAGAGGAAAAACAAAAGGAAATTGAACAGAAAAAAAGAACAAAACAACAACTACTGGCGGAAAAGCAAAGGAAAGATAATAAAGAAAACGAAAAAGAACTAGTGGAAGAACAATTACTGAAAGTGCAAAAAGAACAGCAGCAAATAAAACCGCATCAAAAAGAACAACATTCGGAAGAAAATATAAGTAAAGAAATAAAACATTATAAAGAAATAGGACCACCAGTGGCAAACAAACCAAAACGATCATCAGTCCAACAGAAACATAGGGAACCACAGTTGTGGAAGAAAAAGCAAAATGAAGAAGCAGACCAGCAACAAATAAAACAAATTACCAACAACCAAATTTGTGACGAGAAAAAAGAAAACAAGACATTTCTAGAACAACAACAAGTGGAGAAGAAACAAACGATACAACTCAAAGAACAACAGCAACAACGACTGGATGAGAAGCGGAAAAAGATGTTTGACGAGCAAGAACGAATGGAACAACAACATAAAGAAAAACTAAAGAGCAAATACAAGTAAAACAACAGAAACTAGAGGAAAAGGAAAATAGTACATACCAAAAACAACAGAAAATAGAGCACCATAAAAAAGAACAACTTCTGGAAGAAAGTCTAAGAAAGGAGCTTAACGAGCAGAATGAAAAGCAAAAAAAAGACATTCAAGAGCGACAGCGAATTGAACAACAACAACTGTGGAAAAAGAAAAAGATAGCACTTAAAAACCACCAACAAACTGAACAACAGAAACAGCTAGACAAAAAACAAATAGAAGAACTCGAAAACCAACAAAAAGAGAAACAACAATTTCTGGAAGAAATGCAAAAAAACGAATTTGAGGGACAACAACCAATGAACCAAAAACAAGAGGAGAGGCAAAGAATAGAAGTTGAACAAACCAAAGAAATTAATCGACAAGTAGAAGAGATGTTAATGGGAAACCCTAAAGAACATAAAAGAATAGAACAAGATCAGGAAAAGAAACAAACGAAAGAAATTAAAGAAGGAAAACTAATGAGAAAACGAGAACAATTGAAAGAAACGCAATGGGAAGAAGTTGATCAGCAACAAGTGGATCAGGAATATTTAAAGGAAAAGAAAAAGAGAAAAGATGAGGAACACCATCAAGTAGAACGAGAACTGAACGAGAGGCAAAGGAATGAAAACAAAGAGCTGCTGCAGAAAGAGCAAGAATTTGAACAACAGCAGCAACTAATAGGGATCCAAACGAAGGAACTTGAAGAACAACAAGAACTGAATGAGATACAAAGGAATGAAATCAAAGAGCTGCAGCAACTGATAAAAAGGAAAGAGCAAGAATTTGAAGAACAACAGCGACAACTGAAAGAAAAACAAACGAAGGAACTTGAAGAACAACGAGAACTGAATGAGAGGCAAAAGAACGAAATCAAAGAGCTGCAGCAACTGATAGACAAACAAACAAAGGAACTTGAAGAACAACAACAGAAAGAGACGCAAAACAAGAAACTTGAAGAGCAACAAAAACACTTGGAGAAGCTAAGTAAGGAGGTTGCTGAACTACATCAACTGATCAGCCCTGAGAAAGAGCTTGAGGGACAGTTACAAACAAAACGAGAAGAACTGGTGCGGACGAACAACCGTCGAGAACAAATAAAGGTAACAAATAAACGATCCGGGTTTTAGAATATAAACGATTAGCAGTTTACTCTTTATTACCTTTACGACTCAAGGTATACTGATCAATATGATTAATTCTTAAACTCTGAAGTCTATTCATGTATTAGCATCTTAACAGTGTCGTACGCACTACAGCCCAGAGCTATCCAACACCGCTGCGAAACGTTGGCGCATGCGTGAATTTGCTAGAGTAACTATTGTAAGAGATTGGAAACTAGCTATGGCAACAACAACCAAACAGTGAAGACTTGTGAAGACTACTGAAAGTGCTTGTTTTCTCGTTGTGAGTTCTTTTTAATGAGATACAAGTACCTGCAGCATGCTGTGAACTAGTTTCTGACGAGAAAACAAGCACTGCGAGTTGTTTTTAATTAGATGCAAACACTCGCAGCGAGCTGCCAGCTGGTTTTTGCGATGACTGGAAAAGAGCATTAAGTAAGGATCATCTATGAGCAACTTTATCCTCAGTATTAAAGTGTTTATATCTGTCTATCTTTATAAAATAGTTTCTCCTCTGTTGTTTTGTTATATTATGTTGAAACAGGAATCAGGACGCTGTCACTCTTGGTCAACTTTTGATTCAAATTGTGAATATAACGAAGGACCACGTTCTCCAAATTCCCATACATTGCCAAGGAACTTTGGAAAAGGTGGGTATATATGTTTCAATAATATACACTTATATTATACACTTAATGTCAGTCGCATGCTTTAGCGGTCTACCAAAATTCAACGCTAAGTGCCAATATGGCTACGTTAGTACATATAAAGGAACTCCTAAGGAATGAAATCGGTCCCATGCATCAACAACAAACTTGACAAATTAACGTCTAACTTTGAATAACTCAACCAAACTGCTCAATTCTTATCTGACAAGTACGATGACCTCCTTTCTCAAGTAAAATCAACAAATGAAAATTTGCTTCACCACACGGTAAGTATCAATAATGTGAAGGAGGAACTAGGTAAAGTGAAGAAAAGTGCTGTAGATTCTGTATTTCAAGTTAAATAACACGCCCAGTACATAGTACGAAAGGACTGCTTAGAAATTTCAGGAATAAAACCAACTAGTGAATGTACTTGCGAGAATATTGTCAACTCTGTTGGAAAAGCAAAAAACTTTTATAATAATTGCTAATTGCAATAATAAATGTTATATATAGGGTTAGTATATGTCATCAGATGAACACACACTACATAAACGTAGGACATAAACTTGCGGAAAGACTTCCTCGAACTGATATTGATCCAGCTACTTATATCAAACGATCATTTCCGATGAGCTTCGTGTTCCGGAGTATTAGTTTGGAGTATTATGAATATTAAATTGAATAAATCGTGTTAGTATTGGTGTTCCACAGAGGTGTATAAAACTTGCAGGTAACCATATTTCTGAAGTTTTAACAGTAGTATTTAATGAATCTTTGTTGCAAGGTATCGTTCGTGACACATTAAAAATTTCTAAAATAAGTCATATAGATAAAGGGGGTGAACCAACAGATCCAACCAACTTTCGCCCTATTTCTACCTTGTTGTTGCTAACACAAATCTTCGAAAAGCTTGTATATAAACAACTTATCAACTATATTGAAAAACATAAAATTATTTGGATTCAGAAAAGGCCATTCGAAAGCACAAGCTATTACTGAAATTGCAGACAAACTACGAAAAGCAGTAGATAATAACTTATATACTTGTGGTGTGTTCTTAGATTTTTCAAAGGCTTTTGACACTGTCAACCACCAAATTCTACTAAAAAAATTAGAATCATACGGAATAAGAGGTGTCTCTTTAAGATGGTTCACAAGTTATCTAACTAATAGAAAACAATACGTAGCTATAGGAAATGTAGAGTCCCAAAAGCAAACGATGGTTTGTGGTATACCTCAAGGTAGTACTCTATAGGAATTAGAAAAAGTCAAGGAATGGGGCGGTGTAAACAAACTTTCTATTAACTTTATAAAAACTATTTATATGATAATCAAATCAGATGGAAATATAGAGATAAGATTAAAAACCCCAGATGGATCGTACCATTTATTGGAGGGAAAGACCACATAAAATATTTAGGTGTTATGATTGATGACACAATATCCTGGAAATATCATATTTCCTACATTTGTTCTCGTATTTCACGAAATATTGGTATTGTATCAAAGTTAAGGCACCATCATTCTATCCACCAGGGATCAGACATTAAGGTGGCTCCATACAGTTTCTAGAAAAATGGAGAGTCCAAAACACGTGCATAAACAATTCGGAAAAACAATAAAACTAAATGTTATGCATAGTTAAACATTCTGACAATCAAAAAATGTTACCAAATAAATAGCAACAGTTGTTGCTATGGCATCAATGACGTTTCAAAATGGCTGCCAATTACCCTTCAAACTAATTTAATTCGAAAAAAACTTTGGTGACCCCCAATTTTTTTTTCATTAAAACTTTTCTTGAAGTATGAGTAATCAATAGGCTGATTTAAAAAAAAATTCTGTAGAACGAATAATTTTTTTTCCCAGAAAAATCATGTTTGTTAATTTTTAAAAAATTTCGTTCTACAGAATTTTTTTTAAATCGGCCTATTGATTACATACTTCAAGGAAAGTTTTAATGAAAAAAAAATTGGGGGTCACCAAAGTTTTTTCCGAATTAAATTATTTTGAAGGGTAATAATTGGCAGCCATTTTGAAACGTCATTGTCGCCATAGCAACAACTGTTGCTATTTATTTGGTAGCAGTTTTTGATTGTCAGACTGTTTAATTATGCATAACATTTAGTTTTATTCTTTTTCCGAATTGTTTAATCACGTGTTTTGGACTCTCAAACTTGTATTTTCCATTTTTCAAGAAACTGTATGGAGCCACCTTAAGTGCTTTGTTCTATAGATGGGTTTCCGTTCGATTTTTGCTTGTTGCCTGAGCGAGCAACAATTGTTGCAATATTGCCCGCTTGGGAAACGTTTGATTTATCTAATCCAACGTGACCATAAATGAACCAATAGCAGTTTGAGTCACAACTACCAAAAGAACAGCTACAGTATATAACGAGTTTTAATTTAATTTTTTGAGACAGAGCGAGGAAGAGGCGTAAATTAAGTGACCACATGCAGTCAATATTACTGAAAATACACAGTTGTGCTAAATTTACAGAAAATTGTTTAAATCAACATGCCAAAATACTCATAAAGCAAGTCTAATGTGTCAAAGGAAGGTGTTTTGCCAGAGTAAACACATATAGTAAAATAAAAATAAAAATTCTATTTGTATAGTGGAATAATCAATTCAAGTGACAAAAATAGATAAGCAAATTTAAAACACAAATAACGAGAACTACAACATGCTAACGACAAGAACAAAGACAAGAACAAAGACAAGAACGAAGACGAGGACAAAGACAAGAACGAAGACAAGGACAACGACAACGACAACAACAAGAACAAGAACAAGAACAAGAACAAGAACAAGAACAAGAACAAGAACAAGAACAAGAACAAAGACAAGAACAAGAACAAAGACAAGAACGAAGACAAGAACAAAGACAAGAATGAAGACAAGAACAAAGACAAGAACGAAAACAAGAACGAAAACAAGAACGAAGACCAGAACAACAACAACAAAGACAAGAACAACGACAAGAACAAAGACAAGAACGAAGACAAGAACAAAGACAAGAACAAAGACAAAGACAAGAACAAAGACAAGAACAACGACAAGAACAAAGACAAGAACAAAGAAATGAACAAAGACAAGAACAAAGACAAGAAGGAAGACAAGAACGAAGACAAGAACGAAGACGAGGACAAAGACAAGAACGAAGACAAGGACAACGACAACGACAAGAACAAAAACAAGAACAAAAACAAGAACGAAGACAAGAACGAAGAAAAGAACAAACACAAGAACAAAGACAAAGACAAAGACAAGAACAAAGACAAGAACAAAGACAAGAACAAAGACAAGAACAAAGACAAGAACAAAGACAAGAACGAAGACGAGGACAAAGACAAGAACGAAGACGAGGACAAAGACAAGAAAAAATTGTAATAAGACTCGTCTTAGAGGTAAAGTAAATTAAATGTTGAAATATAATGTGAGACATCATCGTTTATTCCGCCCATGCTGAACCAAAATAATAATTTTACTCTTTAGAAACATTACTAAAGAAAATCGTTCGTTGGGTTACTGTGCTGCATGGTTAACATGACTCTAAGTGTCAAAATAAGACGCCCTTGTGAGACACTCTGTCTGACCATCCATCCATCCATCCATCCATCCATCCATCCATCCATCCATCCATCCATCCATCCATCCATCCATCCATCCATCCATCCATCCATCCATCCATCCATCCATCCATCCATCCATCCATCTATCGATAGATTACTGTAACAGGTCTCGTTGCTAAAGCCCGGTATACACGTGCGATTTTTTTCTCGCGCTGGCAACGCAACGGGTCAAATTTCGTTGCGTTGCTGGCGCGAGAGAGGAAATCGCGCATGTGTCATATCTCGCGGCAACGCAATTGCAACCTGACGCCTTCCGCAATCGTTGCCGAAAGTTAAAATGGTTTAACTTTCCGCAACGATTGCTGAAAGTATTAAATTACATAGGCATTGTTTTAGCCTGGTTTTAGCAGGAAACGCAGTGTTTATTTCAGACTGGCTAATAAAATTCGCTTTAGAACGACCAGTTTGATGTAGAACACTCTCATTTTCTTTCCTTGAATAGTGTCGGTTTAGTACAGATATAGATTGGTCGACCGTCGATGTTCTCGGAGAAAATAGTGACGAGAATGACAATCTTACTATCCTTCATATTCATAAAATCACATTCGCGTGAATTCCTCAAAGAATCAAAGTATCAGGGACAGCTAATAATGGAAATCGGTCACAAAAATAACATTCTTTCCATTCAACAACGTTTTAAACGCTTTGTTTCATTAGAATCGACTTCACAGCAACAGCATTGCCGAAGCCAACGCTTCGTTCTTCGACACGTCATGGTGTCAAGTATCGGCCGTAGTTCTTGTTTTTTTCAGCTAACTGTTGCGACACCATCATAAAATTATCACACGTGTAGCCACTTCTCAGACTCTCGCACCTGCAACGCAATAATATTTGACCCGCTTCTGTTTTAGGCATATCTGAAGATGTGGAAGAACAGCAAGCTGAACACCAAAAAGTTCCCGACTCTCGACAAATACAGCAGTGTCAAAGACAGAAAATACAGAGTGAAGTATATCCGTAAGTCAATAATATACCTTTTAAGAAGGCCCTGCATGCGTGTTAGGAGTTGTCACAGTCAAATGGGAATTAAATTACAACAGCGACATCATTTTGTTCACTTGCAACGAAGAAAGCACATTAAAAGAGCAGCACCTACATGCACATTGGCCATATACGTGCATATACTATAATAATTAACATTTTATTCTTAGAGTGACTGTCCGTAAGAAACAAAACAGTTTAAGTTCTAAAGTTGCTGCAACTCGAGACTGGTTGTTTTCAAAGCCTTCCAAACAAGTAGGTTCTCATGATTTTTATGCAGCAGCCTGGAATATACCATAGACTTATATTCCATAGTTCATCCCCGAGCCCGGGTGTATGGCCGAAGGCCCGCGGAGCCCGGTGAGGGTGCTAATCTCGGCATGCGTGGACAACATTTACACGCGAGATGAAAAGCTGAAAGTAATTCTGAAACCTGTTTATATATATGTTATCAAATCCACAACTTGCGCAGTTCGGATAGCAGGGTACTGGTAACTAACCTGTTAAATTATTCAAATTATTGAAATTTACGTCAGCAAATTATAATTTATAAGTTCGGTTGGATTACGAAATAGTTTTTCAACGATCATGACGAAAGAAATCTTTGGCAGAAAAAACGGTTTCAGCTAAAATGTACATTAATAATATTACTATGGAAAAAGACCAAAGAAAGAAGGCTAACAAGAGATGTGGCAGCGAGAAGAGACAACAATAAATACGACTTAAAACCACTGAAAAAAGCCTAAAAATTACGATAGACCGAAAACGATGCCGACCGAAATGTAACTGAAAGAACAAGGATACGACCTGAAACTGTTCAAAGCCGGAAAAGAATTTTGCTCTGCTGTATTCTACTAACTCGAGAGGGAACGATGAAGAAATTTTGAAACAAACGGCTTTTTAGATGATGAAGAGAACTGAATGATGCCTTGTCATATTTATTTGTCAACAACGAAAAAAGTAAGAAACCGCGAACGAGAAAAACAATCTGAAAAGAGTAGACTGAATTGACAGTGTTTATGGTGACAAAAGCAGAAAAAGTTTAATGGTAGGAGATTTGTATTTACCAGTTTAGCTGATTTAAAACGGAAGAAATCTTGAAAATGAAAATTAATATAAATAATATCTTGTCTAGAGTTGTCTTTGAACGCTATAGGACGTTGGCATTGTGTCTTTTCTTGGCCACTGTTTATATCTATTTTTGAATGAAAATTTGTTATTTGGTTCATCTCGGGTTTTTTTGTTTCTTTTATTGATATTGACTTTGCATGTTCTTTCGGTGTGTCAATACATGCATGACTACAGATGAACCTTGCTAACTAATTTTCTGGGATGTTTTCTGATCTGTGTGTCATAATTAATACAATAAAAACCAGAAATTGGGGGGGGGGGGGGTTACAAAAATGCATATAAAGCGGGCGAGGGGTTGTTGCGTTCATATATTTCTAGTTTAACATCTCAATCAAATATGATTTATTGTTGTTTAGAAGATTCGGCGCAGTGGCAGTGTTACCAGTATTGATCACAATCAAGAATTTGGGTTAAGAAGAACACAATCTTCTTCCACGATACCAGTTCATTCTCGCAAATCGACAAGAAATAAAGGTAAATAGAAAACATATATTTTACAGTTTTACTCAATATAATCAAAAAAAGTTGTCATGCACGAGATGGAATGTTTGTTTGTTTGTTTGTTAGAGTGCATGCCGCAATGATACTTCTTATTGCAATTAACATCTAAACGTTGAAAAAACGCGAACGAACGGACGGACGAACGAACGAACCAACCAACCAACCATATGAAGGAATGAATAAGTGGTTCGAGGCCCCTTTAAATAAAGGAATATCAATTTGTTGACAACGTTGTGTTGTACTACTACTCACGATTCTTGTTATAAATCGGGAAAACAGATATAGGCTAGCGCACAATCTATTATCATGCATTTGAAAGTTTTACTGGTTTGTTTTTTCAAGTAAGCTTTTAATGTGGCCGAGTGTAATGTGGCCAAATTTCCTGGTTCTAAAATATCTTTAATTGCGACTGTAATTCTGTGAAATTTTAATTTAAAATATTTAAAAACAGTTTTCTTCTTTTCATACCAAAGCATCAGCACATGAACGCGTTAGAAAACAATATGATGATCCGCCGCGACTCAACATGAAAAGTCCAAAGATGAAAAATTTACAGGTGCCTTACAAAGATTGGAAATTTGCTCAGCTGCCTACAGATGTCTTGTTGTTGACAACAAACGATGACGGATTCATAGCTTGCTTGTTTTACCTTGACAACGCCTTCAGAAATTTTAAAGACGGTCTTGGAGATGTGTACTTCGGCGAAATTCGTACAAATGATCGCAAAAAAGTAAATATCTCTTTGATCAGATCTTTTGGTTCTATTAATTCTGATTCTTCGCGGATTGCTGTTGAAAATGCTATCGATCGTCTAACGCCTAAAGTCGTATTTTTGGTTGGATTTTGTGGAATGAGGAAAGAGGTGGCACAGTTGGGAGATGTACTTGTATTGTCCAAACTTTCAATATTTGACGGTTGCAAGAATGATCAACAGCAAGTGGACCACCAGAGCGTAAACCAGAATATTCGGGGGCTTATCAAATCCGCTGCTTCTTGTTGGAAAGCACCACTGCATGATAGGAAAGCACATAACGTACATATTCATTATAATGAAGAAATGTTAACTGATCTAAAACTGGGAAATCGGTCTTCTCTAGGAAAGCGTCCTACAGCCACTGCTATTGAAATAGAAGACCAAGGTAACAAGCACGATTCTTTGCAAAAATGTCCATGAACTTCTTTATATGTAAGGCTATTTACGCACGCTGTGACTGGTCAGCTATCGTGTATTGAGATTCGTTGTTTATGCATGAGTCAATTCTTCCTGTAACCACCCCCCCGGGCCACTCCCGGGACAATGCAGAAAATTGGATCCCGGGGGGCAATTGTTTTATTAATTTTATCCCGGGGGTATAGGCCTGGATCAATCTCGGTATGAAGAGGAGAAGTGGGGTTTCTAGTAATTAAACGTTTCTTCCTTTCATGTGTTCAAAATGGCGACGAAATTAAAAGATTTTTCAGGAAAATATTCCGAGTGTGTGGGCATATGTAGGCGTACAGCAACAGAAATGAGCCACTGTTTAATTTTAAGCCCTAATCAAACGAGAACGCAAGTCATCGTAAGTTGGCAGTCACGCTATCTCAGCCAGCCCCTCTGAATAGTTTCCCAAAAATATCATGCACCGTGACAAAGTTAAAACTTGTTTAAAACACTCATGAAACCTTTATTTTGTTAATTTGGGTGTTCAAACGACCGCCACAGAAATTCTGACTGCCAACTTGCGATGACTTGCGTTCTCGTTTGATTAGGGCTTTACATTATTTTGTTTCATGTTCAAAACATAAATTTGCAGTTGATATAGTGTAAATTATGTGTTATTTCTCATATTATTTTTTCAGCCTTGCCCCGGGTCCCAATTAGCAAATTTCAAATTTCCGGGTGTGGGGAATTTGCTATGAACTTGGGAAAAAATTACACACCTCTGGGGTATTGCCGGGGGGGGGGGGCATTTACAGGAATAATTAACTCACGCATTATATATGCATTAAAGGCTTAATGCGCGGTTGTGCCGTTATTTTGGTTGCATATTAAACCACATTGCGTCTGAAAATTTTGTACTTTTTAACTGAAACGCTTAATATGTGCATGCACGCTGTTGCGCTGTTTAGTAGCCCGAGTGAACGTCTAAGTAGGCGTCTTGTTTACTGTAGATTATCCCTCTATTAAACGGCCACCTCTACTAAGCGGCCACGGCCACTATGAGCGGTCCCAATTGGTATTTCGTATTTTTTGTAGCTGTATTAAACCACGATTAAACGGCCAGCTAAATTTATCTTAGGCAAAATTTTCACCGCAAGAGAACCGAAATTAAAAGTCTAAAACTTGAGGTAAATAAGTATAGGTTAGTGACCGAAGCCGAGGTCACTACGCTGGTTATTAACTCCGAGGGCCGCAGGCCCGAGGGTAATAACCAGCGTAGTGACCGAGTGACACAGACGATATTTGTCGTTATTTAACAAAAAAATGGTATTCTAGACGTAGTTTTAAAGCGATATAGTAGGTCATTTAATATGCAAGGTCAATAACCAATTTATTAACCGCGGCACATCGAAGATAATTTATGTATGAATAAACTAAGAGACCATAGAACATTTCGTTCTTATCAATAAGTACATTTATTATACGGCTAGGTTTGATTTCCGGTCCGTACGCAAAATGACACGCGCTGATTGGTTCCCGAGCGGTCAATACGCTTTTTTCTCGGCCCTGTAAGTTTTGGCGGGAAAATTTCTGAGTTGATTTGAATACAAATAAAAGAGAACTAGGTATCAAATAAAAACACGACAAATAAAAGCCGAACCGGTGTAAACAAGAAGGCCAAGAAGCGACACGAAAAAGTTAACAGGTAAGGTAAACAGCATACTCCGAAGACGAAAACAACGCTCGAAACTTAAAAATAAAATGAACCAATAGCCATATAATAAATTCACTCGGTTAATAAGTCCTTAGTATTTCATTCAACACATGTCAGCTTGAAACCTCATGCCTCAAGTTTACTGGTTCAAAAACATTGTCGGTAATAAAAATATCTGCATGTCCGGTACAGAGAAACACTACTCTTTACTTTGCATAAAATATTCAAATCCCTCCTTGTGTAGCTTTGTTTTCAGCCAATTGATCGAAAATACATCTCTTGTGAAGCGATATTCACTATTTACGCACTTGCCCTTGACACCGTTTTACCCGAGTTCGTCGCTCGTTTTAGAAATTTGGTGAGCCAGATTGCCATTAGTTTGGGAACATGCCCAATGACTTGAAAACCCTGGTTCATTTCATTCGGATGCCAGTAACACCGCTGCCAAACGTTTGCGCATGCGTGAGTTTGGAAGAGTGAACATTGCAAGAGAAGTGGGAACTGGACGTGGCAACAACAACCAGACAGTAAAGACTAAGTAAGATCAGACGATTCATTTGTGTTTTAAAAAAAGGGTAATGAAAATTACGAAGGGGTCATTTCAGAATATGTTACAATATTGACAAAGAAGCCATGCACAAATTACCTACCTTATCTTTTTGGTAGTATGCTTATAATTTTAACTTTTGTGTCGGACTCTCGGACCAGTCCAGATATTTCAGTGTTTTCCCGCTCTTTTTTTGAGGTGCGAGCTCGGACGTCGCGCATGCGCAAAACGTTTGCCAGCGGTATTGCTGCCAGTATCGTTGTTTTACTAGACATACCACGATGTCGCTTTACACGTTGACCTGATCTAAGACTTCTTTATTTTTCACGAACAACCGCCACAGCATTCGAGTCCTTATTGCTTGTTTCTCGTTTTATAATATGCATGACAAAATTACTGCATTCTGGGGCAATTTTAGTGTAAACTATTTCTAGTACTAATTGATTGTGTAATATTTTAGACGTTTATGCAGTTGCTTTTGAGCGTAAATTGGATTTCGTAATTGTTAAAGGAATCTCACATTATGCTGATGAAGGCGAGTCTGAAACTATAAAAGAGTGGAAAGTTTTTTCCAGCGTTATGGCTGCTTCGTTTGTCCAACATATTCTAATGAAAAATCCCAACGTTTTAAATAATTTACCTCACTATAACGGAATTGAGAACAGCAATCAAGGTAAAGATTATATATGTTTTATTGCTGATATTTTCTCAAGCAAATACTAAATTCCTACAAGTGTCTACAGAGACTTTGCTATATTTTAGCAGAAACTTATTAGATGGTAATTCATATTTCATATAGCTAATTTCTGGCTTGTGTGATGATCATGTTTACTGCATGGGACAGACGTTTTATTAAATATATTGAGATTTTGACTAACTGATATATTGACTAAATTTAACGGAATACTTTGTAAACATGGGATTAATTCACACGCAGGCTATTTGCACTAGAATCGCAAGGTCGTGGGTTCAATTCGGAAGGCCTGTGTAGTTGCATTTTTCGCAACTGGTCCCGGTTTGGTCTTAAAATGTATATATTCTACACTCGAATTTTCATTCACCAAAAATCCCTAGAACATATTTGCATTCAGATTGGTTGGATTTCTTTGTTCTTGTAGATATAAGATATTTCAATTCCCAGTAAGTAGCAAAATAGTTCGCTACATTTTCGAAATAGTGGCTGTAGTCAGTGGCGAACTACATTTGTTGACAAGTAGCAGTAAATGTATAGCTGCATGACTACATTTTTTAAGTAGTTTTAACTTTAATTGTAGCGAATTACACTATAACAAATATTTGTCACCCGTCCTTGTTTACTGAGTAACTATTTACAATTAACTGAAACGAAAAAAAAAGTGTATGAGAGTTCTTGAGGGTCATCCAATAAGTACTTAGTGGTTACATTTGATTGTTTTTGAAGCTGGTCAACAATTGAGCAACCCTACTCCAGATCTTACCCTCGGTAATTTATCGCTGTTAACAAAGCAAAAATTGTGCAAAATATTGAACATAAAACATGATATTGGTGGAGATTATGGTGAACTCGCCGCTCATTTTGATATGAGTGGAGAGGACTTGGATGTAATATCCCAAAAGAAGAACCCAACAGAAGAAGTGCTAAAATGGGCCGAACGAAATCCTGAGAACACCATTGCTAAACTCCGACAGATATTGATCGACATGAAGCGTGCTGATTGCGTGGATATTCTTGACAAAGGTCATAAATCAGGTATGAACACCAACCTACTTTTTTGGCAATGTTTTTGCATAATCCTAAAGATGTTATGGTAGTTGGTAATCGTGCAAAGTTTCATTTCAAAATTCGTTGAAGAAAGGGTGATATTTTACGTGTGAAGTTTGTATTTTGGAGCGCCGCCATTAAAGTGGCCGAGCTTGAGAAGAATCAGTCGAGAAAGTTTAGGACGTCATAAACTCAATAACAACAATGACCCTTTTGTTGACAACAACAATGATCTTTTTTTTGTTGAGTCTATGACGTCATAAGTTCTCTCAACTATTCTTCTCAAACACGGCCAATTTAATGGCGGCGCTCCAAAATACAAACTTCGCACGTACAATACAACTTTGTTTTTGAGAATTTTGAAATGAAACTTCGCACAATTACCAACTATCATAATATCTTTAGGATTATGCAGAAACATTACCAACAATATTATCATCAGAGAATCACTTATACAAAAAAAGATTAACCCTTAAAGTAAGGAATATTAGATTTAAAGAAAATGAGAAAAATTAAGACTTGTTCACAAGCTTTGCATGCATGGACGCTATGAAAATACAAGTGAATTATCTAAACCTAAATTCTAGAGTCATGTGATTACTTGTCAATAATATAAAGTACACATTGATTAAGAGACATACGTAGAGGACGACAAGTTTATCAGTTGTACTGTCAGGTGTTATCCACTTAAAATAAAGCTGTTACTTACTTACTTACTTACTTACTTACTTACTTACTTACTTACTTACTTACTTACTTACTTACTTACTTACTTACTTACTTACTTACTTACTTACTTACTTACTTAACTTACTTACTTACTTACTTACTTACTTACTTACTTACTTACTTACTTACTTACTTACTTACTTACTTACTTACTTACTTACTTACTTACTTACTTACTTACTTACTTACTTACTTACTTTACTTACTTACTTACTTACTTACTTACTTACTTACTTACTTACTTACTTACTTACTTACTTACTTACTTACTTACTTACTTACTTACTTACTTACTTACTTACTTACTTACTTACTTACTTACTTACTTACTTACTTACTTACTTACTTACTTACTTACTTACTTACTTACTTACAGGGGCGGATCCAGGAATTTTTCAGAGTACGTCAAAACCCGGAAATATTATTTCTAGGGGGGTCCGGGGGCATGCCCCCCCGGAAAATTTTTAAAATTTGGTTCCCTGCATTCTGGCAAGACTATTTAGCAAAATCTTAGTTTTAACTTGTGTTTTTTATACAACATTTTATGATTTTTTAAGGACTTGTGCTTTTGTATTTTTTTTATCATTATTGGAGACAACTTTTTAGGACTGTTTTGCTCCATGTCAGAGCTCATCAGCATGCCTATGAATCACTGTTGTACAGTGAATCCAACATGGACAGCCAAGGCTCCAACATATTTTGTAAGGTCAATTGCAGCCACTTGCTGCAAGTGCAATCCCTTAGCTGCCAAGCTGTCTGGTCTTGGGGCACCAGATACTAGCCTTAACACATACTAGCCAGACACTGTCTGATTAGAAGAAGCATTATGAATAGACCATATAGGACATTTCATGGGCATGGAGGAGCTTATCTCTCTACATCATCCTAGTCATCTTAATTCTTAACTACTTAATACTTTACCCCTTATCTACCCTGAGCTGTCTGGTTTCGAGGCACCAGATACTGTCTGATTAGAAGAAGAATTATGAATAGACCATATAGGACATTTCATGGACATAGAGGAGCTTATCTCTCTACATCATCCTAGTCATCTTAACTAATACTTTACCCCTTATTTACCCTGAGTTGTCTCGTTTTGAGGCACCAGATACTTGCCTTAATACCTCTATCCAGCCAGAGACTGTCTGATTAGAAGTCATTTTAGTATCAAAAGACCACATGGGACATTTCATGGACATATAGAGAAGCTCACCTCTCTACATCATTCCAAGTCATACTCATACATACTAACTAGTAACTACCAAGTACTTTTTTTTCTCTTTCCCCCCCCCCCCAGAAATATATATATACTGTATATATAAATACTTTATTTCATTGCAAGATAATATAGATAGTACAAATAGATATGAAAGAAGAAAATAATAATTTATGGTGATGGGGAATCTACAAGAAAGCAAAATTCAAAATTTGCTTGTTTGGTGTATACATTAATAATTAATACTTAACAAACTATGGACAATATATACCACCTCGAGCCCACTACACAACATCTAAATTATCGATGTTGCATAATAAGCCCAAGAAGGTATTTACTGTTATATTAACTTAATATAACATTGTTAGTATAGAGAAGAGATGAATATGCTAGCTCAGATATAGCCTAGAAAATTGTTTTGTTTAAAGTACATTTTACTATTTCACATATATACTGTATATATATATATAAAACAATAATAACCTGTTGAGTCTTTGAACTTTAACTATAATATGCTCTGGATTCCCATCGAGCACTCTGCCAAAAGTTTTTACAACATCTTCTACAGTATATATTATATATATATATATATATATATAATATATGATGAAATAATAATATATAAACCTAATTGCTGCCTTTTTTTAATAAATGAATTTTTACATTTTTTTAAAATTGTATATTAAAAATGATTTACATTCTGTCGCTATTGATCTAAAATTGCTACAAACTTTCGGCTACAGTAAGATTTAATTATAATATTCAGTGATGGATTACTTACTTATATTTGTAACACATCTCATTATCTCAATAATTATGAATTATTCATAAATATACTCGAGCTCTACATATCCCATCTAATTTAAATAATTTACGCTTTTCACGGTTGCACAAGTCTGAGGAACTAAAGATAAGATAGTATCCACTCACCATACAACGTTTCTTAACTTTCGTTCAACAAACAGCTTTAGCATACTGAGGAATATATGCCTCCGTGTCGATATCCCGATGTAATGTCTTGCCAAATATCTGCGCCGAAAACTCTTGACCCACGAGGAAACCACACGATTAGAGTTTCTTTGTCAAATCGCAACAGATCGCCTTCAACAAATATTCATCGTTTCCACTCTGTAGTGTAGAGCATTCTCTACAAGTTCCGTGACAGTCTCAAGCTGAAGTTTGACTGCCGGCTCAGATAGCTTAGTTATGCCGTAGTCTTGCACTCTTGCCGTAGTCCGTGTACGTCGAAATATCCTTTGCTAGCCAATCAAAAGCCAAAGAACGTCAAAATATTTTACTTCCGACGTAGACTATCTACTTCCGACGTACCTCTATTGTCTTTGTCCAATCAGTGCTCGTTATTTCGACGTAGACGGCCATTTTGACGTAGTCTAATTATCCACATTTGTAAATGGAGTGAATGACATCCCTCTCTATCCCTACCGTATGAACAGTTTCGTTCAGGCTACATGAAGTAGACCAAGACACTAAGTGTCCTCCAGCCGAGGAGGGGGGCTGAGTCAGAGAATTATTCAATTTTCCTCGATATAGCGCTAAATACGCGCGAAAATGAAATTTTTGAAAATTTAAAAAATTTAAAAATTCATATAATTTTTTTAAAAATTTGAATATTCTTAAAATTTGAAATTTTCAAATTTTAAATAATTTTTTAAAATTTTTTCCAACTAATTAATTCATGAATAAATTAGTCTGGGATTTTTGTCTACGTCGCATGACGTGCTTGACGTACCCTAAATCCGCCCCTGCTTACTTACTTACTTACTTACTTGTGTGACAAAATGTTCGTACATGTATCGTTTCAGAAATACTTCGATCAGTTAATAAAAGATCTATTTGGGTTAGAGTCCTTCAAAAGATTAAATTAGTTTAAAATATAATTCAACGTTGAAACGTAAAAAGAAAACATAAAAAAAAAACTTTTCTGAGTACTCTTGCAAAAACGTGATTTAAAGGCGATGTACAGTCCGTTCTGCGCATTTACGAAACTAATATTTACATCTTTATTTACAAAAATAATACTAATACCTTATTCAAGATTGTAAGCTTTTCAGTTTGTTTCAATCAATTTTCCATGAAGATTTTTAGAGCGACCTAATTACTTCAAACAAGAGTTTTTCAGCGTGGTAATGTGCCTATTATTTGAAAGACTAACAAAACTTTGGAGGCAGAGCAGTCTCGAGCTCCAAGGACGTGAACCGCTGGAAAATAAGCGAATATTTCTTGTCCCCTGTTCTTATATACCATACCATGGTAATCATAGTTCCACTATACTTTTACTATACTTTTACTTAAGATTATAAAATATATCATGTAAGTCTAAAGCAAACGACAACGAAGGTTGCATTTGATGTATTGTATTTGTATATATAAAATACATGTATATACTAGCAACTCATTTAGTATTTTAAAACTTAAAGAAAATGCTATTAGATGTTACAAAATAAATAGCATAACTAACTCAATAAATATACAGTCTGATTTGCAAAGCAGCAAAGCGTAAATACTAATCTAAATATTTTAGGGTATCAAATGTATCAACAAGCTAGAACCACATTACATATACATACATATTTTTATACACAGTCACACCAACATAAAGATAGCGTCTCTAGCCGACTAATAGTACTGTCTTTCCCAAGAAGAAACCACAACGTCAGAATTGAAATATTGCTATATTGAAAATGTATTGTACTTTCCTTCGGCAATATCTTGTTCGTATTGCGCGATTATCAATCTCGTCAGCCGAAGCAATACAATCATCGTCCTGGCAAATTCCGAAACCAGATTCGTCCAAATGGGCTACCATATACTCCAAACATATAACGGATGATTCCGTTTCAATCCATAGCCAGAAGAACAACTAAATGATGATGAATTCGACATTTTTGTTGTCAAATTAT
Organism: Paragorgia papillata; assembly: GCA_035771165.1. Taxonomy (NCBI): domain Eukaryota; kingdom Metazoa; phylum Cnidaria; class Anthozoa; order Scleralcyonacea; family Coralliidae; genus Paragorgia; species Paragorgia papillata. The sequence continues at coordinate 1,682,291 of JAWNZC010000014.1, forward strand.
ATGCGCTCTCGTCGTTTCTTCCTTAGTCACGCAAGTTTGGGTTAAGACTATGACGTCAAACACTTCTCAGGTATCAATATTCACAGTGAAGCAAATTTTAATGGCGGACACAATTTTCAGCATTTCAAACGACGTTTATAACTTTAAACCTATTTGTTTATATCGGTTTAAATTTTGTACACGGGGTATTTATATCTCAATAAAGTTCGTCGAAGTTAAATTTTCGCAAAACTTTGTCGTCGATTTTTCGTCTCAATGACACTTTAAGAGTACATTAGATGATGAAAGCATATTTTTCATTGTTTTGGGAAATTGGCCATTGCGCACCAAATGTTAGGGCTATATATCTCAAATTTTCAGTCGAGAAAGCCAAATGGTTGCTGATTATGAAAATTTAAATTTAGTGAGAATTTACTTTAAACTTGCCTCGTCTATAACGAGTTCTCCACCATCGATTTTTCCACGGAAATGGCGCGCAAAACTGATTTTTTAAATCTTGGGTTTTACTAGAATTTTGTTACAGTATTAGTTTTGTTATGGACTATTCTGTGTTAGTCGGCCGTCATATGATTTTTCAATATTTTCTCGTTAAAAATGAATTTTGGTCTCTTTGTCGTTTTAGCCAACGCAGATCTGAAAAGAATGCTGTGTGTATCTAAATAACCGCTAAAAAGTATAAAAGAAGCGCACACGGTTTTATGCGATTACTATTCAAGATTGAAAATATGGTATGCAGGAAAATTTGTAATTGAATTTATCTGAAGTGTTGTATATTCGTTAACTCGTTAAAAACAGGAAAAGTTTGAAATTAATGCTCATCAAATTTATATTTCTACGATCAGCAATTATTTTTCCTTCTTGACTGGAAATTTAAGATACATACCGCTAAAATTCATCGCGCACTAATCAATCTCCCAAAACATACCCTCATCATCTAATGTAACCTTAACGCTCCTGATCAACTCACTTGTCATCAAGAAGCCTAAAGTCCGCATGTTTTAATGTTTCAAGGGGCTCTCGTCCAAAATAAGAAACAGGGTAAATCTTTTTTGTGAGAAGTGAAGCACAAAATATAATTGTTCATTTTAGGAAAACCATCTACCTAAGAATCAAGTACATGGAAGAAAATTGTAAAGGTACATTTTTATTTTAAATGCTTGTATAAATATTCAAACATCATTTCCAAGAACATGGTTCTTGCAAAATTTACCTGTTGTTAATAGTCTGATATTTTTACCTCTGCAAGACTTGCAAGAATATCTCATTGAACCAATGTTTGTGGAAGGGATGGCCACAGACGAAGGACCAACTATTACTTTTTCTAGTTATTTACTATTTGCATTTTTGTTTCTTTGTATAGTACATGACAGTTTTTTTAACGAAGGACAAAAAGAGCTATTTTGTAGAGAAAATTTCAATTTTCTAAATATCATTTCCGACACATGTATAAATATCATACTCACATTTAAAACTTACGTGGTGGATTAAATTTGAAAAGCGTTTAGAAGTTCGAAATAGTACAACTACATTTAAAAAGTATATACGATTGTTTTATATTTGATCCCAGCTTACAGTTGCAGCGAAGCTGATGGACTCCTCACCAAGAAAAGGCCTCCGTTTAAAATACCATAGACGGTTACCAAACACCACTAGAAAGATACGAAGAAAACAATACATGTAGTGGATAATTTGCACTAACTAAATAAACTGGAATCAGTTTAAATATAGTTTGCAGCTTCAGTGGTAATATAACAATAGAGTTGATGTTCGCGGGCATAAAAGTGTTTTTGGCCCGACTCAGGCTCATTTTAGCCCGAGTCGCAGGCGAGGGTTAAAATTAGCTCTGAGAAGGGCCAAAAACATATTTATGCCCAAGAACATCAACTGTATTACTATTATAATAATTTTAGTGGGCGTTTGGAAGAAAATCAAAGACAGTACAGTAAACAATATCTTGAACAGTGCCGCCAACCTGCCGGAGTGTATTTCATTGCAATAAATATTTACATAACTCATAACTTACATGTAAACTTGGCAGAAAAACGCAACATTTGTCATCAAAACAATCTTTGCTCCAAAGTATTGACAAGAAAAGTAAACAATTCCGTAAACAACAAACCAATAGTGATTTAGAACTGTTAAAACTGATAGGCTCAAATCAGCGGGCTAAAATATATTTTAGCCCGCAAAATACCCGATAAGGTTATTATAATAATGGAGTTTACAGTTTGGTAATCAAGTTATAAGTATACTCAGAAAAATGCTGAGTTATGATTTTACCAGAGTATAATCAAACTGAAAACTTTACAAACTAAATTTGTTCAATTTCAAATATATATAGTAATAGTATTTTTTCCCCAAATATATATAGTAATAGTATTTGTAATTAATACTATCATTGTAATTAATAGTATTTGTAATTCATAATTCATAAAGAAAACTGATACTAATTTCAGGAGAGGAGAGATCTTTGTTCTAGTAAACAAATTTAATTTGCATTAAATTTGCATAATTATTAAAATATATATAATCTGTCCCGATACCCATATCTTGTAATCCTGTTTTCAAAAATGTACTTACTCGTCTCGCCAGGTTTCAAGATAGCTGACATTTTATCACATATTTTATCACAAGGATGTTGAGGAGTAAGCACAACCTTACTCCTTCCTTTAATCTAGAAAGTCATTAAACGAATAATCTCACAACATTGAAAAAGATGACACATTACGACTGCTTAAATAAACTAAAGGCCATATTACACAACTACTACAAGGCAATTTTTCTTGCGACATTTCCAACGTATGCGCTTTAACTTTAATAACTTTACAAAACATACTTGTGTTTGTACCGCTTTAGAACAAGACTATGGGGAAAGAATGTATCACTATGGACGTGTATGGGGGTCTAAATAACAGCCTAAATTAGTTTTGATAACGTAAGCTCTGCTCGAAACGTCAGTATTTCGTTTTTTACAACTTGAGAGAAATTCCATCGAGGACATTTCCAGGATCGTCCCCCAGAGCCTGCCTCCTCCACAGGCCCTCGTTGCATCATGGACAGGTCACACACGCCGAATTTAGGGCCTGCAAGATCCTGTAAAAAAAGTTGGCAAAACGTGGCACGGAATAAATGTGCATAATTAACTACCATTGTTAATAACCATGGCTATATCCGAAGATTTTGAAGGCCATTGAAGACTTATGACATACGAATCCTAGCTTTAAAATGAAGGAATTGTTGAAAAAAGCAATTACGGTTGAACTTTGTCAACTTTCGGCCGGAATAATCAACGAAAATGCACTTTAGTCTACCCAGAAACTCTTGGGTTTATATACTTTTTCGGTTTCCACAACAACTGAAACTTGAATTACGCTACACTATAGCCTACAATTTAACAAAATTAAATCTCATTAACTCTTGGTCAGTTGACAGTCTTCGATAGCTAAATAAACCAAAAAAACAATACGAAAAACCTGCACTTTCCTGACCGTCGAATTTGCTTTTGTTCGACAGATATTTTTTCCTTCAATTCCTTTTTGTCGCTAAAAATATTATTGGCAGAAGGTCGGTGATTCTAAAACATATTGGTTTCTTCATTGTCATGATCTGTAAGAACGTTTAGACCGAATTTCCTGGTGGGTCACAGTGTTAAAAGAACTTGGACGTACGTTTGTCGAACAGCGGCCAGAAAGATTTTGCAGGTCCTCTCAAAACTATCGCCTCTTAGGGCATAGTCTCGCTGTACATAATGGGATCAGTCCCCATTTTGTTTACAGGATCTGGCAGGCCCTCTCAAAAGTGGGGCCTGCGGAGGAGGCAGCCCCAGGACCATTTGTGGGGCATGGGCCAAGATGGCGGCCAAAAACAAAATGGCGGGAACAAATAGCCCTGGCACAGGCTGAGCTATTACCATATCTGATTGGTCGAGATAACATTGGATGTTTTAGGTATTCTGACTGGTGGAAACAAGGCAGGCAGGCAGGCAGGCTAACTCGCGGGCATTTGTTTAATGGGTTCAAATTAAAAATAAGTGATGCCGGCAAATTTAAATACAACTTCAAAATAAATTAAAATGTGAGAAAAGCTGGCTAAACAACCCGTAAAACACGCCGGAAGAATATGTAATGATGGATCGTTTTGTTTCTGTGCCCTGGCATACAACGAAGTACCCTGCAAGTCAGAGCCCCTTTCCGACCTACGCAGGCTTCGGGGGAAAGTGGGCTCTGCCAACAAACTCGATCTTCGCCCCAAACTTGGGGCGAGTCAGTCACGTTTTGAACTGGTCAAACAAGTTCTAGTTTATGAGCACCTGCAAGCACTAAACATAAAAATAGCAAGTAACGCGTTAGAGCCTGGGCCCAAAATAGTATATTGGCAACCGTTCACGCATGCTCAAAAAGAAATATCGAGTTTGTTGGCTTTCCCCTCCGAAGCGGGCGTAGGTCGGAAAGGGGCTCTCATTCGTAGGGTAACAACGAAGTCCATGGGACGACCAAATTGTTTTCCAAATCAGGCGAACGAAAGACTTGGTGAACGAAGTCAAAAAGTATTTTGGTATTCGGAGGTGCGGGCAAAAGGAGATAATTTTCCCAAAAGTATTTGTAGGAACTGCGAAAGGAAAGTACACCAATGAGAGGAATTTACGTGTTTGCTCATTAAAAAGCAGGCTTTCTTCAAGCAAGCCCAAGAATTCTCGACTAAATGCCTAAATCTTTTCCAAAACTGAACGCTGAATTAAATCCGCCAAAAAGAAGGCAGGTTCCAGACAAAATGATAAAAGCTACACTAGCATAAAATATCAGGTTGAAACAGAAAGTACAATATTACCTGAGTTATCCAGGTCGCACTTCCACCAAATGTAACCTTAACAAAATAAGACAGAAATTCCAGATATTAGCCCAATTTTCTGTTTTCACACAAAAATAGAAGGAAAAGATTAAAGCGTGAAACACATGCAAGCTATGTGCAGGTCTCAGAAATCTTTTCTGAGTAATTGAGCTTGACGAACGTCCACCGAACGTCTGTTACATATCACATGACTGCATCATGAAAGATGTCTTTGTGGTTATTTTAGTACTGTAGTTTCAAGCAGAATGCAGTAGCGAGGTTCAGATCATACTTCCACCGGAAAGTGCTCAATACCGTAAAGGTAGAGCGAATATTAGCAACGGTAGCTCAAATTTAGCAACGTTTGGCCTGATTTATATATATATATATATATATATATATATATATATATATATATATATATAGTATAGTTTAAGTGGGCTTACCTCAAAATGTTGAGTGTCGCAACTGTCAGTTTCACGCGGGGCGATCTTCAGTCGCGTGAAACTGACAGTTGCGACACTCAACATTTTGAGGTAAGCCCACTTAAACTATACTATATATATATAAATCAGGCCAAACGTTGCTAAATTTGATGGTGGTTTTGCATTGTATTAGCACGACTAAGGGTTACGAGTGTAGCTATTTATCAAGTTTAGTTCTAGCCTCTCTGCGCAACTTCTGGCATTTACCATGCAGATGCGGTATCTATTAGGGATACATATTGAGAAATTATGAAAGCAGAAATGATACAAAACAAGTTTGTTATATATCATGTCAAAGTCCATTTTCCTAGCTTACTGATTGGGCGCGTCCTCGCGTGGTGGTCCGAAAATCGTGATGTTTCCCGCGTAACCCATGGCAGCGGGTAAAATTTTTCCCTAGGGAAAAATATGAAGTAGATGGTCAGATTCAGTTTGTCTTTGTTTTCCCCAGTTTTCCTTCATTCAAAACAATGTCTGAAGGTTTTTCTCAACATTTTTGTTGTCATTTGACACTTGATATATAACAAAAAACTTATTTACTGCTACCTCGGGAAAACAGTGTGTTTTGTGGCCCCTCGACTGCTCGTTGCTTCGCTTCGGGAAACAACGGCAGTCTCGGGGCCACAAATCACACTGTTGCCCTCGGCGCCAGTAAATAAGTTTCAAAACTCTTAAATCTTTTCTCAAAATGCAGGAAATGCTATTTCAGAGACTCTAAAATTCAAAATTTTCCGGGGAATCCCGGACCCTCCTAGCAGGTTCTTGCGCCTTCGGCCCTCGATTTCAGCCCCGGCCCCCAATTCAAATTCGTTCCTACGCCACTGAGTATTTGCAAACCATGTTTATTTTCCATTAACTATAATGTAACCAAGTCAGCGCAATGTGTAGTAAATATCAATTCATTCACGTTATAACGGATCTGTTTTAACACCCGAGTGATACGCACACGGAAAATTATAAATCACTGCACGCGTGCACTTTTGCTCACGAAAAGGATGGATCTAGTGTCACATCTGTACTTGTTTAATAATAGACTGCCATGCATCGTATTATATCTATACATAGATCTGATCTGATAACTTCACTCGTTATAAATCTCTTTCAGTAGAATACTTGCTCTTGGCAAAGTACTACAGCACTTCTGGTACACACGCGTAAAAATCTCGCAAGTTGTTACAGCATTGTTACCTGAACAGTGCTGTAACAACTTGTTGACATATGTGAACAACATTGATAAATGAACAACATTGTTCATCATTGTTTCAACAAGTTGTTACAGCGTGATGAAACAACAACCGTTGTTCACGCATGTTGTAACAACCGAAGAACGTGTTGATACATCAACCATGTTCACCATTGTTGTAACATTGTTGTTCATCGTTGTTATTTCGTCATGCTGTTACAACATGTTGTATCATGTGCGAACAACGTTGTTGGCTATAAAAAATGTGCTGTTGGAACAACTTGTTCATGACTGTTGATTTATCCGTGAACAAGTTGTTCGAACCATAAGTGAACAACTTGTTGACAACTTGTTCACGCCGAGCAGCACAACATTGTTCACGGCGAGCAGCACAACATTGTTCACGCCTGTTGACAACCGTGAACAAGTTGTGCGTTTTTACGCGTGTAGTACATGCATATATATATATATATGGACATAAAATAATCCTCCTACCTTGTCCCAATTCATGTTACGTTTAGTATCACTTGCTCTATCATGAGAAGCAAAAATCCAATTTTCTGGCGCTGATTCTGCCATTGGAGGCAGAAAATAAGGACGTTTGTAGAACTTCCGAATAATTTTAGCTGCAGAAGGTTCACAGTTCTCCCTTCAGAAAACAAATATCAAACTGTTAACGAAGTGGCTAAAGACAAGAATGGCGCCGACTAACTAGACGGAAAAGCCCACTGGCGCTACATGGTAAACCTGATATTGATTAGGAAGTCTATACACTTGTTACAAGATTGTTCCAACAAGCCGATATCAAGTTGTGTTCGCACTGCTTGTTCCCAGTTGTTGTGACAAGCCGATAACAAGCTGTTGGCAGCCTTGTAACAATCTTGTTGGAACAAGGTCGTAACAACGTTGTTGACAACAAACCTGATCCTGGCTGTTCCAACAACTTGTTACCGCTCTGCAGCTGAACAACTTGCTACAAGGTTGTTGTCAACAAGCTTGCTACAGCGTGATAAGCCAACAACATTGTTACAGCTTGTTCCCAGGCTTGTTACACCAGCTTGTTCCGCCAACATCTTGTTCACAAGCTGCGAGATTTTTACGTGTGTAGGATTAGAGTATGGGTTTAAGGTATGTCAAATTTCAGACTTTTCTGAGTGTAAAAAGTACTGCGTATACAAAGTGTATTGCATAGAGAAAAGTAAAAGCATGGTAAACTATATGATGTATCAGTTCCTAAGTGCCGTACGGAACTCTTTCAATTGAAAGCAGTTACTTTAACCGCATACCTAAGCTTTGGAATAATCTACCTTGCACAATAAGAAACTCTGATTCAGTTAACCAGTTTAAAACCCAACTTTTTAATCACTATAGTAAGGCTTTAATTAATGCTTACAATGTACTAGATAACTTTTGCACCTGGAAATATGGATTTATGTAATAAAAATAATTAACACCAGGCAAAGTGTGTTTGTGTTGGTCTCGTCATGTCTCTGACGGGTCCAGCATGCACCTGGAGCTTTACAATTATCACACGGCGGCTTCCTCTCGGGTCCAGGCTCCGTCCGATTTGGTCGCGCGCACCGAAAGCACCGGCGCGGTTACGTCTGCCACTATTTGTCGCTCTTGGAACGCTGGGCGCTGCATTAGTTCGCGTCCGTTTTGCCGGTATCTTCACGTTTGTGACATTCCTCGCTGTCGCGGAGCCCATCGTCGCATTAACTGCCCCTCTCGTGGTGGTGTTTCATCGGCCTCCTAGCTGTTGTGGCAGTCACTGGGCCTCCTTTGCTTAGACATTGGTGCTTCCAGAGGCATGCGGACTCGTCTCCCGTCCCGGGCGGACCACGCTTGCGTTTGGCACTTGCTTGAGGATTTCATCTCTGCTATTGTGCTGTAATAGGGGAGGGGAGTTGGGTTTGGGGTGCTGGCGCGGCGTTGCGAGAGCTTGTTGCCGTCCACTTAGCTTGGCCCCGCCTCGCTCGCTCGGCCCATTTCCGCGACCTCGCCTCTGGTCTTGAAGGAATTCACCAGGGAGTTGGCGGTTGGTTTCCCTGTGGTCAAGAGGGACTCTGTCCTTGCAGGTATTCAGCCCAGGCGAGAAACCTCTGTCCAGGGTTTCTCGCCTGGGCGGGTACGTTTGCGTTCCCGCGCCTCCAACATGCGCTCTGCGTCTGAGCACCCAGAAGTGGTCGACGCGTACCTCGCTGCCGAGCTCGCCGTCCCTTTCGCCTCTCCACCCTGGCCTACCTTGCACGTTAGTCCGTTTGGAGTCATTCCCAAGAACCACCAGCCGGGTAAATGGCGCCTCATCTTGGAGCAGTCCTCGCCGCAGGGGGTAGCGTCAACGACGTCAACGACACATTATATCACGTTCCTCCGTCGCATAATCGACCTGTTATGCTGCTTCCGCAACCCGTCTCACCCCATTCGGTTGAATGTAGAGTTTCGACGCGACCTCCATTGGTGGCTGTCTTTTTTCCAGGAATGGAACGGCATGTCCTTTTTTCTGTCTCCGGCGGTGGTTCCTCTCCTGGATTTGGTGGTTTCGTCCGACGCTTCTGGTGCCCTTGGGTTCGGGGCCGTGTGGCAGCAGCAATGGTTTTGTCAGTCCTGGTCCTTCCTTCCTCGCCCAGCGTCCATAGCCTTCATGGAATTGGTTCCCATTGTTGTCGCGGCCCACATTTGAGGGCCGGCCTGGTCTCGGTGTGCAATTTGTTTCCGATAATATGGCAGTGGTCAACATTCTCCGTTCTGGCACATCTCGGGCGGCTGATCTCAGGCATCTTCTGCGTAGTCTTGCCCGCGTCGCTTGTCTCCACCATTTTACCTTTTCGGCGTGTCACTCTCCTGGTCGCGACAACCGTGCCGCTAACGCCTTGTCTCGCTTTCATTTACAGGAGTTCCGGCGCTTGGTTCCGTTGGCCAATCCCAGTCTTCAGTGGATTCCGTCCGCCCTCTTGGCCCACCTAGTCCCGCCGTCTTGATTTCGTGGTGCTATGGCCTTCTTGCTCAGGATCTGGCCCAGTCCACTCAACGTGTTTATTCCTCGGGGCAACGTTCGTTTTTTCGCTTTTGTCAGTCGTCGTACCGCATCCCTTCTTTTCCCGCTTCGGAGTGGATCGTCATGTTGTTTGCCATCTGGCTGTTTGATACCAGAGGCTTCGCGCCGTCGTCCATCACCACCTATCTTGCGTCCGTCAAGTCTCTACACATTGACCTTGGATTCCAGGATCCACTACGGGGGGCTGTTCGCTTGGCTCGCCTTCTGCGGGGCATTCGTCGGTCGCACTCGTCGGCGGGGGCCTGTCGTTTGCCTGTCACTAACCGCGTGCTTCAGATCCTGCACAGCTCGTTATCGTCGCCTTCCTACGATCACGTGATATTCTGGGCGGCCTGCTGCACGGCGTTCTTCGGCCTTTTGCAGGTCAGTGAGTTTACGTGTTCCGGACCCTTCGTGGCTTCTCGGCATTTGTCGCTCTCCGATGTCGTCTTCGATCCGGTGGGCCACTACCCGTTTCGTCGCGGTTGTTTCATATTTTTGGGTCAGTTAGACGGCCGGCCGGCCAACCTCGATAAAAGTGTCTCAAAAACACCGTTGATGGCATTTTTTGTTACAAGCAGGCAACTATGCTAAATCGTAATGGATAGTGTATACTTTGAAGGTGAGGGGTGTTGGCAGCCGTAATTATTGATTTATATACTAAAATTTAGAGCTTTTTGAAAGCACAATGTGATGGATGGGATATCTGTAAAGTGCTGCCTATTTACGTTTGTGTTATATTTGAATTAGCTAAATTCAGAATGCTATCCAATCAGCGTGCCCGCTCTAGTTTTGCTTAACCTAATTCACATAACTCACAATCATAATCAAACAAGAAATATGGCGTGAATACGCCTAAATATAATACTTCGAAGAAAGGCCACAAAAAGGTAAGCTTGCCAAGAATCAGAAATTTATTAGATCTGGTAGCTACAGGAAAGTCTCATATTCGTAAATTACTTCGTTTTATTTTGGTAATTTGCCTATACCGCCATCTATCTACTGTTATAAAGCTGAGCGTTTGTAACTATAGTATATTGCTCATAATATCCTTAGACATTTAACTCACCGGTTCAACAGTACTATCTTGTGATACACGGAAGGCAACCGGCCTAGTCATCTTGATCAATGTCTAAGCTACATTTCTATGCTGATTGCCTGCTTGTTAACAAAAAGTTTTCAGATTAATTGTCAGTTGTTTGCTGTACAAGCTGTGTTAGTTGGTAATACTCAGAAAAACTCTGAGCTCTATTGGATAGCATTCTGAATTTGTAATTCAAATAATACATAAACGTAAATAGGCATCGCTTTACAGATATCCCATCCATCACATTGTGCTTTCAAAAAGCTCGAAATTTTAGTATATAAATCAATAATCACGACTGCCAACACCCCTCACCTTATACACTATCCGATATTTAGCCTGGTTGCCTGCTTGTAACAAAAAATGCCATCAAAAGTAATATTTTGAAGCCTTGGCCGGCCCTCTAAGTCGGGGCAGTCTATTTGTCCGGTCACTGCTCTCATCATTCTCGTCCCCAGAGCCCTTTCATGAAAAGGGCTCTGGGGGAATCCATATACATCGCGATCTGATTGGTTGTTCAAATTCAAAGGCCTAATTAACGGAGCTTAGTGAATGTTTATAAATAAACAGTATTAGTATTTGAAACACGAAAACTGACAACGAAGCAGAATTCTAATCATAGTTCTAATCCGAACAATTTAATCGAACGTTTTTGAAAGCAATCAACCCGTTTCTCTTTAATAATAAACTCAAAGACAGAAGACAGACAGCAATGTGAAACCGACAGACGATAGACAACACACTGCAGGCTGTTCACTTCGTGTATGGCTCGGTGTATGGTACATATTTAATAAAAATCTCATTGAAATATACAAGTCAAATATAAACGAACGGTGCAACAAATTAAAGAGAACTACCTTCACTAAAAGAGGCCGTAAATACGAAGAAATTCCGACGCGACTCTTCGATCTGAATTCTGAAGCGAACTCGTAAATTTTAATGTCTTTTGCCCCGCCTAATAAACGCGGCGATGAGCCACACTCGACAAGGACCTTCTTCGAACGGAATCTACCACATTCAAAATTGTTCCAAAGTCAAACGAGTTAATACGAGACAGCCAAACCGCCAGAATCGAAAACGAAAGGAAAATTATCAACTATCGATGATCTCGTGTCCAACTCCCAAACCGCGAACTTAAACGCATGCGCTTTAGAAAGAACACCAAAGAATCTTGGTGTTCCGGTTTGGATTCCCCCAGAGCCTTTTCCGCGCGCGCCAGCACGGGAGAGGCTCTGGGGACGAGAATGTGCTCTCATGCGATATGTTTCCCCCGGGGGGTCGTCTCCAGGCCCTTTATTTATCTGTCAGGACGGTACGCCGCTTACGCCCTCCTTGGTCAACCGCTGGCTCCGTTCTATCCTGTCATCCGCCGGGGTTTCTGGGAACTATTCTAGCCAGTTTCCGCATTGGCGCGGCCACCTCTGCTGCATTATGTAGCTGGTATACCCCGATCACCTGATCAAAACCCTCGGTCGTTTGTCCTAGCGACACTTACCTACGCTACATTCGTACGCCTCCTCATGTTTTGCTGTCGTCGGCCCTGTGCTCAGTCTGATCCTAGATGGGGCTGGTAACGCCATTGGGCAGGATTCTTGCCTCGAATCCCTTCTCCAGCTCGGCGCTGGAGGGTGGCGTTGGAAAGGGTGGCGTTGGAGAGGGTGGCGTTGGAGAAGGTAATTCTCGGCAACTGTGCAACTAGTTAGTTGGCGAGTTTAGGCTTATCTGGGGCTGCTCTACCAACAAGACCCAGCGCAAACCCCTCTCCGACAGAGCTACACCCTCCAATGTATTAGTTAATTACAACATATTTCGCCATTGGCACATACTGTGAATGCTAGGGTCTTAATGGGGCAAATTCCCTTGCTAGAATTTGCATGAGTGTCAACTATTTGTTTAAAATGTTGTGCCTCACTTAACATACTCTCTAATTCGAACAACCCTTGCTGATATAGGCGAGTTTCAGGGTTTGCGCGCGCATCACTTGTAAAAAAAAACTGGCAAGCTCCCCTCGAAGTAAACATACTGTTTAAAATCAACAAAGTATAGATACAGTTTCTGGATGTTTAACACTATTATTCTGCTGGTGGTGGCTCGCTAGCAAGTCTGTTTGCTGTTGCTTACTTTGTGGGGAGCCCACCAAGAGCCCGCCAATTCCTTTGCAAAATGATGCGTGCGCAATACCCTAAAATTCGCTTATTGACCTAAATATACCGTATCTTCTTTTCTGCATAACTCATATGTATTTCTACATTTACGTACTGTACTATACTGTACTGTACTGTACTGTACTGTACTGTACTGTACTACAGTATTTATTGTAAGTTTATTGTGTTTTATGTATATTTTTAACATTTTGAAGAGAGTACTTAAATTGGAGTCTAGCTCTGTTGTACTGTCCCATACATTCTTGTATCAATTAGGTGAAAGTGTAATAAATAATAAAAAAACAAACCTGCCGAAATATAAAATTCAAATTGGAAACTCTACTTCAGGAGTGTCCAGTATTAAAATAATTTCACTTTACCCGGTACTATACGTTCTGTTAGTTATATATGTATGATTATATACGTAAGTACAGTGTTCTCAGCTTGAAGTCGCAAGTTTTCTGAGTTTAACTACTTATGACAGTTTTAGACTGACCCTCTTTTCTTTTCCACCCCCCCCCCCCCCAGTCCTCCGCGCTCAAACGAAGGAAAATAGAAAGACGGCTCACAGTCTGCGACAGCTGGTACAACGAAAAATTCTTGCATCATTATATATACTTTCTTACCAATAAGCCTGCCATTCATCCAACTTTTTATCTTCAATGAGAAAAAATAATTGCTGAACAGATTTAATGTCTGGATTGTAAGCATCAAAGGTACATGATTGCGATGTATCTGAGTACTTGTCATCTAAGTACAGCTAGACATAAAACAAAAGTTTTGTCAGTTGTTTATAAAAAAAGTTCCAAAAGTTAGTGAATTCAGTAACCTAAATCATGCATGAGTCGAACGGTGAACAATCTGAAAGTAAGTTCTAATATCCCGAAAGTGATAACAAGAACAACATAATTTAAAATTAAGGACGATTCTGTCATGCCATACGTCTGTAAGGTACGTTATTAAAAAAGGCATTCGTGACTCTAACCTCTTTCAGCATGTTCATATTAAAATGATTCAAATCTAGAGGCCAGTCTCTTGTGGCATCAGTGATAACAACTGGTACTTGATTAAAAAGATAATCATTTGTCATAATATCCTGACTGACATTTTTTAATCTTGTACCAGACAATTCCTGACATACTTCACAGTCTTCTTCTGTGAGTTCATCTTCAGCATAATATGGATTTTCAATAAAACAATCCCTTTCAAATTCTGTTTTCCAGTCCCAATACGGCAAAAGCTAAAACACAAGTAGACCAAATCCAAAGTAAATAATACACATTACATAAAAGTAGTGTGCTGCGTAGGCAGTGTTGAATACTGCCGAATATATTGAACGTAGATTTCTAACGTTTAGAGCGAAGGCCCTTCGTCAAGAGAGAAACGTTTCTCTCTGACGGACGGGCCTTACGTTGTGACATCTTACGTTACGCGATCGAGTTCTTATGTCTTACGTCACGCTAGTTCTTATGTTACGTTGTGACATCTTACGTTACGCAATTTCTATGTTATGTGATATTTACATTACATACATCATACATTACATAATTAACATATGTGTATTGTATTATTTTTGCAATTAGCAGACCGTATCTTTATGGTTCACTCGAAAACTAAAACGACCGTGGAAACCTGAGAGCTTAATATTAAACACACAGAATTCGTTCGCAGAATTGCAGGAATGCGCATGGAAAACGCGTGTTCTCCATGCAGACCAAACAAGACCAGTAACAGTATGGGAAATCTGTACAACAGGTACTTTGTAACTAACCCCTTTGCTGCATGTATAACGCATTTTTATAGTAACTATGTATATTTGTTTCACATATAACAGTACTAGTCTGTAGAAAACAAGTTTCTCTCTGACAAAGGGCCTTCGCTCCAAACGTTAGATACGTTCTCTGTTTTGGCAGTACATGTACTGTATATCAAACCTTACTATATTTCGATTGTTGTAGAAAACAAGACCCTTTTCATGACAGTCATGTATGTACAGTAGTTATAGTAGTTGGTTATAAACATCTGTTATGTAAGCCAAAACTAATAGTGGTATAAGTCCCGCCACCATCACCCGGGGTGGGTGGGGTATGGTACTCCCATATATTAATAATATTATGGCCTATATGGAGATGTGGCTGCTGGTCAGGGTATGGTTTTCAGCTATTTTTCGTCTGAAACAGTGTATATGAATCACTGTTTTGGTCTGGAACAATGGTCAATTTCCAGGACGCTAGTTATTTACTGCAAACACACATGTTAAGAAGCCAGTTATGTAGTAAGATTATCCAAAGTAAAATATTTGATATATATTTGCATATCCTAAATAAAAATCGCTTGGCAAATTTGGTTTGGTGCAAGGTATGGTTTTTTTTTCTGGTCTGAAACAGGCTACCATTTTTTATTTTTGTCATTTGGTCTGGAACAGGGCCATACACCCCTATCCTGAATTCTATGGAGTCCCCACTCCCCAACCACCACCATCAAAATAATGGGGGTGTTCTGCTTCCACTGGTCATGTGATGAGACCTTAGGATTTAGACAGATAGTTTTTAACTCATTTCTATCTGAGGGAGCTCCCCAGAAGTGAATAAAATCAAACAAGAAATTAGAGTCAACTAAAGTTACATATTGTACAATTCTTGTTAAATATTTTCAATCAAGGTGCCATTGATTGTGGGTCTTTGGTGGCTCTGTCAACAGAGTGACTGCTTTTCACCACTGAGACTAAGGTTGTGAGTTCAAACCCCAAATGGTATATACATGTAAGCAGGCTATTAATCCCATGTGATCTACTGATATGTCCTGTGGGTTGTCTCATGTGCTCCAGTTTTCTTCCACAGGAAAAGTTGACATTAGTGAGTTCAATAAAATAAAGATGGAAAAAGAGACAAAAAAAAATATATAATTACTAACAGTAGTTGAGTCAAATAGTTGAGATACGCATAGATTACTGATGAATTTGCATGCATGGGCATTGAAAAGCTCTGATCGAGGAAAGCAAGTTGAAGAAATTTGTAATGTTTGGGTCCATTGATCAATCAACTGTGATATACCAAGTTTTGCATTAAAATATTACATTAAAATATACAGTAGTGTTCCAGTCAGATTCCAGTGTTCTCTCTAGAAAGCAGCACTTGCAACTTTGTCACCCCCCCCCCCCCCCCCAACCCTAAGCACCGCTATGCAGGCTACATACATTACAGCAATTTACAGATGCAGCTCTGCACAAGAATCCCCTAACCACCCCCACCCCACCCCACTGATGATTGCCACAAAGTTTAAGTGCAAAACTAATGGTGTGAGAGTTGCTGTCAGTCATGATTGGATTTGAGTTTTCAAGACCCAGTCGTCCACCTGGAGATCCTTTCTAATAGTGCTGACTAAAAGGATCATGGCTTCTGAGGACAATAATCATGGTGATATCAAATTGAAAGTAATCATGCTAGAGAGAAACAGCAACATTCACATGCTTTTTTCATACATTAAAGAAATATTAGGTCTAATGATCAAGGTCGACGAAAGCCAGAATAGGCCCCTAGTCAAAATTTTAGTATATATAATGGGCAGGGCCCTCTGTCAATTGGCATTTCCAATGGTGGATTCAGATCTATTTTAAAGAGAGCACAACTACAGATAGGCAAAATTGTCAGTGATTTTGAGCTGTAAGTTTTGATTTGGGAATTTGATAAATAATTTAATACTGTATCTAGAGATCACTGCACTAAATCATTTAGTCTATTGCTTCTCTACTAAATTTAGTGATAATAAGTCTGGATTTGTGGATATCAGCATGAATCCAAATATTTTGGGCCCCTTCTAACCTGAAGCCAATCTCGTTCCCAGAGCCCACATTCCCCTTACCCAGTGGGCAGGAAACGAGAGGCTCTGGGATAATCCATTCACGCCATCACACAATTCTTGTTAATATCTGGAAGAAGAGTTATATAGAGTTCACTGTGTTCATCAGCCAATGAAATATCGATGTGAAATAGATTATCCCAGAGTCTCTCGTTTCCCAGATGGGGAACGTGGGCTCTGGGAATGAGATTGACCTGAAGCCTATCCCCCTCAACCCCCACCCAACCACAACCCCAACCTCCCTCTCAACAGTACTGTACTACTGTTATAAATGAATCAGATGAAAATAACTGCTGAAACATTAGTGATGGGTGGAGGGAGGAACATGTAGCTTCATCAAAGATTCTGGCAGAATTTTTTTTTTCACACCTTCAAACCTCACTCCCCTAGAAAACGGACAGGTTACAGCCTGGCTGGACTTTGGTCAGGTACACTAACAGGTATTACTATAAATTATAGTTGATTTGTCTTAGAGTTTAGATTGGAAAGGTGGTGTCCATACAATATAGTAAATTTAGGTATCAAATATGTCTAGCACACGAGGCTTAGGCCAATGGAATTGAGGTTTCAGTTTACCGTCCGAGGATTTTCAAAATGTGATGCGGCTTTTGTTCATTAATCATTATTCATTATTTGAATCATATTCATTTATCTTGTCTGAAAATATAATGAAAGCGATCTGAGGACCTATCATCCTTGTCAGTGGCACCCATGGACCGAGGGAGGACCATCGCCCATCATCAGCCCACGGCGCGACCCAAGAAAAATTTTCATAGTAATATTTTGTGACATCGTAGCCTGGAATCCTGGATGCCAGGGAAGTGACATCGCCGAAGGCTTCGCTATTTATTAATAAAAAGAGTATACACGCTGTGCAAATGATGTAAATAGTATATTTGAAAGTCCTGGTGTGGAAAATCTACCAACAATGAAAATTATTTTGAATAATGAAAAATTCATGCGGTAGTTTCAAGCCCATGCGGGCGGTGGACGGTAAACTGAAACCTCAATTCCATTGGCCTTATAAATATTCTACACCGTGTCGGTGTATATTTCCACTATTTAGGAATGTTCTAGGTGAGGGTCATTGGGTCAATATCATATTTCATCATTTTAGAAAATTCTGGTTTTAATAAAATAATATACCTTCATGCTTGAAAGTTTTCCAATCACACAAATATAACGATAAGTCGGGTCGTAGCACAGTACAAATGCAATGAAAGCAACCAAGAGAGACGTATAGAATACTCTTCTCCACCACTTCTTACGGTTGACCTCTCTCTGTTCTTTGAGAAGTGGTTCCGCACAACACTCGATCTCCTTGCTGTTTAAACCAGATTTTAAGCAGAAATCACGAAGAAGACGTATTTCCTTGTCCAGTAACTCAAGTTTGTTGACTAGAGGACGAGACTTCTCGTCATCGCTTGCCTTCTCGGTTATTTCCTCAAAAGTTTCGAGAGATGTTTTGGCTGCCATATTGCTGAAGTGAACTAACATTAACATGCATTAACATATTCATTAAATAATAGCATGTTAATATATAACCCAACCCAAATATTACTACGGCTGCGTATTCTCACGTATCATTTGCCTGGAATATTTACCATGGTAACGCTGCAAAAATGAGAAGGACCATCTTCAATATGTTAATTACGTTTCAATTTTTTAGTCGAATTTGACTTGAGTTTGGAACTTTGGTAAATAGTTCTATTGCAATTAGAAACATTAATTGAGTTTTTCGAACGAAGCGTTTGTGACATGTCCAAGAGTTCTTGTTCGAAAAGAACCAGAAGTGTTCAAAGTTTGGCGGTTGATTCTCTGCCTCCTATTTCTCCTCGACTGTGTTCTTGTGCTGTCCACGGCGGCCAGTTTGTTGACCAACATGTGCAAGATATTGAGAAATTTATTTACGAAGAAATACAAGATCTAAGTGACGGGTTTCATAAGTCCAGAAAAGACCGTTTTCTTGTATTCAAGAAAGGTTTGGAGATGTTGATCGAAGAAAGTGTGAGTTTCAAACCATTATTGTCTGATATCAATGCAGAATATCTTGAACTTATACGAGCTGTAGAAAATGGAGAGCATCAAAGATCTTACATTACAAGAAATCTTAAATGTGTCGTAGGGGAGAAGGGGACTTGGGATAATTACCAGAAACAAATTGCAGATCTTCGTTGTAAGGCAGAAATGATTAAAGCTAACAACGAACAATTAAAAGAAAAAATTGAACAGTTAAGAAAAGAAAATGAGGAACTAGACTGTGAAATGATCAAAGACAAACCATCTCTAAATCTGGTGAAAGGATCTCGTAATTTATTACCTGGTTTGGAAATGGAAGAATTGACAAATGTTCAAGCCCTTTCTACTGCTTTATTGAAAGTGAAAGCCAATGTGAAAGCTACTCAGCAAACTTTGGACACCAAATTCTTCCCCAAAGAACAAAAGTCCTTACTGCAGAAGGAATTGCAGAAGAAGGGAACAATTCAACATCACATTAGCAGATACAATATGGTATTGAGAGAAAGACTTGGAAGATTGAATGTTGCTGTGGAGGTAAATGTAATTTCTCATCAACTTATTATGTGTCAGTCTGAGTCACATCCAAGCATGCCCATCCCCCATTCCCCTTAGGTAATTTTATCAAATTATGTTCTGAACCTAATGCATGTAAAGGTACAGTATGTGTGCTAAAGTACCAATTATTAACAACATTTTTGGGCAATTTATCAAATACCTGGGGGATATGGGTATGCTTGGATTTAACTGATACAGTACATATTAAACATTGTGTACTATGATGTACTCAATTAAGCTAAAGTCAAACCCATGTTCTAATTCAAGTTTTTGTGGGATCATATTAACAAAACAGCCAGGGTATAAGATAGTCTAACCCGGGTGACTTGACTAACCTAAAGTACAATGTTCAAACACCTACAATAAGATGTAGTCAACTCATAATCGCAATACTGTATTGTGAAAAAGAGAGATAATCTGACTGTGATCAATTGCCAGAATCTTTTAACTTGTAGGTTTATCTGAAAAAGATATTGCAGTTTGATGTACGGTACAGGTGTGATTTCTGAAGTGTCCCAACAATTTCTGTAATGATTGTACATATAGGAGTGTTGCAAGATATCTTTTTTTTTGTGATGTACATCTTAACACCATAAATTGTGTTGCAAGTTGCAAGAAAAATTGTCTGAGTATTCTTATTAATATTCTATTTATTTTATTAAATACAGTCATGTATTTATAAAATATTTACATCAATATTTAACAATTATTTACCAAAGTCCAAATTTACTAAATATCCCGAGATTGAGGAGCCAGTCAGATTGTGTGAAAATCACTAATAAAACTAAAGTCTCTTTCACAGCTGTTTACTGTAGGTTACATGTACATATAAGTACCCTGCATAGAAACCATTATGAACTTTATATACAGTATAATTATATGCCTGCCTGATAATGTACAGTACTGTACATTCACATTTTAATAAGTTAATAAATTTAATAACTTTTTGTTATTTTAGGCTGGTAAAGCCAAGTTACCAAGCCAAGTTGTGAAGCAAAGTATGTTTGATGTAGTATTGAAAGCACTGACTGATTATGGCAGGATTGATTCATCAAGAAGGAGAGATCCATTACAGCAGCTCATCTCTACTGATGAAGATGATCCACTAAAGAAGAAAGAGTCTGAAAGACTAGTGGCATACATTGAACATTTCAATAATCTCTTTGATTTTGGTCAGTATGATGCAGCAGCAATACACGCAGCAAGCTCTCCAAAAGGAATACTCCGCACCTACCAAGCAATGCAAAAATTCAAAGAAGTTGAGGTTTACAATGGACTAAAGTCTCCATTGTTTCTTTTCTGTGAAGCTCTCATGACAACAAGCTTAAGAGACTGTGATAGAGCTGATCTTCAGTTATCAGCTGCAATGTCAGTAGAGTGCATTGCATGTGCATTGAAAGAAAGTGGTATCAGCTTAGCTATTCATTGGCTAAATCAACCTTGTATAGTCATGTCTTTGCCTTTGGGAAATTTGCTAAGTACTTTTTGTCTGTGTGTTGGAAATTGTTCTTGTAAATGCCAAGCTCTAGCTGAAGGAATTTACAGAAAGTTTGGTGCTCATCGTCAGGTTGCTGTAGCATTGACACATCAAGGCAAACACCATGCTGTTATTGAATATGGCAGAACTCATGGAGATTTTAAACTTGCTGACTACCATAAAATCCTTCAAAGTAACCCTTCAGTCTATTTGGCAACCATGCTTCTCCAGGCACAAATGAGAAACAAGAAGATTGTAAGTGGTATATCATTTTGTTCAATTATAAACATTTTACTTACAAAGAGTGAGACTGATCACAAAGTCCTGGTATCATTTCTTGAACATGTGCAGTCCACTGGTGTTAATGATCTAAAGGGGGTGAAGTGTTCTATGAAAGATCTGGTCTTTCAAGAAAAGGCTTCTGATGAAATGGATAGTGATAAATGGGACAAGGTGATTGATCTTTGCTATTCCAGTGGCCATGCTAGCATTGCAGTTGAAATTTTGAGTGCTCTGCTGGTGAGACAAGCATTAGATCATGCAGCTATCTCTTCATCATTGGATTATATTTCATAATGACAGTACTATGTTTTAG
Source organism: Paragorgia papillata (assembly GCA_035771165.1). Taxonomy (NCBI): domain Eukaryota; kingdom Metazoa; phylum Cnidaria; class Anthozoa; order Scleralcyonacea; family Coralliidae; genus Paragorgia; species Paragorgia papillata. The sequence continues at coordinate 1,703,555 of JAWNZC010000014.1, forward strand.
TATGTACTGTACTGTATATAGTATTAAAATACTCATTAATAATTCATGACGAAAACACAAAAGAAATCAATACCGTAGCAGTGGTTGTAAATCGGATACAGCATCATCCTGATTTACATGAACTTTAGCTTCGATTTCTCGGCTAAAACAGACCGTATCCCCAAAATAGTTGGTGAACTTGATTACTTGGATGCATTTGTATTTTAAGAAAGATACAGCATGAGCAGCCGAGCTGTATCTGATTTACTACAGCTCGCTTGCAGCTCGCCTTGTAAATCAGATACAGCTTGGCTGTTCATGCTGTATCTATTACTTAATGATTACTAACTAGCTAGACTGCCTACTGTAGTGTTGTTATTTCAGAGTTTTGTACATATTTTTTTAATTCTGTAGCATGTTTTCTATAAAGTTTAGGAAACTATTTATAGTGTGCTTGCATTTTATTTTTTGTTTTGTTTTCTTATTTTGTGTGTGCAAACTGTAAATAATTTACTATAAAGTCAAATGGGATCAGATCTGTGCTTAATACGAAAACATTGTAGAAAGGTTGACTTTGAGAAGTACTACATGTACACGTCTTAAAGTGCTTATGAAACGAAAATGAAGTTTGTCTTATTTGAAAGTACTTTTAAAATTATGACAAAGTTACTTTTTTGTAGTTTTTTGTTTCCTAACTTTGTTTTTTAGATATCACAGTTTGTTTTATCAGCGAAACTAACCAGTGACTTACCGAGAAAGGTTATATATCTTTTCTATTATCAGACGGAATCACTTCGAAGCAAGTATGTGTATGTGTTTTTCCCTTACAACAACAAAAATATACATTTTCAACTGATTCCGCAAAGATATAGCAAAGATATACAACCTTTCCCAGTAAGTCATTATGCACGTTGTGATGTCAAAGCAAAAAACTGCAAAAGATGTTACTCTGTCATTTCAAAAGTACTTTCAAATAAGACAAACTTAATTTTCGTTTCATAAGCACTTTGAAAGGACTTTATTGAATATTATAATTTTAGAATATTTATATATACCTTTCGTTTTCTTGTCTTTTGAAACACTTCACCAGCACAGGTCACAACAACTCACAATTAGTCTCCTCGCAATCATAAAGCGCGCGGGGAACGACGGGACGGAAGGCATCTTGGGGCGGACCATTAGAAAAGTGATTGGGTGAGGCGGGGGTGCGGGAAAAACAAAAAAAAATTCGTGCAGAGCCTTCTCATGGTGAAAACTAGGTATGTGTAATGTGTAAATTCATGCAAAGGATTAGACAAAAAAAAATTCCTGCACAAGCAAATGATAAAGAAAAAAATTCGTGCAAGCTGAAAAAGTGCCCCCCCCCCCCCCCCCCCCCCCCCAAATCACTTTTCTAATGGTCCGCCCCTTAGTAAACGACGTTATTTGAGGCGACGCGCGTCGCGCGAAGTGAACGACCGAGAAAAACTTCGCGACGGCTGCATAAACTTGTACACCTGTATATTTAAAGACACAGTGTCACCATGACGCAAACTTGAAAAACGTCGTGCAACATGATCAAGTACCAGGCCTGGTTACCTAGTTGTTAACCTTGGTTATTGCATAACCTCACTTAACACCTTCGTTCACCATACTTACCCATGTAGAAGGTTAAGTGCAAGCCGTTTACCGACGAGGGGCCTTGGAGTGATACTTGGACTCAGGTTAAGATCTGATCCATCCAGTTGGGACTCCAGAAGGAACCCAATCTTTTACACCGAACAAGGTTGAGTATCCCCAACGCAACTAAATCCGAAGCAACTAGGTATGCACAACCCCAAATTAAACTGGCAAGATGTTAGGTATCCACAACCCAAATAATTCGAAGTAACGTTGGGTATCCACAACCCAAATAAACCGAAGTAACGTTGGGTATCCACAACCCAAATTTAAACCGAAGCAACGTTGGGTATCCACAACCCAAATAAACCGAAGCAACGTTGGGTATCCACAACCCAAATAATCCGAAGTAACGTTGGGTATCCACAACCCAAAATTAAACCGAGGCAACGTTGGGTATCCACAACCCAAATAATCCGAAGCAATGTTGGGTATCCACAACCCAAATAATCCGAAGTAACGTTGGGTATCCACAACCCAAAATTAAACCAAGGCAACATTGGGTATCCACAACCCAAATAATCCGAAGCAAAGTTGGGTATCCACAACCCAAATAATCCGAAGTAACGTTGGGTATCCACAACCCAAATAAACCGAAGCAATGTTGGTATCCACCACCCAATTAATCCGAAGTAACGTTGGGTATCCACAACCCAAATAAACCGAAGTAACGTTGGGTATCCACAACCCAAAATCAAACCGAAGCAATGTTGGGTATCCACAACCCAAATAATCCGAAGTAACGTTGGGTATCCACAACCCAAATAAACAGAAGCAATGTTGGGTATCCACAACCCAAATAATCCGAAGTAACGTTGGGTATCCACAACCCCAATAAACCGAAGCAATGTTGGGTATCCACATCCCAAATAATCCGAAGTAACGTTGGGTATCCACAACCCAAAATTTAACCGAAGCAATGTTGGGTATCCACAACCCAAATAATCCGCACACACACGCACAACAAACACAACCTTTAAAGAGCTCTTAGCTCTTCACAACACCAAAGCCAACCACCAACACCACATCACCACACTTCACAAACACATCACCAACCACACCACACCCGAAGCGCGCAACTGCTACGGAAGCTAGTGCGATGTTGACTGTTGTGTCATTGAATGCTCTACGTCCCAGCTAGCCAATGAGCTTGTGCCAATCAAGTACCAGGCCTGGTTACCTAGTTGTTAACCTTGGTTATTGCATAACATCACTTAATGTTAATTACTCGGCCGGCTACTGTGGTAGGCTTTGCATTTTTGCACTTTTTACTTACGCTACGATTCATACTTCCGGTGAGTTGTTAGCCTTGTGATGGAGTGAGTCCGCGAGGCATGTTGTAAGTTCTTTGCTCCTTTTGCTGGTGGAGTTGGACAAAAAGTTGAATAGCTTTGCCTTTTGATCAAGTGTTCTTGCACATTGTTGGTTGGCTTGTGGTATGCTATGTTTAAAGCTGGTAGATTTCGAAAGAGACTGACTGACTTTGTAGTTTAATAGTGTCTCTTTGTAGTTTAGGTAATCTGGGGTAAGCTGGGGGTCAGCAGTCATGGAAGACTGGTACTAGTTGAGCGTCCTCATTCAGACGCAGTTTTGGAGTCAGAGGAAATTAGATATTGCCAGAGCGAGTCCAGATTTACAATTATAAAATTGCAGATAGTGAGATAAGAAAGAAATCTATGAATGGCAACTCCTCAGAACAAAGTGATCCCTACCATGCAAAGCCATGAAACGACCAGTATCAATTGGTTAACGCATTTCAATCATAATAATTCTGCGTGGGCCTAAGCCAAGTGGTAGCGCAAGCAGTGGACCGCGATTGGACCGCGGGTAAAGCAGACCATAACAGCCGGCTCCGACTCTTGGAGCGATTGAAGCAGCATTCTCCTGGTTATACCACATCAGGTAACGCACTGACGCCAAGCCCAAGGCACAGCAATCAAGGTATGTTAAATATACTCTATCTTTCGTCGTATGGTAAATACTTCGGCTACTTTCGGGACAGAGGTAAGACAAAACCACGGACTAACAAAGCGGCGTAGGAGATACTTTCACAGAAAGAACGCAGGAAAGTGAGGCCTTAAAAGAAAGTAAGACATTGCGCGAAGAGAAGTAGAAAAACGCCAGAGACTGAGCACAAAGGTCACACACCATGTGGTTACTTCCCCATCATGGGCCAAATGCGCTAACCGACACGAGTTTTGTCAAGTTGTTTGAGGAACAAGTGGGAATACCCAAGAAATTTCGTGTTTTCGTTGCGATAAACGAAGATACTTTGCCCAAACTGCAAAGCAGCCACGACCTGCTACGATCGGTGTGACAGTAAATGGCGCCATTGGCGGCGACTTACACGTAAGCGAAATCGCAAAGAATCAACCGCAACGAAACTCCGCACACGACACTGGGAACAGACCCAGGCCGAGAATAGGCGCTGTGCATTATTCGGGAGGAATACGCGTTGCCGTTTTGGCTTGAGACTCAGCCGTTAGAGCGAAACCATTTGTTAGTAATGAGATATTAACGTTGTATCAAAGAAAGTTGCATAAAGAAGTTCAATTGACAAACTCCAAGTGTTGTCACCACTCGGGGTTGTTCACGTAAACAGTTTTCTGTTCCGTCTCTACAGAACTGTCGTCCGAAACATACGAGGATTTTAGAACCTTTAGAGATATTTAAGGTTTTAATCACTGGTTTTAAGGTCGATTACAAATCCGATTACCACAAAATAGTATCAGTAGTGACATCTTACCAGGGGGCAAGGAAAAGAAAAACGCTTATGTCGTCACTGCACTCACGCGCTCAGCATCACCTCGTGAGATAGTTCAAGTTTGGGACTCCTGTAGCCTGCGTAGCTGGCGGTTTTAAGGGGTTGGGGTCTCGCGGGCGAGGGAGAAAAAGCGGGCGGAAGAGCGCGCGGGCGGAAGAGCGGGAGCTGGAAATACCGCCTGCCACAAAACCTGGTGTTTTTGAATTACCCGTCCACTGGTGAACGGAAAATACTGATTGGTTAGTATTTTAAGCTGTTGTCGATAGCTGTCATCAATCAAACCACGGTGATCAAAAGATTTTGGCTCACGCGAGGCGTTGACTCGTTGATAGTCATCAACGTGGCCGTGAAAGAAGTGTGTTGTTAAAGCGTTGGAAACATTGAATATTTTGAGAACTTTCAGCCGAGTAGTGTTCGTGTCTAACACGTCGTCAACGCTTAAACTTGCGAGGATTTCGTCAGTCCTAGGAGTGTTATCCTCGATAGCTGACCGCGCAGTTGCTGCGCTTGTTATACTCGCAAATGCTAAGCTTTTTCTCGACGTGTTCCTTTTGCTAATACGTTCGCTAGCTTTGAATCCTTTCTTAATTTGTGGGCTACGATCAGGTGAAGAAACACTTGACGGTAATTGTCGCTTGTATCTACCAGTTGGGCTGACAGGTGAGTGGTGGTTTGTATCCGCTTTATTTGCTGAGTCTTGCGAAAGCTTTGAGTCGAAAGTTTTTGATGAAATTATACAGCTCACAGGCATACCTTATCTTTCGCGCACATGCCTTGCAAACCCGTTCAGACTGATTGGAAGACTTGTCCACCAAAAATCCACATAAAGAATCCTGTAGCGTCGGCATGTCCTCGCAGCTCTTTGAATGTCTAAAGAGATTTTCAGTTGAAATATACGATATTTTCTCAAAATCACCGTATTTGACTTTCAGGGAACATTCACATAACCTGCAAAAATCGTTGGCACTCTGAACGTTCGATTTTCTTCCTTTTTTTACTTTTTCCGTTGGAGTTTGCATTCGCCGCTTGTATACAAGCACAAACGTTTGACAGATTCACACCTGAATGATTTTCGATAGACGATACTATTATTATTGTTTTGAAAGCAACGTGCAAGCTATCGAATTACAAACTCAATTACAAACTATCGTATGATTGGTTAGTTTTAATTAGATTTTAGGATGTGTTTAGGGGCGATATTCAAAAACACCAGGTTTTGAGGCAGGCGGTTTTTCCAGCTCCCGCTCTTCCGCCCGCCCGCTCTTCCGCCCGCCCGCTTTTTCTCGCTCGCCCGCTTCTTCGCCCTCACCCGCTTCTTCACCAAGACCCCAACCCTTATTAAAAACCGCCAGCTACGCAGGCTAGGACTCCTGGCGCGCTTATGAGTTATGGACAAGTCCCGGGGGGGGAATTTGAAGGTCATGCACGGACAAACCATTGGAGTGCGTTTCCCTGGCCTGAATTACCGCACACTCGGGCTGTGTATAGGTCGAATTATCTGGGCAGGTGACCAAAGGGTCTGTACACAACAGTAAAAAAAAACCCCAAGAAAACCCAACAAAAAAACAACAAAAACAAACCCCACCTACTATTGCAACTCACCTATAATCAATGAGCAATGAGCATACCTTGAAACGACATTGGTGATGTACATTGACTACAGTTTAGGTGGGTGCTACCCTAGTGATTCACATTTGATATACTGAAATGTAAACCGTGTCATTAGTCCGTAGTGGTTGGCACTTGGCACCCAAACTTCCAAAGCTTAGCTTTGGTGTCCCTATCTGACGTGGGTGGACCCAGCATGAGTGATTTTGCTCAAGTGCAATGCTTACAATGCTCGACCCTAGCCTGGGTGCCAGTCCCAGTAGGAGTGATTTGCTCAAGTGCAATGCTTACAATGCTCAACTCTAACCTGCGTGCCAGTCCCAGTACGAGTGCCTTTGCTCAAGTGCAATGCCTACAATGTTCAACTCTAGCCTGGGTGCCAGTCCCCGAGTACGAGTGCCTTTGCTCAAGTGCAATGCCTACAATGCTCAACTCTAGCCTGGGTGCCAGTCCCAGTATGAGTGCCTTTGCTCAAGTGCGATGCTTAACCCGTCGATAATACTAGTCACAATTAAGTCATCTAAGACCGACCAGTGCCTTCAAAGTCGCGTTTTTCCAATTGGTAGATCTCACTCGCACGTATGTGCGGTACGAGCGCTGAAGAACAATCTTCATCTTCGCGGTGATAAGCCAGGCCCCTTATCTCTACAGGGAAACGGTGTCCCACTGACACGAGACGAATTCATTGCATAGCTAAGAATTACTCAGGGCATGGTTTCCGCATAGGCGCCGCCGTCGGTATCCTGGATCACCTAATAAGACACTAGGGCGTTGGTTGAGCGACGCTTATCAAGTATATATTCGAACGCCTCCGAATATATTGGAGGGCGTGGAAAACCGTTTGACACAAGGATCTACCATCAACGAGTACTGAGTGATTCACAATGTTACCAATAAACACCTCGGCACAAAATAAACAATGAACACATCGGCACGGAGCTTTAAAGTTGTAAATTATATTGGGTTTTATATAAAAAAAATATAAAATAAATAAATAAATAAATCTTAAAAAATGGCGTACTACGGTGCTGCCCTCTACTCGCTACGAGTGTTGCTAAAAATGGCGTACTACGGTGCTGCCCACTGCTCTATTCGAGTGTTGCTGGAATGACGTGCTACGTTGCTCTATACGAGTGTCGCTAGGTGAGTATTGCGTCCATTTGGATGATTCCGACTGGTGTGGGTCCGGATACGGTACTTGGAAGGGTGATAATGCTGGCTCTGTTGGTTCCAGTATATCACTTATGGTGGTCAGCTCAAGATCCTGCATGGATGGATCTTAACCTGGATCCAAGTACCGCCAAGTATTCGCCCCAGACGCCCACCGGGATACGGCTTGCACCAACCTTCCAGACGGCTGACTGCCAATTGAAAAAAGTGAGGCAGGATGTTGAATGAGGTTATGCAATAACCAAGCTTTAACAGCTGGGTAACCGCGCGCGGTGCAAGCTGAAGGTCAGCAGTCATGGAAGACTGGTACTAGTTGAGCGTCGTCATTGCCGCGTTAACGGGCTAGCAGTGAGACGCAGTGTTGGAGTCTCGATCGTAAATGCTCACCTCTGTGAAGTTTGCACCACATTCAGCCTTCGTTCTGATCTTCCTCGGCCCAGGCCTTCGATTTAGTATTCGATTTTGTGATAACACTACAATCAGTATCTTTTAGCCAAGCACCTCCGCACTTTGCCAGTAGCCCGGCCGAGTAAACGTCTGACCCAAACGCCTTGTTGAATTTATTAACCCCTTGACTCCTAAGCGCTCATGTAGACGCCGCTTTAGTATTTTACTGGCTAACGCCAGGCGATTTTACAATACTCCTCAAGCCTATCAAGGGAAGACCATGGTAGTCAAGGGTAGGTTTATAGCCAGGATTTTGTGCGGGGGCGTCCAATTTCGATAATTCCCCCAATTCCCCTTTCCAAAAAATGTCCAGAAATTAAATGTAAAACAGTATTAAAGTCCGAAGGCCACCGCGAGACGACGATCCCACAAACTTTAGTACAGCGGTATTAGGGAAGTAACTTCATGTCAGCGTCTGTGTGGCGCAATAAATTTATTCACTGAGTTCGAACATTCTCGACTTCGCGAGTTTGTGTCATCATGCATTAAATTGCAATGACTCTTGATTTAACGATATTGATAAGCTACTTTTCGTAAAAATCTATATCTTAGGCAAATCATTGAGAATAAGTTCCTTTATTTTTAAATTTTGGGTGTCCAGGGCGCCCGGACACCCTTCTGGCTAAATAATTGTTCTTATAAACAGATCAAAACAGTTTTCGATATATGATTTAAGGCTGTAACTGATAAATTCTAATCATTTATTCGCATACAAGTGCGAGAAGCTAGAAGAAATCAAACAAACGACTACGAGCATTCAAGATTTTTCGAGTTACACAATGTTATTGGCTTCTGGTACGTTGGAACCTTTCCAAAACAAAAGACGGTCTGGTGAAGCCAAGATGACGCGATATATTGCCGAAGCAATAATAGCTCCAAGTACGGGTCCAACCCAGTAAATATAATGATCTGACCAATAAGAACCAACAACAGCAGGACCAAAGCTACGAGCGGGATTTAACGATCCTCCAGAAATTGTACCACTATTGAAAATAAATCAGAGTTGTATAGTTTAGTTTCGCCAAGCTGAAATCCTTGCTTGGTTATTCTAGTTATGTTGTAAAGGCTGTTTTCCATTACGTCAGCTACAAATTAAACGACATGCGACAACAAATAGCGGCAACAATTTGAATATGCAACACACTAACATCCCAGGTGTACACCTGCATTGGGTTATTTCCTGGAGGTTTGGATGGCTAGGAGTGTACCGCTGAAGTTTTGAAACTCTAAGTCCACACCAATTTTGTTTAGTGTTATACGGGCAGAAACCAGTCTTCTTTTCTCAGGGTCGGTACTCGAAGGAGGAGGAGGAGAAAAAATAAATTTATACTAATGATTCATGAATGTTCAAATTCATTACAAGAAAGCTATATATCACAAGAATGCATGGAATTGATAAAGCAACGTAGTGCAATGTGTTGATACAATGTGTTGATATACTATAGAGTAGCCATTGCCGAACTGCATGCATATATTCAGCGCAATCCCTCTAATTTAACGTTTCCTCTAGTTTCAATATTTTTAATTTTATTATTATAAGCTATCATCTTTAGCACTGTATGTTCTGAAACGCAATCGCGTGAAAACACGTCACTCAGCACATTAGTTCCCAGTAGTAGTACATCATATTATAGAGCTGCTGGGCGATCATTGACCGAGCAAAGATTGAAGCCAAAACATCGACGCGCATGTAGGCCTGAAGTACGTATAATTCCAATCTCCTACGCGGTCTTTTGAGTTTTGACCAGATCAGACTTGACCAGACCGCGTAGAAGACTGGAACTATACGTACTTGAGGCCTACATGCCGGCACACATAAGCCACATTGTCCGCCACAAAGATATATATCACTCCAGTTTAATATATATAGCTCACTGGAGCTGACTCGCTACAGTATTAAACGGTATTACATACAGAACATCCATCAGTAAAGAAAACAGATTAAACCAATCTGACCAAGTGACCAACTTACATTGCATAAACTCCAACGGCGACTGCAAAACCAATTGGTATTGGAGCAACAGGAGTTTTGGTCTTGCTATCTACAGCTGTTATTTGAACTGTTAGGACCAACAGTGATGTAGCTATTATTTCTGCCAATAAACCACTGCCAACGCTTACGTCAGGTCCAAGCCCATGTGCCCCGCCATTTATGTTATCGTAGACCACTTTTGTAAGAACAGCCTATGCATGGAATGAAAGGTGGTGGCTCAAATAAATTGGAAAACTGATTAATCTTAAATCCATAAAAAGTTTTGCACATGCAGATGACATCAAAGTCGCCGTGTTGGGTAGCTACTACAAAGTACCGACGTTTAGTAGACCAAATAATGAATGATAATCCTTTTGTTTATATGGGTTTGCCACCCAGCTTGGGCCAATACGTGCAGAGAGCTCAATAGCTCTATAGTGGTGGTCTTAATTAATGTAACATTTTATACTTCTACTCCTTGCATGCATGTCTGGAGGAATTGGGTTTATGGTACGTGGCAGATTTTATGCATAAAAATTAGGTTTAATTTCTGAATTTATTGAGAAAACAATTTTTTTCACTTTGGTAAACTCGGGCTTGGACTGGACATTCTATCATCTTGCTTTGGAATAATGGCAGCTATTGTTCTTCAATACTCTAAGGTGGCACAATATCCAGTCCAAACCTTCATGGGTAAACCTTGAGGGTATAAAACTTTTCAATGATCAAAACCACCACTAGAGCTATGTATTATAATAAACTAAAATAAGGTTCAAATCTGCATTAGAAAACCTTTTTATGTGGCAAAAATTGCAATTTCACAGCATTTAGACTATCGGGTCACCTTAAATTCATGCATGCTGGTTGATTCTTGTAAACACATTAGTTGTTTCTAACGACATCAGCGAGACTAATTTGTAACATAGCCAGCTTGTAAAGATCATGCACCAAGGTTTTAAAGTGCCTTTAAAACGAAAATTAAGTCTTATTTGAAAGAACACTTAAAATGACAGAGTAATATCTCTCGCAGTTTTTCGTTTTCTTGCGTCGTTCTTGAAATATTTCAGTTTGTTTGATATACAAATTAAACAATTTGACGTCGCACGTGCATAATGAGTTAACGGAGAATTAATCTTTTCTATTATCAAACCAAATTAATTCGAGGGAAACATGGGGTTGTGTTTCGCCCACAACATTAAACAAAACATGTAGATTTTCAAGTGATTATACTTGATAATAGCAAAGATATATCACCTTTTTCGATAACCATTAATATGCACGTGTGACGTCAAAATGTTTAACTCTTCCTGTCCGAGGGCTTCCCCAGAGGTGAATAAAATCGTCTGGCGTAACGCGTTAGCCAGAATAAAATACTAAAGACCGATTCGAACAGGAAAGAGTTAGTTTGAATATCAAACAAACTGAAATATTTCAACAATGAAGCAAGGAAACGAAAAACTGCAAAAGATGTTACTCTATCATTTTAGGTGTTCTTTCAAATAAGACAGACTTAATTTTCGTTTCATAGGCACTTTAAGTGAGATATTTCTATAAATGTAATATTTTTAAATTTTCCAACACATTTGATTAACTTACCCGTGCTAGTGCTGCCCCAACAATGGATCCCAACAACTGTGAAATGACATAACATAAAGCAAGAACTGGACTAATTGCTCCAGCACATAACACTCCAAATGTCACCGCAGGATTGATATGACCTCCACTATATAAATGTATATATAAGAAATAAATTCACAATTTGAGCGTATAATTTTACGATGTTAATTAATTAATTAATTAATTAATTAATTAATTAATTAATTAATTAATTAAAAAAAGGAAGCCTAACTTGCACAGTAACTCACGAGTAGCACGTATGTATATATATATATATACTGTATATATAATGTTTGAATTTGTGTTCTCTGGATTTAGGTTTTTTAGGATAGGATTTTTTAAAAAAAGTTTTGAGCTTTCAACTCGGTCCTTCGAGTCTTCGTCGTCAGAAATAAGGTGCTCTAACCACCTTATAATTATTATTAACGAAGACTCGAAGGACCGAGTTGAAAGCTCAAAACATTTAAAAAAACCTAAATCCAGAGAACACAAATTAAAACACATTATGCCTGGATTACCCTAAATCTTTAAATCATATATATATATATATATATATATATATATATATATTTCAAAAACTCATTAATAATTCCTGAGGGAAACACAAAGGAAATCAGTACCATGTCCGTGGTTTTATATCTGATAAAGAAACCTCCTGATTTACATAAACTTTAGCCTTGATTTTCTCGGCTTTGACAGCGTTACTTTTCAAACTTACTACGCCAATGGACTTACCAAATGGGTCGTTTTTGAAGCTATTTAAGACATTCGCTGCAGTACGTGTTTTATCAGATCTAAAACACTCGGCTATCGCCTCGTGTTTTAAATCTGATAAAACACTGCTGCTTCATGTTTATATATATATATATATATATATATATATATATATATATATATATATATATATATAAGTAATATTTAAAAACCGCGCAGGAGGGCTTTATCGGTATAAAACACGAGGCGATAGCCGAGTGTTTTAGAGCCGATAAAGCCCGTACTGAATGAATTATTAATGTCTTTTAGAAATATATATACAGTGTGTATCAAAAAAATCCGAACCCTTAGAAAATGAATTAGCATTCTTTTCAAACAACCTATTGTAGTAGTTTGAAAGCCCTAAGCACTTCGCTGAACCCACAGATGCGTAAAACACACGGTCTTATACACCTGGGAAATTAAGATAACTTGAAGTGTATGCATGTTGAAAGTATTTAAAAGCTTTTTCGCTTCGTTTAACTTATGTGCTGATTAATTTATAACGCAGCGCTTTTAGGGCTTTCAAACTACTACAATAGGTTGTTTGAAAAGAATGCTAATTCATTTTCTAAGGGTTCGAATTTTTTTGATACACACTGTATATAACATGAAAACAAAGCGATGTGTAGAAAGGCTGCATGAAGATAACAATTTTTAAGATACTAAAGGTAATCTTCAAATTAAAAGTCAGTGATATTTTTACATGCACTCTATCAGTAAACAGACTTGAGTGGAAGGAACTAGTCAAGGCTTAATACTCAATGAACTGTCAGTCAGAGCCAAAGTGGTAGGAAGCATAAACCGTTAAATTAAAAAGGAATGAAAGTCAGCAGGCATAGAATGATAGGATATATATATATATATATATTATATATATATATATATATATATATATATATATATATATATATATATATATATATGTTCGTTAAGAGTTCTCCGGATTCAATGTACTATTTCTTGAGCTTTCATCACTTCGGTGCTTTGAGTCTTCATCACTTCTGATGAAGACTCGACTGAATCACCGAGTCGAAAGCTCAAGAGAAAGTACATTGAATCCGGAGAACTCTTAACGAACACATTATGCCTGGATTACAAATCTTCAAGTCACACACACACACACATGTATATATATATATATATATATATATATATATATATATATATATATATATATATATATATATATATATATATATATATATATATATATATATATATATATATATATATATATATATATATATATATATGTATATATATATATATATACAATAAACAGTTCAAAGTTCCATGGTTACTGTCCCCGATTAGTGGAGCACGTGTGCTCTGCTATAAGATTTTGACACGGTAATAAAGTTATCATCATCATCATCATCATCACGGCTTTTATAAATCATCAGAGAGGAACAGTCTAAAAAGACTTCTTTATGGACGTTTTCGGGGCGCAGCTGAAGAAGGGGCTGTGCCCTGAAACGTCAATAAAGATTTTTAAAATATAACAATATTGAAATTATAATCATGCATATTTATACTTGGCAGTAAAATACACACTTGGTTAAAGAAAAACGAGTTATAAGTTAATAATTGTAAGAGAAATTATTTATTTATTTATTCACAAAACACAAATTCCCACCGTAATAAATAATAAAATACATGAGAAAATGCAGGTCTCCACTTGACGAGTAAAATCGTCTGGCGTAATTAAATTATCTGGCGTCAGCCACAGCGTAAAATTATTAAGTTGCCAAATGCAGTAAATATAGATTTCCAAGTTACTAGTTTTGTTTTTAAACTTTGCGAGATAAGTAAAATGGTGCCTGGATATAATAAAGAGTATTCCATGCATTTCAGATCTGACTTAAAATTCAAGTATAACCCAGACAACTCTGCATGTAGTACAACTTGATCATTGGATTATAGTTATAGCACGTTCAACATAGAAACTTCGTATCCGAATACTTTTAAATCCGAGACAATACGTAGTGAGAACGGTTATTCCGATGAATTCGGATGCTCTTCCGCTCGCAGTCATATGAGGTTGCGGTGCATGGAACCAACATGGTGAGCATATTAACTGAATTAAAGAAATTCGGAGTTTAGTGTAAAGGGTCGAATCCGCAAATACTGTTGTAGTGCAAACCCCTAACGAATCCGAATACTCAGTATGAAGTGAATCCGGAAACATTTACGAATTCGAAACTTTTGCTCTAGCTGCAAACGTAGCCTTAGACGGTTATATATATGCACACATGCAATACCTTATTGCACCTGTCATGAAAACTAACACCATTATAGCAAGTCCATGAACTAAAGGTATAAATGATTCCACTCCTCCAATACTACAAACTCCAATGAAGACAAATATGACCGTGACAAAAAATTCTGCAAAACAAGGTCGGATGTACTTCATAAACACCGAATTCCTCGTTGATGGCTTTATCTTTCTTGTTGTTTTGGCGTTTTCTTGAATTTTGTCTTTTTCTTCCATTGTATTCTTTACGCTGAAATTATGCTGCAATGAGGAAAAATATTGAAAAGACCAGCAAATATCTCACTAAAAGCTAAAAGCTAAAATGATGGCTCATATATACCTGACACTATATAACATAACACTATAACTTCATACAAGTGATACAACACTATATATAACTATATAACTTAATTATACAATAACTAATTTATATACTAACCATGAAAACTGCAATAAGTTAAGATAGTGACAACGACAAATTGTGTGTCTGAAGCAAATGACTCTCCCATCAGCATGCATTCACGTCAGCACAAACCTCTTGAAAATCCAGCCAATCATAAAATCGACCAATACTCTCGGTATTTCCAATATGACTCAGGACTTATTATAGGCATTAATTATTATAAGGCGACGCCGACGGTAATTAACAGCGCATACATGCATGCATGGGGGTTAGACCATGTTTATTTATAACATTCCTAACATTTTCCTAACAATCGTCAGTCAAAGAAGTATGATGCGAATTACAAAATACGTTCTTGTAAGGTTATCAAGTGATACATTATTAGGACATAGTTAATGTGGGCTATATTAACTATATGATCAGGAGAAGACCATTTCCCCTTAATTAGCTTTACGAGAACCTATACTTATTAGTGTAGGCTCCATATATATACATTCATAGATACAAGATCATGCCGATAACCATATGTAGGCCTATCCGGCTAACCGGTAGAGTATAGAATCACTTGCCCCCTGCCAAAATTCAGTAGGTGTAGCTTTCAGATTAATAAGCGCAAGCTTAATCGTGACATTTTATTTGTTAATTTTAAAAATATAACATACATATCATATATATATATATATATATATATAAAGATTAATGTGAATTATGCATCTTATATACTTCTATATACGGTATAGTCTGTCTGATATGTATAATATGATCACAATCAGCAAACATTAACGCCGTAAAACCAAGTAAAGCCAAAAATTCAGTGCAGATATCTCATGCATACAGATAGACAATTGTAAACGGTAACGTAATCTTACGATATAATTAAAAACAGTTTTATTTACATGATTAAGCCACCCGCTGAACTGACAAGCATGTATCAAACTGAAAACATCGCCGGGCAAGAGATTCACCAGGCGGAAAGCGCAATCTTATTATAAACTGAATCAGAAGGTGTATGGATCGTTTTCAATTCACTCGCGTGATCAGTGGCCCCATTAGGGCTAGTGAAACAATTATACCGAATGTTTGAATAAGAATAGTGCTAAATTTCCACAGAATAAACATTGGTACGCCATTTCATTGTTTTGGTACACCAATATGACCGGCGTCAGATGAAAACAATCTATTGTACTTTCTTTGTTTGTTCTTGTTTCCTGATATAAATACCAAGGATTAGTATCCTTTTTATTAATTTTTAATGAAATATAAATAAGTTTGTGGAAACACCACAGTTATTTTTTTTAATGACTTGCCCTTCCCGCCATTGTATGTATATCAAATGCACAACTTCAGTTTCAACTTCAAATCAAATCAAATCAAATTTATTCACCACTTTAAGATTTTACAATTTTTTAAATTAAATAAAATAACAGTGGCAAGGTATAGCCCAATAAGAAACCAGCAGGCTTATATGTATAGGTCTTTGGGTTACGCTAGCATGACGATGCAGAATTATACTAAAGTGAATGAAAATCAGATATAAATAAACGACTGTTTTGACTAATACCAAACGTTTGACGACAGAAAGTTTTAATTACCCGAACAAAGAAACGTCTTCAGTTTGAATTTCAAACAAGCAGCAGTTGATGCATCACGAATATTCTGGTTAAGAGCATTAAAAATTTTTTGACCCTGGTAGTTTGCAGATAATTGTCTAATTTTTGACCTACACCTGCAACAATTGCATGCAGCATGTCAGTCTTCAATTATAACAGAGCCACGGCCTACACGTATTTGTATCAATTTTAAATTAAATTGAGACAAGTGCTAAAACCCGGCATGTGCATCAAAGAAACAATTAGTTGCCATGGTTCACAAAAACGCTTGTCAAAGTTCAAATCATTGTCATGTCTATTGTTATATATCTTATAAGAAATTAATTAAGACATAGAATCGTGGGCGCCATGCAAAATACCTATATATATTAAAATGTCAACAATAGTCTCCGAATACAGACGCCCCTAACCTCCTGCCTTATACTGGGCAGTGCCCTCATCTGCTGCCCAGTAAGGAGGAGATTAAGGTCGACGGTATACGCATGCGCAGGCTAGGTTAACAATAAACTAAAACTAAACAAACTTTCATTCTTTGAATGTTTCGATGGTGACAGGCCTGAGTCAACAGGTCGAAAGCTCAGCAATAAATCATAAACGTACGCGTGTTTCCACTTTCCACAAACTCTCGCTTCTATTATTGAACAACCTTTATTTATACTGAATAACCCTATCATTCATGCATATCTAAACTGTTGTTGTTGACAAAACACTACTGGTAATAATTTTAGACTTTCTAAATTCTGATTTCACCAGCTATTTTTTAAAAAAATCTAACGAAAATGCAATCGGCAATCTATGGAAATCTACATCTCTATATAAAAAGATTGAAAATCTGAAAGTGGAAGCAATTTGCCAAGCGCAACAATGACGTTATAACCTTTCTCTTTTCCCATCGTTCCCCGCGCACTTTCCTCAAAAAGAAAGATTAATATCTTGACAAAGTTACTTGATACATTGATAAAGCTAGTCTTTGCAGCTTTCTTGTAATTTTTTAGTATTATTATTACAAACTAAAAAGACCTCAGGTAACACGATACCATATAATATATATATATATATATAGCTTCATTTATTACATAATTATATATTTGGTGTAGTTAGGAATAAACCAAATAATGCATCACAAATAACGTACTCCATGCTTAATGTTCAAAGTTTATTATGATAGACTTACTCTAGGCTCGACTTCCAACCGTCTTCCGGGTCCCAGTATACATGGACGCGTGAGCCACAGAACGTGTCTGTGGCGTTTTGCATAAATTAATTTCACGATATCAAAAACCACAGAAGCGGACAGTGAAATATAAGTGATTTCCCTGATCATGTAGCGTGCAATCGCTTGCCTCGCCATAGTTAATAGAACATATATATTGTTTGGAAGCTCTATTGTCTTTCAACATGAAGCATGGTCATGTTGAACTGACAATGGAGTTCCTTATATGGAAGTAAATTATATGGACACGTGACGATGAAGCACCACAACACGTGACGATGAAGCAACTCACTAATTAAACCCGATCGTTGCTATTGGATGCCTGCTTCATATACAGAAAATACAATACCGTGAAATTGCACAAATTTCCATAAACTTGAACAAAAACATAGAACAATCACTTTGGACGAGTTTCCAAACCATGTATATGTTCTATTAACTATGGCCTCACTCATCACTCTATGAACTTAAGGGGTAATTTATGCAATTTTCCCAATTACATATGCCTGCTGAAAATGTGCAGCTACGTTTGTATTGGTGCAAATCGACAATGGAGTGAATGGACAAGCTCACGAGTCCGAGTACCATAGACTTACTCTAGATCAAGCGGTTTGGGCTCTACTTGTTAGTAGACACATATTTTGCAATTGCATGTATAATATAATATTTCAGTCAAATTAACTTATTTTGGATTGGATAGTTAATAATATCAAAGTTAAGCTTAATTATTTTTACTAGGGGGATTTATAGAAAAAACTACTGCATGTGATATTTTTCCTAAATACTACATGCATAATAGGAGTTCAGCGTTTCCGCTTTTGTTATAAAGTACATCAGTAGATAAAATGTGAATTCTGATCTTCCAAATTTTGATATTACTTATCTATCAGGAATACGTAAAATTATTGAAATGTTAAGAAATAAGGAACTTTCGTTGTTTAAGAAATAGTGAAAAATTACACTTTTGATTATTTCAATTTAACTTACTTAATTTCTCAGACAGTATAAACAATAATTAAAAAAATATACTTTAAGATATATCATGCATTAAACAAGCTACTATAGGCATCCAAGATACTAACATGCTAATCACATGCTTTTATATTTTATATATTTCTGATGATTAGTTGAATTAACTATATTCATTATTGTATCATGTAATATACAGGAATTTAACATAACCTTCATGACTATGCAATTTATCATTACTCAAGCCAGAATTCAAATCACACTTTGAACAGCTACATTAGATAACTGACGTCAGTGTTTTCTACTCATGCACTGCACCCTTGTTTTCACACTTTAGTAGACTCTTGCAAGATTAGTTTATAACCTACGCGCAAATGGATATATTTGACTTATGGTTGTTACTAATATATATGCATGACAGTTATAATTAGCATTGAAACATGTCTACTGTTCACCAAGTTCTATATCAGTATCAGATTGTTGTACATCGGAGCCTTTCCAAAACAAAAGACGGTCTGGTGAAGCCAAGATGAGGCGATAAACCCCAGAAGCTAGCAAAGCTCCAAATATGGGTCCAACCCAGTAAATATAATGATCTGACCAATAAGAACCAACAACAGCAGGGCCAAAGCTCCGAGCAGGATTTAACGATCCTCCAGAAATTGTACCGCTGTTAAATACAAACATTAGAGTTTATAATTAAATTTAGTTCGTCTGAAAACAGACAGTGACTTAAAACCAGTGAACTCTATTTTCCATATCTGGAAGGCTAACTTCAGTCATTAGCAGGTTTCAAAAGTGAAGTCAGGATTACCGTATCTCACGTCAGATTCAGTCCCCGATGCTAATCTGTTACCTTTAGAGCGCGTATACTCGCGTACCAGTGACGGATCATTTTGATTTGTTGTGAACCTGCGAGGTTTTGACCAAAATTACCCCCTAGGGCTTAAAATGATCCTGAATGATCCCTTTTTAAAATGAGACCTTTATAACGATATGCCATGAAGTATTACCCGAGCTCTGACCTGAATTCCCGGCTGTTAAAATCCCGTGAGAATCGTGGCATATCGACAAGAAGAAAATGGCTTTTATTTGTATATAAGATTATACAAGAAACCAACTTGGGCAACTTACATTGCATAAATCCCGATAGCGACTGCAAAACCAATTGGTATTGGAGCAACAGCAGTTTTGGTCTTGCTATCTACAGCTGTTATTTGAACTGTTAGGACCAACAGTGATGTAGCTATTATTTCTGCCAATAAACCACTGCCAACGCTTACGTTAGGTCCAAGCCCATGTGCCCCGCCATTTATGCTATCGTAGACCACTTTTGTAAGAACAGCCTACATGGAATGAAATGAAAATATCTGCCGCAACATATGTGTCACTTGAGGTGGCTCAAAGAAATTGAAAAGATTGATTAATCTTAAATCGATATCCATAAAAAGTTTTGCACATGCAGATGACAACAAAGTCGCCGTGTTGGGTGGCTACTTCAAAGTACCGACGTTTAGTAGACCAAATAATGAATGATTATCCTTTTGTTTATATGGGTTTGCCACCCAGCTTGGGCCAATACGTGCAAAGAGCTCAATAGCTCTATAGTGGTGGTCTTAATTAACGTAACATTTTATACTTCTACTCCTTGCATGCATGTCTGGAGGAATTGGGTTTATGGTATGTGGCAGATTTTATGCGTAAAAATTAGGTTTAATTTCTGAATTTATTGAGAAAACAATTTTTTTCACTTTGGTAAACTCGGGCTTGGACTGGACATTCTATCATCTTGCTTTGGAATAATGGCAGCTATTGTTCTTCAATACTCTAAGATGGCACAATACCCAGTTAAAATAAGGTTCACATCTGTATTAAAAAACCTTTTTATGTGGCAAAAATTGCAATTTCACAGCATTAGACTATCGGGTCACCTTAAATTCATGCATGCTGGTATTCTTGTAAACACATTAGTTGTTTCTAATGACATCAGCAAGACTAATTTGTAACATAGCCAGCTTGTAAAGATCATGCACCAAGGTTTAAAGTGCCTTTAAAACGAAAATTAAGTCACTCTGTCTTATTTGAAAGAACTGACTTAAAATGATAGAGTAATATCTCTCGCAGTTTTTCGTTTTCTTGCTTCGTTCTTGAAATATTTCAGTTTGTTTGATATGCAAATTAAACATTTTCACGCGTTAGCCAGAATAAAATAGACCTTATTCAAAAATGGCCGCCGAATTAAAATTATTTTATATACATATAAATTAGCCCGTATGAACTCGTTTTCATGTGTGAAATTCAAAAGAATTTTTACTTTAAAACGAGGTCATAAGGGCTAATTTTTTATGCACATGAAGTAATTCTAATTCGAACAGGAAAGAGTTAGTTTGAATATCATGCAAACAAACTGAAATATCTCAACAACGAAGCAAGGAAACGAAAAACTGCAAAAGATGTTACTCTATCATTTTAAGTGTTCTTTCAAATAAGACAGACTTAATTTTCGTTTCATGAGCACTTTAAGTGAGATATTTCTAAATGTAATGTTTTTAAATTTCCAACACATTTGATTAACTTACCCGTGCTAGTGCTGCCCCAACAATGGATCCCAACAACTGTGAAATGACATAACATAAAGCAAGAACTGGACTAAGTGCTCCAGCACATAACACTCCAAATGTCACCGCAGGATTGATATGACCTCCACTATAAAAATGTATATATAAGAAATAAATTCACATTTTGAGCGTATAATTTTACGATGTTAATTAATTAATTAATTAATTAATTAATTAATTAATTAATTAATTAATTAATTAAAAAAGGAAGCCCAACTTGCACAGTAACTCACGAGTAGCACGTATATATATATATATATATATATATATATATATATATATGATTTAAAGACTTGTAATCCAGGCATAATGTGTTTTAATTTGTGTTCTCTGGATTTAGGTTTTTTAAAATGTTTTGAGCTTTCAACTCGGTACTTCGAGTCTTCGTTAGTAATAATTATAAGGTGGTTAGAGCACCTTATTTCTGACGACGAAGACTCGAAGGGCCGAGTTGAAAGCTCAAAACTTTTTAAAAAACCTAAATCCAGAGAACACAAATTAAAACACATTATGCCTGGATTACAAATCTTTAAATCATATATATATTTAACAGTTATACCATGAGCTCGAGTCGTATATGAGCTCATAGCCAACGAGGCGCTTCGCCGAGTTGGCTATTAGTTCGTATACGACGAGAGCGAATGGTATAACTGTTTTATTATATAGCCAAGCACTGTACAAGAGACAAAATTA
Organism: Paragorgia papillata; assembly: GCA_035771165.1. Lineage (NCBI taxonomy): Eukaryota > Metazoa > Cnidaria > Anthozoa > Scleralcyonacea > Coralliidae > Paragorgia > Paragorgia papillata. The sequence goes on from JAWNZC010000014.1 coordinate 1,725,287, forward strand.
CAGCGAAATGTTTGAAACGACAAACTTCCGGCATAGGTAACAGGCAACTATACTTCCGCCATGCGTAATGATGCATTCACACAGAGGTTCTCGCTGAGCTGTTCGGCAAACATCTTTGAAATGTTGCATAAATGTTGCTCGGGAGGCAAAAAATGTGTTAAGCAGATCAACAAAAAAGATTAAAAGGTACCTTTATGAAGTCAAAAGGTGGGTCAGTTGTTTATATTAGCGTTGCTGCCGTGAAAAAGGTTTTGATTTCATGCAAAAATGAAACTGAAACACCTTCGGCAGTGAAACTAAATTACTTAGTTGGTTGTTTTTGAAAAAGAACATGCTTTTTACTACTCCAAATGCTTATCTAAATAAAAAAGTCTCTTTACTGGTGATCCCCTACGCAATGTGTGTTGTAAGCTTGATTTTAACCGTGAGTTTCTTTGTTTGCCAACAGATTAATATCAACCCGCTAATTTAGTCGTGTTTCTGAAGTAAAAAGACGTAATTTTTAGGTGAATTTTACCATTTGACATGCTAAATTGTGTATTTGTTAATGTATTTTTACACAATGTTGTTATTTTATACATTGGTTTGAGGGTGTTGATGTTTTTCTGTATAAAAATCCGTCAATTTCACCTCTTTTCGGCAGTTTAAAAAAACATGCCGCCATCTTGTTTTTCCTCTACTAGTAGGATATGAGCTGATATCCTGGTAGTAGGGAACCAATCAGATTACGCAAAAGCTCATATCCGATAGCATGCTATATAATAAATATATATATATTCATTCAAACAAACAAAGTGTCGTTCGCGAAATGTCGAAAAGGTATATATATATTTATTATATAGCATGCTATCGGATATGAGCTTTTGCGTAATCTGATTGGTTCCCTACTACCAGGATATCAGCTCATATCCTACTAGTAGAGGAAAAACAAGATGGCGGCATGTTTTTTTAAACTGCCGAAAAGAGGTGAAATTGACGGATTTTTATACAGAAAAACATCAACACCCTCAAACCAATGTATAAAATAACAACATTGTGTAAAAATACATTAACAAATACACAATTTAGCATGTCAAATGGTAAAATTCACCTAAAAATTACGTCTTTTTACTTCAGAAACACGACTAAATTAGCGGGTTGATATTAATTTGTTGGCAAACAAAGAAACTCACGGTTAAAATCAAGCTTACAACACACATTGCGTAGGGGATCACCAGTAAAGAGACTTTTTTATTTAGATAAGCATTTGGAGTAGTAAAAAGCATGTTCTTTTTCAAAAACAACCAACTAAGTAATTTAGTTTCACTGCCGAAGGTGTTTCAGTTTCATTTTTGCATGAAATCAAAACCTTTTTCACGGCAGCAACGCTAATATAAACAACTGACCCACCTTTTGACTTCATAAAGGTACCTTTTAATCTTTTTTGTTGATCTGCTTAACACATTTTTTGCCTCCCGAGCAACATTTATGCAACATTTCAAAGATGTTTGCCGAACAGCTCAGCGAGAACCTCTGTGTGAATGCATCATTACGCATGGCGGAAGTATAGTTGCCTGTTGCCTATGCCGGAAGTTTGTCGTTTCAAACATTTCGCTGTAATTTTGTCTCTTGTACAGTGCTTGGCTATATAATAAAACAGTTATACCATTCGCTCTCGTCGTATACGAACTAATAGCCAACTCGGCGAAGCGCCTCGTTGGCTATGAGCTCATATACGACTCGAGCTCATGGTATAACTGTTAAATATATATACCCTATAATAGAGGATATACTGTACATTTGAGTTGTTGTTGGTATACATTTAAGCATTTGCACACAGGTTCGCGTTCCTCGAAATCCTCGCTCCAGCTAGCTGGAGAGGTCGCATTGGAGAGGAGTTTCTCGGTCGCGCAGGAACACCACTATTACTTAAATGAGTAGGATCGCGCGCGCTTCGTGTGCCAGCACCAGACTGGTCTGCCAGGCCTTGACGACTCGCTAGCTTGGTGGTGTAATGATTGCCGGCCCGAGATGCCCACCGGGGATTGCGACCCTCCAAATTTAGTACTGTGTACGTCTATTTACTGACTTTATCCATGCATCCTTGTATCTCGTTACTACACAGCGCTGTTATTAATGGGATTTATGCAATAAATAATATTAAAACTAGCTGTGTGTTGTTTGGGTGGCTCCAACTCCCCCGGTTCATTGGGGCTATCTGGTCACGCATGGCACACGTGACGTGTCACACTCCAGCGATCAAGGAATCGGGCACTGTTGATCAGAGGCACGTGATACGTGCGTGCTTAGAAGGCTGATGCAATATCCGGAACTACTAGTCAGCGTTTCCTGGGTCCAGGGCTCAGCCTTGTTGGCACCGTTTCTCGAGTGGTTCTTCCCACCCTCCTCCCCACAACGTGCTATCGAGCGCCAGTGACTGCCTCCTTCCCCTGGTTCGCCGCCAGTTACGCTTTAGTTTCTTGTCGTGGCACAAGCGCCAGTCCACACGCTCCTCTGCAACTGCCAATGGGTGCTCTTCCCTTGTTACTCGGTCATTAGCTAACAGATTCAATTGTTATTCGCGTAGTTGTGGAAGCGTCAATCCACACCCCACTCCCCTTGCACGGGAGTTTGTAGCCTCTGCAACTGCCAACGGATGCGCCTGCGTTGTTACTTGGTCATTAGCTAACAGACTCACTTGTTATTCGCGTGGCTGTGCAAGCGCCAATCCACATGCCTCCTGCCCTGGAGTTTGAAGCCTCCGCAACTGCTAACGGATGCGCCTCCGTTAGCTAATGTTTATCACGTCTGTGCGTCCTCTACACCACTCCCACTTCCCACTGTAATCCTGGAGCCTCTCTATTCCTTCACCAGATGCGCCTCTGGTGTTCAGCAAGGTTCGTTTGCAGAACCTTTGGTTGCTAGCGCCGGGAGAGGGCTCTCCCAGCTTGCCAATGGTTGCTCCACCGTTGTTGCTCCGTCTACTTTGTTGAAGGAGTAAGCTGTGAGCACAGACGCGTGAGTCTTGCTTAGACTTCATTCTTCTTACTGCTCGAACAGCGCCAATCCACACCCCACTCCGGCTTTGCACGGGAGTTTGTAGCCTCTGCAACTGCCAACGGATGCGCCTCCGTTGTTACTTGGTCATTAGCTAACAGACTCACTTGTTATTCGCGTGGTGGTGCAAGCGCCAATCCACATGCCTCCTGCCCTGGAGTTTGAAGCCTCCGCAACTGCTAACGGATGCGCCTCCGTTAGCTAATGTTTATCACGTCTGTGCGTCCTCTACACCACTCCCACTTCCCACTGTAATCTTGGAGCCTCTCTATTCCTTCACCAGATGCGCACTGGTGTTCAGCAAGGTTCGTTTGCAGAACCTTTGGTTGCTAGCGCTGGGAGAGGGCTCTCCCAGCTTGCCAATGGTTGCTCCACCGTTCTTGATCCGTCTACTCTGTAGAAGGAGTAAGCTGTGAGCACAGACGCTGTGAGTCTTGCTCTCCCTGGCATGCCAGGTGATACATTAATTTGTTAGCTAATTTGTATTGTACGTTGTCGTCCTGTGTCAATTTATGTTGCTTTCATAACCTAACTGTTCTATCTTAGACAGGATATTACTTGAATTCTCTCGGCCTTGCTGGCTGGGTGATCTGCATTGCTTTTGGCGTCCAGTGTTATGCTTTAACTTTGCAGTATGTTGCAGTGTCTACTGCAGCTGTTTCCTACGCCTTTTCTATAGGTTCAGGTTTGTGCAGCCACATCGTATCATGGGTGAGTACTTGTATTATTTACTTTGAACCGTAATCCCCTGGTTGAGAGGAGTTTCTCGGTCGCGCAGGAACACCACTATTACCTAAATGGGTAGGATCACGCTTCGTGTGCCAGCACCAGACTGGTCTGCCAGGCCTTGGCGACTCGCTAGCTTGGTGGTGTAATGATTGCCGGCCCGAGATGCCCACCGGGGATTGCGATCCTCCAAATTTAGTACTGTGTTACGTCTATTTACTGACTTTATCCATGCATCCCTGTATCTCGTTACTACACAGCGCTGTTATTAATCAGATAACAACCAGGAAAGGCGTGTGGTGGGTCCATTAGTGTTCGAGACAATGGGTCTAATCTTGATGCCCTGCTGTAACTTATGTGTCTTATAGTCAGTTTCAGCTTGCTTTTGAAATTCGTTGGTCAACATTCGTTGGAAGGTTGGGAACTTGGTACGGAAGTTCGTTGTGAAGTTCATCGTGAAGTTCGAATTTAATAAGCTTTGAATTGAATTCCTTTGGTAAAATCACGGAGAAGAAGATTATTTGTTGTATAGAATATAATTGCTGCCGCAGCGAGCGAGCCTAAAGCGAGCGAGCAAGGCAGCAAACCTAAATAATGTAGTGGGGCTTTTTTCAAATCTTTCATTGGCGCATTGCATTGTGGTCTAATTGCTATAGACCCAAAATGCAGTGCGAAAACAACTAACCAGAATACAACGCGCGAAGTACATGCTTTCTTTTCGTTTGGACTGTCGAGCGAACAGGTTTTCAGGTATGTATGCAGTATGCTAATTGTGAATTTCATGTAAAATTAGACAAATGTCTTTAGTCATCTGCAAGATTAAACAAATGTCATTAGTCAATTGCAATTTTGTTTCATTACAACAGACATTTGAACTGTCAAATGGCCAATACTGAGGAGCGGGTGCGTATTCATCTTTTCAATTAATATATAGCTAGCCTCTCCCAAAGACCTTTAGCCCAAACGCTACCAAGATATCCTAAAGACAAGCCGTGAAGTTTAGTCTACATAGTTCTCAATGAGTCAGTTAGTCATTTATTAAACAATTGTTTAATCTGAATCTGATGTGCGAAGACGTGTATGTTTATTTTAAGAAGAAATTTTAGCTTTACATTTATATTCAACATTTTACAGTTGCATTCTAATGCTTTAAAAAATACACAATAAAAATATTGTTTTTACTTCTTGAATTTATCTTTCTTGTGTTTAAAATGCATACAGAAAGTCAGAAACACGCAACCACCAAGCCTTCTCCTCCCACATGTCAGAAAACCCACAACTCTGCCACATTACCAAAGGCAGCATTCACATACCATTTAGGTAACCTAGTAATAGATACTTGGTTAAGCAGAAACAAATTGCCGACTTAAATTTGTATCTACCTCGCAACGTAGTTCGGAACATTGCAACATAAGTTCGGAATGTTCATTTCAATTATACGTATCGGATTTCAAAAGCATACCAGGGACGTAGCCAAGGGGCGGCTCCCCCCCCCCTTTTTGATATAAAACGACGGACATGTAACTACAAAACTGATGCAATATGTATTGTGTCAGGAAATAAACTGTAAACAGTGTATTCAATCTACTGAGTGTATGCATTTTGAGTATCTATGTGACGTTTGCGTGTTTTGAGTATTTTATGACGTTTTTTAACCTTTAGAGTCTGTAAAATATTCCTCCAAAAGCCAGGAAATGGCATTTCAGCGACTTTCGATTTCAAAATTTCCCGGGGTAGCATGGCTTCGGATCCCCCTAAAATTTTTTTGATTTCGGCTCCCCCCCTTTCAAAATTCTGGCTACGTCTTATATTCATAATAGCAACAAATCTTGGTAGAAAGAATATCTCGTTGTGCGCAACATTAATGAAGACAGATAGATTTCCAAGTTACTAGTTTTGTTTTTAAACTTTGCGAGATAAGTAAAATGGTGCCTGGATATAATAAAGAGTCTTCCATGCATTTGAGATCTGACTTAAAATTCAAGTATAATCCAGACAACTCTGCATGTAGTACAACTTGATGGATCATTGGATTATCAGTTATAGCACGTTCAACATTTAGGTATAAGTGAATCTCAAAGGTTAAAAGATGAGCTGATTTGGGTAGATTTATAAAAAATTGCATGTCTTGCAAAGAATTAAGATGTATGTTTTCTATTACATGCATGCATGAAATCTATGGAGACGTCGTCGAAAATCAGACGGCTTGTTAGATCCCGTTTACACTAGAACAAACGTTTTCGGATTCGTGACGAATCCGGAAGGTTTTAGTACCGGATTCGTTTTGCCGTTTACACACAAAACAATGAATCCGGAATGTGAACTTCCCGGTTTGATCACGTATCCAGATATTTCGAATCCGGAAAAAAATGTAGAAACTTCGTATCCGAATACTTTTAAATCCGAGACAATACGTAATGTGAACGGTTATTCCGATGAATTCGGATGCTCTCCGCTCGCAGTCATATGAGGTTGCGGTGGAACCAACATGGTGAGCATTTTAACTGAATTAAAGAAATTTGGAGTTTAGTGTAAAGGGTCGAATCCGCAAATACTCTTGTAGTGTAAACCCCTAACGAATCCGAATACTCAGTATGAAGTGAATCCGGAAACATTTACGAATCCGAAACTTTTGCTCTAGTACAAACGTAGTCTTAGAAGGTTATATTAATTATATATATATATATGCACTAATGCACACATGCAATACCTTATTGCACCTGTCATGAAAACTAACACCATTATAGCAAGTCCATGAACAAAAGGTATAAATGATTCCACTCCTCCAATACTACAAACTCCAATGAAGACAAATATGACCGTGACAAAAAATTCTGCAAAACAAGGTCGGATGTACTGCCTAAACACCGAATTCCTCGATGATGGCTTTATATTTCTTGTTGTTTTGGCGTTTTCTTGAATTTTGTCATTTCCTTCCATTGTATTCTTTACGCTGAAATTATGCTGCAATGAGGAAAATATTGAAAAGACCAGCAAATACATATCTCACTAAAACTTAAAAGCTAAAAAGATGGCTCATATATACCTGACACTATATAACATAACACTATAACTTCATACAAGTGATACAACACTATATATAACTTAATTATACAATAACTTTATATACTAACCATGAAAACTGCAATAAGTTAAGATAGCGACAACGACAAATTGTGTGTCTGAAGCAAATGACTCTCCCATCAGCATGCATTCACGTCAGCACAAACCTCTTGAAAATCCAGCCAATCATAATAGGGAGTTTACGATCTACGACGGCAACCTCGACGACGCGGCCATTCAAACAAAACAATTCTTCCTTTAAAAGAAAGAAAATGAATAATTTGCAGTCCCAAGAGAAATCTTTAAGTCGTCCTCGTTATGTTTACAACGCCATTGAGTGTATTTTCACGTCTTCATGACGACGTGAAGTCATCGAACGATGAAGGCTGTTGCTTATGAATGCCTTCAACACTTTCAATGCAATCATTTTACGAGTTGTCGAACGTTTTAAAAGTCATAAAATAAGCTTTGAGTGCAAACAGGGAAGTTATTCAACCGTGTTTTCTTTTAAATACCAAAATTTATATCGCGTTGTCCACTGCTGTCGTCGTCGTAGTTCGTAAACTCCCTATTAAGGACCTTACGAAGTACGACGGCAACTTCAACGGCGACTTAATTTTTAGTCCCAAGAGTAATCTCAACACCGTCCTCGTTCTAAATACAACGCCACTTAGAGCATTTTCACGTCTTCAGGACGACGTCGACTCACCAAAAGATAAGAACTGTTGCTTGAAATTGACTTCAATACTGACACTACAACAATTTTAGCAATACTGGGGCGTTTTGGAAGTCATTAAACTAGCTTCAAATATCAAATATTATAGTCAGTTAACCGTGACTTCTTTAAATTGTAAAGTTTATGTTGCTTTTTAACCGCCGTCGTCGTCCTAGCATCGTAAGGTCCCTTTTAGGGAGTTTACGATCTATACGACGGCAACCTCGACGACGCGGCCATTCAAACAAAATAATTCTTCCTTTAAAAGAAAGAAAATGAATAATTTGCAGTCCCAAGAGAAATCTTTAAGTCGTCCTCGTTATGTTTCCAACGCCATTGAGTGCATTTTCACGTCTTCATGACGACGTTAAGTCATGGACCGATGAAGGCTGTTGCTTATGAATGCCTTCAACACTTTCAATGCAATCATTTTACGAGTTGTCGAACGTTTTAAAAGTCATAAAATAAGCTTTGAGTGCAAACAGGGAAGTTATTCACCCGTGTTTTCTTTTAAATTCCAAAATTTATATCGCGTTGTCCACTGCCGTCGTCGTCGTAGTTCGTAAACTCCCTATTATTATAAGGCGACGCCGACGGTAATTATAGTCCGTTTCAGCTTGCTTTTGAAATCCGATACGTATAATTGAAATGAACATTCCGAACTTATGTTGCAATGTTCCGAACTACGTTGCGAGGTAGATACAAATTTAAGTCGGCAATTTGTGTCTGCTTAACCAAGTGTCTATTATTATATTCTATACAACAAATAATCTTCTTCTCCGTGATTTTACCAAAGGAATTCAATTCAAAGCTTATTAAATTCGAACTTCACGACGAACTTCACAACGAACTTCTACACCAAGTTCCCAACCTTCCAACGAATGTTGACAAACGAATTTCAAAAGCAAGCTGAAAACTGACTATAACAGCGCATACATGCATGCATGGATTAGACCATGTTTATTTATTACATTTTTCTAATTAGCTTTCCTAACAATCGTCAGTCGAAAATCTTGGCCGAAGCTCGGAAGTTTAATAAAAAAATACGATAACCAAAAATCGTGTTATATTTATTTAAACATCATGCACCACGCCAAGTTTTAAACAATGTAGGTAAAAAATATATTACAAAATACGTTCTTGTAAGGTTACAAGTGATACATCAGGACAAAGTTAATGTGGGCTATATTAACTATGATCAGGAGAAGACCATTTCCCCTTAATTAGCTTTGAGAACCTATACTTACATTTGTAGGCGCCATATATATACATTCATAGATACAAGATCAAGCCGATAACCATATATAGGCCTATCGGGCTAACCGGTAGAGTATAGAATCACTTGCCCCCTGCTAAAATTCAGTATGTGTTGTTTTGATAGTTTCTGTTCAGAAACATCATTTTCACCGATAATTTGGCATTTGAAGCGTTATTTCAGAGAAAAACGTTTTTCGACTCAGAATGGCGAGATAAGCGTTTTTCAACATTTTGAACGTGGCAAAACTGCCAAAATAGAAAAGTTGCTGGAATCATTCCAAATGTGTTGTTTTGCTAGTTTCTGGTCAGAAACATAATTTTTACTGATAATTTGTTTAATAAGCGCAAGCTTAATCGTGATTCGTGACATTTTATTTGTTAATTTTAAAAATATAACATGATACAGTGCCCTCATCTGCTTCCCAGTAAGGAAGAGATTAAGGTCGACTGTATACGCATGCGCAGGCTAGGTTAACAATAAACTAAAACTAAACAAACTTTAATTCTTTGAATGTTTCGATGGTGACAGGCCTGAGTCAACAGGTCGAAAGCTCAGCAATAAACACGCTTGGCGCAAATGCCCTCGGAATCGCCGAAGGTCGCCATGCATTACGCACAGCGGTTTTCCTCCAAAAAAGAAACAAAATGGCAGGGGACTCGCCCGGACTTGCAACTGAGCTACTGGTCGTAGTTCGATTGTGCAGTAAAGAAGTACGATAGTTGTACGGCACTACTTCGTGATCGCTCAGAAACTGTTCAGCTTACTCGGGTTGTAATTTTTTTACAAAATAGTTTCTGACTAGAAGGCCGTATGGTGTATTTATAACAAATGTTCGAAGCCGAAATGTCAGATGACTCAGATCTGGTTCTCTACTCTAGTTAAATATACTTGTCAGTAGAAAAATACTATGGATTTTCGGTATTGTGCCATGCAATTATTTTGCTTTCACAATAACAATCTGCTTTAAGTTGATTTATTCTTAATATTGACTGGTGAAGGATTTGTTTGACAGAGATTATCAGCAGTCCTGACAGTGAGTGACACACTTCTTAATTCAAAATAGAGAGTCATTGTGGGTCAAGAATATGGTACAGCTATACCTAGGCAAATATCAATGTAAAACATTTTTGTACTGCCTGTACAGTATACTGTAGTTGAAGTATTCTAAATGTGTTTCTTGGCACCCCCCTGAAAACATCAAAATTGTAGAAGAAAACAATTAAAACTTAGCTTCACTGCCTTTTAAATTCAAGAATGGTGTATCATGGTAATAGCTGCAAATCATTATTATTCTACCCTACTCTTTCCCTAAACTCAGCCATCCTCTCATCAAACCAATCAACCCCTCTCCCAAAACCTACCCAGTCCCCCTCCCCCACCCACAACACACCCCCCACCCCCACCACACCTCCCTGAAAACTCTGCTTAAATTTTCAGTTTAATATATAAAACAAGACAGAGAAGAATTAGTATTTTGCATCTGATCACACCATAGGTTTAAAAGCTGCTGTACTACAAAATCAAGACAATAAATGTATACACATTACACATATATTCAGGACTCTATAAATCAGATAGTCCTCAGTAACTGTAAGTAGATACAAGACCAGCCAGGTGGGTGACACTGAAAGAGATAAGGTCCCTTCATCTGGAACACAACTGTTCGACACTATAAACAGAAAAAGATAATATGCGATGTTTATAGATGTGCATATTCAGCAAATAAACACAGCTCTTTGATACAATTTATATTATCATAAGAGTAGACAATTGCATAATATAAATAGCTCTGTGTCAGTCTGTGTCAAAGACAAAGATTCATGTAAGAGCTCAGTTGTAATTAAAATAGCTATAATATATATAGAACAATTATTATGGGACAATGAACTCGGGTGGAGAATAACCAACCAACAGCTCCCAACTTGACCTGTAGCTAGTAAACCGAAGGTTGTGGGTTTGAATCCCAGCTGGGCCAAGTTGATTTTTCTCTACTTGTCACCAGTATATGGTTCATCACTCAGTACAATATACAGTACAATGATAGCCTAACTCACATTACTAAGCCTTTGAGTGATTTAATAAAAGAAGCATGGTACGGGTTGTACATCAACAAGTAAACAGCTCTGATACACTTTGAGTATGAGCTAGCTCTGTCGTAACAGCTGCACAGCTAAAACAAGCATAATAAAGACATGTTCTGCCATTTATATTATCGGCTAATATTATCATGTAAATATAACTCTGTGGCACAGTATAAATAAAGCAATAATACATGTACACAAGCTGTACTTGTGCACCAGCAAAGAAACAAAAACATATATATATAAAATATATATGTTACACTAAATTGAGATACTGTAAATGTAACCATACAGTAATGTAAACACATAGATAATACATATTTAGGCGACATAATTTATAAGCATAAGCTATGATTGAACAAACTGTGCTATAACTTAGGGCTAAGATGAGGCATGGCCAGGGGCGGACTGGCTACGTCCGAGGGGCCTGGGCGATTTGCTGTAAAAAGGGGCCCGGTTTCCAAACCAAGTTGTTGTGGGTCCGCATATAGGGGGGTCCGGGGGGATCATTCCCCGGAAAATTTTTGAAATTTGGTCTCTGAAATGGCATTACCCGCATTCTGACAGCAGTTTTGAGCAAACTTTTAATAGTTTTAAAACATGTTTGTAATGGCACATTTCGTCATTTTTAACAAAGATTTTGTCCAAATTTGGCTTTAAATAGTATATTAAATGTAAGGTCAAAGGCTGTTAACAAAGGACGACTAATTTCCGTACGCACTCTTTCCCATGCGCTAACCACTTATCGACTACACAACATATATTTTAATATGATTGTAGATCAGATGTTTGAAGTGTTTCAAACTTTTTGAGTAATCTCAACAAATTGTAAAGAACGACTCGTAAAGATTGGTCCATGCACTTCCCTCCAACTCCACGGACCCTAAACATTGTTCTCTTTTCAGAGGAGCTGCTTCTTGCAAGTCGTCCACCTTTTTCTTACCCCTTCTCCAGGCTCGGACTGGGCCCAATTTAGGGGCCTTGCCATTTCAGCTGTGAGGGGACCCAGGCCTAGGAAAGCCTAGGGGGACAATTCGAGAAGCCTCTAGGGGGGTCCGGGGGCATTCCCTCCCGGAAAATTTTGAAATCTAGAGTCCCTGAAATGGCATTTCTTGCGTTTTGGGGGAAGATTTTATAGAATTCCGGAGATTATAAAACATTAAAATGTCATATAAAACACACAATTTACACAAAATACAACATATTTCAGGACTTGTCAACATTTAGAACAAAACATTTTTAACATTTCAGAACATAAGAATCTATTCCACTTCCGAGGACTTTGACGCAAGTTTTCGATACACTGCCTCGTTATCAACAGCCTTCAGTAAATCAACTGCTATAGAACAAATCATTACTGCTTCCAAAGTGTTACTGTTGATCTGTTGTAAACTATTTTGAGTATTTTTCTTATCACTAATTTCACAAATGCAGAATTAAGAAATTGCTTCAATGCTTTCAATTTGATATTTTATGGGTGTGTCTGGTCAGGGGCCCATTTTGATGTCCCAGAAGGGCCCATGTGCCATGGCACAATGGCACATAGGCCAGTCTGAGCTTGCCCTTCTCTGCACCACGTTTAATTGCTTTCTCCATAATTCCGGAACTCGAAACGTCGGAAGAAACTTCAGCTTCCACTATAAACGCTAGATAATTATTTTATCCTGAGCATGTATTTCCTGATTGATACATAGCCTTTTTTTACTTTTGCAAAGTCAAAAAAATTTAAGGGCCCAAAGGGGGCCCAACAGGCAAGGGGCCCACCGGGCGGTTGCCCGGTAAGCCCGACTGGCCAGTCCGCCCCTGGGCATGGCATAATTGCAGACACACTATAGTTTACTGTACTTTACATATGTACATAAACATAACAAAACACAGCTCCGGCATTGTTTTACTGCACATGGATGGACCAATTTATACATGGGCTATCATTTGCATCTCTATACGCTTCGAAATAACTAAATAAGTCCAACAAATCTATCTAACACGTTTCTTCATGTAAACAATTCATTGGCAATTGTACAGCAAATACATATATTCTCTGCAGAAGCTCGCAATCTGCGTGCGATATATCACAGATTTTAATACAATTCACTTCTTACCTGATTATTTACTCCTTTCAATGGTCTTGACACAACTTGAATATCTTTAGTTTTCTTGTTTCTTCTATATTTTGTAACGATATGCAATTTCCAGGCGGTTTTACATCATATATCCCACCAACAAAACGAAGCACTTCTATCACAAAGACATGCCTCGGCCGCGCGCGACGTCTCAAGAATATCGCAACAAACAAATTAATAAGACCCAAAGTCGAAAAACAAAAAAGAAACGAGCTTAAGTTAACACTTTGGCTTTCCGACAAGCACAAAATAAATACCAGATCGGTTAAGACTAAAAAGTTATTTGAAGCTTTAAATTGTTATATTTTAGCGTCCGGGCTCGTATTTCCAAATTTGCAAAAAGTGCTCACAAAGAATGAAGGCATGATCGCGCGAGAACAAAGATCACCATGGCAATCTTGGTACCACTGTGATCCAACACCGCTGCCAAACGTTTTGCGCATGCGCGACGTCCGAGCTCGACCTCAGAAAAAGAGCGGGAAAACACTGAAATATTTGGAGAGTCCGACACAAAAGTTAAAATTATAAGCATACTACCGAAAAGATAAGGTATGTAATTTGTGCATGGCTTCTTTGTCAATATTGTAACATATTCTGAATTTACCCCTTAATTCGTAATTTTCTTTACCCTTTTTTTAAAACACAAATGAATAGTCGAGTCTGACTTAGTCTTCGCTGTCTGGTTGTTGTCGCCACCGCTTCTCTTGACATTTATTCTAGCGAATTCACGCATGCGCAAACGTTTGGCAGCGGTGTTCTGTGATCCTCTTGTATTCCCCTACCACCCCCTTCAATTTATTCGTCACCAGTCTCCCAAATATGCTGACAATTGCAAAAAAAAATATGCGACTCTCACCTCTGGCGATTTTGATACATTTTGTGCCTAGCGTGAAATCATAAACGTACGTATTTCCACTTTCCACAAACTCTCGCTTCTATTATTGAACAACCTTTATTTATACTGAATAACCCTATCATTCATGTTTATCTAAACTGTTGTTGTTGACAAAACACTACTGGTAATAATTTTAGACTTTCTGATTATCTTTTCACCAGTTATTTTTTTAAAAAATCTAACGAAAATGCAATCGGCAATCTATGGAAATCTACACCTCTATATAAAAAGATTGAAAATCTGAAAGTGGAAGCAATTTGCCAAGCGCAACAATGACGTTATAACCTTTCTCTTTTCCCATCGTTCCCCGCGCACTTTCCTCAAAAAGAAAGATTAATATCTAGACAAAGTTACTTGATACATTGATAAAGCTAGTCTTTGCAGCTTTCTTGTAATTTTTTAGTATTATTATTACAAACTAAAAAGACCTCAGGTAACAAAACACTATATAATATATATATTTATAAAATAGGTTGCGTCTTACGCACGCTGTGATTGGTCAATTACCGTGTTTATATCAGGCTATGTAAACACGGTTGTGATGTCCAAGCACATTTTTTAGCCTTATTTCATAAAAGAAATAGAAAATGGATGCCCTGTGTTTATATAACCTGATGCAAACACTCGAGTGAGTTGGGAGAATTCGAAAGTACTTATGTAAACCCTCGCCTACGGCTCGGGTTCACATAAACTTTCGAATTCTCCCAACTCACCTCGTGTTTGCATCAGGCTATATAAACACGGGCGGCCTTTTTCTATTTCTTAAATATATATATATATATATAGCTTCATTTATAGCATAATTATATATTTGGTGTAGTTAGGAATAAACCAAATAATGCATCACAAATAACGTACTCCATGCTTAATGTTCAAAGTTTATTATGATAGACTTACTCTAGGCTCGACTTCCAACCGTCTCCCGGGTCCCAGTATACATACCTCCCCGGAAAGAGATGGCTAGACGCGTGAGCCACAGAACGTGTCTGTGGCGTTTTGCATAAATTAATTTCACGATATCAAAAACCATAGAAGCGGACAGTGAAATATAAGTGATTTCCCTGATCATGTAGCATGCGATCGCTTGCCTCACCATAGTTAATAGAACATATACATGGTTTGGAAGCTCTATTGTCTTTCAACATGAAGAATGGTCATGTTGAACTGACAATGGAGTTCCTTATATGGAAGTAAATTCTATGGACACGTGACGATGAAGTACCACAACACGTGACGATGAAGCAACTCACTAATTAAACCCGATCGTTGCTATTGGATGACTGCTTCATTATATAGAAAATACAATACCGTGAAATTGCACAAATTTCCATAAACTTGAACAAAAACATAGAACAATTACTTTGGACGAGTTTCCAAACCATGCATATGTTCTATTAACTATGGCCTCACTCATCACTCTATGAACTTAAGGGGTAATTTATGCAATTTTCCCAATTACATATGCCTGCTGAAAATGTGCAGCTACGTTTGTGATTGGTGCAAATCGACAATGGAGTGAATGGACAAGCTCACGAGTCCGAGTACCACAGACTTACTCTAGATTAAGCGGTTTGGGCTCTACTTGTTAGTAGACACATATTTTGCAATTGCATGTATAATATAACATTTCAGTCAAATTAACTTATTTTGGATTGGATAGTTAATAATATCAAAGTTAAGCTTAATTATTTTTACTAGGGGTATTTATAGAAAAAACTACTGCATGTGATATTTTTCCTAAATACTACATGCATAATAGGAAGTTTAGCGTTTCCGCTTTTGTTATAAAGTACATCAGTGGATAAAATGTGAATTCTGATCTTCCAAATTTTGATATTACTTATCTATCAGGAATAGGTAAAATTATTGAAATGTTAAGAAATAAGGAACTTTCGTTGTTTAAGAAATAGTGAAAAATTACACTTTTGATTATTTCAATTTAGCTTACTTAATTTCTCAGACAGTATAAACAATTAAGAAAATATACTTTAAGATATATCATGCATTAAACAAGCTACTATAGGCATCCAAGATACTAACATGCTAATCACATGCTTTTATATTTTATATATTTCTGATGATTAGTTGAATTAACTATATTCATTATTGTATCATGTAATATACAGGAATTTAACATAACCTTCATGACTATGCAATTTATCATTACTCAAGCCAGAATTCAAATCACACTTTGAACAGCTACATTAGATAACTGACGTCAGTGTTTTCTACTCATGCACTGCACCCTTGTTTTCACACTTTAGTAGACTCTTGCAAGATTAGTTTATACCCTACGCGCAAATGGATATATTTGACTTATGGTTGTTACTAATATATATATGCATGACAGTTATAATTAGCATTGAAACATGTCTACTGTTCACCAAGTTCTATATCAGTATCAGATTGTTGTACATCGGAGCCTTTCCAAAACAAAAGACGGTCTGGTGAAGCCAAGATGAGGCGATAAACCCCAGAAGCTAGCAAAGCTCCAAATATGGGTCCAACCCAGTAAATATAATGATCTGACCAATAAGAACCAACAACAGCAGGGCCAAAGCTCCGAGCAGGATTTAACGATCCTCCAGAAATTGTACCGCTGTTAAATACAAACATTAGAGTTTATAATTAAATTTAGTTCGTCTGAAAACAGACAGTGACTTAAAACCAGTGAACTCTATTTTCCATATCTGGAACGCTAACTTCAGTCATTAGCAGGTTTCAAAAGTGAAGTCAGGATTACCGCATCTCACGTCAGATTCAGTCCCCGACGCTAATCTGTTACCTTTAGACCGCGTATACTCGCGTAGGGAACAGTTTGTAGGGAAATTGAAAGCGACGTAATATAGCTGATTTCACTTTCTGCCTCGGAGTTAGCGTTCCAGTTTGAACGTTTAGTTCACTACTTAAAACATGTTTATCAAAGCCTTTACACATGGCTGTGTATATTAACCTATATACGATTATACAAGAAACCAACTTGGGCAACTTACATTGCATAAATCCCGATAGCGACTGAAAAACCAATTGGTATTGGAGCAACAGGAGTTTTGGTCTTGCTATCTACAGCTGTTATTTGAACTGTTAGGACCAATAATGACGTAGCAATTATTTCTGCCAATAAACCGCTGCCAATTTTAACGTCAGTGCCAAGCCCATGTGCTCCGCCATTTATGCTATCGTACACCACTTTTGTAAGAACAGCCTACATGGAACGAAACGAATATTAAACAAATTATCTAGCATACGTCATTTATATTTTTTAGTATAAACCCCGCTGAAATGGCCACCATTTTAATATTTTTGTCCCGCCTACGTACGATACGATTTTTGTATACAATTGTGTTCTAGC
Source organism: Paragorgia papillata (assembly GCA_035771165.1). Taxonomy (NCBI): domain Eukaryota; kingdom Metazoa; phylum Cnidaria; class Anthozoa; order Scleralcyonacea; family Coralliidae; genus Paragorgia; species Paragorgia papillata. The sequence continues at coordinate 1,742,536 of JAWNZC010000014.1, forward strand.
ATTGTCTATTGTTCGCACGCCACACAATTTTCGTTACTGATTTGATGATGAATTCAGTGAACCCATGTGAGCTCTTTATATAACTGGAGTGATATCAGCTAGTCATCGACCAATCTCGTCTCCTCGGTCCAAGGAGCCATCGGCTCTGGCCGGAACCAGAATGGCAAGTCAGAAAAACGTGGACTTCCGAGTGATTTCCGAGAGAACGCACATGAGGATTTAAGCCAATCACAGTACTGCTTTACTTCGTTACTGCCAGAACCAATGGCTCCTTGGTACATGCAGACATGCTGCACAAATTAAAGGACCATAGGCTCTGGGTACGAGGCTGATCATCGACCAGACAACGATTGAAGCCAAACGTGTAGGCCTGAAGTACGTATAGATCGTTTGAAACCACGGCCAGTTAATTTCCAATACCCTTGCCAAAACAAATATGGCAGTCGGGGATTTTTCAACAGTGTTTGTGGCTGTTGATTCATGCCTCGCTAATTAGGGTTTAGGTTAGGGTTAAAATTGGAGTTAGAATTGGGGTTAGGGTTTAGGGTTGGGGTTTAGGGTTGGGGTTTAGGGTTGGGGTTTAGGGTTGGGGTTTAGGGTTAGTTTCTAACAGCGAGACACGAATCAACAACCGTGTGTGCAAACGGAAAAATCAACAAGAACAAATCTCAAACTGTCTCGAACTAAGCTAATTTAATAGGCCTTACTACACATGTATAAAAGAATATTAAATTGCAGCATTTATGAGTTAAAATTGACCACATTCTATTTGTAGTAATAATTATATTGGTCCACAAACTGCTTGCACGTATTTCATTTTTTTAAAAGAAATCTGTCAAGTGCTCCAGGAAAACGTTGAATTTTGACGTTGGCGGAGGTAATGATTTTTATCAACAGTGTCCATCCTTAGATGCAACCGACGATAAAAACAACAGCCAGAGTATAAGAACCCCCAATAATTTATTGTACGTATGTGGATATATTATAATTTAAGTTTAATTTGACACATAGATAAACTTACCCGTGCTAGTGCTGCCCCAACAATGGATCCCAACAACTGTGAAATGACATAACATAAAGCAAGAACTGGACTAATTGCTCCAGCACATAACACTCCAAATGTCACCGCAGGATTGATATGACCTCCACTATATTATACATAAGAAAAATTAGTCAAAAAGATTAAAAAAAGCTAGGTTATCATGTAAAAGAGAAACATAAGATTTAAAAAGGTATTCTATTTAAAGTGCTTATATAAACCCAAATATGATATTACTGCATATGGATTCTATTTAATGTGTATAGTTGAATGCCAAAATATTTTTTGATTTGAACTTTTATTTGTTATATTGAGGTTTGTGTTTCCAAGATGGTAATGAGGATGACGTCTATATGTAGGCATAATTTGCATACACAGTGTTCCGTTACAGCAGACATATTACCCAATTCACATGTTAATGGAATACTTGAATAGTATATTCTATATTTTATCATTTTTTTCATTAAAATTCAAGCGGTTTAACATATAACAAAAGAAAAAGACACACACAAATGCCTACATGGACGTCATCCTTATTACCATTTTGGAAATACAAACATCAATATAACAACAAATAAAAGTTCAAATCAAAAAATATTTTGGCATTCAACTATTCACGTTACATAGAATCAGTAATATGTTATTTGAATTTATAGGCACTTTAAAAAAGGTAACTCGACTGAAACATATGTTTCTGAGAAGTATGTATGACGTACCCAGTGACGAAACATCAAATAAAAATAGTTCTCCAAGAATTTAATAAAATTGTTGTATTAAAACCTCTGAAGAATTCCAAACTGATTAGAATTTTAATAGATTGATGTATACACCTCTGAAAAACTTTAGTAGGTTGATGTACACTAGTGAAAAATTTTAATATATTTATATCCACTCTCTTCAAAAATATTTAATAGCTTTATACACACCACTGTAAAATTTTAATAGTTGATGCACGCCCCTGAAGAATTTTAATAGGATTGATGCGTACAAATGAAAAAATTTAAATTGATGCTCATGCAACTCTGAAAAATTCCATATAGTTAAGAAAACCTTGAAGAATTTACCCTTTAGAAAGAGTATAAAATTCCATATATAGTTAAGAAAACCTTGAAGAATTTATCCTTTAGAGTATAAACCCCTGAAGAATTCCACATTCTTAGGGGGTGTTTATATGGAGGAGGGCCGGCCCCCATCCTCTTTGCCGAGATCCCGCCTCTCAGCGTAATTCCTTCTAAAAATTTGTTTGCGTTTACATGACAAGAGGGCCAACACTCCTAGACGAGATCTCGCTATTGACAACCCGGGCTCTCGCCTAGGAGGAAATTTCCATGTGAACGCACTCAAGAGGGCTGGAGGGCTAGCAAATCGAAGCTCAGTATACATGATAAAGTTCGCCTTTATTGATTTTTTTTGGTCAACTTTTTACATTACAAGTTGTGTTTGTTATAAATTCAAATCGTGTTTGCGAAAACATGATTTCGGGCTTCGTGGGAAAGCTGCACCGGTTGGCAAACAAGCCAACGCGCGGTGAAAATCCGGCCCTCTTACTAGGGCTAGCCTTACCATAAACGCTCATGTAAACACGAGGTAAATTCCAGTCCTTTTACTAGTGCTAGCCCTACCAAGAGGGTTGGCATAAACACCCCCTTAATATATATCACGAATATCCCGAAAATCGGTGCTATAACCTATATACAGCACTCACTTGCCAATTGCTTACGTCAAATTAATATCCCAATTAACATGCCTCAGGCTAGGCCCTAGTCTCCCTCGCAGTCGTTGTTAGGGTCGGTCCCAAACTCGCTCCCCACCAACGGCTGTTCGAGCAACACATTCCATTCCGGCATCTGACCAATCAGAGCAAGCCTTCCAAAATCTGGAAAGCCGACCTTCACCTTGGCATGTCCTTGCCTTTGTCCTTCACCTTGGTATTTTATGGCGAGTTAGTTGGTGTAAAGAAAGTGTGTGATTTACGTTTAAAATAAAAGATCTTAATCTCTATCAACGGAAAGCAGTTGTGTATACTGATGGGAATACTGATGTTTGTAAACTTTCCTACGGAGTGTGGTAAATCGCTGATTTACCAAGCGCCGATACAATCTCAAAGGTTTCTGGCCATGCTATTGTGGTGATTTCTCCGCTTGTGAAGTTTTTAATATGCAAGAACAAGTCATTCACCTATATACGAAGTCTTGCATGGGATTTCTTCGGTTAGCTTGAGCAACAATGAAGAAAACAAATTAAAATACGTGGAAGAAAAAATATTCTCGATCGGTAGTTTATGCACACCTGAAGCACTATAAAAGAACGTCTCCGAAGGAGATTACCTGGACCTGCTACATTTCGCAAACACTTTTCAAAAGTTTTCGCACGGATTTATTTATATGAGCGGCAAGAACATAATTAAAATACCAGTCTTCGTAAATTTCGTGAACTTCTAAGCTAAACTACTCGAAATATCAACTTTCTTTTATTTCGCTGACGCTCATAACTTCAACGCTTGTTTATCTGCATATGGTGAAAGAGCTCTTTCACCATATGCAGATAAACAAGCGTTGAAGTTATGAGCGTCAGCGAAATAACTAGGATAATCGAAATAGCACTCTTCAAAAATTCGGTGAAGTTCTAAGCTATACTTCTGAAAATATTCGTGATTTCAAGTGCCGTGAAGTGCGCAGATAATTTTCAAACTTCGGAAATGTAATGTCAACACGGCCAACAATATTTCTCACCCACACACTTCACATTGACTTCCCTTTGTTTGCATGGGCAGAAAGAACATAGTCAAAACATTATTCTTCGTAAATTTTGTAATGTTCTAAGCTAAACTTTTCGAAATATTAGCTTTCGATTAAACAAGTTTTACACAACAACCCTTGCCTCGTCGCTCGGCAAAAGGCTGGCGTTTAATTTTAGCAGTGATCAATGCTGTAATCTCATGCATTGGTTCATTGTACAAAGGGAATGGAATGTATTGCTCGGGACCGACCCTAACAACGGCTGCGAGGGAGACTATAGCTACGCCCTCGGTTTAAAAACAACTAATTGACTTCGGTTGGTTCAATAACCCTTCCTTATATTAACACCCACCCCTCATAACTATAGGCTAAAACCCTAAAGAATTCCAAACATTATACTGAATTATAGGCAAGCCCGAATAATCCCACACTCTAATGAGCTCCTGTTTATATGTAGAAACCTTTCATACAGTATAAACACATTCCCTCAGCCAAGTTGAACCCTTTAAGAACTGTAACTTGTAATATAAGGCCTTCGATATGTATAAGGGATGTCTGAGAGTTGTCCCTTTGACGAGTAAAATCATGCATGCGATTATTAAAAAGGGTCCGTTTTTGGCCATCAGACAGGAATGGTGAACGACAAGTTTTCTATTTGCGTATTGATTCTAATATTAAAACATCACCTTACAGGTGCCAGTCGATAACATTATAAGTAATAGACGCGAATATTTTAACTTACTTATCAAATTGTAAGTGTAAATGATGAACACTTTGTTTAAGAGTCGTAGAAAAGGTTAAATAAGATAATTTTAACTCAGAAAAAGCTGAAGTGCCTATTTAAACTTTGATAAAACATTGATGTTTTATTAATCAAAAATGTTTTATCCGTATTTAAAGATGCTGATTAACATTAATTTCTTTTGAATTTTCGTCATGAATTATTAATGAATTTGATAATTATAATTATAAACACGGTATGTACGTTCCGTAACGACTAGAACGTCACTCTTCCCGATTTGTTTATATCAAATAAAATTATAATTACGGCTGAACGATTTCAATATTTGAAACCTCGATAACCAGATAAGGAAAAGCGAACGGTAAGTTTTAAAAGAGAAAAATAGATAATTTTACACTGATGTACATGCAGTGGACTTAACACACTGGAGGAACGAAACTTATATTTAAACAAAAAGTTTTAAATTAAGGCATATAAACACAATACCTTATTCCTCCTGCCACAAAAGCTAACACCATTATGGCAAGTCCATGAACAAAAGGTATGAATGATGCCACTCCTCCGACACTACACACTCCAATAAAGACAAAAATGAGCACGATAAAAAACTCTGCAAAACAAGGTCGAATGTACTTCATGAACACCGAACATTTCTTCTTCTGTGGTCGACTTGGCTTTTTTCTTATTTCGCCGTTTTCTCGATATTTATCACTTTGTTGATTACTTTCGTTCATCGTACTCTTTAAAATGTATTTATGCTGCAATCAAAAACGGATTGAAAGGATTAATAACAAGCAAAGCTATACAGCATTCAGTATAAACTACTGCTCAAATCTGAAAATATCAAGCAAAGTATAAAATTGTATATCGGTCGCTTTTTCTATGTTTTTAATTATTCGCTAGACTCAAAAAAGAAACTAAGATAGATTGAAAAGATAGTACATATACTTTCCTTTACTTTCCTTTTAAATTTCAGTAACTTGAACTAACCATAAAACTGCAACCAGTCAAAGTTGTTTATTACGTACACGTAGCAAAAAAATCTTATCTTGCAACGGTCATTGCTGACGCCAGCAAGCGCTCGTGTCAATTACAAATTTCCTGAAAATTCCATTGGTATTTGCAGTCATTCATATTATAGTAATTGGTAATGAGTGCTTAGAACACGTTTAAAATCGCTTTCTTGCGTTTATTCAAAACCACAATTTTTTTCTCTCTTCAGCTGGCTAGTATTTAGTTTTTGCTAAAACTTTAATTATCATAGAATCTTCGACCAACTTTCAATATCCAGCCATATATATTCAAACAAAAAAATACTCCGGCCTTCTCTAATAATCATACATTCATATCACACTTGCCGTACTAGGACTACATAGAAAGATGTAATTTCAAAATTGCACGCTTTTCGACACATTCACTAAACAAAAAGATTTGTTATAAATACCTGTCAGACGTTTGATAAATCCAACTCTGTATAGTCTTTACGCGTTCAAGCTTGTCTTGAATCCAAGCACTGTATTCGAATATTGAGAATTGAAGACGTTTGCAGTTATATATATATATAGTCAGCAAGCAAAGCATACAATAATATTTGGTTACCTGGTTTCAAAGGTAAATAGACGAGCCCAGAATATAACGGTCGTAGTTACGGTATAAGTATTAACACATTTACACCTGTTGCGGTAAACCAAATATTTTGAAGGCTCTTATCTAAACCGGATGTTCGTTTCCCTGGAATATTGCAATATTGGAATTCGCAGGTTGCTCAAAAGTTCCACTTAAAATGTTGAATTTCGCGTAATGAGATGTTCAAGTTTAACTTGATTATATTAACTTTGACTAGATAATCAAATTATGTGAAGTTCGATGTTTGAAACGGGTCTTTTGAGCAACCTGCGAATTGCAATATTGCTGAATTTTTCGGGAAACGAACACCCGGTTTGGCTGTAAGTAATAACCCTTGTGTTGGTAAGTGTTGGAGTTACTGGTTTGTATAACCTGACGCATAGCGCAGCTAGAGTGGAAGGGGAGAAGCCGGCCCCTTATAAAATTCTCGTGGGGAGAATTAAGCCCCCGAAGTTCAGAGTTGACCCAAATTTCAAAAATCTTCCAGGGAGGCATGACAAATTTTATTAGCCTCCAAAGTAATAAAACTCAACGCTTATGACTTGAGAGAAAAGACAAAGTGTTTGCATCAAGTTATATATAGAGTGTCGATTTTATATTTCGTTTTTTTGAAAAAAAAAGACTAAGAAATGTACCGAGACGTCACAACTGTGTTTGCATATAATAAAAGTAGAAGGTTTGATATACTGCCGAAACAGAGAACGTAGGAGTCTAACGTTTCGAGCGAAGGCCCTTCGTCAGAGAAGAAGTTTGCATATAGCCTGACACAAACCCAGCACAACCTCTTTTATAAAGACTATGTATCAATCAATCAATCAATCAAATCATGCAGTCAATCAAATTTTATTCACCAGCATAAAATATATACAAGTTATAAAGAAGAACACATACAACTGGCAAGGTAGCCCAAAAAAAGAAACCAACAGGCTTATTAGGATTTGGGCTCTCTTATTGCATAATTTAAAGTATTAATATAGAGTATATAATAAAGTATAAATGATATTATTATGTGATAGCGACAAGAAAGATTTTAGACAAGAAAACAGATTTTTGACACTGGTATCAGAATCCGAATGTTTGTTAGAAAAAATGTTTAGTAAAAAGGACTGTTCAAGTAGAGTTAAGAAGATAATGCTTTAATTTAGATTGAAAGCAAGTAACAGTTTGAAGCATTACGAATATCTTGGCTAAGTGTATTAAAAAACTTCGGACCCTGATAATTAACTGAAAATTGTCTAGTTTTTGTTCTACAAAAGGGTAAGTAAAACAAATTAGAATTCCGTGTATTGTAGTTGTGAACCTGATTCGTACGTACTACGTAGTAATGAATCATCAAAGCTTCGAGGGAACAGATTATTTTGGTATGAGTACATAAATTTTCCTAGGTGTAATATAAATAGATTTTTTCAAATTTAAGACTGATTTTAAGCTCTTTAAAATTGGATCCGTGTGTGCATCAAATGCTTCCTTGCTAACCATTCTAATTACACGCTTCTGAAGTAAAACAATACGGTTGAAATTCGTTGGGTAAGTAGAGCCCCAGACAATAGTACAAAAAACTTGATTTGTATATAATACCTATTGATTTTGATATTTTTCTGGCAACACGTGAAATATGAGGTTTCCAAGATATGTGCTCATCTAAAATTAACACCAAGAAAAACAACCTCCTTGACCATATCTATTTTGTGGCCATTTAACATCAACAAATCAATGTTATGCCTTTTGTCTTGATTTAAAAACCATATAGTTAGATTTCTTTATATTTATTGAAAGCATATTGGCCTTAAACCACTCAGATAACTTATCCATTTCATTATTAATTATAATCATTAAACAGGACGGGTCTTTGTGAGAATAAAATAGGTTTGTGCCATCGGCAAATAAAATTAAGTCAAACATATTAGAAACATTAGGAAGGTCGTTGATATATAATAAAAACAGGAGTGGACCAAGAATAGAACCTTGAGGCACTCCACACTGAATAGTTTTAAAAGTGGAATAGGTATCATTATATTGAACATATTGCAATTTATATTATAGAAATCATTTTTCATCCAATCAAGAGCTACTCCTCGATGCCGTAATATTCAAGTTTATCAAACAGAATTTCATGGTTGACAGTATCGAAAGCTTTAGAAAGATCAAGAAAATACCAACTGTAAATTCTTTTCGATCAATGGCTGATGTAATTTTGTCATATAAATGCAAAGAAGTTGAGTGATTTTTCCTAAAACCGTATCGGTTATCAAAAAGAATATTAGATTTGTTTATATAATCAATTAAGCGATTGTATATAATTCTTTCTAATAATTTAGAAAAAATAGGTAAAACCAACACAGGTCTGTATAGTTAGAAAAAGATCTGTGATCTCCAGATTTAAATAACGGTATAAACTCGTGCTATTTTCATTTGATCATATGAGTAAGAGGTTTAGAAATAAAATCAATGGAATGTTTAACGGCAAACATAACGGCATATATGCATGATATGACATATAGCTCACTACAATGCCAACTGGAAATTTAGACGACAAGCAACAATTATAACAAACCAAGTTGGAGAGTAGAATTAGGCCTGTACGATTAAACACTCTAGTTGAGACGTTAATTTAAAATGGAATCGTGTTAGCCTAACGTTACTAAGACTAACTAAAGCTAACATGCATGATTATTTTCTTTCCTCTAACAATTACATGTAATCTTTATAGTGTATACATATTGTGTAATAAACAGTGTGACAAGTGCATGGTTATCACTGATCATCAGTATCACACTGTTCATCGCATACTATATATGGAGTATTTTGATTTCTTACTCTTGAAGTTTTTTCTCTGTACATTAAATAAAAAAACAAAAAAAACAAATACTTTCATTGCAGACGAGTCATGAAATAAGATGGTGATCAATTAAGCTTTACTTGCGATAATATTTTTTTTACTACACTCGTGACAATTGATTAACCCTTAGCCCCGTTTACACTAGAGCACATTGTTATTCATCCTCATGGGAATAAAAAACAACGCGAATCCGGATATTTTTGCTCTTGTGTAAACGGGGCCTTAGTAACCCTTCTACTTAGACCCCGTTTACACTGGAGCAAACGTATCCGGATTCACATTGGTTTTTATTCCCATGAGGATGAAAAACAATGTGAATCCGGATACTTTTGCTCTAGTGTAAACGGGGCCTTAATTACTTTGGCACTTAATTTTCCCCGCTATAGCTACGGCAATATATAGCTCAACCATTCAAGGTCGGATTTTTTGCTGGACTATATTATTCGTGTAATTGCGAAAAAATTGTTTAGCTAGCTCGACTGTTCAAGGGTCTTCAAGGTCAGATTTTTGCTTAAACTCGTCGCAATCGACCCAATTATACCCATGCATGTAGGTATATATAACTCATATAATACATTCACTCAAACACTATAGGATGGAATCTACTGATATACAACAACCCGACTTGTTACCTAATTGTAATGTTAAGTATTGAACTGACTTATGTCGCAATGTCATTATATATATATATATATATATATATATATATATATAGCGTAGGAGACTTTAATCGGACATATACGCTTGCATGTTGCATGTATAGCCTATTTAGGAGTATAAGGACATCAAGCCGGATCTGATTGTATCCTGCCGACGGCCGACAATTAGCATTGCTCATTGTTTTTCAATTACCGCATGAGAAAGTGATATAGTGTATACCAAAGGGGCGCCTTTTCCAAGTTTTGCATGAGTGTTGATTTTACCTTATATAGCCGTTGGTATTTCCTTCTCAGTTCTGTTTAAATTCCTAGGCCTACTCCTTACTGCTTGTTATCTGCTTCCAGTATTCGCCTCACCCATTGCAGCTGTATCGGTTGTAATACGTTAAATTATAAAATAACTTTCATTGTCTGGACTGCCTGCATCAAGAGTATGAAAAACGGTCAGTTTGATGTCGACAAACTTTCCAAACTTCCTAACTTTAAAAAGACAAAACTTAGTTTTTTGCTTATTTTGTAATAATAAAAGAAATAAAACATGCACGCATGTCAGAATTGCCAACTAGGTAAATCCCAGGTAAAGACATTTAATACTGTATGTTCTGCATGGTAAGAGTTTAGCTACCAGAAATAAACTTAATTGGTAATGAAAATCTTGACATATCAAGTTTTAAAAGCAGATCTGGATAGGAGTTTTGCAAAGAATTTTTCAAACCGAAAATATATGTTTGCGTCCACAAATTGTAATAGGGAAAATTTGTGCAGGTCACCACGTTTATTTACTTTACTATTCATTTTTCAACAATAATAATAAACGTGCATATGTTATGGTGGATTCTCGTCATTACAGTAAGTTCCCAAGTCGCTGGCCGCGTTAATTTCAGGATTAGCGTTCATCCCGCGGTCGCCAATTTTGGGTAGCCGTTACTTTCAGGCCGCTATTTTCAGGTAGCAAAAATGTGTTAGTATGACAGCTAGATGATGCAAATACGATGAATTAGTACCACACATGCCTATTTGGCGAGTTTCGTTCTGTTTAGTTTTACAAGGACACGAATTTGAACTGCATGTGTAGATATTAAAACCTTATATATTACATGCATTCATGCATATACACGTGTTTATATATACCGTTGCAGAGGCTCTAAGGGTTTGTGGCTTGAGAAATCATGTCAGTCCAATTACTGTTTGGTAAGCATCTTTTCCGGACAAAAAGTTATATCGGTTAAATGCAACGCGTTATACTTTCGGTTAATCGTTCCTTTTGGGTATGCATGACCGTTACTTTCGGGGGGACGCTCTTTTGGGAACTCTATAAGGTATTTCAATATCTCTCAAGGTCAAATTCTCCAAAGTCATTCAAGGTAAACACGATGCGCCTACAAACGACCCCAAGGTCAACCAAGGTTATGCCAAGGTATTCTTGTTTCTTTATCTTTGTTCATCCAAAATGGCTATTACTATACGAAACTCGCTCAAACGTCAAACGACCAGTAATATCAATAGGGCTAACGGAGAATTTCCCAACGCCCCACATCTTGATCGGCCCAAAAAATGACTGAATAAAAACTGTGAATCAAAAAGATGTTTGTTTCATACGTGTGATTTGATTGGTGCAAGGGATTTCGAAAACTTTTTTGTGGCGCTTGACTAATAGTTTATAATGCATTTCACTTCAATATTATTATTCATATGTCTGCGCCCTGCGGGTAATCATGACAATTAAATAAAGGAAAATAAAAAAAAGTATTATATATTTTTTAATTATATAAAATAGCATGGTCAACACTCGAAAATAAATTTCATATTTCCGCACATTCATGCATGCATGTATTATTTTCTATATAGACCACTTTCATAATGGCGACTAATTTGAATCAGAGCCCATGCAGTGATTTGAATATACTTTTATGCATGTAGATCTTAATAAGCCTTTCTTGCCTCAGTTGTGTGTCTGTTATTCAAAAAAAAATATACGAGGCCAGAAAGGCTAATTTAGATGCATGTAAAAGAATATTTAAAGTCGTGGTCATTATGAAATTGCCAGAGACGAGAGATTACTATATATAATTCGACTTCAACAATTTGCGATCGTGTCATGCATCATTTACATTTTCAAGTTCAAAACTTTGATCAACTCACGCTTGGACTGCCCATGGTATGGACGCCCCACACATTACACAATTATTAATGTTTTAAAAATATAAATTTTATGTCAGCCACAAGTTGACTATTAAAGCACCAACAATAACAATAATTTGTATTTACTATAGTAGAAAATACGTTCTCGGAGTTTTAGGTAACCTCGTCCCCAGATCTCGCGCACCTGCCTCCTCCACAGGCTCTTATATTAAGAAAATTATTTCTAAGTTATAAATCTCTTTGTTTGAGCGAAGCTTGCGATCGCAATTGTGAAGCAAGTAGGTGCCAGGGAACTATAGTCTAGAGCAAGCAAAGCGACTGGGTACGCAAATTATATCACTCGTTCCGGTTGTCTAGTAGGCTCGCTGTGTAGATTTACGATAATTTACATTTACATATCAGTCAAAATACATGTAAATCGGTTTCATTATTTAACTTTTAAGAAATAGAAAATGGCCGCCCGTGTTTATATAGCCTGATGCAAACACGAGAGTGAGTTGGGAGAATTCGAAAGTTTATGTGAACCCGAGCCGTAGGCGAGGGTTTACATAAGTACTTTCGAATTCTCCCAACTCACTCGAGTGTTTGCATCAGGTTATATAAACACAGGGCATCCATTTTCTATTTCTTTTATGAAATAAGGCTAAAAAATGTGCCGTGACATCACAACCGTGTTTACATAGCCTGATATAAACACGGTAATTGACCAATTACAGCGTGCGTAAGACGCAACCTATTTTCTAATACATCATTCAACCGCTACCAATATAATATACGGGGAATCAGCGTATATAATTATGAAAATAATAATAATTTAGTATTAGTCCCACATTTTATATTCTAAGTGGCGTGCCATAAATAGCCGTTCTGATCATCATTTGTATCTTCATCAGTTGGCATCTTCATCTTGTATGAGGACGCTACCAGCGTACCTTACTCACGATAGTTGAAGGTCGTCAGGTCGTCTCGTTACCGCTTTCCATCTTGCTCTGTCTCCGCACATCTCCAAATCAATCGACTTTCCATCTTCCTTGATGCAGGCCTTCCACCTCTGTCTCGGTCTTTCTCGCGGCCTTTTTCCCTCTTCTCCTCTGTCTGCTGCCCACTTAATCAATTCATCGTCCTCACGCCTTCGTACATGACCGTACCATCTCATTCTGCTTTCTTGCACATTATCTCTCATCTGCACCACCCACAACATCCCTTCGCACCTCTTCGTTCTTCACTCTGTCCCTCCTGCTGACCCCTCTTATCGCCCTCAACCATTTCATCTCCGCAACTTCCACGTCTCATGCAGATCCATAGAGGGCTGCAGGTCTAATCTTGTAGATCTGTTTCTTCAGTCTTACAGGCATCCCTCTGTCATACATGACCCCGCAGACGTTGTTCCACGCTGCACCTATTCCCTGCACCCTTGCTCGTATTTCCCGATCCAGACCTCCTTGCTCTTGGACCCAGCTCCCAAGGACCAATTAGGTATTTAATTCAGTGCCTGGCCCTTTATAGCGATGGATATCCTCGGTGCTGGTTCCGTACGCGTTACTACCATAACCTCCGTCTTAGACTGGCTCATCTTCAAACCATGGCTGCGCAGTTCTTCGTTCCGGCATTTGTTAGTGGTCCTTCGTATATGCACCTCTTTCCACTTCGGCATAAACAATAATTTTTTTAGTCATATATGATTAAATGCTATCCCAAACACTACGTGCGTGATCTTTACGTAATTTTTCGCTTTAACTTTGCTTCTTCAGAGTAATTTAATTGTTCGCTTTAACTTGGCTTCTTCAGTGTGAAGAAGGAAAGTTAAAGCGAACAATTAAATTACGCGAAGTTCACGTAACAATGAAGGTGGAAAGTTAAGCGAAGTTCTTCTTTCGCGCCAAAGACAAATGATTTAGAGTTGTAAATACCGTCAGGTTGTTCAAAGCGTGTGACGTATATACATTATCTTCACTGTCGATGGCCAATGGAAGTATCAAGAAACCACTTAAGCTTGTGCGTCTTCACCTTCACTGTTAATAACATTGAAACTACCGCTGACCCTGCTCTGTATGATAATCTTACTTTTGCTGTTTACAACCGAACTCGATCCATATCCTGGATGGTAAACACAGTGAACTCGATGTAAGTTAAAATGTGATACCTGGAACGCTAACGTCCAGTCATTCGGGGGGCAAAAAGTGAGGCAAAAAGTTCCAGGCCCTTGCGCGGTTTGCAGGTAGATTTCAGTCTCCCACAAAATGTTTTTTTACACGATCACCGGTCTTGAGCGAACCGCGAAGGCTCGAAAAGGTTTGAAAAATTGTTTATTGAATCATTTTATCACGCTTTGCTAAACGTGCATTTTAAATTTTGATTGGTTGTGCTATGCTGCCGAACTAATTATGCAGTAATTGTTTATTTGTTGCTATAGTAAAAGTCATTGTCTTTTCAAAACGTGCACGAAGTTTGTCAGTCAAGAAATTAAATCAAACTTTTCGTTATAATATAAACCATATATTATTATTATTAAAGTATATTAGAGTTTCGTTACTCCAAAGAGGATACAAAAAATCAACACAAACTTAGTACAGAATATGCCGTTAGTGCCAGTTTCATGTGTCGTTTTGTTTAAAAAGCATTCCGCATTCGTACCGAAAACAACAACTAGCCATGAGTAAACGTGAAAAATAAACAATCTAGTTGTCAGGTATTTCTTAAAATATCATTAGTTACAAAAGGCCGTTTAACAAAACCGAACAAGAAATTAAAGGAGCAGAAATAAGAAAATGACATTAGATGTATATTATGAAATATCAAGTATCAATACGTCTTCAAACTCGTACAAGAATAGCTTTCTCACTCTTGTTCTCACCTTTTCAGCTGACCGTTTTCTCAGCCTATTTTCATCCCTAGCTCAATTTACTGTATAGTTTTGGACTGCTATACAATAAATAAAACAACAACAGCACTGCACAACAATGGAAAACCATTAAATGCACGTTTAGTCTGATAAATAATTTTTTCAAACCTTTTTTCGAGCCTTCGCAGTTCGCTCAAGACGGGCGGCCGTGTAAAAAACATTTTGTGGGAGACTGAAACCTACCTGCAAACCGCGCAGGGGCCTGGAACTTTTTGCCTCACTTTTCGGTTCTTCGTTAGCGTTCCAGGTATCAGATATTAACTTACATCGAGTTCACTGGGTAAACATTACATGTAAGTTGATTGAGCACTCGCACACTATATGCTCTTTCATTTTCATTAAAATATCGCTTTTTTCACAAAATGGCTGCTATAAAGTTCCTTATTACCAAGTTCTATCTTTGGTCAGTCGAAGAGAGCCAGTGGTCTAGTAAACCTTTTATTTCGAACCTAAATACAAAGTTGATCAAAGTCATAGATATTACCTTCTCAATTTGTTGCGTTTTATTAAAGCGAGATTTCATTCCTCCATTCACGTAAACAGATAATTTTTCTCGAATGGCCGTCATGGGATGAAGTTCTTCAGGTACACGTTGCAATCACTAGCTGCTGCCTCTATAGATGCTCCGGACATTCAAGAATTCCGCTTGTCATTCGAAGTTTGGTTACAACTATAATTCTATCGTCTGTATACTCAGTGCTTCGTTATTAAAAAGTTCGTGTTGCTTCTTTACGTGAAACTGCCTTGGCAGACGCCAAATTCTCCTCCAAAGTGATTTTCAATCTTCGGATTGTGTGTGCAAGTTCCAACCACAAAGCTAAAAGCTTCGTTAAAGACAGAATGGTAACCGTACGCTCCGTCGGTTTGACAGCTCTCTTTTGGTTGTTCTTGTACAGAAGTAGGCTCATAATTAGACAAGTTAGTATCGACGGACAGATTAGACGGCAGACTCTTTTTTTGAGGAAACTGATGCTGACGTATAATTACATTTATAAGGAAAACTCTTCCATGGTTTAATTTTCTATAGGGTTTCCTAATAATGAAGTTTTGGTAATTAACTGTAGCATTTTCAAATGTAAATTAGAAACAGGTTCTAGTTTTAACATTTAAAAATTCTGCAGTTAAAAACTTAATAGTGTTTGTTGCAGAATAAATCTGAAGGCTATCTTTGGCCAGTCGAAGAGTTCCAGTGGTGTTTTGATAAAATCGCACCTGAATGCAAAGGTGATCAAACTGTCACAGATGTTATACCTTTGCCATCCGTTGCGTTTCATTAAAGCAAGATTTCATTCCATTCACGTAAACAGATAATATTTCTCGAATGGCTGGCATAGCATGAAGTTCTTCAAGGTATACAACTTGCAGTCATTAGCGGCTGCCTCTGGATGCTTCAAGTCATTCGAAATTTGGTTGCAACAATTCTATATCGTCTGCATGTACCAGTGCTTTGTTCTTAAAAAGCTTTTGTTGCTTCTTTATACGTGAAACTTTAAACGATGCCTTGGCAGATGCCAAACTTTCCTCCGAAGTAATTTTTAATCTTCGAATTGCGTGTGCCAGTTTCAACCGCAAGGCCAAAATTAAGCTTCGTTAAAGACAGCAGGACACCGTACGTTCCTTCGGCTTGATTATTCTCTTCTGGTTGTTCTTGTACAAAAGTATATAGGTTCATCATTGGGCAAGTGAGTATCGACCAGTGACGGACAGATTTAGACGACAGACTCCTTCCTTGAGAACACTAATGCTGCTCAGAATGTTTTTACGGGCAAACCATCACATCAAGCTTGAATTTGATGTTGTTCAATATATAGACAAAAAAAGTCGCAAATTGATTGTTAGAGAATTCAATTCTCTTGCAAACCATTTGCGATATTTTCGGTCTGTCTTTCAAGTTTGTTGGCCGGCAGTATAGTCAGAAGCTTTGTTCCACAGCATACCAAGTGTGGCGTTAAGAAAATTGATAATAACTGAAGATATCTTAACTGTGAGAGCATATAGCGATACCTTGAGCTGACTAAATGAATTTCTGTGAAAAACTGTAAAGTTCTGTGATTTAGATATTCAACGGTATTTAATTAGTAGGTGTACAGTAAGTGTAATTTCAATTAATTAAGTCAATTTTTTTTGTGTTAAACATCAAACCTCAAATTTTCTGGAAAAATTTCTGGAAAAAATTGGATCCAAAAAATTTCCTGGGAACGCACCGATACTTTTTCCACCTCTAGATTTTGCCTACTTTATGGGACGGGTGGCGGTGACTATTATTATACGGTGTATACCATTTATACGCTAAAGATCTAATGGGCTTATTGTAGCTCGAAATTCCGATAAAGACCTACCTAATATGAACGAGTTTTCTGATTGGCTATATATAAGTAACCAATCACATTGTCACTTATCAATTCGTTCCCATACTAGGGTTGGGAAGGAAGGTGATGACCCCGAAATTACGTAATTCCGTTTGTAGGGTAGCAGTTCTCCGTTTTAGCTTGCCTTTATTATACATCGCAACACACTGCTTACACAGCCATTTGGATTGGCGATGTTTATTCGTGCAAAAAACATTTTGGGGTTAGTGGCACTTTAAAACCAAGTTTAGCTACTGTACTATAGGCAAACTGGTGATATACCTTTTGATATCAGAATTTGAGAATATAAAGAACATGAATATGTTATATTTAAAGACAACAATGATGTCTTTGCTTGTCGAAAATCATGTCCATAATAAATACATTAAGTTTCAAATATAATTAATATGTTTTAAAACGTTTGTCACCAAGGCAAGAAATTTATGTTTTTAATAGCCCAGATATTAAACATAAATTTCAATGCAGATTAAACGCCAAACCTGATCCAAAACACTTTTTGGATCAGGTTTGGCGTTTAATCTGTGTTTCTTTGTACATATATAAATATCATGTACCACAAGAGATCTCAAAATTCAATCATCACACGGTTCTAAAACATACCCTGTCTCCTCCTCTCATCGCGGCTCCAATAACAGCTGGTATAGAGCATCCAGAATTTCACATTACAACATTAAAGCTCATACAGGTCGTTCTGTCCATGTGTCCAATCATGTCTTTTATGTTTTGGGCGACTTTTCCAACTTGAAATTATTTATAACGATTACAGATAAGAAAAGTTCTCCGCTGGTATAGAGCATCCAGAATTTCACATTACAACATTAAAGCTCATACAGGTCGTTCTGTTCATGTGTCCAATCTTGTCTTTTATGTTTTGGGCGACTTTTCCAACTTGAAATTATTCATAACGATTACAGATAAGAAAAGTTCTCCAGCAGGTATTGAGGATTCCATGTCAGTTCGAATAAATCTTTCTAGTTTTCTTCTGGCTTTTCATTATGTCTGTGTTTCTTTTTATGGCCTGGGCAGTAAGCATTGGGACCTTCACCATCGTCTGACTCACTTTCTGATGACGATTCTCCAAACATACGAGGTTTTTCATAGACACAGCAACCTGAGACAAAGATAAGCAAGAAGGCAAAGCAGAGAGAATATTTGCTCAACTTTAGACATCATGTTACCGTGAACCTTAGCGCATCCGCCCATTCCACCGCGGTCGCAGATACCTTAAGCCCCGCATCAAATTTAAAGCTTATAAAATTTGTGATTACACTGTCAAATAATTTTCGGTTTTAATGAGTAAACGATTTTCCCACTATCCCATGCACGAACGTTGTACTCATGATCGCTATTCACAAACTCAGTTATCCCAAAGTAATTTTTGACTTCTTCATTTGATTCCTTCCAGGGAATCCTAATACATTTGAAGGGCTAAAAAACAGTGTTTTTTATTTTATGTTTTTTTTGCCATATTAGTCGAGAATATGTCATCTTTTATCTTACTCAGTGCCAAGATGGCAGTGGCCGCAAACTCATAAACATGGTGAAAAATCGCACTGTAATCTTTATGTTGAGTGACATTTTGTAATAGCAACTAAAGCAAACACAATACAGGCAGTCAGCCACGACCAGAATTTTTAAATCATCAATTATTACATACATGTACGCTCTGCAGTGGTAAGGTGACCATTATTTACATTGCACAAACGTACTGTACTCACATTTGGAAGATTTTTTCCCCATAAACTCATTGTCAACTGTTCCAGCATTCCACTGCACTTTTTTATTATTCTTTGGTTTTCGCAATTTCAGTACTTGAGATGGAGGCGGAGCCTGCAACAGAAAAAATAAATAATAAATTACACAGTATACACAATCTGTCAATCATAATCATGTTATGTAGAAACTGCATAAACACATATATAGTGTACAAGTATCAAAACCCACTCACCCCACACTTAATCTTGATCAGGGGTGTCGCCAGCCCTGGAAAAGTGTGTGGGGGGGGGGGGAGACTAGGTAATGACGCACCCTTTTGAGCAGTGGAAATGACATTCTAGGGCCCACTTTCAGGGGTCATCATAGGAAGAATTTAGAACTGCTCATTCTCAAATTTTCCCCAGAAATGTTTTGAAATTTGGGGTGTCTGAAATGACATTTCCTGCGTTCTAACAACAGACGGACATTATCCGGCACAAAAAGGGTAACTGTCTGGCACAACTGCTTTTGTGTCGGACAGTTTGTCCGGCAGCGTATGATACTCCTACTCCTATGATACTCCTGTTTGCAACTGCATTTGAATATTACTGGTAAACAAATTTACTAGAACAAAATCAAAGCTGCTTGTTACATGAAAAAGTAAGCTATAGCTAACCAGCTTCGATGAGTTCACAAGATGAATTTGCAAGATCCGCATGGCGACAGCTTTGATCGCTTTCGTCCGAAAACATTCCGGAAGACCTGAGTACTAACTCCTTAAAATTCGTCCCAGTTCCATGTTTGCCCGCACTGCCTGACCCAATGGAAATTTTTGAGTAATGGCTTCTTGCATCAGACTTTTTTCAAAAAAATGGTAATTCTGTAAATTCTAGACCATCTAATAGTGCTGCCGCCATACGTTTAGATGCAAATAATCAGGAATTTCCAGATCAGGATTCCATAAGCAAGAAGAAACGTGTATTGAAAGTAGTGACTGATGAGAGGTGGATCAAATCGGTAATCCTAATTTAGTGATTACCATAATCATTTATAAAATAGGTTGCATCTTACGCACGCTGTGATTGGTCAATTACCGTGTTTATATCAGGCTATGCAAACACGGTTGTGACGTCATGGCACATTTCTTAGTTTTATTTCATAAACGAAATAGAAAATGGATGCCCTGTGTTTATATAACCTGATGCAAACACTCAAGTGAGTTTAGGAGAATTCGTACTTTTAGTACGAAAGTACTTTCGAATTCTCCCAACTCACTCTCGTGTTTGCATCAGGCTATATAAACACGGGCGGCCATGTTCTATTTCTTAAATATTAATATATTATATATAATATATATTATGTATTACTATTTATAGACCAAAACTCAGACAAACAAACCGAAATTGAATCTCAAGGGATTTCTAATGAGCAATTTTCTTTTGTTGGAAATGCAAGAATAAATTATAAACTCAGACAAACATGAATTTGACGTCATTACCGCGCTTCGCTATTGGTGAGGCACCTGGAAAAACTATTTTCAGGCTGCCTTTTAGCAAAATTCTAAAATCAGAAAAACAACTACACAATATTTATAATCTAATGTGTAGAGTTGCATGCAGTCTTGTTATTTTCAATATACTGTAATAAAGTAATAAAGTAATTTCTATCATGGCTGAGTAATTGTCTTGTATAACCCTTTCACTACTAAACATCTTCTCTCAACAAGTAAAATCATCTAGCATTAGCTAGAGAAAAAAAATATACCGGTACAGTAGTTGTATTATTATAAATCAGTTGTCAAAAGACTTTAGTTACAACATTTACAACTTAATGGAAACATCAGTTGTACAGTAGTTGTAATTCAATTGGTGATCAATCAGCAACTACTTGTAGTTGTTAAACCAGATTCAACTTCTACAGCAGTCCTAGATAAAGCATTTTTCTTCTTGGCAGCAAAATCCAAAAATAAATATTTCCTGCTAAACTAAATTAACGATTTCCTGCCTGATAGAATTTTTCAATTTTATAAGTTGTGATAGCACCAGACTTGCAAGTTTGTATCTCAAAACCATAATTTATCTGAATGTGGTAACTATACATACTTTGAAATAGCGAACTTTTTCAATTACTAATTACTTAATACAAGTACTAGCGTCAAAAATCGAAATGCTGAAACAGTTGAATAAGATAAAAGCAGCTTGCATTCTTGCAAATGCACAATGACAGCTGCAGCTGCAACAGCAACACTATACTGAAATGATAAATATTTCACTGTTTTCTAGAACAAATCGTTGCGTCATTTGCGCAAGGATATACGAAACTTAGACAGGTTAAGGTCATGTAATAAACCTTCAAAACGCTTTCGAATTGTTTACAAATCGCTGCTGGGTTTGGCAACAATATAGAAAGATGAGTCATCAAATATGAAACTTGATATTCGATCAAAAGTGATGCCCATCAAAATTGTGTGATTGTGTGACCGTGACGCTTTTCGATTTTTTGAAGAATAGGAAATTTATCTTTAAACTTTGACTTGGATTAAAAAAACTGACAAATATTTCCTGCAAGATACAAAAAATTTCCTGCGAACAACTTTTAAAAAAAATGTCCTGGCAGCGGCCAAATTGATTACAAAATTGAGTGTCATACACCAATTTAAACATACACAAATATCACTTAATGTTCAAAAGACATGGGTTTTGAGCATAGTGATGTAGCCAGGGGGAAGAGCTGAGGCTAGCCTGGTACCCTGGCCCAATCAAAGAATATGGGCCAGGTAACCACTAAAGACTTCTGCTTTCCTATTGGTTAAAATTTCGCGCGATTTTAGTGGCTATGAGTGAAACTGCAATCGTCATAAGTGGATTTAGCCCTGATGACGCGAGAATGAGATTAGTGGTTACCTGGCCCATATTTCTTTTGAAATTGGGCCAGGGGACCAGGCTAAGCTGAGGCTTCCCCCCCCCCCCACTTATGAGATATAAAATGACAGACATGTAACTGTGAAATGATTAAAGAGGGGGGCATTAAATTCAGGCCTTGTGATGAAAAAAGGAGATTGACCAATTGAGCTCCTAAATTTAGCCAGGTGCTTAATTGAGCTCCTGGGTTAAAAGTCAAAATATTTGGCCATAAACGTAGAACCCAAATGCCTAAAAAGTGTTAATCCAAAGTGAAATATTAACAATTCAATTTTATTGAATTACAGTATATATTAAGTAATATAAAAAAGAACAATGTCAAACAATAACATATTGGCTATTAATATATTAAATGTGCATTTTGATTTAAAGATAAAATCAATACTATAATATCAAGTTCTGACTCTGTATTCTAATTGTCAGAATCAGTACTAGTAGAGCCAAAACGTTCCTGATCTGGCAGATCTGTAACATCACTGGTGGAACTGCTAATGCTATCAGTATCTGTGTCATCATTAAGGACAGATGGATCTAAAACTTGGACCTCGGCAAGAAGGGTGAAGCTCAATCGCTTTTTCATTGTTCCAGCAGATCTTGCACAACACTTTAGTGACATATTGTGTACCATTATCCTCCGTCAATTCATGACTGATCACATTTTCTTTTTGCCAATTTTTTAATGTACTCAGTTCAACCTTTTCCCCTGCCATTTGAACGAGTAATAAAACAACCACAGCACATGGCCAGGACATGGCAGGATGTGAGGAACGTCTCATCGCAGGTTACTGGAAATACTAAGTTCCCGTACTGAGCGCCGTATAAACACGCACTGTAGTTTGCTGCTGTACAATTTGCGAGTGAGTATATTGCGCTCAATAAAAGCAACTTCAAGCTAATTTTGGGGACAAAATTTTCAAAAATAAAGCACAAAACCACAGTATTTTTCAACCTAATCATCTTATTTTAGGCACTCGATTCACAGTGCTAGAACATTGACTGAGGGGAGTGTGGAGGCAATCTGGATTGATCGATCGCCTCTCGTCACAAGGCCTGATTAAATTTATTATTGATTAAAGGGTACTCCAAACCGCAATACCACAAAAAAAAATCGGGAAATACCACAGTACCACATTGAAAATTTAATGAATACCAAAACTGCTGTAGAATGGATAAAAAAAAATACTGCACCAAAGCGGCAAAATTAACGAAATACCGCATGAAAAACACCACAATACCGAAAATCCCAATGGCCCCCTAATTAAAATAATGCATGTGATGTTTATGCATTTTGAGTATTCACATATGACATTCTTTAATCTTCATAATTTTGTAAAATCCTCCCTCCAAATGCAGGAAATGGCATGTCAGAGGCATGTCAAAATTTTCCAGGGGAGTATGCCCCTAAACCCCTAAAAATTTGTTGTGATTTCAGCTGAAAATCCTGGCTATGTCCCTGCTCAACCGGGATAGTTTCTAAAAAGTTGTAAATATAAATGTATGCTGAGTTTGAGTCATCAGGGTTTTTTTTTGAATTTAGACCATTTGAACACCAGAGACCAAGATCTATTAAAGTCCGAGGGAAACCGGCGACATAAATTACAACAATTACAACTATGTGGAGACATGACTGTTGTAAAAAATCGCAACCAATCGCCGACTAGTTATATATGAAAACCATTAACACTTTGAAGTGTTTTATTCTGGCTAACGCCAGACGATTTTATTCAACACAGGGAGAGGTCCAGAAAAATAGTTTATTATTAAATGGTATTGTACAATTTCTATATTGACACGTATACGATGTATCGTAATACCTGAATTGTTGTTAAATTTGACTTAGATACAAGGGAAGACTTCTTAATCAGCGTTTTACTATTTTATTACCTCACTTTGCGTGTCAGTTTCTGTAACTGTTGATGTTGTCGAAGCCCCTTCTTCTTCTTGTTCCGCCATAGTTAACGTTCAATACGTTCAATGTGATCAGTAGTGACCAGTCTTCTTCGGTTGGTGACAATGGCGGACGATGACGAAGCAGTTGTAAATAAAGATTATTTATACGAGCTTTTGGGATGTGATGAGCTGTCAACTGAAGAACAAATTATTGCAGAGTACAAAATTAAAGCAAAGAGATTGCATCCTGATAAAAGTTCAGGAAATGAAGAAACCACGGAGGAATTTATTAGGTAAATATGGAGATCAAGTTCAAAGCAGGATTTAAAATTTGAAATATTATAATTATCGGTATCAATTAAGTGGCGGCAAAATGCAAATGGCATCGTGATATTCCATTTGACTTGTTTATAGTATGGTCTTACCATCAAGGTGGGTATTATCGGGTTACCAAAAATCATTAATCTCAGCTTTCAGTGATGACATCATTCATCCAATAATTTTTTATTATTGGATGATTGATGTCATTTGTCCAATAATTATTTTTATTTTGAGCATTACCAAATATGGGCAGCTTTGCCAGCTTATTACACAAAATTAACTGGATGGGGTTTCAAATTTAGGTACTGTACTTTCAAATTTTAATTAATCAGGTTAAACAAGGCAAAAGAGATACTTTGCAACAAAGAACAGAGAAAAAAGTATGATTTTTGGAGACGTTCTGGTTTGGCAATTTCTTTTGACATGTGGCTTAAAACTGACAAGTGCAACCATATGTCTGTTCACTGGGCACCAAAACCAAAAAAGAAGAAAATGATTGTAGGTCACCACAATGACTCTGGTACAGGTAATGCAATAAGACATGCAAGTACATGCACATAATTCTATAAATTTATAATGTTGAACACTTGCACAGCCAAAATCGTAACTCACTTGGGAAAAACTTAAAGGTGCTGTCCACTCCAGTCCGTTCTGCGCATGATCCACCATCTTCGTTTTGAGCACCTCAAAACATGACAATCGTAGATAATTACAAGAAGTACTCCACTCAGTGTAAACCATTCAAAGCAACATGGCAGAAAATTAAGCGATTCAATGAGGATATCTCTTTGGATTTCTTCATTTCTTCTAAAAATGTTTAGTTTCGGGTACAAGTAATGAAGAGGAAGCAAGAAAAGCTTCCAATCTTGAATAAGGTATCAGGTATATATTTTTGTAAATAAAGAATTATTAGTTTCGTACATGCGCAGAATGCACTGGATACCACCTTTAAGGTGTGGTTCCAGCAACCTTGTCCCCCAAAAGTTGCAGTGAGGTGGAGAGAACACCAGGCACGTAGCTACGGGGGGGCGAGGGGGGGCAACTGCCCCCCCAAAATTCTTTCTTGCCCCCCCAACCAGAGACTGCATGCCCAAAAAAATCCGCCGCGTGAGTGGATAAGTAATTGAAGTGTGAACGCTGTTGCGTACTTGCGTAACGTAAATAAGTGATGTTGTTATATCGAAAGCGTCTAATGGCGTTATGATTTAGTAGCGTAAACCCAGTGAACTCAATGTAAGTTAAAACGTGATAACTGGAACGCTAACGCGTAAACCAAAAGGTGAGGCAAAAAAGTTCCAGGCCCCTACGCGGTTTGCAGGTACGAAGGCTCGAAAAAAAGGTTTGAAAAAATTATTTATCAAATTATTTTGTCAGACTCAACGTGCATTTAATGGTTTCCCATTGTTGTGCAGTGCTGTTGTTGTTTTATTTACTATATAGCAGTAAAAAAACTATACAGTAAATTAAGCTAGGATGGAAACAGCCAGATGAAAAGGTGAGAACAAGAGTGCAAACTTTCTTATGTAAAATACATTTTCGCCGTGCAAAGGTTCAAACAACATAAGAGTGAGAAAGCTATTCTTGTACGAGTCTAAAGACGTTTATACAATACCCTAGTTGCTATGCGTGTTTTCATTGGTTGTTGGTCATGATCTATTAGAGGACAGACACATGGTCACGTCAGATCACGTCAGCTGACTTGCCTTTTTCCTTCTTCATGCCCCAAAATCCGGCACGAGTTTCGACAAAGACCTTTTAAATTTGTATTGTATAAAACAAATAGATTCCATTTTTTTGTTGTCTGTTCAGTTATAGATGCACAGAAGACGTCACAACGTGGTAAGAACATCAGTGACTCGACTGCGTCTCGTGGGCCACTTTTTTGTTCTTACCACGTTGTGACGTCATCTGTGCATCTATAACTGAACAGACAACGGCAAAATGAATCTATTTGTTAAAGTGATACTTGATATTTCATAATTTACATCTAATGTCATTTTCTTAGTATTCTGCTCCTTTAATTTTTTGTTTGAATCTGTTAAACGGCCTCTGACAACTAGATTTTTATTTTTCACGTTTACTCAATGTTGTTTTCGGTACGAATGCGGAATGCTTTTTAAACAAAATGACACTTGAAACTGGTACTAATGGCATATTCTACACTACGTTTGTGTTGATGTTTTGTCATCCTCTTCGGAGTAACGAAACTCTAATATATGGTTTATATTATAACGAAAAGTTTGATTTAATTTCTTGACTGACAAACTTCGTGCACGTTTTGTAAAGACAATAATGACTTTTACTATAGCAACAAATAAACAATTACTGCATGATTAGTTCGACAGCATAGCACAACCAATCAAAATTGAAAATACACGTTTAGCAAAGCGTGATAAAATGATGCAATAAAAGTGAATAAATATTAATTTTTCAAACCTTTTCGAGCCTTCGCGGTTCGCTCAAGACCGGTGGCCGTGTCAAAAAACATTTTGTGGGGCCTAGAAATTTGCCTCACTTTTTGCCCCACGAATGACTGGACTAATTAGCGTTCCAGAGAGAGTTCCAGTGCATAAACCATGTGACAGACTGGGGGGGGGGGGGGGGGTAGTGTGATTGCATCAGTTGTCCTGAGGGCTCAACTTTTGTACCTTTCCACTTGCCCCCCCAAAATAAAACTTGCCCTCCCAGATTTCTTAGTCTAGCTACGTGCCTGGAGAACACCCTGGCAAATGCTGGAGATCATGTAAGAAAATATTCCAATATATTTGGAATTAATCATCGGTCAGATCTGATGAGCATTGTTAGACAGTATGTGATTGACGTGAAGATTTAAAGGTTGTTTGTGCGTATCAAGTAGTTGCATGTGCTTAGGCCTCATGACATTGGTCGAAGTATATAAATCGTTTATAGTCGAACTCAGACAATGGTGTACTCGTTATATAAGACGAATATAATAAATATTGCATTAAACAATATACTGTCACCAGAGTTTGTCACAGGAATGACTATTATAACGAGTACCGAGTAAACATGCACTGAGCGCTACACCCATACAGTCATGCAAGTATAGTCAATCGAGAAAGGGTCTCTATAAAGTCAGCACCAGTCTTTGTTCTATGCGGTGCATGAACAAACTTTTTTGGAAATGAAGCAATCATCCAATTCTTGGTTTTTGACTTTTCATCTGTCACGGTGGCCATATTGGTGCACCAAAACAATGGAATGACGCCTGCCATAATGTGCACAATCCTTATCCTATGGGAATTTAAACATATTCTTATTCAAACATTTTGTATTGTTTTACCACTCCAACAGGGTCACCGATCACATGAGTGAAAACGGTCCATAGCAGAGTTTGGGTTCAACCACTCTACCGTACTGTGATTTAAATGTTAATAAGTGAAAAACAAAAGGTTTGTGCACGTTGACTGAGAACTGTCTCAACATAAAATCACAGAATGAGATAATCTTAACAATAATTGTGAACCTGTTTAGAGAATCATTCACGGCAAAAAGTTTTCTTGCCACCTTACTTCAAAGTTTTTCTATTCATTTTGCCACACTTTTGCATCCTTGCAACTTCCTGTCATCAAATGTTTGAACGTTTATCGAAATATAGTAAGGTTAGATATACTGCTGAAACAGAGAACGTATAGGAGTCTAACGTTTCGAGCGAAGGCAGCACGCTACTTTTATTTCACTGTTTGAACATTTAACCGTTTGTTAATTATCCGTTTAAGCCGTACAGAATTACTTGTAAACTAATAGCCGTAATGGGCTTGTCACCTACATGTTACCCTGACCTCTGCATGTCTTATTAGTTATTGTGACTGGTCAGTTAGGGTTTGAAGGCAAAACATTTTGCCCTCAAATGCTATAACTGATCAATCACAGTAAGGCAGAGGTCAGGGTCACGTGGGGCATGACACAAGCCCATTTGTAACAAGTATTCCCCCAACTCAATAATTCATGAATTATCATAAGCAAGCCGTGAACATATACCACATCACATGCAGGAATTTTGATACCCAATGAAAACTTGTAGCTTGCTGGTAAACTGGATAACACTTTTTAATCTACATATGAATCGATCAAACACAAAAATATGCAGTAAATCAACTCCTCTTTTATTTTATTTAGACTTAGATTACACATTTGAGAAGAAAGATCATATTTAAGATTTAACTGTGAAATATTATTTTATTTCCAGCTGTTAACCAAGATAACACTAGCCCTCAAACATCAACAGCGTCTGGAAATGACTTAGCAAAGGACTGCGATACTGCATCACAAAAATCATCGGAAGGCTGGGAAAGGAGAAGCAGTTGGGGTGACTCCAAACTAAATAAATTTAGAAACTATATGATATAGCTGCAGCAACTGTGGTGCATGTTCTCTGGGTTTCTCTTTAGTTTAGTCAAAGTGGCTTTGAAACAAAACTAAAACTAAAAAACGAAACTAAACTAATCTTATTTATACTGGATACTAGCTCTATCAGTTATATCACTAACTGTTCTCCCGACAGGTCCAGTAAGGCCGGGCCATTCCTTATTTGTCCAGTGTTACTACAGGAGTACCCGGGGGAAACCTGTGGTGTTTAGTAGAGTCAAACTGGAAGCACTCTTCTGCCACATGCGGCCAAGGTGAAATTTTAATCAGATAACTCAACTGAGCAGGTATGCAAGCCAGGTCGCAGAGGTAAAAGGCACGTGCGCTAACCACTGCACCACTAACACCCCAATAATCATATAAATAAACAACAACTAACAAGAAAAACACTATTAAACACTCTTCCTGGATAATTAAAGTAGAGCACTTATAAAATAATTGCTTAACACTTTGAGGCCTGGACCTCTCCCTGTGCTGAATAAACTCGTCTGGCGTTATAGCCAGAATAAAATACTAGACTCGTCATCAGGCTTCAAAGTGTCAAAACTACAGTTGGCTCTATGTTGTGAATTTACTGTATCGTACGGCGGTTTTATCATCCTTGGCCAGTTTACCTTGAAACAATGGGAGGTCGTTATTCTTTACAATACTGACAAGCCAGAAGCTATTGTTTCGTATAGCAAAATGGCACCCAGTCCCCACCTTTTCAATGTTGAAAGTATACATAAAACCTGTACAAAATGGGTTGAGTAGAAAACCCTAATATGTTCAATCCAAAATTCACCTATTTTGAAACATTGAAAAGGGGGAGGGAGGACACGAACGTTTTAAGAAATTTTATAATTAAGCAAGTGTCCTACAACATTTCGCCCATTTCGCCATGATTGTAGCTATGGATAAATTAGTGACGTCACCACGCCTAACCCTTATTCTTACATTGTGGGAACAGTGAACTCGCCGAGTGACGAACCGGCCTACCATACCGGACTTGAGAGTATCGGACTAGTAAACCGAAGGTCATGGGTTCGAATCCCAGCCGGGCCAACTTAGAGGTTTCTCTCCTTGTCCGGCATGGTTCATCACTCGGAGTAACACCTTAATATTAAATGCAATAATGTTGTATTAAAGCTTTTAGCAGTTAAGAAAGCTGCAACTTGGTGAGTTATGATCACTTTGCTAGTCAAGCTGTAAATAATTCTTTGAAGGGTGGTTTTCATTTCGATAATCGCATAACTCGAGATATAGAATCAGTATTAATTTTAACTCATTTAATCTTACGGCATTAATGATATAAAACAGTACAACTAATTTTTAGTTTTGTAATATAATGTTGATATACTAATTTAAATCTAAAATTGTATCTTTATGCTGATGATTTTGTAATATTTTTAACTCTGCCTAGTCTTCCTCACAAGTCCCAGTCCATTCAGGTTGGGTGGGTAGCGAGCTCCATATATAACTGGAGTGATATCCTTGGCTCGTCGATTGAAGCCAAACATGTAGGCCTGAAGTACGTATAGTTTAAGGTCCTCTACGCGTTTTGATCAAGTCTGATCTGGTCGCGCAGGAGAGTGAAACTATACATACTTCAGACCTACGGTGTTTGGCTTCAATCTTTGCCTACTCGACGATTAGCAAATATCACTCCAGTTATAAATAGAGCTCACTGGGTTGGGTACTGCGCTGGTTCTCCTTTGCCAACAACTTTACCGACTACAAAATGGTGGATTTATAAGGGCAAAATGCCAAAATATAATTTCAATTAGACCCCTGCCATGTGACAGAGCCCGCATTCTATATAGGTATATGATTTCTATAGCCTTAACTAAGCTCATATTGCAAGGTGAAAAAACTACCTACAAATAATCTTGCACATTTTAGTTTAGAAATTTTTTGTTGTTAAACAATTTTATCGTGAAAGAATTTTGTGGTTTTGGGCTAAAATCTCTGCAAGTTTTCTTTTTTTACAATTTCTGATGTATTAACAATCTAATGCTTGAATGGGGCTGTGCACGATTTTTTCTCTCTGTCAAACCCGTGCTCATATATTTTGGTAAAGAATAGTAAAATGGTCCGTCCCTTGTGTTTTTCCTGTCTTCTTTAATATAACTCAGAGTCATAGAATTCAATAATTCCCCGTTCTTGTAATTTCCTGCCAAGCACGCCGTTTCTTCAAAAACTCAGGCACTATCTTTTTTATCGTAATGTCGATACTCCGCTTTTAGCTCCCACATGCTTTTATGAGGATTTTTTGTGTTGTAAATACAAATGCTCCTGAGGATCTCTTTAAGATGTTCCTGAATAAATAAAACACGTAAGTCGTCAACAAATGTCAGTTGTCTATCGAGAAGATAGAGTGGACCGGCACACACATAGATGGAATGGGGTCTGCTTAAGGTGGCTCCCTATAGTTTAAATAAATGCGCGCTATTTCA
Source organism: Paragorgia papillata (assembly GCA_035771165.1). Taxonomy (NCBI): domain Eukaryota; kingdom Metazoa; phylum Cnidaria; class Anthozoa; order Scleralcyonacea; family Coralliidae; genus Paragorgia; species Paragorgia papillata. The sequence goes on from JAWNZC010000014.1 coordinate 1,773,243, forward strand.
TACGCTCGTTATCTAATGTTATTCATAAGTTTAAAACATTTGTTAGATAAATACTAAGTAGACCTTACTATAGCAGAACTATTGCAGATACAAAATATTTATCAAAAAGTTCAATTATTTGCTGTTACCATAGTAATAATGACGTTGGAATTTTGGTATATTTTCAAATAATGCATAATTGAAGCGGCATGTCTTCAGTTTGCTTCGGTGAATTTTCTTAAAAATTGCTGAGATGATAGTTATTGTTGTAGAGATTATCCATGCAAAAAATGAAGGTAGGTTGTAGGGACAGATTTTTCGCTATAAAAATTATCGATTTAAAAGAGTTCTGTCTTATAAATTTTTTTTTAAATTATATATACTTTAGAACTTTTTATAAACTACTTATTTACAAAATTTTACCAAAATTCACCGAAGAAAACGTCTACAAGTCTAACATCCATGTCAACGCGGTCATAGAATTTCGAAACGACAAGATCGCTGTTTACGCATGCGTAGCGATACTATTTCTAGTCACCAGTCCCCTATTGAAATTACCGTAGGGAGCCACCTTAAGCTAAACTACTATCAAAAAGGAACAATCTCGTACCCAGAGCCTGCGATCCTTTTGGTCAGTACCAAGGAACGGAGGTTCTGGGGAACTCAGATGAAACTGGTCATCTGATTGGTTAGTTTAAAAACAGTAAAATTTCAATTAATGTGCACGTTGCTACCTTGTTTAAGCGATTTCTCGACGTTTTGTAACACAATTATACACGACAGAGTGAGACCCAAAACACAATTGAACACAAGAAATAATTAAAAACAGCAAAAATCGACAATTTACAATTGCATTTTCTCGCTTCGTCGCCAAACAAACATCCATCGTCTGACTCGTCTCGTAATTCCTCGCAGTTTCGTCTTAGAAATTTAAATCATACTAGAGAATACAAGGTCGATGTAATTCCTGACAGAAAGTACAATTCCTTACCTGAGCCGATCACTGCCGAGTGCCGAAGGCGACGCGGACATATAACAAAAGGTACGCTATGCGTACATGTATCTGCGTATGTATGTGTTTCTCAGTGTTGTACAAATTGGATCCGAAAAATATATGTCATGATGGAAAAACGAAAACATTAATAATTGTAGCCAAACCACATGTTCAAAAAAGAAACTCCGATGTGATATTAACCGATTTTACAATGAAAATCTCGACAGGAGACCCCGTATTGGTTGATCTCTAATTGTGACACTTCATTGATATCTTCATTGATATTTATATAGAGATAAAACGTTTTACTTACACTTGGTTGTTGAGTGATTTTAATAAGATCTTTCATGTAGTAATACTGATGACGTTCAAATGCTTTAAATAACATATCCAGAACATCTGCTTTCTCAGCACGGGCTCTTTTCCCGTCTTGTTTCTGTTTCTTTTCATGTTCTTCCTAAATTAGATAACACAAAATAATAAATTAATATATTTTTAAAAAATATATATAATTTACGGATTCAAGGTTTTCCCTGCATGCACGATCAAACGGTTCTGGTTCTATACATTTTATAATGAAACACGATAACTTTGTGGATTGGGCTAGAATATCCAAGTTAGCTAGAATATCTAATGAACAGTTTCATTAGATCCACATTTTACACCTGACTACATGGTCCAATCATGGAAATTATCGTTCCCCCTCCATTATCTATGAATATAGCATTGACTTGTGTTAAAAAGCAGACGACAGGGACACCCATACACACACACATTTTAAGTTGGGTTGATTGTTTTGCACAGCCCTCTACATGCTTAACCCGACCTTGTGTGTAAATGTTATTTCGGTTCCTTCTTCGGACACAGAAAACGTCACAGCTACATGTTGTACCAGAGTTTTGGAATCAGTTGAATTGCTCTTTTAAGATTTAAAAAAAAACGAAGCAATCCAACTGATTCCAAAATTCTGTGTTTGGTACACGAAAGTAGAAGCCAATATTTCTGTAGAACAAACTTACATCTGCTTTGTGCTTAGAAACAGGCTTGTAAATTGGAAAAATCGCACTATTCAGTTGTTGAGCTCGGCGTGAGGGTGCTCTTGACGATAGAATACTCTGTCTAATGAAAAAATAAATAAACATTAAAACTTCTAACACGTTTCTTTCTCCGGCAATTTATATATAACCGAATGAAAAACGAATCTTTTCAGTAATTAAATCTATACGTACTTTTTCAAATCCATGTACTGTGGCGTTTGTATAGGTTTGCAATCAGCTCTTTGCATTACAACTCCTTCAAGACAAATATCATCTGCATGAAAGGGAGAAAAAAAGAAAAAATATTGTGGGTGTGATAAACCGTGATGGATCCAGTTAAGAGTCAAAGAGCAGAAAAATAAAGGCTAAATTTGCTCGCCCCAACTCAGTATTTATATATTGCAGAACTTTTTATGAACAACGTTTGCATGGTGGACGTTCGTCAAGAGCAAATACTCAGAAATATTTCCGAGTCCAGAACAGACAAAAAAAAAAAAAAAAGACAAAAGAAAGGCCGGAGACGCGACTTTGTTTCAACGTTAATAATATACAGGGCAAAATTACTCGAATATAATTGGCTAATGAAGAGGGCATTTTTTTGTAATTCAGAGCAAAATTACTTGCACTTGATTGGTTCCTTGATCAGCAGTTCTTGCATTGGTCGCTTTGTTACTTAGCAACAGTGAACGTCAGAGGACTGACTTTATTTCAACAAGTCTGCAAGGTTTTTCGGTCTGAAAATGCTTTTTTGTTTACTTTGAATTAATTTAAACTATTGAAGGAGTGTAAGCTATTAGTTAAAATTAATACACTAGAAAATTTACGAACTTTTGCCTGTGTTTACAAAAAGAAAGCTACAGGCACAGCGATAGAGCGTGGAAAATTGGAATGTTGCCGAGCACCGACCGTGATATAAACTATAAAGGTACATGTACTTCGACATTTTCTGGACATAACATAGCTCTTGAATAATTTTGCCCACTATATTATTAACACCTAATCGCATGAGTTCTCGTAAAATTAAGGTTTAATTTCACTCGTGTTTTCAAAATCTCACAAATTACCCTCCTCGCTTCGCGACTCGGGCAATTTTGTAAAATTTTGAAAACACTCGTGAAATTAAACCTTAATTTTCCTCAGCCCCATGCGATTACCGTACCTATACTAATTTTTTTCGCCAGTTTCCCTTGACGAAGTAAATCGTGTGGCGCATCGCCGCATGCTCTTGGTCCCGACCTACATATTAAAAGTGATAATTATTTTTCTTGGAAGATTATCAAGACTACATGCATAGTGCATACAAAAAGTAAAAGGTGTAAACACTTTTCGGGGTACTTCTATCTGATATAGTGTGTCAGTAACGACTTAGATACAAGCTTGTATGACGACGACATAAGTTTCATTCGTGCACGATAACTTAAATTGCTGAATAGACAAGATTTTTAGGCACAGCACTCCTGTTTAGCGGCCGAGACGATCTATCGGTGTCGCGTGTCGGCACCCCTAACAATTTGGGCACGCGGATCAATATTGTTTGCCTTTATCATCGTGGCTTTATACCACTGATCTCTATACAACTGGATTACTCATCCTTTATGGTCAACAGTAAACATTTTGAAGGCACTGGTGGCCATGTTGGTACTCCAGGTCCAGTGTACCTTGCGGGCTTAAGAGTAGTAAGAGTTTACCGGGGGAGTTGGAAAAGCAGGAAAACAATTCTCACATGGCAATTTACTGTTACCACTGAAAAACAGAAGGGAAATACAAGCAAATACAGTCCGAAATTGTCAACTACATACTTCAAGGCTTTGTAAAAACTTGTGCTTTAATACCAAATGTATATAGATAGTTTTATAAATAATGAAGTTATTGACTGATTTCGTTGGTTTTAATTTTTATGAGTTTTGTGATATAGGCGAGTTTATCGCGATTAACGGGCAGAGTAAAAAACTACGAAATAACGTTTTACAGCTCAATAATACGGACAAATGCAAAAACTAAGCTTCTAAACATTTTACAGTGTTCTTTGTTTGATACCAATGGCAGAAATATTTTTAATGTGGCTTTTTTCGTCTCTTTTCGTGCTACGAAAACATACAATTTTCCGTGGCGGCCATCTTGGTACTCCAAAATTGGTCATCTCCGCTGGTTTCATTTTTGGAGCCGGATGAGCAATCCAGTTATATAGAGGAGAGATCAGTGTTTTATAGACTAGATTAATCACGCGGGTGTCTACCAGTGACCTCTATATAGTCTATACATGCATAACTGGAATTATAATTAACAATTAGAAAACGAGGGCGAGTTGTCTAATTGTTTTAGTATAAATTTACCAACAAAAGTTAAATAAATTCTCGACCATAACATATTCTTTGAGGCTCGTTTAATACATTTTTAACAGCCAACAACAAACGTTCAACAGCCAATTCGGACATCTGCTTGGCCCGTACAGTAATTGATGGAAAAGAAAAGTTTTCTTGCAAAATTTAGCATGGATTTTCATGTACAATATTGAAACAATATATATCCACTCATTTGTTTTGTAAAAGTGACAAAAAGTTGAAAGAAACATTCAATTTAGCATATAGTTTACATAGCGTAATTTTGAAATGTGTTTTGTTTGCAGTTATTTCGTTTTAAACGAACACAGATAAACAATTTAACGATCTTACCATTAATAATTTCCATTCTAACCATTTTGTAGCCGTTTTTGTTTTCTGTAGAACGTATTGCTTCGCCTAAATGTCCAATTTCTTCTTTCATTTGCCCACTCCGTTATAATTTCGGCGCCATTGTTGCTTAACAGAACAACCGCTGGCTCTAATGATCACTGTTGTGCTATACTACGCATTTTGTCATTGGTCAATTTTTTTAAAAGAATGACTTTCATTGGTTTATCCCAGAGGTTTATATCACCAATTATAAACTCCTGCAATAGCCAATGAAATTCGAGGATTTGCATTATAAACTTGTAAATTTATACTAACATCTATTATAACATCCTAACATCTTAGCTGTGATCCGTGCTCTGAACTGTGTCGTTGGCGGCTGCTTGGAGCGCCTTTGATATGCCTCGACACGGCCACGTTGATCTGCGTCCTTCGCAATTCAGCCACTGGCTGCAAGTAAGGATGATTAGCCCCCAGTCCTTTATCCTTTATTTATTTATATCTTTGGCTCGTCGATAGACTGACACTATACGTACTTCAGGCCTACATGTCCGGTTTCAATCCTTTCCTAGTTGATGACTAGCAGATATCGCTTCAATTATATATAGAGCTCGCCAGTGCATGCATGCCGCACACAAAACCTAATTTAAAGTTCGTTTAGATTATTTCGGAATAAGAATAATATCTAAAATATCCCGGATAGTCTGATCTTTCGTTTTCCAAAAGAACGGTCATTCTGCAGTTAATCTGGAAAGCTTAATCCGAGTATTTCGGATTAGGAATAGCTTCTAAATGAACGCTCATGCATGCATGCACGCTATTCTGGCTATTCCTACTACGGAATAGTCTCAAACGAACTACGGTAAGGGTGCTGTACCTAAATTTGTCGTGTAAACCCACCCGCCCCCTAATGTCGTGAACTAAAAGAAATCTCTCACTGTTTGTGTCTTCCTCCTCTTCTTTTTCATCACTTTTTTCATTTGAACCTAAAGCAAAGCACAAAAAAATCACAAGCTTCAAAACAAAAAAAACCCAGTTAGTTTTATGGTATATTGTATAAACTGGACTTTGGACAAGATTTAAAATATCCCAAAGTCAGAGCGGGATTTTCTGTGTTACTTAATTCTAACAGAAACCCGAACACTAACATTTGTATATGGCTTTGTTACGCACGGTTCGTAAAAATGCGTATCTGGACCACGTGGTCTGCTTGTTTTTCTGTATCCAAACCGCTGTCCCGGATATTGATTTTTTTGGCGTGAATTTCTAAGGTTTTCAGACTAATTTTGATACAATAAGTATAGGAAACTTAATTGAAGTAGCCATATAATTGACGATTTTTTAACCTCGTTTAGTCGGTATGTACAAAAAATATCAGACCTAGCTCAGTCTTTTTTTCTGTCAAGACCTTAGTCTGATACTTTCCCGCACAGGGTACAGACCTCGTTCTCGGTCAATAATCTCTTAATATTCAGGCCGAAATCAGATTTCTCACTCTAGTTCTGGTTCTTGTTGCCATGTAGCGAGTGTAAGTAGCGCGTTGTGGTATCAGATTACATGTAATTAGTAATTACATGTGTAACATATGGGATTTTCCCCATAAGTTTAATCACTGACAACATGTCAATGGCATACATGTACTTATGTAGTTTTCCCAGCAGATACATGCAATGTTATCAATGTAGTAGTGTCCTAGTAAAATAGCCTTGAGTGTGTAGTTTTCCAGTATAACCAACGAAACCATTGTATTACTAGTAGTATCAGCATGTATCAGCACGTGAGCAGCCAAAGACTATATATATACTTGTAGTTTTGTATTGTAAAGGGACTAGTGGGAGTTGATCACGAAATAAAGAACGTGAGCACGCTACACATACAACGTACAAACGTATGACAGTGGTGTTAATTTTCTTATGCTATATTGTATGGAATACCTGTTTTTATGCTTTCAGAAAACACAGCTTGGCTTTGTTCCACTTTTGATAAAATCAATTTGTGTTCATTTGGTGCAGGAAATTTCTCTGCAGTTGCTTTTGCAAGCGAGTCAGAAAGCTGAAAAATTACCTGGAAATAATATTCATTGTACATTAGAATACAATTAACCATTTACTTGCTTATTGCACTCCAGGTGACAGTTAAATAATAGGAACAACAATGTTCCACATAATTGCTCACATCTCATGTAACTTTGGTATGAGCTTGAATCAACGCAATGACAGATATTAGCAATTACATGTACATGAGGAACCTTTGAGTAATTAAATTAGGTAATACAGCATTGTCGCTAATGCTTGAGTGAGGCTTATGAAGATTAGTATATTTTAAACAATTCTGGTCCCATAATATCATGAAATGTAAGCTCATCTGTTGTTTAATTAAGGTCTTACAAACAAATGTATTTGATGAGCTTTACAATCAAAGACACTGAGGAATATACTAAGCTTGAGGAATATAATGTACCTAGTAGCATACGTGATGATGCTCAGTTCTAAATAATTGCTCATTTATAACTGTTTAAATCACCACAAATATTTTCTCTCAACAAATTGAATAAACATCAGGTGCATAATGGAAAGTACTTCAATATGTAACACATCAATTCCAGATCACCATGCCAAGTTTCAAAATATTAATTTTAAACCAGAATAAGTTGATTGATTAAAAATAATGAATAGACATTGATCCTGAGAAAGGATTTCTCAATATCTCTGGTCCTTTAGGAAATCTTACCCCCACTCCAAAATCATATTCTGTAAGTTTGCACAACTGGCAGTCCATGACTGTACTAATAGTAATTTTCATGTACATGTAGCTGTTCCCAATAAACATACATGGTAGAATGTCATATCATAAACCGGCATATAATTGTTGTACTTCAGTCTATGTAAATATCTTAGTGGTTAGTTTGAAAAGTTAAAATCCTAAAGAAATGCAAGGTTTACTGTCTAACAAGTTTTTCTGCCTTTTGCTAATTCCAGTATTTTAAAATAAAATATTAACAATTGACTACAAACAGCTCAAACTCTCGAGAGTCTATCAATCTTCCTTCTTGCTACACTTACTTACTGTAGGATAACCTTCGACCCACGAAAAAAACACCTCCCACTACAGTAACGCATACACTTTTTGACTACCTTTCACGCTTTTCTCCTACAAATTTAGCCTTAATTACTCAAAGTAACCTAATTTTTATTTAATTAAAAATCACAAAAAAAAAGTCACACAGTACCTCTTTATCTTTTGAACTTCTAGATGTAAAAAGAAGGTTAGGAAAAATTTAGCATGTCTTAATCCCCGAGCCCGGGCGTAGGGCCGAAGGCCCGGAGCCCGGTGAGGGTGCTAATCGCGGCATGCGTGGACACCATTTACACGCGAGATGAAAAGCTGAAAGTAATTCTGAAACCTGTTTATATATATATAAATATATATATATATTCAAACAAACAAAGTGTTGTTCGCGAAATGTCGAAAAGTGCTCAATACCGTAAAGATAGAGCGAATATACTGTAAGTGGGCTTACCTCAAATGTTGATGGTCGCTACTGTCAGTTTCACGCTGGGCGATCTTCAGGCGGCTCCTGAAGATCGCCCAGCGTGAAACTGACAGTAGCGACCATCAACATTCGAGGTAAGCCCACTTATAGTATATATATATGTTATCAAATCCACAACTTGCGCAGTTCGGATAGCAGGGTGCTGGTAACTAACCTGTTAAATTATTTAAATTTACGTCAGCAAATTATAATTTATAAGTTCAGGGTTCAAAATAAATATTTTGGATTTAGATATTTTTGTAGGCTGTCTTGCATATGTACATTTATGGTACAGGCTATTTTGATATACAGGCTATTTGCCTGCTACGTGAGTCCATGAGAGGCCCACCCAGGAATTGTTTTAGTTAATAAGCTCGTATTAAAAAAAATTCTAATTTACTGTAGACGTCGCGCTAGGCTGTGAGACGTTACACTACATTGGAAGTTACACTACGTTTTAAGACGTTACGCTACGTTATAACACGTTATTAAAGCTATGTTGTACAACATCACGCTGGGTTGTAAGACGTTAATAAGCTATGTTTAACGACGTTACATTACGCTACATTATAAGACGTCACACTATGTTGTGAGACGTTTTCTACTTTCTATAACATTACGCCACGTTGTAAGATGTCACGCTACGTTATAAAACGTATACAATAGCCGGCTAGCGGCGTGAAAATGCCGGCTATAGCCGGCAGCCGGCCGCTATTTTGAACCCTGAAGTTCGGTTGGATTACGAAATAGTTTTTCAACGATCATGACGAAAGAAATCTTTGCCAGAAGAAATGGTTTCAGCTAAAATGTACATTAATATTACTATGGAAAAAGAGCAAAGAAAGAAGGCTAAGAAGAGATGTGGCAGCGAGAAGAGACAACAATAAATACATGTACGACTTAAAACCACTGAAAAAAGCTTAAAAATTACGATAAAGAAGGCCGAAAACGATGTTTTCTGATCTGTGTGTCATTAATACAACCATACAACTGAAAAATCAGAAATTAGGGGGGGGGGGGGGAGGTGGTGTTACAAAAATGCATATAAAACGGGTGAGTGGTTGTTGCGTTCATGTGTTTCTAGTACTAAATTAAATTTTACTGACAAACAATGAATTTTGTTTCTTTAAAAAAGTTCTTTATATAATGAGTTTGCTTCGATAATAATAATATGTACAGTACAACATATGGATACTAACAACTCAGAAATACTTAAAACTTATGCCAAAAAATAAGTAATTAATATATAACATAAATACATATAGTACAAAGATGTCAATCAACAAAATAATTATACAAATAATCAATATTTACAGTACAAGTTCATGTACCGTTAAAGGTGACGTACAGTCCGTTCTGCGCATGACCGCAATGTGGTCCCCAAAACATGACATTCGTAGATAATTACATGGAGTACTCAGCAAAATGTAAACCGTTAGGAACAACATGGCAGAAAACCAAGCGATTTGGCGAGGATATCTAGATCTCCTCGGATTTCTTCTATTTCTCCGGAAAATGTTTTGTTTTGGGTACAAGTAATGAATGGGAACCAAGAAAAGCTTACAATTTTGAATAAGGTATTAGTATTATTTTTGTAAATAAAGATGTAAAGATTAGTTTCGTACATGCGCAGAACGGATTGTACATCACCTTTAAGTTAAAGAATATTTTCTAAGGTGAAACAAGATCTGGATTAATAGCGTTTCGCAAATTGCAAAACAATATTGAACATTTCTGAAAAACAGTTCTTCCAAAGATTGCGAAGCTCATTTTTCAAGTAACATACAACGTAGCCGTAAAGTCTCAGAATGCAGGGTAACTTCTCAGAATGTAAGGTAACAGCTGAGAAAGCAGTGTTACGAGATGTGATCGCTAATGTACAGTAGCATAACAATAATCTCAGAACATACATGCACCCTAACATCTCATTGGAGGTTAACTTCTCGAAACGTAAAATACATGTACAGTACCTTCTCAAAATGTAGTGTACTGTAACTTCTCAGAACATACGCATAACTTCCCAGAACGTAACGAAGTTTCTTGGAACGTAAAGATGTTTCTCAGAACGTAACGATGTTTCTCAGAACGTAACGAAGTTTCTTTGAACGTAAAGATGTTTCTCAGAACGTAACGAAGTTTCTTTGAACGTAACGATGTTTCTCAGAACGTAACGAAGTTTCTTTGAACGTAAAGATGTTTCTCAGAACGTAACGAAGTTTCTTTGAACGTAACGATGTTTCTCAGAACGTAACGAAGTTTCTTTGAACGTAACGATGTTTCTCAGAACGTAACGAAGTTTATTTGAACATAAAGATGTTTCTCAGAACGTAACGAAGTTTCTTTGAACGTAACGATGTTTCTCAGAACGTAACGAAGTTTCTTTGAACGTAAAGATGTTTCTCAGAACGTAACGATGTTTCTCAGAAAGTAACAAAGTTTCTCAGAAGGTAATGAAATTTCTCAAAACGTAAGTAACAGTTGAGAGGACAGTGCAAAGTTTCAATATTTCAATATGAAGGGTAAAGAAAAATACCAGAAAATTGGTAAAGTGACCCATCATGTTTGGAATACACATGTCTCAGGAGGGAGGAAGAGGGGAGTAATGTTAACTGGGAAGCAATTGTTTTTACAAGCCATTTGCATACAGTAGATATGACAATACGTGTTTACAAATACCCTTAGCAAAGCATTTGGTAGTTGTAATCATGCAAATTATGGCCTTTTGAAAATAAGTTGTGAAGCTGTTTCAAAGCACTAATTTTTAAGCCCTAATCAAACGAGAACGCAAGTCATCGCAAGTTGGCAGTCACGCTATCTCAACCAGCCGCTCTGAATAATTTCCCGAAAATATCATGTACCGTGATAAAGTTGAAATTTGTTTAAAACACTTATGAAACCTTTATTTTGTTAATTTGGGTGTTCGAACGACCGCCACAGAAATTTGTGACTGCCAACTTGCGATGACTTGCGTTCTCGTTTGATTAGGGCTTTAGACCATAGTGAAAAGATGAGATGTTCCATTTACAGTAATGAGGCAACAGCTGTGTTGAATAGAACAAGTTGATAATGATATCAAAAAATAAAAATATTCTTACTTATATTCTTAAGCTTTAGTGCCTTAATTTTGGTGACTGCTTTATCACCAGTAAAAATTTGATTCATTTGGTAATTGCCAATTGATCGTACCGAAAAAGATGGTGACTTGTTCATTCAACCACAATCCTTTGCGTACAGTATTATACAGTATAGTTTCTTGCAGGATTATATTGGAAGATACGGTTTTAAAACGATCAATTTTGGTAGGAATGAAGTTCTTGCTTAATCAAACCATGTTAGCATGATAAACAATGTTTAGTTGTTATTTGAACTGATTTGAGGTTGCAAAGCATTGTGGTTAAATATACTGCTGCCATCTTTTTCAGTACCATCAATTGTTGATCATGCATTGCTTCCATCTCTGACAATGTGCTGTGAGCAGTTTTTTACACACATTTTTAACACTATTGGTTTTACACAGGTCTTGTTTTTTAAAATATGTTTGCATGCAAGTTCTGTAACTAATAATATTTTAATACAAATAAAGTATTGTGCAGTCATACTTGCTAATCATTAATGATCCTACAACTCCAGATTCATCTGCTTGGTTCCAAACATTTGCTAAATATTTAGGGACCTGGTAAAGAAGCAAGTAAAATTAACATTACTATCTATGTCAGTATACAGAACTCAAAGCTGCAACCATATAAAGTCATGTAGTCATTCAAAATACAGTATGGTCTGGAAACTCAGCTAAAGTTTTTGTTCTATCTTTTTGTTCACCTTTATGCATTTTGTGCACAGTGCCTAGTCACTGAACACATTGTATTTTAGAATAATGAAGGAATTAATATCCAATAGCAAAGTTTCAGTTCAATCACTCAACTGTGCTATTTAAATATTAATAAACCTAAAACAAAGGGTGTGCACTGTGTAAGGTACAGTTCAACATAAAATCACAGCTCATTTGTTAACCACTTTTAATTGAAATTTGCTGAGTTTCTAGACCATAATATTATCTCTGCAATGGACTAAGCTGCAACTGACTGGGTGTCAGTGGCGTGGTGGCAAGTTTCAGTCTAGGGTGGCCAGATTAGCTTTGGCACCCCCCTCCCCCCCCCAAAAAAAGGGGAAAAAAGACAAAAAAGACATTACTGATTATTTGATAAATGTTCACAATTCTTGCTTTAAAATAACTCAAGTAACAATATATGATATTACAACAAACAATGGGTTCTCTCAAAGGCGATGCCAATGCGAGTGCCGAAATCTAGAGTCTCTGATATGCCATTGCCTGCATTTTGGAGTGAGATTTTACAGATTTCTGAAGATTATAAAACATCATAGAAAACACAAAAGATTACACATTTCAAGTCTTTATCAGCTTTTCACTAATTTGGAGAGAACTTGGGGGGGCATGTCCTTCCCAGTCCTTCCTGTGGTGCCACTACTGGGTTCTCTACATTAATGCAGCTTCCATCTTTGCAATGAGCTCAGTTTTAGTACAGCAATGATGTGGCATTGTGGACTACTTCATGCCAGCTTCAATGTACATTTTTCTAATCATACTCTTATTAGCTCATACAACCTGCACCAATATGATATATTCCAGGCAAAGGCACCGATTCTAAATATTAATTTGGAGATCTACTGCAGCCATAGGTTTATTTTGTTAAGTTTTGGCACCCTTGCTAATTTTGGCACCCCTGCTGCAACCCCCGCTGGGGGGGGGGGCATTGGCCCCCCCCCCCCCATGCCGGTAAATGTCAACCATATTTTTAATAACTACAGTGGAGCCTCGCTATAGCGCGCATCGTTATAACGTGTGACTCGGTATAACGTGGTTGATCCTTGGACCCCAAAATTTTACTTTTCCTGGTTTGTCATTTGACGACTTATACTGTCTTATGTTTACCAACAGTACTAAAGTTCACCACAGACCGCTAAATTCTGCAAAATAGAGACGATGAGACAGATGTGTAATATAATGCTGAAATTGAAGTTTCTATTATGCTCATTGGAGACAATTTGATCTTGTCGGCTGATGATCGCTGATCATCCTGAATAATCGCGATTATTACAAGATAAAACGACAACGCAGCAGTGCGATCATTGTGAGATATGAAAACCATGCTCAAAAATCCAATTTCAATTCCATTTTGTTGAAGTCTGTCTTAAGCAGACTTCAAACTTCTTCAGTCACGATTTGGATTGTTAGAATCGAACAGAAAGTGCTTCTAGCAGTACTCGATCTCGCTCCCAGTACTCAGCCCACAATATTGCGCCAGAACTGAGTGGGAAGAGTACTGGGAATGAGATATTTGGCCGTACCTTGCAATAATGCACTTCATTTATAATGCGGTCACCACTAAGGACCCCAACTACCGGTACCGTGTAATAGTGAGGCTCCACTGTAGTGACTTAACTGATAAACTTTTTTTATTAGCCTAAGTATGTAAACACAATTACTGGCGAATGGGTAGTTTTCATTGCAGCCCTTGAAACTACCAAAAATATAATTAATTTTACAAAATATTTTTAAATATATCTAATACGCTTTTAATTCAAAGTGTTCCTTAAATTCATTATCACTCATAACTTCATTGTGAAGTAAATTTTTAAAAGCTTCGAGTGAACTTGCAGTTGAGTTAACTTGCAGTACTTAATTTCATATCAATAGAATTCGACAAGTAAACACCACTTGAGTGAAATGTTCTCAAACGACAGTTATTTCTACATCTTGGGATAGCTATGTTATTCATTGTAGACGCTTGTGTGCTATGATCGTGCATCTGTTTTAAACTTTTCTGTACGTTATTAGTGTTTCATCTTGAGTTGGTAAAGTTTTTTCATGTTTCTGCTGTACAAGCTGTCATAAGTAAAACTCAGAGAAAACTCTGAGCTCCAGAAAACACTCGAACCCACAACCTGTTTTAGGGAGGACATACATTTTTTAGTTATTTTATAAATCATATAAACATTGACGAACTTTCATGTTAATTGTATAAATGGTATAATGCCAATAAAACTTTAACCTTTTGTACATCAAATGTTTTAACTTCAAGTAAAATTTCATCTTATTTCATTCACAAAATATACAATTACATGTACATGTACAGTATAATGTATAAACATATGATAAGTTGTACGTATACATGTAGTGAAGGTGGTATGTTTGCGAGCTTGGTGTAAATGTAACAGTGGATTTCATTAAATATTATATCTCAACTGTAAATTGTCCAGTCAGAGAGCTTGATTTGTATCACATGACCAGTTAATTTATCGGAGAATTACCCGCCACAGCAGGGTATAACCTTAAATACCAGGGTTCAAAATAGCCAGCATTTTCCGGCTATAGCCAGCATTTTCACGCCGCAAGCTGGCTAGTGTATACGTTTTATAACGTAGCGTAACATCTTACAACGTGGCGTAATGTTATAGAATGTAGAAAACATCTCGCAACAAAGTGTGATGTCTTATAACGTAGCGTAATGTAACGTCTTTAAACATAGCTTATTAACATCTTACAACACAGCGTGATGTTGTATAACATAGCTTTAATAAAGTGTTATAATGTAGCGTAACATCTTAAAACATAGTGTAACTCCAATGTAGTGTACTGTAACGTCTCACAGCCTAGCACGACATCTACAGTAAATGAGATTCTTTTTTGAATACGAGCTTATTAACTAAAACAATTCCTGGGTGGGTCTCTCATGGACTCACATAGCAGGCAAATAGCCTGTATATCAAAATAGCCGGTACCATAAATGTACATATGCAAGACAGCCTACAAAAATATCTAAATCCAAAATATTTATTTTGAACCCTGAATACCCCGCTGTGGCGGGGTATTCAACAGCGGGGTATTCCACTGTGGCAGGGTATTCGAGTCGAATAATGTCACACACGATTCACGAAGCTGTCAACAATGGCGGAGTTTGGCGAGAAAAGAAAACGTTGTGCCTGAACATTCAGATGTTGAGTGTTGACAAGAAGATTGTTAGGTTACAAGAAAAAAAGGATTCAGGGAATACAAAGAAAGCAACAAACAATGCATCCAGAAGCCTTGAGACGACAACAGAATGGAAACAGACAATTAAAAGCGGACCGAAGTTAAGCTAAGCGAACTTTATTAACATTATTTAAGCTTTTTTTGGAAAGATTAATATGTTTCGATATAATATATAATTTATAGACCTTTCGCTCGGGAAATTCGATGAAATATTACCCCTCGGGATGATATATCCCTCAGGCCATACCTCGGGGTAATATTTCATCCAATTCCCCTCGCTCCAGGTCTATAAATGCTATTGAGAGTATCACTCTTGGAATCGGGTCGTTTCGTCCCCAACTATTAAGAGTCGATTCATTGACAACATATCTTGATTTGTGACTAGGTAATTTGACTATTGTGCACACGATAACGTTTCCGAGCGCTTTTGTATTGTTTACTGCTCTCAAGGGAATCGAGAACAATCAGCTTGTTACTTGAAAGTTGAAACAATACAAAAACGCTCGGAAACGTTTTATAATACCGTGAAAGATTCTAAATAGGCTCTGATCACCCTCCCCAGAGTAGTGTAAACTAAATAATATATTTAGATAATACTCAACAAAGACTATTTCAAAATAAAAATAATAAAGAAATCCAAAAACTCCGAAAAGTAAACGTACCTTAACTAACCAAACAGCCCGAGAAGAACCACTGCAATCCACTTCAGACGCCATGTTTGTTCCGAGCCCCACGTTTTCTGCTCAGCAGTATTTTCACAAATAAATAGAAACTTCCGGTTCTGCACTTCCGACTCAAGAATATTTTGTTGCCATTGACTGCTCATTTGTTTACTCTTTGTAGCTTATGTTTTTTTCTTGTATTTCTTTGAAGATAGAAAATCAGTTAATAGTGTGGTTTCCATGAACTGGCAAACCTTCGTAGATGAAACAATATTAGGGACAAGTCAAGTTGCCAAAGCAGCGATTCATGGACTGGATGGCACACGATATGCAGCAAGTAGTGGGTTTGTGGTACGCCGTTCAGATATTCTTTATTAACCATTGTAATTAAACAAACTTATAATTTGAATATCAGAAACACAGGGTAAGTGAAATAAAGAAGACAGAAATAAAGAAGTGTTCCTCTATCAACTTGGCAACTTATGGAAGTACTGGAGACACTTGGCTGCAGGTCTAGTTGTGCCGGTGGCAATGCAACGTTGGACACCAGTTTACGAGAAACGGTTTATAAATTTTCATAACTGTCGATGCCGCCAAGAAATAAATCTGGAAAGTGGAACTAAAAAGCTAACGTAGAGTAGAGCCTTTAATAGACCTTTGCACATGACGTTAAAATGGTCCGGCTTGCGGACTTCAAAGTTCAACAGAGCAAATAATTAATGAAAATTTCATTGTTTACAAGTATTTTTCTTCCACCAAGGGAATACGGTCATATTCCCACTGCGAATTACGGAGGGTGAGGGATTAAAAAAATAATGAATTTAATAGCTCCTTCGAAATAAGGGAAAGTTGTTTTTGTTTTTCGCTTTCAGTTGCAGCGGTTCAGCAATTTTCAGTTGCCCTTTAGAATCATATTCACTTTTTCGTTTAGATTCCAAACGGTGCCATACGTACCTTAGTAACAGCTATTACTATTGATCCATCGCAATTGTATACAAATGGAATAACCTTGGGTCAAGCAAAATACAAGTTTTTACGAGTAGATCCAGGTAGAGCCGTCGTGTTTCGTAATGAAAGCCAAGGTGGTGGAATTGCCGTGAAAACAAATAAATGCGTAATTATTGGTACTTACAACGATGGCATGGAGCCAGGAGACTGCTGTTCAGTGATTGAAAAAATTGCTGATCAGTTCATTATGGTGGAATTTTAACATTAAAAACCGGACTATACAAAAAATAAATATACTAATTAATCGCAACAGTTATTACAAAGAACTATTTGTGAAAAAAATAATAAAATATATATTGGTACTTGCACCATCCATTTATTTTCTCTTTTTTTTTATATATTAAGTACTTAATAACCGAGAGTGAGGTCTTTACGGTAAAATATTAAACCGAGGTCTTGCTGTATTGACCGAGCGATAGCGAGGTTAATACGCTCAAGAGCGAGGTTTAATATTTTACCCTAAAGACCGAACGGTCGAGGTTATTAAGTAGTTTATTATAAGGCACTTTTTATTTCAAAATCAATCTTGTATTTCTTGGTCTTTGCTTCCTTTAACTTCGTCAAAACACCGAACTAGCGTTATTTTCTTCTGTTTCTTTCTCGTCTGGATACTAGAATTTACTTTTATAATGTTCATCGTCGTCTATTTCATCTATTTTCGCCGTTTATCGGCAATAAAAGTTTCTTATTAGGATTTTTTGTTTGTTTCCAATCGTAGGGCATTAACAATTTTCATAATGCCCGTGGACATTACGGAGAAATCTCGCCCCGTCAGCAACCAATCACAGCGCGTGATTTTACCGGAAGTAATCCGTGCCGTATAATAAAACTTTTTATTTAAAAGTGTATATGAAATAAAAATTAAGTTTGTCACTTACTTGGATTACACTTACAGTGTATTTGATTTTCTGCGTGTAAACTTATAGCTAAAACATCTTGGCCGAGCGCCTAACACGTCAACACTTGAAACATTTAATAGTTAAAAGGGCATTCAGATTTCAGATAGATCTTTAATCCGAAGCCAAACAAGCGCTCACACTGTTTCTTCGTCCTTGGAAAGCTTGTCGTTTGGGCGACAAAGTCGAAACGCGTTCCGGAATTACTACAGTATAAACACCTTGTATGGTTTGATTATGTGATGCTGAGATGAACACGAGAAAGTATTGCATGTAAATATCACTGGTAAATATGCAGTCACCGCGCGCTTGTATTTATAGTATAAACCAACAGTACATACATACATAAAAATGTATTAAAATGCTGAAATACATACATATTGTTTATACATATTGTTTCGAAACCAGACAATCCGCAAAAATTCTCAAAACCGTTCAAATTTATACCGCAGACCAGTAGCCCACTGACAGCTGTCGACTTGTCATATATTTCTTGGCGTCTTGTGATTGCGCGCAAATGTTCATTACCTGAAGCAAAACTCAACTTTCTATCTTCCATTCGTTGTTCTGGTACACGTTCGTAAACCCTTCGAACATACAAATAAGACTTCTGAAGTATGCTGATTCGGATCCGCTATTGGTCGTTTGCGTTGATCACGTGATTGACGAAAACATTCTTACACACACACCCAAATAAAGGCCTGACATTCAGGTTAACACACACATATACATACACACATATACACACACACAACCGCGCTCATGACATAGCGGATATGGTTTAGCAACCAGTATATACGCGAGTTGCACGATCATGCGCACGCATAATTTTGGCGGGCTACATGCATAACAAATGTGGTAAATGAAAGAAATTCGACAAGGTCGTGGCTAGATGGGATACTCGCAGTTGAGGTGACCGCGAGGTACTAGGTCCGAGTCAACTTCGGAACAATCATCGGGATTCGGATTTTTCTACTCGGATTTTTCAAAATGGCGGCCACAATTTCAATCCAAGGAGTGACAAAACTCAACGAAGACAATAGACCCCTCAATGAAGAACAAAGTAAGAATTTGTAAGAACAATAAGATTTAAGACTCTAAAGTTTTTATTTTATTAAGAATCGTGGTGCAAATTTAGTAAAATGCTTGTAGTAGTCTAGACGAATTTTTATGGCTCATATAAAATAAAATGTTGACAAAGATAATATAATATAATATAATATAATATAATATAATATATATATATATATATATATATATATATATACAGTGGCGTGGTGGCAGGGGGAGGCAAGGGCCCCCCAACTGGGGTTGCCCGAAAAGGGGCACCGAAACTAGCAAGGGCTCCAAAACTGAACAAAATAAACCTATTTCTTTGTATAGCTAGGTCTTCAATGGGGGGATATAAAGATCTGAAATCTGTAATCTTTTGTGTTTTCTATGAAGTTTTATAATCTTGAGAATTCTGTAAAATCTCACTCCAAAATGCAGGAAATGGCATATCAGAGACTCTCGGACCCCCCCCCCCCCCCCACCTAGAGGTTTGGCACTACTTCGCCGCTTGCATTGGCATGGTCTTTGAGAGCACCTACTTCAGTTATTTTTAAACAAAAAAATGTGATCATTTATCAAATACAGTAATGTCTTTCTTTCATATTTTTTTTTGGGGGGGGGGGGGGCACCAAAGCTAATCTGGCCACCCCAGCCTGAAACTTGCCACCATGCCACTGTATATGTATGTATATATATATATATGACTTTATTAATTAATCACAATACAGGAGCATGAATCTTAAATGGCCTAGACATAAATACCAAGTCTCTACCATTAAATCCAATTAGTATTCTTTTCAAACAACCTATTGCAGTAGTTTGAAAGCCCTAAACACTTCTGAGCCACGGTGCATAAAAAACACGGTCTAATACACCTGCCGGGAAATTAAGATAACTTGAAGTGTATGCATGGTGAAAGTATTTAAAAGCTTTTTCTCTTCTTGTTTAACTTATGTACTGATTAATTTATATCTTAATTTCCCAGGTGTATAAAACCGTGCTTTTTACGCATCCGTGGCTTCAGAGAAGTGTTTAGGGCTTTCAAACTACTGCAGGTGTACTAGTTATCTAGTATGGGACCTCATGTCCTTTTGTAGTTGCACCTGCCCCTGGGCAAATTTAAAAAAAAAAAATTTAAAAAATAGGTTGTTTGAAAAGAATACTAATTCATTTTCTAAGGGTTCCTGTTTTTTTATACACACTGTATATATATATATATATATATACACAGTGGCGTGGTGGCAAGTTTCAGGCTGGGGTGGGCAGATTGGTTTTGGTGCCCCTTCTGCACCCCCAGTTGGGGGGCCTTGCCCCCCCTGCCACCACGCCACTGTATATATATATATATAGTTCAATCTACAGACACGGTGTTTCGCTGTACAACAGCTCATCAGTGTAGCTTGGAACAATCTGAATGAATTTCATCAATTACTTATACACATGCGATCGTCGGTGACAACCGCATGTGGGACAGCATCGGTGAAATACATTCAGATAGCGTGAAGTGCGCATGGGCCCAGAGTGCTCAAACTTCCACAAGGGTAGTGAGCGTTGCATTATCGCTAATAGGTACCCACGATAGAGCGTTGCATTATCGCTAATAGGTACCCCATAAAAGTAGCGTGCTGCGTAGGCAGTGTTGAAACAACAATCGAAATATTGTAACTTAGGTTAGATATACTGCCGAAACAGAGAACGTAGGAATCTAACGTTTCGAGCGAAGGCCCTTGCTCGAAACGTTAGATTCCTACGTTCTCTGTTTCGGCAGTATATCTAACCTAAGTTTACTATATATATATATATATATTTGTAACATTTTATGTAATAGATACAGCATGAGCAGCCGATCTGTATCTGATTTACAAGGCGAGCCGTAGTAAATCAGATACAGCTCGGCTGCGAATGCTGTATCTTTCTTAAAATACAAATGCATCTAAGTAATCAAGTTCACCAACTATTTTAGCGATATACTCTATTTTAGCCGAGAAAATCGAAGCTAAAGTTTATGTAAATCAGGACGATTCTGTATCCGATTTACAACCTCTGCTACGGTATTGATTTCTTTTGTGTTTTCCTCATGAATTATTAATGAGTTTTTTAAGAGCCATAAAAATTCATCTAGACTACTACAAGCATTTTACTAAATTTGCACCACGATTCTTAATAAAATAAAAACTTTAGAGTCTTAAATCTTATTATTCTTACAAATTCTTACTTTGTTCTTCATTGAGGTGTCTATTGTCTTCGTTGTCACTCCTTGGATTGAAATTGTGGCCGCCATTTTGAAAAATCCGAGTAGAAAAATACGAATCCCGATGATTGTTCCGAAGTTGACTTGGACCTAGTACCTCGCGGTCACCTCAACTGCGAGTATCCCATCTAGCCACGACATTCCCAGACGCCTGAGCTTGTCTTCAATCTTCATTCTTCATTACAGCGTGGTTGGACTGAGGAAAGAAAACGTTCAGGGCTTGCTTTCTTCTATAGAAAATGAGCTCTTCGAAACCACGAAATCGTTCACGTTCCCCTGCCAAACGATCTGGTGATCGGCCTTACCACTCCGGCGACAAGAACGATCGACGAAACAGCAAGGAGAAAAATATTACGAGAGATAGCTCTCGACATGAAGAAATTGGAACTCCAAAATTGGATGCAAAGCCCATCAAAGTAAAACCTGATAAAACGGACAATCGTGATGCGTCGTCAAACGTATCTACACCTAAAGAGACTACTATAAAGTCTACGAACAATAATTCAACTCCAAGACATTCTCATTCAGGCTCTCACAGCAGAACATATGTGAATCCTGTCACCGGCAAAATGGAAAGAAAGTTTTCAAACCGCTGCCGGTTATTCGTTGGAAATATTATCGACATCACAGAAGAAGAGTTTAAAAAAATGTTTGACAAGTATGGTGAATATTCAGAAGCTTATGTGAATAAAGAAAAAGCCTTTGGATTCATTAAAATGGTAAGGACTCATTAAAATGGTAAGGATTCGTCGAAGGAAGGAAGGTTGTCCGTTGTCACCACGTGCTGGTTGAGTATAATTTCATGTTCGGCATTTGTGTCTCCAAAAGCTGCCATTAGCTGGCAGTGCATAGAAATAGTTCAGCTAAAAAACAGAATAGACTTGTTGTTTGAATAGTTTTGGTTTTATAGGGTAGCATGTTCTTTCATGATTACAGAAGTCGATCGATTTATACAGAAGTGTTGTCTGTGATATAGCCTGCGTAGCAGGCGTTACTGGATTGGGGGACTGGGGAGAGGGCTGAGAAGTAACGCCTGCAGTGGAGCTCTTTGGTTTTGTGAAACACCCCCAAATGAAATATGATCTCGAGCGGCCAAAGTCTCAAGCCTAAATTAACTGTTTGTATTAATTGTAATATTTCAAAATCCATGGCATTTAATTCAATAAAATTTCGCGTAAATTATTATTTCAATAATTCTCTTTGTATAAAAAACAATTATAGTACAAGGGAGTTAAAAGACTGAGAGTTGGTCGCAAATCTGTGGAAGGGATAAATTAATATTAACGGAATAGTCTGCAGTGTCCGACCGGGTGTCTGCTGACAAATATTTCTAAAACTGTGGACTGGAAATGTATTAAATTAGGTGTGAATGGTAGAGTAATCCTGTTTCTATCAATGGCAACGAATATTCATGAAAAAAACAGTAATGACAGCGAGTGTTTACCGAAATAAAACAGTTGCAAACAACGATCAAAATTCGGCGCGCGGCGCGCTCACCTGAAAACAGCAGTATATAGTTTCTAGAGTATATAATTTTAGTAACATACTTCATTGTATTTATACTGTATTTACGTAATTACTAAATGACATCATACTTATCGGTCGTAGATGGTAGAGCTGACTAGTGACTACCGACTCATTTAAGACAAGAGGTGAATTAAGATGTACTTCATCCACGCAAATACTTGTCTACTGCATCTGAAATGCACCAAAGTAACATGTAAATCCATTCCTTATTCAATAACCTCAAAATAAAGAACATCTGCGGACCAAGGACGGGTAAACAATGATATTTATTCAGTGCAAAGCGCGGAGAGTCAGAGCGAGACGTAAAGGCCTGAGAACGGCCTAGTTTTCTAGGCGGAGAAGGAGTAGGGAGTCTGAGAACGTCCTAGTTTTTTTGGCGTAGAGCCTGAGAACGTCCTAGAATTGGTTATACGTCCATGTCCTATTTACACGAATTGCCATCCTTAAGTTAGGTTGTGTGTTGGGGTAAGGCTTTCATGAAGTACTTGGGTTATGTAGGACATGGAATTATTACCCTAGAATTGACAAAAACTAGGACGTTTCCAGTCTTCTGCACCCAAAACTAGGACGTCCCCAGACTCCAAGCTTAGCAGCCGAAAGGCAATGACGTCTTTAACGCGGATGTGTTGACATATAAAGATGAGTCAAGGTGTTGGGATTAATAAATTAAACAAACAGTAGGATATTATAGAACAAAAAGCTATTAAAATCTGCTAACTATGGACATTATAATTTATATTTGATATGTTTTACACTGTATTGCTTTAAAACTAGACAACCTAATTTATACTTTCTGTTTGCCTAGTTTTTAATTTTTTTGCCTAAATTTGAGAAACCTTGTACTTGGGGTTCCCAGGCACAACTGAGCTCATTTGGAACCCTGCAATATGGTGCCCAAATTCCATGATGGACTAGGCACCAGACTTGGAATTTCAATATATAACCAAATTTAACTTACGGAAACGTTGGAAATTCATAAATTGTAGACAAAAGACACATTTAAATTAGAATGCTAATATTGTTACACAAGGACATGATTTTCTAGCTTTGAATTATGCAATGAATGTAAACAAACACTACCCGAGAAAGTTTATATCAAAAGACACTGAACTGTTGTAAACATAGATCTTACCTATGATAAGTTTCACATATACAAGTCATGTAGCGCATGTGGTTTTTTACGGGCTTGGTGTAATGTAGAAAGTTAGTGCTGAGAATATTCCAGCGCTGCATGAGTAAGGACCTAACTTCAAAATAATTGATTGTCTTATAAGTATTAAAAGTTTAAAACATGCATTTTGAAATTTATAAGTATAAACAAGTAATAATCTTAGAGAGAACAGAATTTTGTCTGATGCATTTTTATTTCTGTGAATATAGCTGAAGTTTAAAACACGAGCAGGAATGTTTTATCAGATTTAAAACCACGAGGGTGCAGCCCCAGTGTTTTAGATCTGATAAAACACGTGATGCGAGTGTTTTCAATGGCTTCAAAAATGATTCGTTATTGGATGTTATGTTCATTAGTATTCTTTATATAAAATTGTACATTCATTAGTATTCTTTTTATAAAATTGTATGTTCATTAGTATTCTTTCTGATGTCAAGAAGTTTTATCAGGTATAAAACCACGGATATGGTACTGATTTCCTTTGTGTTTTCCTCATGAATTATTAATGAGTTTTTGAAGTTGCGTTTAAAGTGCGATCACAGTCTTCGAATTTTTTTGGCAGAAATGCGATAATATATAAAGAGCGTATGCAACAGATGCAGTGCATGTGAGTGCTATATCAAGACCCCGTTTACACAAGAGCAAAAGTTTTGGGATTCGTGACGAATCCGGAACCGTTTTAGTACCGGATTCGTTTTGCCATTTACACACAAAAGAATGAATCCGGAATAAAAACTTTCCGGTTTGATCACGTATCTGGAGATTTCGAATCCGGAAAAAAATGTAGAAACTTTGTATCCGATTACTTTTGAATCCGAGACAATACGTAGTGTGAACGGTTATTCAGATGAATTTGGATGCTCTTTCGCTCGTAGTCATGTGAGGTTGCGGTGGAACCAACATGGTCAACATATTAACTGAATTAAAGGAATTCCGAGTTTAGTGTAAAGGGCCAAATCTGCGAATACTGTTGTAGTGTAAACGCCTAATGAATCTGAATACTCGGTACGAAGTGAATCCGGAAACATTTACGTCGTCTGAAACAGTCAACATGTCGTTTCTTACGTCTCTTGCATCTGAAGGTAAAATATTACTAGTTTACAATATGCCAATATGTTTGGAATTTATTATTTCAAAAAGGGAAAAGATGATCCTACGTGTCAAATCTGTTGTGGTGAAATATCGATATGTCGGTATAGATTATTGGTATTTTTTTTCCGGTATTGATATTCGGTATTTTTTCAATACCGCATCAGCTTACAGCTCATCTCTAGTTGAAATAACTGAAAATAAATGGACAAAAACTGGTTGTTACAGTATGACTGTGCAACTGTCAGGTGGTTTCATTGTTTTATAAACATTCTAGTTTTGTTGCAGTTTAATTGTTACAGGCCAGGTTCTTTTTGATTATGTGGTCATATTAGTTATAATTAAATAGTTTATTGTACAAAAGCAAGGGGCCACACCCATTTTGAGCTTGTTGTTGGACCAACAGCAAGCACCCTTACCTCGAGAAAAAATAAGAACCTATTTAAGAACTTAAATAGGCTAAAATCCCAGTAAATACTACTTACATAAGAACCTTTTTATGCTAACTCGAAAAATTGTGGTTCTTATACACAGGTTTTTACTGTTTACAAATATTTATCAAGAATATAGTCTGACGAAAATACCGTAATCACGTAACTACATTGTTGAAAACTCACTTTACAATATATACACAGATTTATTTACAAGCAAACTAACCTGGCTCTTACACTGCTGCATTAAAAGCAAAAATAAAACATTTTGTTTTTATGATTTGGGTGAACACAAAAATGATTCGTCTAACTGCTATACCTGTGATAATACAGGTCTTTTGACAATACACTTCAACTTTATAGTTTATATCTCGCCGTTTGACAGAGAAAACTTCACGATGGACTGGGTATGCACAAGAACAGTAATTTGACTGTGCGCAAAAGGCCTGGGACAAGCAGCAGAATAGAAATCCATTTTCGTACCTTTTTATGTATTATTTAAAACACGTACTGCGAATGTTTTAAATGGCTTCAAAAACTATTCATATAATAAGCTCATAGAAATCAATTTTGAAAATTGAAGTTGTCTGAGCCGCAAAATCAAAGAAAAAGTTCATCGAAAATAGCGAGCGTGTCTCTATCACATATTATTATACAATACTGATACAATCTCGACTGTGATTGGCTAAAAACCTACAGATAATTAACAGTTATACCATGAGCTCGAGTCGTATATGAGCTCATAGCCAACGAGGCGCTTCGCCGAGTTGGCTATTAGTTCGTATACGACGAGAGCGAATGGTATAACTGTTTTATTATATAGCCAAGCACTGTACAAGAGACAAAATTACAGCGAAATGTTTGAAACGACAAACTTCCGGCATAGGCAACTAATACTTCCGCCATGCGTAATGATGCATTCACATAGAGTTTCTCGCTGAGCTGTTCGGTATATTGTTCGGTATTAAACAGCTTCGAAATGTTGTATAAATGTTGCTCGAGAGGCAAAAAATGTGTTAAGCAGATCAACAAAAAAGATTAAAAGGTAGCTTTATGAAGTCAAAAGGTGGGTCAGTTGTTTATAATTAGCGTTGCTGTCGTGAAAAAGGTTTTGATTTCATGCAAAAATGAAACTGAAACACCTTCGGCAGTGAAACTAAATTACTTAGTTGGTTGTTTTTGAAAACGAACATGCTTTTTACTACTCCAAATGCTCATCTAAATAAAAAAAAAGTCTCTTTTCTTTACTGGTAATCTCCTACGAAATGTGTGTTGTAAGCTTGATTTTAACAGTGAGTTTCTTTGTTTGGCAACAAATTAATATCAACCCGTTAATTTAGTCGGGTTTTTGAAGTAAAAAGACGTAATTTTTAGGTGAATTTTACTATTTAACATGCTAAATTGTGTATCTGTTAATGTATTTTTACACAATGTTTTTGTTTATACATTAGTTTGAGGGTGTTGATGTTTTTCTATATAAAAATCCGTCAATTTCAACTCTTTTCAGTTTAAAAAAACATGCCGCCATCTTGTTTTCCCTCTACTAGTAGGATATGAGGTGATAGCCTGGTAGTAGGGAACCAATCAGATTACGCAAAAGCTCATATCCGATAGCACGCTATATAATAAATAATAATTCTTGATATCTGTAGCTATGACGCGCTGGCCAGCGGTTTGAACAAAACAAACATGGCGGCCGTCCTTAGGAGTGAAGATCAGAAGCCGATTAATCCGGCGGATTTGGCACGTTTTGTTGATGCTAAAACCACCAAGAAAAAACAAGCGAGCTACACATACAGCTGTTAGAGTTTGAAAGAGAAAATTGTATTTGAAAGCGAAAAAAGTTAGCGAACCTCGAACTGAAGACGGTATGAATATTTACTATTTTACCTAACTTTGTAAAAATCTTTCTAAAGGCTTCTACATTTATAATTGTATAATAAAACAATTATTGAATTCGGTTATCGCACGGATATCAAGAATTATCAAGGCCTCTGTTTGTGTTATCCACCTCAGCCTTCGGCTTCGGCAGATAACACAAACCTCGGCCTTGATAATTCTTGATATCATGCTCAACCTCATCCAATAATTGTATAATAGCGACACGTCACGGTCATGATTTTCCTTTGTGTTTTCCTCATGAATTATTAATGAGTTTTTGAAGAAACTGTTTGAAACTTCGTACCAATATTTAAATGATGGATATCTATATCCAGTTCAACGACGACTGATGATTTCCCAATAAATATGTGAAAATGACAGAATGTCGGAATCCTCATAAGGACATTCAACATCCGGGCTCAGGGGCCCCCTGTGACAGTAGGAGTTACACCACTGAATACTGGGTAGTTGATGTTCATAAATGTGTTTTTCCCCCACCATATTGCAAGGGGTGCAAACCCATTGGGGTGAGTGCATGGCCATACCTATTTATTCTTGTTAAAATCATGGTGATCCAAATGACAATTAAAGATGAAATCAACAAAGACCGAAGTGATATTCTTCTTGCTTTGTGAGTTTTGCCATGATTTTAACAAGGATAAGTGGGTTTGGCCGCGTGCTTACCCCAATGGGTTTGCACCCTTTGTAATATGATGGAAAAAACCCTTGAACTCCCCTATATACAAACCAGTAATAGTAGAAATCCTTCCGGCTCCTTATTGGTCAATATTATTTAGTATCTCACCTTCAGGGACACTGGAACTGGGTGGGGGGCAGGAGGAGCAGTCTCCTATACAGTAGCTAGGAGGGGCAAGTGCACGACATTTAAATTTAAAAGAAAGGAACTTGTTGAATGTTTTTGTGGCATATGAACACACATGAAGGTTAACTATTGTCTAAAACCTATATTAAAGCAGTCGACTATGATGAAACAAAGTATCAGTTAGGTCCATGGAAAATTGGATTGCCCTTTGGTGTCCCTGATCACCATGTATGTTCTTACAGATATCGGTACATGAAAAATAGGCACACCCAGGTGTGCATGTATCTACTGCGTTTAATGCCAATAGCTACTATGGTAAAAACAATGATGCAACTGTGTACTTGTAACAACCTTGTATTCATAACTGAACAAGATTCTTGACAAAATTGATGGAATTGTATGGTTGTAACAACCTTGTATTCAGATCCTCTAGAGCTGAACAAGATTTTTGACAAAATTGTCTACTGTATGCTCACAGGCCATGCTGTGTTTTAACTTTGATAAAGAACTCCGTCAACTCAGACTCTCAGAGTAAAGCCAGCAAGGCACAGAAGGCTAAGTGCTAACAATTCTACTTGTATCTGGCATGAGTTCCAAGCCCGGACAGGTGCATTTAAATACTAACTCAATCCAAATGGGCTTTACTCCAGTCCTCAGTGGTGAGAGGCAGTGCACTAATAGCTTGACTATTAAAGCTACATGGTACTAAAAGCTATAGTCGTAATTCTAGTTGATGTTTGAGAGTTAATACAATGAGTGAACAATTCATGAGTAACAATGAGTAATATTTGTTAACTTTAGACAAGTTGATCTTGACGATCGTTACCACAACAAGTTTATCTTTTACAACTGCTTTTTGACTCAGAATGGAAAGTGACAAAACTGAGTGTTAACATCTAAAAAATACTACTGGAAGATCATAAATAAAGCCAAGAGCCTTTAACAAGATTAATTAAACTAGTGCAAAAATTGAATCAAACGTAACAAAAACACAGTGCAAAAACTGAAGTGAACGACACCATTTTGATGTGGAGAACATGACTCTAAGGCCATGATATTAAACACACAAAATAATGTCAAATTTCTTTTATTTTAATAACTAAAATAATAACATTTTAATGTTGTTAATAAATCAAGACTGCACTTCTCGATCTTTGAAGTGTTTTTGCTTTTTCCATTTCCCTTGTAAATCTGTATAAATTGGCATTTTCCTAATGCAGTGCTGCCAAAATGGCTGATACAGGGCTTTCAACCTCAGAAAATTGCTTGCGTGGGCAAAACTTGTTGGGCATGCAATTATGTATAAGGTAGACAACAATTTAATGCCATAAAAAACTAATGAAAAATCATTTGTACTGTACCTTTTACATGTATGTAAAAATGGTACTTAGTAAGCTAGAAATTCTGCATTATTATTTACGGAGTCAGACTGTCAGAATCACTGTCCATGTTGTCATGTGTTCTAGTTGTCCTGGAGAAGTTGGGAACCTGAATTTCTTTCTTGGTCACATGAACTGGTTTCTTCCCACAAACTTTGCTGATAGACACCTTCTTTTCAACACACGATCGTGTGCCCCCTGTTGAAAGCCCTGCTACTATGACATCACATCACTAATCTACCTGCCATGTACAACGACGTGTCATTTACAATTACCACTTTTACCTGGCAACAGGGGTGGCCATAAAACTCTGGTTCTACTGTATTTGAAATTTCACAAAATAATATAAAAGCTGAACAGCAATTTCATGGAGTAGAGATACATGCAGGCTAAATCCACTGTATATATACTGTATATTTATGTATTTTAAAATTGTGTTTAAATTTATTTTAAAATTACCCTCTTCTACTTCAAGTGTAATGTAGTAGAAAACAAACCAACCCAAAGCAATTGATGACAGTGTAGTCTTTCTTTACTGGCACGTGCAAGTATAGAGTGTTTATCTTAGAAAGACAAATAAGACAAGCATGTTGAAAAATAAATTAGCAAGGCAAGTTCTTCACTTTGCTTCAGTGTGGCAATGGAGCTGTGACCTAAGGCCCCTAAGGGATAACAGCAACCCATATTATGCTGTCTAATCTTGAAACCAGTATTTTATTTTATTTTAGGATACTCGCATGAATGCTGAAGCAGCTAAAAATGCCATTGATGGGTCAACATGGAGAGGAAGGATGTTTGCTGTGAGGTTTGCAAGTATATCCACTGCTATCCATGTTTCCAATCTGGGTCCTCTTGTTTCTAATGAAATGCTTGAAAAAGCCTTTTCTACATTTGGAGATGTAGAGAGAGCTGTGGTAGTTGTAGATGATCGAGGAAGAAGTAAAGGCTATGGAGTGGTGGAGTTTGCTCGAAAAAGTAGTGCAATGAATGCAATTCAAAGAACAAATGAAGGCTTTTTTATGATTGGCAGGTATTTTTAAATTTTACTTTTGTCTGTTTGCTATTTGCATAATATGTGACCCTCCATGGGAAAAAATGTACATTAACAATAATGCTTTAGCAAACGGTATGAATTGAAAATACTGTTTGAATGTTGTTAAAATGCCATTCAAATGGTTGGATGATGAACCGTTTGAATGATAGTGAGTAGCATTTGACTGGTACTTTCTACCATTCAATCGGTTCATCTAACTGTTTAGCTGGTAGCAAGAAGCAGTCGAACAGTTGGATGACCCATTTGAACACCTAACCAGTACTGTTCAAACAGTGTTCAATTTAAAGCTTAGCTAGCAGTGTTCAAACAGGTAGTCAGGTGGGAAGCACAGTCTTGTTAGAAAAATGATAGCCCAGCAAATAACTTTAAGGAAAACCATAATGATTACATAATATTTAAAAATATTTTAATACTGACATTTCATGTTACTAACCCAGTAACATCTTCAGAGTGAATAAATTATTTACAGAGATTGATATTAAATAGCTGATAAATAAATAGGTGGTGGCAGAATTTTTTCCTTAAAGTTATTTGGTGGGCTAGCATTCAAACAGCTAGAGTCAGCACTGTTCATAGGGTCGTTCAAATGCCTAAATTAAAACAGTATGAATGCCCAACTCAATAATTAATTAATTTTACCCTCATCCCTTTGATGCCCGGATACAGATTTTTCTGTATTTTTCAGTTGCTATGGTTTAGCCGATCATAGCTCAGCAGGCTTACCATATACGGTAAAACAGATTGCACCATCAGAAAGAGCATGACATTTTTTGCTTGAAAGTTATACAAATCGCGATGTGAACATGTTCTCGTGCATTAACATATTTTGCATTAAACATGGGGATGTTCAGAGAGATTTTTGGTGAGTTGGACAGTGAAGAATTCTTCTACGGGTTTGAATTTGAGGACATCAAACTCGACAACAACGAAGATGGTGCTGGCATTTAGGGTGAGGCGGTTTTTATAAAAAACCGAAAACCGAAAACCGCCCGAAAAAACCCGAAAAAACCGAGTGAACCGATTTTTTTTTGGCTTCGTGACGCTTATTTCCTGGTGTCAATGGCGCGTTGCTGGCGAAGAGGCTCTTTACTGTAGGCGGCATTTCGGATGAAGCCGCGTTGCTAGCGTTCGTCGGCCGACTCACTGCTGCCTTTCGTCCCGGCGGCGTCATCGTGGCATATTGGGTAGGATGGATTCTTCTAAAATGCTGCATCAAATTCGATGAATTGCCTCCCTTCTTTTTTACGGACCGCGTGCAAATTTTACATTCAGGAGAATCGTCTGGTTTTTCGGCTTTCTTGAAGAAATGCCAAACAGCACTTTGGCTCATTTGGGCAGAGAAATGTTACCAGTAACCAACAGTTTCGGACAGCGTAACAAAGTATTCCAAGTTTCAACGAACGCCGTTACTTAAAAAGGCAAAGCTGAAAGAGCTCGAGTCAGAAAATATACGCGATATAACATTGAAAGCGAAAATTGTTTAATTATTCATGTTACGCTCCGACTGTTTATGAGTCATACACCAATTTTACTTTAGACCTGTCTTCGCAGACTGGTCCGCCTTCATTTGAGCCAATCAAAATTCATCTTCGTTTGATCCGCTTATGCGTTCAAGCTCGTGCGAATCTGAATCGAAGCCTTTCCGTAATTTCCGTTCTTATATCGGAGATCATACCTGGCAATAAACGTACGGTATTTCGAAGGCGCAAATCTCTTCAGTCGTTTCCCCGTCAATTCCGTGTGTAAACGCAACAAAAACCCGTGTAAGTATGGTTCGATTTTATTGAAATACCGATTTTTCTTTCGATTTTTCGATTTTTTCGGTTTTTCGGTTTTCCTCCAAAAGCAACATCGGTTAAATCGGTTTTCAAAAAACATCGTTTTTTTTCGGTTTATCGATTAACCGCCTCACCCTACTGGCATTGTTGATGAATGTAATGATGATGAAGAAATACAGGTGGAAGATCTTGAATGGTCAAGAGAAGCCAGCCATATCAATGTATCAGCTTTTTCTCCTTCCTTTGGTCCTTTGAATTATCCAACATTGCAGTCAGTGCTGGGATTTTTCTTATTATTCTTCAGGCTTGAGGTGTTCAAACAAATCGTAGAGCAAATTAATCTCTATGCTGAGAAAGAAGTGATGGACCATGACTGGTTTGATGGAGATTATTGACAGCCCAATCTAACAGAGTACAGACTGTTGAAGAGCTAAAAGCTTTCCTTGGAGTGCTCATAATGATGGGCATTGTCTGTCTCCCAACAACAGATTTTGGTGGGGGGGGGGGGGGGGGGGATTTTTGGCATCCTCCCCCCCATTGCTACCTTAATAATATACATGACAAAATTACTGCATCCTGATTGGTCGAGAGGAGTGCAATTTCAATGTAATACAGTGCAGAAAAGGTGTAATACAGTGCAAATTTCAATGAGTATTAACCATTCTGATCGGAAAGCCAATGAAATGCTTATACGGATTTTGAAGGATGGTTTTTCCTCACGAGAAAATCCAATATGGCGACCAAAACATAGGGTTGTCGAAGAACATTTCGATAAAATACAGAGTGAATTTTGCTTTAATATTGTCATTAAAGTTCCTGAAGACTAATAATAATCGAATGTACTTACCTTTAAATTATTAGTCGCTCCACGAATACAGTTTAAACAACTTGATGGCAAGTCTCTATTTCAAAATAATTTCCATAAACTGCGCGCAGATCGAAGATTATCTGTCCTTTTTATTTTGGTGGATTGTCTATGGTATGACTTCCGTTCCGACTGAGACGTAGCTCTATTAATTACAGCCCAGGCCCAAGACAAACGGTCTAACTTTCAAAATGGCGCGATTTGGGCTGATTTGGCCAACTTTGGAGCGCTGTGACTGGGCGGGGATTTAATATTTTTGAGAAAAAATTGCGGGAAACATTTTCTTTTAACCTAAGTTATTTAAATAATTATGTAAAGATCCCACAGGCCATAGAGGCACTTTAACAACATGACTAGTCAGCTGCGGGATCTGTTATTTGTGAAAGATAAATTGTTGTTCAAATAGTTTGGCCAAAAGATTAAATGTTTCAGACATTACATAATGAAAGGTGCTTTACTGGGTGTGACCACCATGCTTTAGCAATTCTTCTAGTGCTGTTGATTTAGTGCCTAAACTAAGAAATCTTAATAAAAATTTTAGTGAATTAATATGTTTTCATTAATTTGGGGTTACTGGTGGGTTGGATTTGCAAAAAACATTTGGCCAAAAAAGTCAAACCTAATTGGCTGAAGTGCTTTAGTTATCAAGATATGTTGTCTTAACTGGTGATACACTGTATAATTACTTTCAATTGTAATATTAACCCATTCCCGCCTGAAGGGGCCAGAAATGCCCCCTTTATATTTTTTTACTTCGTCTAACGCGGGCCAGACGATTTTACTCATCGAAGAGAGAACCCTCAGACATCCTAGGCAGCGATGGGTCAATGTTATTTTGACGTCCCAGTGATGATTACATTATTTTTACAACTGGAATTACCGGCTGACTTAAAACTGATGTATGTAGAAACTGAGGGACAAAATACATGATTGTAATTTATTTATATCGAGATACATAATACACCGGCTAGTGCCTGTATAAATTGGGGCCAAGCTAAACATTTTATTCCAGGCCTCTCACAATTTCGGTCTGCCGCTCGATGTTAAAAAAGAGAGGCCTGGGAACCAGGCTGGGAAAAGCCTATGTCTAGGCTGATAATCAAGGGCGGATCCAGACTCATCTGGCAGGAGAGGTGCAGATTTCCAAGGGGGGGGGGGGGGGTGGTGTGTCAGTGAGACTGGGGTCTGGTCCAGGGGCGGGGCGGCGGAGCACCTGAAAAATGTTTTGAAAATAGGTGTTCACAGATGTAATCTGGACAATGTAAAATGGTGGAAGTAAATTAGTAAATAAGTAAAAGAAACAGAACATCCCATTATACGAGGCAAGGCTAATTAAAAATTTTAAAATTTTACTACATATATATATATATATATATATATACAGCTTAGTTGATACATTGAATATTGATAGAATCATAGAAACCGAAATAAATATAAAATGTTACATAAAGTAACTGTATACAGTGTAGTAAACAATAAAAATGTTGCTGGCTTGCTAATGCTAGGAATGGGAAAATTGTAAAATCCTAGTTCAAAATTAATCCAAGTTCTAAGTTAAACTTTGACCCTTCTATTGTGCATGTTCCCCCATGCAGTAACGACTTCATCCAAATCTAGAGACTCTGCAACGTCTCTATTTAGAGAAATGCATAGCAGGTCACTTAGTCGTTCTGGAAGAAGGGTGGATCTCAGCTTAGTGCAGATGCGGTAATTCATGCCGGAGAATGCTCTTTCAACTGAAGCGGTTGATGTTGAAATGGTGTTTTTAACTGCTATTAAAGTGGTCAAGTTTGGAAGCCTCTTTGGATTAATTGGTAGACCAAGACGGTGATCTGCTTTTGCTCGTTCAATTTCTACTTTGAGGATGGCTCTGTCAATGTTGAGACAGCTGAACGTATCCACTAGAACATCTAGCCCATCTAGGTCCAAGTAGATATCCGAACCTGCATTGAGAGCATTGATCGCTCTAAGAACTTCTATGTTCTTGGAATCGAATCTGACATTGAACTCATCGTTGAGTTTCGTCTTCAGCTCTGTGTTGAGTTATCAATTCTTTTAGCAGAAGCTCCTGATCATCACCGGTCGTGGCTGCACCAGCTCTGGTGTTGTGGATAGGCATGGTGTTCCTGAGAGCTAAGGGATTTCCTATCTTTACTGATATCTCTTTTGAATGGGTGAATATGTCCTCATCCTTTATATTATTGACAGAGTCCCGAGTTCGGGTCAGCTCGTGTTGGACGTCAGTCCAATTAATGTCTTCTGACTGAAGCTCTTTGTTAAGGAAGTATAGCTCGGAGAGATACTTACGAAGTGTTGTCAGACAGACAATGAACTTCCCTGACATCAGTTTATGGTACAGCCCAGCAGCTGTTTCTGCCTGGGTAGCACTATAGACATACTCGTCATCCCCCTCATTCTCTCCGGGATTGTTTGCAAGTAACGTACCTTTCGTTTTCTTTCGTATAAAGCTCATAAGCGTTGCTTGTCGTTTCATATTGCTATTCGAAAATTAAAGTTAGTAACTAGACCGTCTATACCTGTTGAATTGCCAATCATCATTCATCACGGAAAGAACCATGCGGAAAGTGATCAATAGTTTGCCTGTCTACTTTGTCGATGCTGACTTTCTCAGGGGGTGTGTGGGTGTGCTGCAGACTGCATGGGGGTGCGCACCCCCTGCACCCCCCCCCCAGAAAATCCGCCTATGCTGATAGTACACTAACAGTAGATAAATCACAGGATGTTTTTAAGTTAATGAGATGGATGTTGGGTTAACCTAGAAGTGAAATAATATAGACTAAATGAATTGGGTAATACGACATACTAAAAATAAAAATGAGAAATATTTAAGTTTGAAGCTGTACAGTAGTTTGGGGTAATGACATAACACTGTCAGAACAAACCCCTGTCCAAAGTTTGTCTGCTAAAAAAAGATATTGACAAAATCTTGTTCCAAATTTCAAATCAATGTAACCTTCTTAAAGTGCCCCTAACTAACGTCGACAATTTTTATTGTCTTATTTGGAAGAACTTTTAAAATGATAAAGTAACTTCTTTGGAAGATTTTCACTTTTTTTTAGATATTTCATTTTGTTTGATATGCGAATGTCCGGAATTTACGTCACACATGCATAATGACTTATCAGAGAATGTTATATATTTGCGTTCATCAAAATACAAACACTAAAGTATGAATAACATGTGTGCGTGTTTCTCCCACAACACCAAACTTCTCGATTTTAAAAAATTTCGTTCGAGAATGAAAGAGATACACCAATTTCTTCGATAAGTCATTATGACGTAAATTCCGTACATTTGCATATCAAACAAAATGAAATATCTCGAAAACAAAGCAAAAAAGCGAATATCTTCCAAAGAAGTTACTTCATCATTTTAAAATTTCTTCCAAATAAGACAATAAAAACTGTCGAGGTTAGGGGCACTTTAAACACTTGTGAACTGTGTAACAATTTTGACACTTGTTTTCCTGAAGTGTACATGTTTAACTACAGTACTTTAACTTGCATAGTCAATTGGGATATATGGTCTGGAAACTTGGCTAAAGTCTTTGTTCTATTTTTTTTGTTCAAGTTTATGCAATTTTGTGCAGTTATCATGAAATAGTCATCCGATTGCAGCATTTACTTAATTGCATCAATTGCTGTTCAAATCATACTATTTAAATATTAATTAGCACTGGGACCATCCCAACATAAAATCACAGCTCATTGTACAGTATCGCATTGAAGTTTTCTGGTCCTTTAAACGGTTTCTTGATGGACTATGGTATATGTACAGTACCACTTGAATGAAACGTATCTTTGCAATACACCTATCACGAAATACACCTAAACCCGCAAAATGCCTGATTTTACCGCACTTCCGGTCTTGAACACGCGTTGTTTGCGCGAGATTTTTTGAAGTAGCGTTCTTCCTGACTACCAAAACTGACATCTCTACAATTGCCAAGCTGCAAACTAAAGAACTTGGGCTTTCATCCATGAAAAATCTGGAAAAAGCCACAACCGGAAGTGCGGTAAAATCAGGCATTTTGCGGGTTTAGGTGTATTTCGTGATAGGTGTATTGCAAAATAAGTGTGTTTTGCATCGTATCAAGAATCAAGAAATGTTTCAAAAGTTAGTTGAAACTGCATGTAAATCAGAGCTCTGTAAGTTGTCAAAGACCTCTTTATTAGATGTTCCAAGTACAAGTATCACTGATACGGTATAAAATCATATGGAATAAATAAAATTGGTGATGATTATAGTAAAATTCGCGAGGGACTTGGTGATATTGGTCCTATCAGATTAGACAATGGTGTATATTAGTGTCTGTCTCGTGTTGAATTTATAATTAATAAGAAATATGGTAATAAACGGTTCTTTGTTTGCGCGACTTTACCGGTTTCAAAACTCGTGCACATGACTAAATTTTTTTATCTGATTGACTAATTAGTTCATGAATTATTAATGAGTTTGAGAATAATATTTCTTTAATTTAAAAAAAATATTAAGATACATCTAAATGTTATTTTACGTGTATATTTACCTAGATCACCACGACCAGTTTTTATTAAGCAGCAGGAACAAACTGATGATGAAGAGGGTCTCCTTGAGAAGTCTATTGAACGGCAGCAAGGGTATTACAAGTAAGTGAATTATTTTTTAATAAAATGCGTCGTGATTTTTGTAACAATAAATACATTCAGTAAATTGTTTTTAATAAATAAAGGATTTGGGGAAGAATACCAGTGCTTTGACTACTAAGCTTAATATTGGGACAACCGGTCAGCATTGTGAGATATATCAATTTACGTAACATTGCATAATGCACATGGTAGTCCATGTTATCATGGCTCAACACTGAACAGGGTATTTTTCTCCAGGATAAAGTACTATAGGCTTGACACAAGCCATCACTAGTTAATTATGTTTGTAGATGCTCAAAAGTACGGTAGCTCAGTCTGCAACCAAGTATTCAGTTTGTGCAGCAATAATTTGACTTCGTTAGAAATCAATCAATTTTCTTCATTCACGTACAGTCCAGTACACTACGAAAGACAACTGCATTTTTCGTACCATTTTATGAGTGATCATAACAAGGCCTATATTGAATTTATCTCAATGATGAAATTTTAAACTAAGGATCAACCATCTGATTTGATGATGATTTTTTTTTTGAAAACTGAGAGATAAATGGTTATAAAAACATAAATTTTGGTAGGAAACTCTATGTTTTGTGGATTTAGATTAAGTGAATACCCAACTATAGTAATTAGTCAGCATTTTCCAGTCGCCAAACTATCAAGTAATTTCATACCTAGTTTGTAAGGCTAATGTTGGGAAAGCTGGACAGCTGTTGCAGTGGCGTGGTGGCAAGTTTCAGTCTGGGGTGGCCAGATTAGCTTTGGCGCCCCCCCCCCCCCCCCCCCCCAAAAAAAAAAAAGAAAAGAAAAAAAGACATTACTATATTTGATAAATGATCACAATTTTTGTATTAAAATAACTTAAGTAGCGCCAAACCTGTAGGGGGGGGGTCCGGGAGCATGCTCCCCCGGAAAATTTTGAAATCTAGAGTCTCTGATATGCCATTTCCTGCATTTTGGAGTGAGATTTTACACAATTCTGAAGATTATAAAACTCTTAGAAAACACAAAAGATCACACATTTCAGGTCTTTATATCCCCCCAACTTTTCTCTAATTTGGACGAATTGAAAAATCGACCTTGGGGATAACGGGGGGGGGGGGGGACGTATGGGTTCTCTACATTAATGCAGCTTCCATCTTTGCGACGAGCTCACATACTTTTAGTACAGCAGCGATGCGGCATTGAGGACTACTTCATGTCCTCTTCGATGTAGATTTTTCTAATCGTACGATCTATTCCGGCAAAGGCACAGATTCTAAATATGAATTTGAATTTTGTTAAGTTTTGGCGCCCTTGCTAGTTTTGGCGCCCCTACTGCAACCCCAGCTGGGGGGAGGGGGGGCTTGCCACCACGCCACTGAGGGGTTGAATAATACTACTACAGTGTATCATCGTTATTAATTAATGGAATAAGAAAATCATGTTAAACATTGGCGAAACATAAGCATTTAACGTTTTTTCTGCATCTTAATTAACATCTTCTGTTGCCTTGCAAATAATTATTTATTTAATTAAAGGCTTTTGAAAAGTATTGTAGCTTGGGCTGAAACTAAGTATTGATGACTATCATCGAAATATAGTACGGTTAGATATACTGCCGAAACAGAGCACGTAGGAGTCTAACGTTTCGAGCGAAGGCCCTTGTCAGATAGAAACGTGACGTCTGACGAAGGGCCTTCGCTCGAAACGTTAGATTCCTACGTTCTCTGTTTGCATTTGCAAAACTTTAAGTCTGATTTACACTCAGTGGAATTTTGCGCGCGGATGGAATTTTTCTTTGTTCTGTTACTTCTCGAGCGAAAGTAGTGTAACGTGCGAGAGCTCGCGGAACCACGAAAAATTCCGTCTGCAAAATTCCGATGACTGGAAATCGGGCTGTGATACTTTATGCTATGTTTTGAGACTTACTGTAGCGAGACCTTACGTTTGTTTATGACGTCGTTGCGTTATGAGATCTTCGTTGTAAACGCTGTGAATCATTTACCGTACATTGTAATAAATTGTTATGATGTGATACGTTACGTAATGGCCTTTCACACGTGCGACAAATAGTAGGCACAGTTGAGTTTGCGCGTGTGCTGACCGAGCATCTGTAAAACCAAGAAGGCTTTTTCTTGTACAGTACAATGTATATTTTTTAAATTATGCAATGCAGCCTTGG
The DNA here is from genome assembly GCA_035771165.1 of Paragorgia papillata. NCBI lineage: Eukaryota > Metazoa > Cnidaria > Anthozoa > Scleralcyonacea > Coralliidae > Paragorgia > Paragorgia papillata. Next base: position 1,813,183 of record JAWNZC010000014.1, read on the forward strand.
AAATCGAGGTATCTTTGACAACATGACTTTTTGCCATTGGAAATGCTATTAAACAAACAAATACTCGATTTTAATCTCCAATGTATGCATTAAGTTGCAACTTCGAGTAATTTCAAGGGAACAAAGTTTGCCCCAAAGTAGTTTCTAAGAAGTAAATATGTACACATTGCTTTGCACAAATGGCTGTGGAGGTTACTTTGTTGACAAATACTGGTGGTTTTATCTAGTGAGCGTGATGCTGGTGCAAGGTTTGCTACACCAGGGACATTTGAATATGAATGGTGTCAAAAATGGAAGGCTTTGGATGAAATGCAATGGACCAAGAAAGAATTACTTGAGAAACAGTTCTTAGAGGCTACTGAGAAACTAGAGACTGACATGACGCAAGCTGTTATAGATTATGAGACTGAAATGAGCCGTAGAGGTAAAGTAGAACATATTATGTTAAAGTGTTTTTTTGTAAACAAACTAATCTCTTTGTAACAAACGTACCAGAGCTATAATCACTGAGCTATTGGGATGGTAAGAAATAATTATATTGTTTGATATAATTATGATGATATGGAGTAAAATATCTGAGTTGCCAAATGGCAACACTGCCGACTGAAGGGTTAAAACAAAATTGAACAAATCTATGCAGCTTTGCCTCAATGATGAATTAATATTTTTAATTGGAATTACCGGCTGATTGTTACTGATGTGCAAACCCAACTGAGAGGCAAACTGTTTTGAAAATTAATTATTTGGCCCAAACGAATCTTGGTAGTTTAGACACTTCCTGAATTTGCTTCAATGAGCATAAAAAGAGGTCACCAATTGACATTATTGGAGGATTGGTGCTAATCCACAGGGGAGATGCCACCCCCTTGAACAGAGATAGCCACAGCAACCCCGCCACAGCCGACCTCCAGGCACCAGTCACACTGTCAAAGCAGTGGAAATATATACTTGCCTAGTTACCTTGCATTCTATCAGGAGTGGGTGGGTCAACACAGTGCAAAAGCGAGAAATCCCCAAATATCTACTAAATAGATAGCATGCGCAAAACCAGTCAAGCTCAGACCACGCTGACAAGACTGATGAGCACTGAGGTACTCCCACATATAATAAATGACTGACCGCTGACTAGCATTGACTTCCTTTTTACCTTGCTTAAATTCCATTTAGCCTCGTTGAACAACGGTTTTAAATCGAGGTTGGATATGAAGTAGAGCAGTAAATACATAACAATCTCTTTGCTAACCTCGACTTGGAGCCATTGTTTCGAGTGCACCGAATCAAATTTGAGTAGGGTCTATTGGCTTTTATATTTTCACCACAGTTTATCTATTTTTGTCTGACGGTACAGCACTGCTCTTGTACCGTAACTAAAAAGATACCTCTTGTTTGAAGAATAATTAGAAATTAGTTTTTTTCTTCATTGTGTATTTTAATTTTGTTGTATTAAGAGCTCATGGTGAAACAGGAAGAACTGCGAAGACAAGAAGAAATGATGAGACAAGAACTCATGAGACAGCAGAGCTTAGAAATAAGGTATGATGTGTTATTTAAAGAAAAAAAGTAACCAAGTTAACAAACCTATGCAGCTTTGCCTCAATGATGAATTAATATTTTTACCTGGAATTACCGGCTGACTGTTACTGATGTACAAACCCAACTGAGAGGCAAACTGTTGGTTTAGCAGTGATTATATGTATCTTTGTATTGGTTTAATTTTGATTTAGGTTGTGCTGAGAGATATTGCATGGCTTTTAGTAGAAGTGTTTATTGCTATTTGGGATTTTAGTGACTAGTTGTTGGTTGTGTAATAACAAAAGAAACTGTTTCCTATTTCAAGGCGTCACGAAGAAGCAAGATTACAAGAGGAGCTGAGAAGGCAAGATGATATTCGTCTGCAAGAAGAAATTCTTCTGAGACGTCAACAAGAAGAACTATTCCGAAGAAGACAACAAGAGGTACCTATTAGTAAAGTGTTTTTGTAAAGTGTGGGTGAACAATATATGTTATGAAGTAGACTGGTAACAAGAGAGAAACGGGTGGTAACAAGAGAGAAACGGGTGCCGATATCCGATAAGGTTTTGAAACCAAAGTTGGAAAATTCCAAAATTTGGATTTCATTTCCGACTCCTAGAAACTCTTAGTGCAACTGAAGATAAATCTATACCAGTAATACATCCTCTCCTTGTTCCAACTTGCATGTATTGAAGTGAGCATGTTGGGACTGATGAATGTTTGACGCATGTAATTTTTAAGGAAGCAGCCTTACTTCATGGTGGTCGGCTCCCACATCTCCACCCATTTGGTGTAGGTCCACCAATAATTCAACCGGGAATGATGGGTCCTGGTCATCCTGTGAGTCCCCTTCATGCCTTACCTCAAAGAGTGTCTGTAGGACCTTTGGCAAGAGGATTTCCTCCTGTAAATGATCCGGTAAGTAAATCATTGATGGCCTAAATAATAAAAGTATGTGTAGTTAAATTTAACAAAAATTATAGAAAGTGGTTACCTTGGAAAATGATTTGCATATAATGAAAATTACAAATAGTGGGATTTGTTGGACATTTAAAAAGAGCTACTCTTGTGGCTTGTTCTTTTTAACCAGTTCTATTTAGCTACAATAGTTGACTTGTGTTCTTTATAACCAATTTCTGAATGTTATGAGCATGTAAATTTATCTCTAGCTTCTGTGTTTGATAATGTAAGTGATAACAACGAGAATTGTTACGGCGCAAATAGCTTAATTCAATCTGGCATTTTGAGTTTGGTAGTACATGTATCAGCTTGAGTAAAACGTTTAAATAAGAGTGTTGCAATAGAGCCATATTCCTTTGAAAACAGTAAATGCTATAAGTTGCCTTTAATCGTTTTTGCTGATGAAGATAAATGTGAATCAGTGAAGTATTCTATGATTTACTTAGTTCAACTTTCCGAACTAGTCGATGTTGTTCCCTTATATTTCTTTGTTTGAAATTTGTGTGAAAACTGTTAGGAGTTGAGGTTGGAGGAGGGGGCTTGCTGATATAATTTCTTTCAATATAACACTAGGCTATCACGGTGAACTGTAGAGCTGAGAAGAACATTTTTTGTCTTTAATATGCTGTATCGTTCTTTTTACATTAATGCAGTTAATTCAACGCAGTTAATTCAACGCAGTATACCATTTTAAAAGTTTACGTGCAGAAGCTTGCTCAAACGTTCTTATATCTTTTAATGTTTCAACTCATTTTTAGTCAAAAGTCTACTCTATTTTTCTAACTCGTTTATTATTTCTATATATCTTTTAGTTTTCCAGCCAGTCCTTACGACAGTATTTTAACGTCAACGAAAATAAAAATGTGTTGCTCAGATTGACTGCGATAGGTAAGTTAGTATTTTATTCCAAAGGTATTTATTTGGAAGTAACCTCGCTGGTTTAAATTATGCCATGATGAACACCACGTTCTTACTGTATTATCATTGCAGCGCCAGAAATGGTTGAACCCACTGTCAATGATTTTATTGAAACGAAGAAAAACTCCAGTATAGCTGGTGTCTGAGCATATCTTAAAAGATATTCTTAACGTCTTTGTAAAATGAATCTCTGATTTGGTCTACTTACATTTAGAAATAGTTGTTACCAATCTAGACGAAAAGCACGTCGTGTACGTTCTGTATTATATCATTACTATGCAACATATTTATTTTTTGTTGATATGTTAATACACTGTTTGTTGACAAATACATGTTTTTTTAGATCTTATAATTTTGAACTCTTGTTTACAACCCATTTACTGTCTGTTGTATCACCTGACTAATTGTTATCAGTTCAATCTTCTTTTTAGCTTGCCATCTTAGTAACAGTATTTTTAGGTTTACCATTTATAATACTGGTATATCATGTAATTCCTATACTCGATATAAGCTTGAGTACAACCTGGTAGTTGTAATTTAGTTGCAGTAGAAGGGCAAGAATGTGTGGCACAGCACAGTTCACGAGCGCAAACTGAAAACAATTTCCTTTTTCGTTTTTTCTGAAATTTAGAACGGAGCAATTTGCAACCCATTTTATTTTTATTCCGGAAATTTTGTTGTTTTTTTCTTTCTAAAATACAGAACGCAGCGTATTTCAAAGAATAATAGACCGATTGCAAAACTCCCTGGAAGCGAGGTTTTTCGGTGGTTACCGTTTCTAAGGCCCGATAAACATTAGTTTATTGGCTGTTATCATTGGTGTATTATAACAACGACCAATAAAGTAACGTGCATGGGGCCCTAGCAACGGTGGTAACCACCAAAAAGCCTCGCTTCCAGGGAGTTTTGCAATCGGTTTATTTTCTTTGTTTGTTTTTTTCTCTCAGAAATATATAGAACGCAACATATTGCAAACAATAATTTCTATTTTTTTTCTCTTTCTGAAATTTAGAACTTTAAAGATTGCCATTGAAATGTGCATTGATGCACTTTACTTGTTGATGGAGTGAATAATTACAGTACTGTCGTGCAGTTCTGAAGGTTTGCTATATTTCAATGATATTTGTACGTTATAATTATCACCTTTTGTCTTTATTATTTTGCTCACTAATTAATGTTGTCTTATACGTATTTCGTTTCCTGCAACACATTGTATTGTCGCGCGTAAATCCGAATAATTACGTTTTTAAGAGTTTCTTTCTCACGACATGTGTGAAGTGTGTAATAAAGACTGAAATCGATTCATGTATATTTACGTTTAACAGATATTTCTGCGCAATATTTCTGTCTGTCAGTATTATGAGTTTCAACTTTAACTCACTTGTCCATGGAATTCTTCAGAGATGAATAAAATCGTCTGACGTAAGTTAGCCAGAATAAAATAAGCATCAATAGCTATGGGGACAGGAAAGTGCTAGATGCGTTTACAGCATTTCGTATTTTTTGTCCTTCTCGAGATGTTTAGACGAATTTCCAGTCGTGACACTACAAGAGTTCATAAAATAAAGGTTCCAGAATATATCTTTCCTGATTGACTATGAACATAATTTAGGCTGTTGCGGGTATATCGATAATTATCGTTTTTTTAAAAATATCGGTTATTCGGTATTTTAATTTAAAAACCGATATACCGATAATATCGAAATCTACGGTATTATCGGTATTGCGCGTACGCTAAAACCGATTATCACTGTTTCTGTTTACCAAACAATGCTGCTGAGAGAAAGAAAAGAATATCGTGGCGAATTTGCAGATGAACGTTTGAAATAATTGAAATTGATGCCCAGATGACCATGTCTTCTGTTTTTAGATCACGCCGTTTTAAGAAAGTTTCAGTTGAGTGTGATTGTTGCAATCTGTTTCTGTGCAAATTCAACCCGTAGCGTATAATTGTGTGAAAGCACAGCATGCTTGTTCTGTCTTCTCTCGCGATTTATTATAGCCACGATTTTTGTTGCAAGAAACTTCTGTTACGGAAACTTAGGGAATTTTTTCTGTTCCCAAGGGGGAACAAACTCATTGCAGTTTATCGGGCGAGACAGAGCGATCCTTTGTTTCGATCTCCCAGTGAAATAACATTTTTTGCGGAGCCCTATTTGTTTTCAAACTATTTTCCGGCCAAATTTGCCACATATTGTCAAAGCATGACTCATCCTGAATACCTAATGCATTTTCAATTCCCAGACTGTCGCAGATCGCGGTCTTTTGAAAATTTTTCCGTACGAGATGAGTCCTCGCGCTAGAATAAATAGAACATGTTTGTGACAGATGCAGTATATGACGACTCAGTCGCCAATCGACATCTCTGGACTCGTTTGTTATTCTTGCGCCCAAAGATCAACGTTCAAAATATCAACATACTTGAAGCCCCACTTTTTCCATTGCTGTTGCATGTGTTAAATTAAAGTTCGATTCACACTTCGAAAAAGGTGATTTTTCTTTTGTTAAACGTTTTTCTTATGATATCCTGGCGTCTGGTGAAAATTCGGCTTAAAATTTAGTGAATTTCCATCGCGGGAAAATATCGATATTATCGGTATTTATTTTTCGATATCGGTAATCGGTATTTTTTCAATACCACAACAGCTTAGAATATATTAATAGTGGTAACCTCGTACCCAGGGCCATTTGTAGTGGGCCAAGATGGCGAATAAAAACAAAATGGCTTGCTTAAGCTCCCTATTCTGCAACAGGCGGAGTCCTTGTTTGATGCACGAAAGTCCATTCTCTCTTCACCATGGTAACATGCAAGAGAATTCTACCAAATTGATATAATGAAGGCCAAAAATCTAATGTTTGCGCTGGGTTTCTCGATATAAACGTTTTGTTAAACGCATGATCACCTCACTGACTTTTTGCTTTGATTTTTATAGCTAACAATTGATTTGGAGGCCACGGAGGAGTATATCAAGAGCATGAGTAGTATGGAAACAAGGATATGGCGGATTCACAAGTAGGTAAATTGAATACTTAGTACATAAGCTTTGTATTTCGACGTCACTTGCCTATAACCTTATTAGCATGCATCATATAAAGCGTTTTCCTTGATGTTATGGCCGCCCTGTCGGTTTTCCTAACAAAAGAACTTTTGTATGGAAAACCAAATAGGAGTGCCGTGTTCTTTGTTACTTAAATTTCTTGAGAGTTCGTGAAAGCGCTCTAAGTATCAATTTGAAAGTAGAATTTTAGGGGGGAAACATTTCTGGAGACTCAGATCTTCACCACCCGATTATACGTCATAACCAAATGTGCTTGTATACTGGATATATGAATGGCATTATTTATACATGTTGTTCCACTTGGCAAGCAATGCATGTAGAGCAAGTAAGCATACAGGGCGCATAAGTAGATCGACTGCTGTATTCCAGCGTTTGTTCTCATCTATTTACCAAGAGATGATTGCTATCAGCTTCAGTCGACTATCGCTCTTTGGTTTATTACAATTTGGGGTCATTTAACTGAGTAAGCGAATTTGGCTGGGTTTAAGCTTTTCTACTTGCGATGTGGAAGTTTTAATACCAAACGTTAGGTGCTGCTAATCGAGAGATGCGCTTAAGCGAGTTTAACGAAGTTTAACAAAGGTTCCCCGTAGAGAAAAATAACAAGCAGGGATTGACAAGTCTATCAATTGGAACATATAGAAGAGAGACCTCACCTTTATTCGTTTATTTAAATCCAAACGTGGTCGATCAGATATTAACCATTCTAAAATTTTCCAACATATACCACACAACAAATCTAATGCCCAGAATTTTGATCCTAATAATATCAAGTGAAATTATTTAAAACCTATTTTATTGAGGTGGTATTATTATGGAATATATCGCATAAATTTACAAAACATTACCCGTTTAAACATATAAAAACCAATCACTTGATCTTTAACTTGAAACTGAACATGTTCTTCTCGGTACAATTTAAGTTCGCTTTAAAATTATAAACTTGTAAACATTTTAAATTTAATTGATTCAAATCATAAAATATAAACATTTTTAAATGTGTTTATTAGGACGTAGATTTCAGTTGGGACATAATTCACTTCTGTTTCTTCCACCTGTTTCTTTCTATTTTTTCTGTGCTCGCGACAAATATCAAATTCTAAAACTACATTAAACATAAATACAAGGAAATCTTTATATTATACACATCACATTATTTTCACTGTGGTTAGTTTTGTAATTGACATCACAACAGGGTTCCAAATGAGCTCAGTTGTGCCTGGGAACCCCAAGTACAAGGTTTCTCAAATTTAGGCAAAAAAATTAAAAACTAGGCAAGCAGAAAGTATAAATTAGGTTGTCTAGTTTTAAAGCAATACAGTGTAAAACATATCAAATATAAATTATAATGTCCATAGTTAGCAGATTTTAATAGCTTTTTGTTCTATAATATCCTGCTGTTTGTTTAATTTATTAATCCCAACACCATGCAACCCAACACCTTGACTCATCTTTATATGTCAACACATCCGCGTTAAAGACGTCATTGCCTTTCGGCTGCTAAGCTTGGAGTCTGGGGACGTCCTAGTTTTGGGTGCAGAAGACTGGAAACGTCCTAGTTTTTGTCAATTCTAGGACGTTCTCAGGCTCTACGCCAAAAAAACTGCCTAGAAAACTAGGCCGTTCTCAGGCCTTTACGTCTCGCTCTGACTCTCCGCGCTTTGCATTGAATAAATATCATTGTTTACCCGTCCTTGGTCCGCAGATGTAAGATGTTCTTTATTTTGAGGTTATTGAATAAGGAATGGATTTACATGTTTATATTGAGTAATCTGCGAAATATTATTATACTTTGGTGCATTTCAGATGCAGTAGACAAGTATTTGCGTGGATGAAGTACATCTTAATTCACCTCTTGTCTTACACTGTAAATGACTCGGTAGTCACTAGTCAGCTCTACCGATAAGTATGATGTCATTTAGTAATTACGTAAATACAGTATAAATACAATGAAGTATGTTACTAAAATTATATACTCTAGAAACTATATACTGCTGTTTTCAGGTGACCGCGCGCCGAATTTTGATCGTTTGCATTGTCTCAACTCCTACTTGACACGGCCCAAAGTACGAGTTCACACGGGGTCAAGTACAAGTTCAGTTTAGTCAAGGTTATTTAAAATGCTTGTTGACAATAGCTCTTTTACTGTAAAATCAATGGACAAAGCTTTTTCACTAGTAATATCTCCTTCTGCGTTTGCTAAGTTTCATAATTATTATCTCAGAACTTGCATGCTGTCTGGGATCAGGCGTTAAATGTTATTAGTGTTCAATTTCAGTTCGTTGGGATAAGTGAAATGTGATTGGTTGATACAAAAGTAAACATTAATTTACAACTGTCAAAAACTTGATTCGAGCACTAAAAATAACCTTGACTAAACTGAACTTTGTACTTGACCCCGTGTGAACTCATACTTTGGGCCGTGTCAAGTAGGAGTTGAGACGATGCAAACAACGATCAAAATTCGGCGCGCGGCAATACTTGTTTCAATCCGGTTATTGGTTAATAGTTTTAGCATTTGAACCACTGCCACACCCACGGCCACACCCAATGCCACACCCACTTGTGAAACTGAAATTAGGCTATCAATTTTTCAATCGCTGAACGCCAGGCACAAAAAAATGCTCTTTTGGAACCCTGATCACAAAATCTTGTGAATAATAAGCAAAATTTTGAAATGCATTTTGTATGCAATTATTTCGTTTAAACATTAAACGAACGCTGAAAAATAAGTTAACGATCTTAGAATTAATAATTTCCATTCCAACTATTTTGTAGCTGTTTTTGTTTTCTGTAGAACTATTGCTTCGCGTAAATGTACAATTTCTTCTGTTATTTGCACATTTCGGCATATTTCGACGTCATTGTTGCTGTTTAACAAATCAGTTTCCAGCTCTATTGTTCATACACTACGCGTTCAGTGATTGGTCAATTTGGTCACAAGCGAGGAGCAGAAAGGCGCTGTTGTTCGGCCGAAATAAGCCATATTGTTCAAATCTGTCAAGCCATGCCTGTACATTTTCGGTAAATTTGCCGTGAAAGATGGGTAAAAAAATGTTAGCTTCCTATGCTGCGTCGGTATTCCTGCGTTTTATAACCCCGTGCCAACACTTCACAGTTTCTCACCCCCCCTCCCTCCCCCCCCCTCCCCCGATATGCTAACTTACGCTGCTGTTTAATACTTTAAGGCCTGGCCAAACGCATTCAACATTGTTGAACGATGTTGAATAATGTTGAAAGCACGAGTGGCCAAATGAATTCAACATCGTTCAACATTCATGAATGACAATTAATTGAACGCGGGCTACCACAAAGGGTACTTTAAAATCTTGCAAGCCTCCACAATCCTTCTCCATATATCTTCACAATCAATAAGTGAAATTGCTTGGTCTGTGTAGGTTAACCATCGATCTCATCCTTGCTAACACATGATGCAAGTTCTTCCAAGTGTTGAATTTGTCTATGGATAAACTCCGTAAAGACAAGATCACTCTGTTGGCGAGGAGTCTCGTCGACATACATTTGTTCAAACAGATGTGCCATGATTTTCTTTACGTTCTTTTAGCCAACTATTGATGAGTACAATTACGAAATACATCACCGTAAACATTTCACAATTATTTTATTAAGCCTTTCCTCATCTGAACCCCTGTCTGACAACAATCTTACTGCTTTCATTCACAACGTGTTTTTAATCCATATGCGCGCACACGCGGCTCACCGCTTTACTCAAATACATGGGGTCAGAGCGCTGGCTCAATCTTGAAAAAAGTGCTGGCTGAGGGTTCTAAAAGTCCTGCCATGAAGAACCAACCATTCGCGGCTGCCCAAGCGCCGAAATGACGCAACCGGGGTAAGATACTTGATAATCACCGCTGCCACTAATTTGTAGCGTGTTTTATTGTGCAAGACTTTGTCGATGATAGTAATATAACTTTTATTGACAATCTGGTATCTTGATTCCAACGCTAGGAATCCACATGGTCTATATGATACAATAAACTTCAGTAATCGTTACATGCATGTGTTGCTGCTTTTTCTTGTTATGAAAAGATAACTTGGATTTTTCGATCACTAGGTCTCGAACTTTGCACGTGTTCGTGCTGAAGGTGCCGATCTTTTCACCCATGGACTGGGACCACTTATCGCGCTATCGTTGTCACGGGTATGTAAAATCCTCCTCGAGTGAATACATCGCGGCCGCTATGTGCTTGCATCCACCATCTCGTCCACCTTACAAACGTACTTGGCCTTAAAGGTGCTTCCTCTGTTCGCTTCTTTCAGTAATTGCTGGTTAGTAAACCTTTCCATGTCAGGCAACTTTCGCAGGCGGCTCACGATGGCATGAATGCCGGCGTTATCTTCAAGGTTCGCCGTTTCCCTATCGATTTCCATGGTTTACTCGGTGCTAAACAAACCACCGCCAGATGATGTGCTGCTCGGTGGAGCGGCGGCTGCCCTCCGGGTTTCCTCCAGCCACGCCGGAATCCTGTCGCGCGAGGGTGGTGGTGGTGTAGGTTCTGCGGGCGTCCTGCTGTTGAGGTATGCCAGGCAGACATTCAAGTCTATACCTTCAAACAAAGGTTTGCCTCTACAACTTAAATTCCATGAAGCCCAGGCCAGGCAAAATGCCCAAAGACAGGGACGCGGCGAAATCTCTCAGTAGTTGTTTCCTCGCTGCAATGGGAAGCGAATTTGGGTCGGGCTGTGGTTCGGGTTCGGGCTGTGGTTTGGGCTGTGGTTGAGGTGCTTGACGATGGGGTGGTTCTGGTGCTTGACGATGAGGTGGTTCTGGTGCTTGCGGAGATGACGAAATGGGTGGATGAAGTTCTGCAGGTGAGGTGATGGTGTGTGAAGGACGGGTAGGTTTGGGCTTTATGTTGCGGGACAGGTAAATTGCCAGCTTGGCCAACTTCCTGGGGTCTTCCCCGACGTCGTAATTACGCGACGCAGTACGGACGCTGTGTGTCATCTGAGCCGCCAACGTCTCTTTGGAGATGGTGGAGGGTCACAGCAGACTTCCTTATCCGCTTTCCCGACAGGTTTCCCGCCATATCTGGACAGAGCTCATGTCCCATATCTGTGATACGGCGAGTTATACGGCTGCTACGTATAAACCCGCCGTGCACATTTATGAAAAATGGCTCTTCCGTACGGGGGATTCCCTAGACTTTCCCAAAGTCCTTCCCAGTCTTTTTTTCGCGGTTTGCTTACCCCGTTGGAAAGGACTTTTCCCACTTGCAACGCGCCAAATCTACCGGTGGATTTTTTGACCGGGGTGTAGCTGGGGGTGTGTCATTAACTCCTTAATCTAGCCAATAAGAAGCACATCTTAAAAATACATTTACTAGTATAATGAGTTTAAATTTAATCACTTTAATGTGACGTGACATTTAATATGTTTGGATAGAAAGATCACAGCTAGAAATATGGTTGTACTGGAAGACGCGATTAGTTATGGGCTTGCGAAGTTAGGATATAAAGAGATGAGAGGTCGACAACACGAAGTAGTCGAAGCTTACACACTTGGAAAAGATGTATTTTTAATTAAGTTCGCCGACTGGTTCAGGGAAAAGTTTATGTTTTGAAATCGCGCCGTACGTGCTCGATTGCATGAAGCGAGGCTTTATACATGTCGACGAAGAACCCATCAAAACAGTTTGCCTTGTTGTTGCGCCTCTAATATCTTTAATGAAAGACCAAGTGGCAGCACTACGAGAAAAACATGTGGCAGCGATATGTGTTGGCCCGGAATGTAGTTCTACAGATATCGAAGATGTCAAGAACGGCAAGTATAATCTGTTATTTTCCAGTCAGGAAGCGATACTTCAGACACACAGAAATATATTCAGAAGTCAGTTGAAACACTGTATTGGAGCTGTATTTGTGGATGAAAGTCACTGCATTGCAGAGTGGTAAGAACTATCCTACCTGACGTTATTTTAATAATTTAAATAGAATACAGCGAAATATTAATGATACAACATATTTGTTAATAGGGGGAAAGGTAAAGGGACAGAGGAAGGTTTTAGAAAAGATTATGGACGACTTGGATAGTTGCGATCTCTTGTGAGGAAAGATGTGCCTTTTATTGCCTTAACAGCTACAGCAACAAACAGTGTCAAGGAGACCATAATCAGTGATCTCTGTATGAAAGACTGTGTTCAAATTACAGGCAATCCTAATCGACGGAATACACGTTATGCTGTAGCAGAAATTGATATAACTAACCTATATTTCTCCTTCAGCTGGCTAATTGATGACTTGCAAACAACGTTGCTTAGAGCAGTATCACTACAGAAATTCCTTCCAATTATTAGTTCGATGTTTTCGCAAACGTTCGTCTTTTTCTTTCCAACGAAAAGTCGTCGTCGCTTATCTGGGTCGTTTACATCTTTACCGCATTGCAAACACAGCCCGTCCTTCGAAGTGGGAGAAAGTATTACTCTTTGAAATGTCTTAGTTGGCGTAAGAACTGTTGAATTAGCCAAGAAAACATTGCCTACTAGCGCTAAGCGCAATACGAGATGAAATTGACAAGGTGAAGCAGAGTCGAGGTGTGAAACTGACATCCGAGATTATTTGACACACCCCCATAATTATAATTAATTTTCGCGCCAGAATTGCTAATCAGATTTAAATCTCTGCAAGTGAAACAAGTCGAGCTCACGCCTTCGGCGTTCGCGCTCGCGCCTACTGCGCTCGATGCTCGCGACTTCGTCGCTCGTAGAGATCGACTTGTGGCAAGTCTAGGGATTCCCGTGTCAGGAAAGAAGGACGCGTGGTTAGCCATGCTGGGCCTCACAAAGTTCAGATACGCCACCCCCATCGCCGGAACGTCCTCGGCCCACAGTAGCGTGGCCGGTCCCCCTTCGCTAGTTTTGTGGCGGTCAGTTTCGGTTACGTAGACCGATTCTCCGTCCTCGACGATCCAACGTCCCTCATTGAAGCCAGAAACTGAAAGATTGGCCACGGCCCCGGTCCGCTGAGCGCTCGCGACCAAAACTCGTACTAAAAGGTAATCTCTGAGTTCAACGAACTCCTTCTTAGAAACTGGGCTCCCATCCAACGTGGCGAATCTCGCCGCCAATCGCTTTCCCGTGTCGCTCGAAACAAGAGACGAATACTGCTCTTCGGTCAGAATTTCCCTACGGTCTTTCTTCTTCGTCGCTATCTTGCTTTCAAGAACGTCTTTCGTGAAAGACCCCAACCACTGGGATACCCTCAAGTCGCCCTGTTGTATCAGCTCGATATCCGAAGTGGTCAAGTCCAACAACTGACTTACTTCGCTCCTTCGAGACAATACAAACTTAAAAAACAGTTTTAAAGAAGTTAGGTACGACTTGAGGGTACCTGGCTTTAACTGGTCTTCTTTGTCCAGCAACTTGTTCCCCTGAATAAAGGTGTTCAGTAGCGTTGATAGTTTGCCGTCATTCCACAGTAATTTGACGTCGGTCGGAGGATCCTGAAGCTCGTAGAGCAGGCCGCCAACGTGGCGATGATGTTCTTTCACGGTATCCTCCGTTCGACGCCCACCGTCGAATGACTTTAAATAGTTCGCAAAGGCCTCCAGGGCAACGATGTTTTTTAGTTTCTTTTTTAGCGAGCTTCGCGAGACTACCTTTGGTCGCCTTGCTTCGCGAAGCACCTCTGGAAGTCTAGCCCGCTGTTGTTTTTCAGGCGTCGGCGGGATGACACTCTTCGTCGGCGCTGCTCTGAGTGCGCAATGATCAATTCAAGGCGTAAATATATTGTACCAAAGGTATGATATATATCATACCCCTGCGTGATCAGTCAGGTAATTAACCTGGTTATATTCCTCCGGAAAACAATAGAAACCGACTCGAGTGATATAACTCTATATATGTGCGTGTGCCCTGCAATTTTCCTCACTTCAGTCCTCAAGTTCATGAATACAGTCAGTACGCTACAGTATTTTACCCAAATGTAATGTGTACTGTTCAATATGTTGTAACGAACATGCAGACGCATTGTCAGTTCCCTGTCAATCTGCTATGGAACTGGCTGCAAGAGTAACAAGAGATAATACTATAGGTTTTACTACTTCACAAATGACTAACCTGTATTGAGGGGTAGATATGCTTTCTATTATTTCAATATCATTGACATTGTGTGGATGTGGGACAGATATTTCGGTACTACAGGTTGGTGATCTTTCATCTTCAATCTAGTCATAGAAAACTGTTATAGTAAAGGGCAGCTATTACAACTAGTAATAACGTGCATAATTTCCTTTTGGATAGAATAAATTCATCATGTTTATCTTCTTCAGTCATTTTTAGTTCCTGAAACATGCGAAACTCGTATTTTTTGGAAAGTTTGCTGCAACACTCGCAGCACCTCCTGCCAAGGCAGTCTTTTCCACTCCGTTTAAACTGGATTTGGCAAATTACGCATGTACATGTATATCTTGAAAATTTTTAAGTGAAAAGTCACAAAGATTACAGTAAAACGACAGGTGATCGTTTTAATAAACATCGCATACAGTACTGTATTACCTGCACATTTGTCTCACCAAAATCTTCCTCCTGTTTGATCAATTCTGACTTGGCCAGAATGTACAAACACCCCTGCCCCGCAAGTGATGCAACTTCTTGCCCACTCCATACAAATGAGTAAGATACACTTGGTTTCTTTAGTCGTCTCGTTCCTTTCACCACCATCAAATATTCAAAGTCCAGCAGTTCATCCTCACCCAAAAGAAACAACTTTCCAAAAATGGAACTAATTTCGACTGTGACCTGTAAAATTGTATGAAGCGCTACCATTTCATCTCTGTGATTAACTTATTGTATAAGCAACTTTGTACATAACTTTCTAAATACAGTATATACTGCTTATGTACACAAAATGCAAGTTGGCAAAACTTATGTAAATGCCAAATAGACCATATATCCTCACTGGTACATATAAACCCATTCTTTATGGTTACAGTATATGCTTATACAGGGAGAAATTGCTAGTTTTAAAAAGGCCAGGTTTTTGTAAAAACAGTACCTTACAAGGCTTATTCATTGGAATATTGCATGGCTTTACAAATATGATTTGCTAATCTTCTTCCAAAACAAGTTCTTACAAGGATATAGCACTCAAGGAGATAGCTTTTTAAACACCTAGGACTGATGTCTATTTTTGCATGACTTATTCACAAAATTACCACTTTGTCCTGCTTTGCCGGTTGATGGCACAATGTTTTTCTGGTTGTGTGACTGCTTACTGTATATCTGAAAATGCTCTTTTCTCAGTGATTGCTTTTACAAGTAAATCACCATTATGCAGTTGATGAAGTTTTGTATTGTATATCTAGAGAGTCAGGCAAAACTATGGAATAAATTGATGATTTACTTTAAGAACATAAAACAGGAAGAGCCATTGTTTACTTGGCTTAAATAATCAATAATTTGATTTGTTAAAGAATAATATGATGTAAAGTCACCAAAACTATATAAATATGCCAGGTGCGTTCAAAAAATAGTTGTCGATGACTTCCCCATCCTTTTGGAAATTTTTATGTCAAACATCTCTTTCCCCCCTTGGAATTGGAATTCCCAGCACATTATGTGGAGGGTGGGGGGGTAATTTACAGTATGGATATTCTCTGTCAACCTCATTAAAAATACATATCTTTGTGTTTAAAAGAATTTCACATTCCATAATTTAGAACATCACTATACAGTAACTACATGTACTGTATCATCAAAATAATACACAAATTTGTAACTGGGCAGAAGCAAGACAACTTAAGTTAAAGTGTTAATTGGAATTCAGTTTAGAATAAGCTAAAAAATATAGTTTTATCCACCATATCCCTTATGATCTACTATAAAAAAAACTCATGGAATGAATCCTCACCTGTCGAGGTGACCATGTTGAGACTATTCGAATTTTGCCTACAAGCCCTTTCATTGCCAATGTCCCGCGTGTTTCTCCTCGTGGTATTGGGATTGTGCCTGTGTCCACGGCAACATGGTCCTCTTCAGGAATGCACACATCTTTGCTCCATGTTTTTGTCCGACCTACTCCTCCAGAAGTACGCCGTCTTGATGAAGTGCTGTATGGAGTTGAAGACTGGTAGCGAGAAGGCAATGCCACTGGTAATGCTAAAGTTGTCTGTGTTTGTGTCCGTGTCTGTGGTTTTTCACAAGATGTACCACGAATCTATGTGAAATTGGAGATGTATTGTAATGGCAAATTCATCTAATATCTGCACTACCACATGCATAGGAACTAGGGGGCAAAGGGGTATGTGCCCCCAATCTTTTTGAAAAGTGCCCTCTTTTGCAACAGAAAGTGTCCTTTTTTGAGGCAAAACAATGGAATGTGATGCACAGAGTGCCTCGGAAAGTTAGTGCCCCCCCTGACTTCACCATGCTTCTTATACGTCTGTGCACTACAATAGAGTAAGTAAAAATTTAACATTTTTGCTTGGAATTTTCAGGGGGGGTTATAAAAATGACATAGTGATAACTGGGGCAACCAAAATTTCTTTCGGGCAACTAAAATCTCTAGAGTTATGTCCCGACGGGCAACCAAGGAATTAAAGTGCATATAAACCCTACACAGTTTTTATTTGTTTGTATAGATCACGGCAAAAGAACTGATAAGTTATTTTACAGTTTTTGATTTGGTCCATTCGTTTCGGAGATATCTTGCTTCAAACATCGGCAAAATGCTCCAATTTGAACGTCCCGCGAAAAATTGCCGCAAATATTATATGATCAAAATAGGGCCTGGAACCGACAAGGCGTGACGTCATTTAAGAAACGTCAACTCTGATCGCTCTGTCACTAGCCGTGTACACACGAAGTTTTCCATACTAAGTTTAGCTTTAAAATTCTTCGAATATTTGCAGCTTAATAATTATAGTAATGCCAGATAGGTGTGCTGTATACGGTTGCTCAAACACGGCAGTGTAGCCGATGACGTCAAATTAAATTTTATTTTTGACTTAAATGACGTCACAGGTGTCTCGCCCCAATCCTCTATAATTTGCGGCTTTTTCATTTAGATAGCTATGTTTAAAGCGAGATATCTCTGGAATGAATGGACCAAATCAAAAACTGTAAAATAACTTATCAGCTCTTTTTGCGTCCTATATACAGAAAATTGAAAACTGTGTTGGGTTTATGTGCACTTTAAGCTGAAGCGAGGATTATTAAACAACACACTTTAAAAGGCTTGTTATTTCGTCAATGTGTTTAATAAAGCTGTGTAAAAAGTAGACTGAAAGCCAGCCGCCGATCTCATCTCGTTCTCACTCCTGAGAGTGAGAACGAGATGAGATTGGCGGCTGGCTTTCAGTTTATGTAAAAAGATAATTTGTCGAAATGTATTGAAATTAAACAAAAAATTAATGATATAAAATATTTAACTGATGGTTGTGATAATTAATTAACGTGCAGCATAGACGGCAAATGAACACCAGCACCTGAAATACTGGGATATCCACGTCAAATTTACTAACCTGAGTATTGCCAGACGTAGTGTTTCGTGCTGCCGTTGTGGTAGCTGTTGATGAGACGGATGTCGATGGCCTTGTCTCACTTCGTGGCGGGCCTGATGGACGCAAGAAACTCGTCACAGCATTCGCCACAACCCTTCCTAACTCTTCTGCGTTAAAACCATTCATTACATCGCCAACTATTCCGGTCATGTGTAAAACATTTGGGTCAGCGGACTTTCCCACCAATATTGAAATTCCAATATGGCGGCTCGAAATAGAAGTGTGATTGACTACAAGCAGTTAAATAGTTTTTCGTCCGTCGTACTCTACGATACAGCACCCAAAAAGAAGAGGAAAACATTGCCGATAACATACCAGGTTGAGAGGATTATATCGAGACGGCGAGTCAACAAGGTCAGTTCGATATTCTTGCATTTGATAATTCTACATTTTACGAATTTTATTAAAATATTTTGTAAATATTTTTGGATTAGCTTGATATTTAATCTTTCGTTTAATATTTCTAAGGAATACGAATATCTTATCAAGTGGGAAAGCTGGCCGCTAGAAACCTCTACGTGGGAGCCTAGTGATCATCTAAATGAAGAATTAGTAAGGTGAGATATTTGAAGTGAGAAATATCTCAGTCTTTATAGATTCGATTTTTCAAACAATTTAAAGCTTATATACATAGTAAAGTTTTGCCGTCTTATATGTCAGAAATGTCAAGTGACTCCCTTAATAGATAAATATAATATTAATGCTGTCTGTTTAGTATACTTCACATTGAATTCAGGCAAAACATTGCTAGCGTATTGTATATATATGAAACACAAATAACTACTCCCCTGACTCAAATACTCTCTACCTACAGAGGTTATGAAAGTCCACCAAAGCCGTGCTCTTCAAGACTGCATGAGGCTAGCCGCCAGTTTTATGAAGGCATTCTGTGTAGTCTAAAGTCCAAGTCGTCTAACCCAACATACGTTCATATGGAACTGGACATTTGGCGGTATACCACCAATGGAAAAGGTATGGACTCCCAGCACAAAGGGTATAGACTGTACTCAATTCAAGATATGTCTCGCTTGCCACTTCCAGAACATTGGTGGTACTATCTTAACAATGAGCATGGACAGGGACATGCAGTCCGGTTCCCACTCAAGATAAAGCCAATTCTCAGCTGGACAAGCAGCCATCAAAAGTTTGTACAAAACAAACTTATCCAAGCTCCCAGAATGCCAATAGAAAAACTATCCATGCACATACTAAAACAGCCATGTGATATTGACAACAATTTACTATGAACCAAAGGCTACATAGGTAATTAATATATACTACATAGCATAGTTTAAAGTGGCAGTCAAGTCTTCTGTGAACAATGCAGTTTATTTACCCTTTGAGAACACTATATTATTTTTAAAAAAAATAAGTTAATATCTAACATCATTCTGGTTTGTTGGACTTTTATAATTAATATAGAAGACAATTCCAATGTAAAATATGATGAACAATGCAAAATGCTTATGCAAGAGGTCTTTACATAGCACATTTGCAGAATGGACTTGACTGCCTCTTTAATATATATATTATAATTAATAGCATGGTTACCATGGTATTGATCAGTGATTAAATGTGCCTGGATTAGTGAAGGTTGAGTTAGAGTGACTGAGGAGGCATGTGCCTCTGAGGTCTCGGGTTCGATTCTCAGCTGTGTGAACTTACTCTGCTCATGTGAAAAGAGTTAGTCAGCACTCTGCTGAAGGTTGTGGGTTAATTGTCTCTGCTGCGGGTTAGGATAAATAGGTTAGGAAAGTAATATTACAACTGTTGTAAAATATATATTACCTGTACTCTAGATTAAACACCTACTGTAATGTATTATTGTAAAGTTGATTTGATCATATTCACATGGATATTTGTGCTAAATAACTTCTAATTATTATTAAGACATATGCAGACTTGCAGGTACATTTAATCACTGATCAACCTCAATACCATGTTGACACCATATAATATTATGGTTACCAAGATACTCAGGAAACATAAATCCTTTAAATGATTTCTACTTAGCCATGATTTTATAATATATTCTATAAGGTAAAAGTTTGTTCTTATCACTATATAGTGTTACCAAATATTGCAACTACATGCTGATATTATTTACTGTATAGCAACTGCGATTAAAACTTTATTTGGCCAACATTCCGACAACGCAATAAAGTCAGCAACACTTTATTGATTTTGTAAATAGGCATCCTGGAACATTTCTTTCAAACGTGGTAAATTCCTGATTCGGGTTTGAACACCAAACTTTTTCAGGCCTGCACGTAGTTCAGCTGGTGACATGCTTTCGACATCGATTGCTGGTTTGGGAGCATTAGCCCTAGCTTCCATTCTGGACTCCATTTGCTTAACCCGTTTTTCTTTAATGTCATGATCCCAGTAGGGATGTTTCTTTTTAACATATGTCCTTGGTGTACGTTGAAGTTTGTTGAGGCCTTCGACACGTTTCATTACACGAAGAACATCTGCAGCAGCATCCCACTTATTAGATTTGTTTAAGTGGATTCTCCTGCAGTCATCGTTGTTCTTCTCGACCCCTGTTTGTATAAATTTGGGTTATTTATTAGGAAAAACATATCAACATAGTAAGAGGCAACCTAATTCTTATAATAGATTCATACTGACTATACAATATTGTAGAGTAACTACAATATTGTATACCTATGTACAATCTAATCTCACCTTGGCCTGTAAATTTCTTGACCCCATTGTGCATTTGCATAAACATTGGCACATGGTAGACCATGGCATGCATGTAAGGGGTAACATTTGCATTTGCAAACCCAGAACATTTTCCAGCAAGAGAGGTAAACAGCGATATCCATTTCCTTGCCTATAACATTGAAAAACCTAAAATTATTCATTGTCAAAGATAAACACTCACTTGTTTATTAGGGGTTTTTAATTTACATTTCTAACTTATATAACAAACAAAATTATACCTTTTCAAAGTAGTCTGTGACATACTCTTTGGACGGTTGTTGCTCATTTAGCATTGAATATAGGTTGTTAAAGTCCTATATAGAGAGAAAAAAAGAGGTGTAGTTAATTTATAATGTAGTACCCTTATCAATGATTGAAATGATTGTGGAAAGTAGAGTGATGTGACAAAAGAGAGATTTGTGACATTTTTGCAAAGTAGTAGAGTACTGTACATAATTTATACCCCCCACTGACAAATATCTATCATCTAATGTACCATCAAAGGGCAAGTGTGAAATGGGGTGAATTTGGGTAGTTTTCCCTATTCATTCTATTTCATACTTGTTCAAATGTGGGTTAATATTAGTGTGAAACAATATATACAGTACCTTCCAAATTTTGATCACAGTGTCACTTGTGCTATTTGGTTTGATGACTCCATGTAATTTTTCTGGAAGATGTTTTAATAAGAGCTTTTTGTCTGAACCCATCAGGCTTGTGAAGTCATATGTCCCACTATCATTCCCATCAGCATTCTTCTTTTCCCACACCTTAAAACAGACTCCACAGCTGTTAATGGCTGACACTAAGGAATCAAGGTGCGCGGTTGTTCTCTTGCATGGGGGCTTGTCGTGGTTGTCTTCCCTGTCCCAGTCCAGTACTTCTGCGACAAGGTTCCTCGTTAAAACATCTGAAATATAAAATAAATATCATAAATATCCAGGGTAATAGTATCTCATTGACCCATTACTGTCAGTAACAAAGGTTGATATTGTAGTTTCCAGTAGCAGTCTCTTTAGACACCTTCCTATAATAATTATAATAATTATGTCATTGTGCATATTTGATATCCTACCTGTTATTCTAAGCATAAGATGTAGCTCATCAAGAATGACATTCTGCAGAGGTATGTTTAACAAGGGCCTGTGAGCACATGACTTTGTTTGATCCCAGGCGCACTTTGTAATGTCTGCAAGGGTTCTTGCCATTTTTTCTCCACAATAGTGGTCCTGAGGCTTAGACATGTCAAACCTTAAATATAATAAACATATATGGGCATGTTTACAGTGTGGTTGCTGTATGCCAGATAACATAATTTATTTTTATAGTCGTAGTCCATTACATAAAATTGGAACACCATGTTGCTACTAAACTACCCTGTTCCACTGTACAGTACCTGTACTAACCTGTTGCTCTTGTGAATGGTACACCAAATGCAAGCATGGTCAGATGTTGCAGCTTTAAATCCAAGGAGCAGCAAAAGGAACTGCAATTTAAATTATTAGGAAATTCAATGTTTTGAACAAAACAGACTGGCATTGTGTTGTTGTGAAAGAATACCTCAATTATTTATTATGTAATATTATAATCCTGACAACCTTCAACAATTTTTATATTTTTCATGTCACACATACATCAGATGATTTTATCTGTTTGACTGTGTAAACATACAGTTGTTTAAGTTATTGTATAATGTCACCTTCATCGTCCTATACCTGTTTACTGTATTTCCCAGATTAAGCACCCTGGACACTTATTTTAACTTTCAAGGGTGGGTGAAGGGGAACTTGCTTAAGGGAGTGAGTGCACTTATAATTATTATAAAAGCTTTCATTTAAATTTGTGCTCAAGGAGGATGGCACTCAAACAATTAAGGTGGCTAATATTTCAGAGTGGGTGAAATTGACAAGGAAATACAGTACCGTACCAGTATACACATATCTTATGTTATCACTTCTATTCTTATAATATTAAAACATGGTTTATAAAATAGGTTGATTTTAATACCTTATAGTCACCACCCAAAAATATCTCAACTGGGATATCATGTTCATCAACAGTGACTTTTCCTTCCTTTACAATCTTGTTTATTGAACCAAACAGCACACCAAATGAATTTTTCAGGAGATCATAACTCTCGGAACCTTTGACCACTGCAATTGTATGACTTCCTTTATGAATAGAATAAATACATATGCAATGTCATGAAAAATTATTACTTGTCGTTGCCATTGCAATCAAAGTCTGGAATAGACTACTAGTACCATACATATTTTAGAACCAGAACATACCTTTCGATGACATGACATCATCACTTTCAAGCAAAGAGAAAGACATTACAACAAAGCTGGTACGCCGGGTCATTTGGGCTCCATCACCACTGATCTTGACTCGCAGTTTACCACTAGTTTGTTCTTGGTAATGTGCAGGATCAATCTATCGAATAGAATATAAGTTCAAATTTTTATTTAGGATTTGAATTTTGATAGCCACAATGACAATAATAGTGATATTATATTAATTCATATTATGGTTTTAGTAATTTCCCTATGCCTTGTACATACCATCTGCTACTGGCTACCTATAGTATACACATATTACACAGTACTGTATAACTGGGCCAAAATTTAACATAAAATGTACTTGCCTGATTTCTTATTGCCATCTTTAGTTCTCCCTCAAAGTCAAGCTGGGCACCCTCCTCTACTCCAGGTGTGCGGCTGATGTGGCACAGGCTGTTTAGGTTGGTCTTGCATTGCTTAACCAAGTAAGAGCGAGGAAGCGAGGAACCACCATCTCTCATTGTCAACTCATGATAAGCAGCCTCACTGATACAAAACTTATCCATGATGTAGAGAATCTGTTGAACCTTCTCTTTTTCATCCTCAGAGAGCTCATTGTAGTTTTTCTTCACTCCAATATCTGTTTGGTACTCAATGGTATGAGGTGCGCCAGTTTGATCTTTAAACTCGACAAAGCTTAGTTGAAGGCCAAATGTATCGGCAAACCAAAGCGCCTTCTCAACATAGGACTTCAGTTCTCGTATCTTTCGACGCTGTTGTCTGTCCTTGACTTCAGAAATTACTTTGCCACAGTTCTTGAATCCTTCTTGTTCAGAAATCTTGCCCAAGTACATCCACAAGTTGGCATTTTCCTTCTTGAGATTCTCAAGGTCAACATTGGTACCTGCCAATTCCTCATCACTAGCTTTTCTAAGCTCTTTCCTAAGCTCCTCGGCTTCCAATAAACTATTGTACAGCTCATTGCAGCGTTCATGAAGGATCTGATTTTCTTCCTCCAGGTCCTTTTTCATGGACTTGAGCTCGCAAAGTTCCTGCTCAACGTCGGCTACTCTGCGAAGTTCACATTGGCGGACTACGACATTTTTGGTTATCTTCCCATGCCTTACTGCATCACCACCTTTTTTCCCCTTAAATGCGGTTTTGGCTGCCGAAGCAAGTCTTCGCAGATGCTCCTCGACTCTTTCGCTGTCCCTTTTTATTAAAACCGCGTAGCTTTCAGCAAGGAAACAGTTTAGTATGTCCACAAATGTGAAAGAACTCGTATCATTCAGTGTATTCTTAAATTGTTGCCAACTCTTCAGAACTTGGTTGGTAAGATGTATCGTAAATGCGATTTCGTCAGTACTAATACATTGCCTTTTCACATATTGAAGGCTATGGTTTTGATCCACAGTTATATCATGCTTAAACTTTTCGAATTTATAAGATTTATACAGCTCGTCAGACATAATCATGAAATATTCATGTATTGTTTTGTAGTTTCGCGCGATAAACCGGCAGAATTTTTAACCGGAAGTACAACTATCATGGCTATTACCGCTGGTATCTTTATTGCGGCTGCAGCTATCCCAGATACGTTAGCGGGATTGCAAAGCTGAGATTTCGGCTATTATTTTGATTCGAAACATGGCAACATTTGAGATAGTTTTGCCAAAAATAATCGATCCTAAACGTGCGAGTTGACTGCGAATTAGGAACTGAAACACAGCAACATCATGGAAGTCAACACGGTCAAGGCAAAGTTAAAATGGAGCTTATTTACAAGGAAAAAGGAAATGTTAATATTTTCGCTTAAGAAGAAAAATTTTGCAAGCTGATTGCCGAGATATGAAAGTTCAACCCTTCATTTTGGCAAACTCTCGAGCGCTTATAGATCATCGGCAATGGTTCTGTAAAGTTTGACGATATGCTGTTTTTCCGCTACGTTATTAGTAAATTGTATAGCGTCGATAGACTCATACGCTGCAATATTTGACACATCAAAAGGAAAGGTTAGTAAACGTTTTCGAGGTCATATTTTTTAATTGCAATGTAGACAAATAATATTAGAATTCCCTCCCATTTTGGCAAATTTCAAAATCTCTTTATGTTTCGCTCCGTTGCGTTTCTTTTGTGAATTTCCAGTCTATTATAAGCAATTTAACTTGCCATTTTGTTTTGACTATTGGGGAAATCCGCTTGCGCGTTGCGGGCTCAAATGTCCGGAATAGTTGGCGATGATCGGGAAAAAGAACGGCTTCAACGCAAGTTTATCTTTGAAATTCCAACTTCCCTCGTAGATGAAAATATATTTGCATAAAAGCGCGAAGATTGCTGTCGCTGGACAAAATGCGCGAAGGCTCTACGGTGCGATACTGCGCATACCAGCTGCGCATACAATCAAATTCAGAAAATGCTTATTTGCAAATAAGCATTATTTAGTGCATAAAATGATTATTTGTATATAATCATTTTTACATAGAGTGGACGAGAATAGAGATGTAAAGAACGATGTTTTTTATGTTTCTTGAAGAACTGATCATATACAAATAGGAATTTTATTAAAAACGATTATGTACGCAAATAAACACTTTTGTGAAAATGATTATTTATAAATAAGCATTTTAGTGAAAATGATTATTTATAAATAAGCATTTTAGTGAAAATGATTATTTATAAATAAACACTTTTGTGAAAATGATTATTTACAAATAAACACTTTTGTGAAAATGATTATTTACAAATAAACACTTTTGTGAAAATGATTATTTACAAACAATCAATTCACATTAGAATGCTTATTTGTAAATAATCCTCTATACCATGAGATTCTTCACAAACCATGAAAAAGTGACCATGAAAATTTCATAAATAATTTTTTTACACCTGGCGCCTCATACCAAGTGACCGGAAAACGGACTATCGTGAACCGCCTTCAAAATCTCCTCTCGTATCCCTTCAGGGACCATAATAACATAGTTTGGATACGGTTGTTTATGACCTAGTGATCGTACCAACAACCCGTCTCGAACAAAAAGACGATCATAGAGCTTACATAAAAATTTGAAACGCACGTCATCGGTGCTTTCTGTAATGGGTTTGCGCAACCCACGAGTTTTCATGCTGATAATTTTAGAAAGAAACGGGTCGTTGTGCTGAGCCTGTTTGAGATTTAGTGTAGGGTTGACGGATATGGCACAAGTATTTTTCTCACAAGCATTTGAGGTAATTGCGTCACTGGTTGCGTGATGATGCACGTCACCATCGTTGATTGTGACAGGAATACTACAGAGAGTCCTAGTTGTCTGCGGTGCGAGAGTGCTAGCAGAATTGACAATTAATAGGTTTAGTGCCTTCGAGTTTAATTATGGCAATGCGGCCGTTGGAAAGTTTAACGCGTATTTCAGTTTTAACGAGATCTGGTTTGCTCTCAAGATGGGTGGTGGGTAATTTCAATTGATTTGCGTTGCAAGCAAGTCGGTCAGTTAAAGGAGATTGTACAAGTCTAGATAGCGCGTCGGCATTATTATGCAGACGACCAGCACGATGTTGTAAAGAAAATTGAAACTCTTGTAGATCCATTATCCATCGCGCTAATCTACCTTTGGGCTCCATGCTGTGAAGCCAACGTAAGGCGTTATGATCGGTGATAATTTTAAATTGACGTCCAAGCAAATAGACTCGGAAATGCTTGGTTCCAAATACGATGGCGTAAGCTTCTTTCTCGGTGGTCGAAAAGTTTTGTTCCCGAGAAGAAAGAGCTTTTGATGCATATGCGACAACTCTTTCGCGACCTTCGTCGTCGATCTGAGTTAAAACGGCACCAACACCGAAATCCGAAGCATCGGTCTGCAATATGAACTCGCGGTCAAGCTTAGGATAGTATAGAATAGGGGCGGAACAAAGCAAATATTTGATTTGATTTGATTGAAAGAAGATTCACATTCGTCGGTCCAGTTGAAGGACGTGTTTTTCTGTGTGAGGCGAACAAGCGGCGCGGCGACAGTTGCAAATCCCGGAATAAATTTTCGGTAGTAACCAGCAAGACCTAAAAAACTTCTAACTTTTGACACTGACTGTGGGGGCGGTATATCACTCACGGCGGATAATTTGAGGGGGTCAGGCTTGATTCCTGATTGAGAAATGACGTGACCTAAGTAGGCCACTTCAGGTGCTGCGAAACTACACTTTAACAGTTTGACACGAAGGTTGTGCTTTCGTAAGCGAAGCAACACGGTCTCTAGCCGGCAACAATGTTCTTCGATATCACGGCCGAACACAATAACATCGTCGAGATAACACAGACATATCGAATATGTCAACCCGGATAGCGCAATTTCCATAGTTCTCTGGAATGAAGCCGGCGCTGTTGAAAGACCGAAAGGCATGCGGTTAAATTCGTACAATCCGCTTTGAGTGACGAATGCTGTTTTATGTCGGTCTTCTTCATCTGCAGATAACTGCCAGTATCCGTTCCGAAGATCTAGAGTGGTAAAGTACTGCGCATTTCCTAACGAGTCAAGAATATCATCGATGCGAGGCAGAGGGTGTGCATTGCCGACGGTGACTAAGTTTAACTTCCGATAATCTACACAAAACCGCAGCTCGCCATTTTTCTTCTTAACAAGAATAATGGGGCTTGACCAAGCACTTGTACTAGGACGTATAATACCTTGTTCTAACATTTCATTAGTTTGCCGTTTCGCCTCGTCTCGATACGCGTATGGCAATCGCCGTGGCCGTTGTTTAACTGGTGGGCTATTCCCTGTATCAATCTTGTGTGTGTGCAACGTTGTATGACCTAAACTCTCTTCAAACACGTCCGAAAACTTATAGAGGAGTTGTTTAACACGCTCTCTGTCCGGACCAGCTAGGGAAGTATCAATGACTGAGTCGATTTTGCTAGGGAATGTGTTAGCGTTTTCCTGTCTTATCGCGCCGCAGATATTTGGTGTGGATGTTGAAGAGGTGTTGTGCGACTCGACCAACGGACAAAATTCTGCTAAATTTTCACCTGCTGCCAATTCGATGGGGTCGTTGGACATGTTGAGAACTCGCAAAGGGACAACCCTGTTTTGGTCGGGTTTGACTACAACATGCGCTAAACTAAACCCCTGCCGAGTATCGTTTCCGATACGGGCATGTGGCGCTATCATTCCTATTTGGCCATTGACACTTCTGGCCAACTTCCCTTCCAATATCATTTCCGTTCTAGGTGGGACCATGGCGTCATCAACCAAAGTAACTGCCGAGTTACTTTTAAACGTGGACTGACAGAGAAATCTATCAGTCAAAATGTGGTCCTCCCGAGAGTGGATGACCCCTGCAAGGTTTACCGTTGTAGACTCTTGCTTATCCTGAATGGGTGTATTTCCATGGCGTCCCACTAAGAGATAACCGCCCGCGCATCCCGTGTTAATACAAGATTATTTTGGGTTATAGAATCCCATCCTAAACACATTCATACTGAATGTTATCACTAACTAAGAAATCCCCAGAATAGGGATGTTTACAATGAATAAACTTTAACTCACTATTTATCTGTCCAATAACGTTCAAATTATCTCCATGAGTGATGGAGATGCATTGATGACCCTTAGAATTGTCAATAGCTCGATCATCAAAGTCAATAATACGATGTACAGTACGGTTAATAAAAGATTTCATGGACCCCGTGTCTAAAAGTGCACGCACACGGACGCCATCAACAAAACAATCAACGAACGGGTGGGTAATATTAATAAAACTATCACTACTGCTACTCACAACGGGATGATCACGTCTCCCACCAGAATCTGGACCATCCCTTAGTAGTTTAAATGAGCTGGGTTGCGACAGTCTCGTGCAAAGTGGCCAGTTCCACCACAGGCAAAACAAATCAAAGGTCGCACGTTGGGTGATTGCGGCCTTCTCGCGTTTCCTCGAGGACTACGACATTCACGGGCGAAATGACCAGTGCTACCGCAGTTGAAACAGGCTCCTCTAGGGCGGTTGCCCTTGTCGGCTTTCGGTTGCTCCGCCTTAGACAGTCGATCTTCGAGGGACTGCTGTTTTTCAACGATGCTGGCGACCATGGATACTAATTGAGACAGTTGCGAGTTGCTTGAGGCTGTGGCGTTTGGGTCGCTTTGGGTAGACGCAACACTCGCAGGAAAACTTGTCGCACCACTGGGTATAGCGTAGCCTTCGACGGCTCGATAGCGTTGCGTAAAACTGAGCATCTCGTCAAGCGTTGGCGTGGGGTTATGCTCTAACAGCTTTAGTTTCAAAGCATCAGGAAGACCGCGCATATATTGGCGTGAAATCAGGGCTGTTGTCGCGTCGGCCGATAAGGACGGGTCGGCTTTGGAGAGTAGATTTCCCAGCTCCCATCGGTATACTGCGGGATCTTCGCCTGGTCGTAAGACGCGCCTTTCGAATTCGGCGTAGAAGTTCTCGCGGTGAGTCTCCGGACACATCGCTTTTCGGAGTTCGGCAATAGCGGAGGCATAGCTCGTTCTCTTGTCGGCAGGGATGGCATAGAAGTGGCTAGCTGCTTGTCCACGAAGGAACGCGGGCAACTTTAGAATCTTGTCGTCGGTGTCGTCGGTGACCTTCCATCCGTTCGCCGCTGAGCACGCGTCGAATTCACGAAGCCATCCGCCAAAATCTCCACTGTCAAACTTTCCGGGCAATATAGCACTAGACATGGTTTACCGCTGCCACCAGATTTGTAACGTGCCGAGTTCCGCCAACAAACACACGCCAAGACGGTCAGTCAGAACTCTGTTTATTTCACATTTTCTTACTTCTTTTATATTTACATGTTGCCCTTGGTTGGCCATCCGTGTATCCATATATAGTAATGGCTACACATGCATGCACGTCTATGGGAAGTTATGCGTGGATACATGGGAAGTTATGCATGGCTATGCCTATGGGAAGTTATGCATTCTATAATTATATAAATATGGGAACTAATTCTACTTTTATGCTAAGGTCAACAATTGACACCGTTTCACTATTAACTCTAAACTTCTTAAACACTCGAAAAACTCCGGAACTCGTTGAAAACCTCGTGTACGCAGTGCGAAACTGGTAGACTGGGGCGAGCCTCTTCTTTTCAGCGAATTATATATAACAAATCTTTCCCAATCCCACAGTTTTTTAGGGTTTTTCAGTCCTTTTGCATGTGGACTAGTGTCTACATCCTATATATGCTAAAATAAATTCTAAACCGGGGGGGTCGGCAACCACTTGTTAGGTTGCTTGGCCTTAGGCGCCATTTCTTGGTTTTTTTCAATTTTTGAAGTATTAAGTCTCCTCCAATTGCCCTGATCTTTCGCTATGATGTTCCTACACTCTATTGGCATGTTCCCACCAAGTTGATCCCATTCGGATTTATACTTTGTCCATAGGGACATGCGTGGGGACTGGGGCGAGTCTCTTGTTTACTAAAAATGCTCGCCAACCCCACAGTTTGTTAGGGTTTTAGCAGCGCTTTTGCATGTTGTCTTGTTTAGAGGCCTGTTACATGCTCACAAAATTTCAGAATCAGGGAGGGGCGGGAACCACGTGTTAGTTTTCTTGGCCTTTGGCGCCATGGCGCGACTGTTACTATGTACAGCTTTAGGAATTAACCCAATCTACCTGAAATTAATACAACGGATGTATTTCGTAATTCTAAACAACTATTGTTCTAATGATTAAACGGTTTCCTTGCGAATTTAAGGAAAAAAATTGTTTTTTACCTTAATTCCCCCTAATGATACCCACTGTTACTATGTACAGCTTTAGTAATAGAACCAATTAACTTAAAATTTACACAAACGATGTACTTCTTGATTCTAAACAACTATTGTTATAGTTATTCGTTCAAAATAATTTATTTTTTTAATTTTTTTTTACGATTTTTTACATTTTTGAATGGCACGCCCACATTTTTGGATGTGACGTCACAAAACCTGCAGAATCGGGTGTGTCTCGACATGTTCTTTCTAACCATTTGCTCCCCGGAGCCATACGTTAAAATGCAAAGAAGTTAGCTATTTTCTCTGCCACGCCCACAATTTTAATTATTACGTCACAAAACCTGAAAATTCGGGCTGAGCCTCACGTGGGCTATCGAATGATATAAAAAAATTTTCCCAAAAAATTAATTAAATTTTAACACTTTGTCAACTTTGAAGGCTTGCCACGCCCACAATTTTCAATCTATCGGCAATTTGCCCATTAATTCCTAAACTGCTTGCCGGGGGCTATATAGTATCAAAAGGAAAAGTCCTAAAAGTGAAGGTGTACTACTTTAAATTGGGGTCAAATATGAGATGTCACCACAATTATTTCATCACAATTTTAATTTAAACGTTTTATATACTACTATTCCAAGGGCTCTGGGGGCGAAAAACCCATTTCCGTTTTTTTACCCCTAAGCTCGTTTCTTTTCAACATTTGACTTCCAAACTTTTGGAGCATTACAACAGTTCAATTACACATCACCTGTTCGAAGGAATTTGCGGAATTTTAAATTCTCAGAATTCCAGAATAAAAAGAATTTTTGAAAATAAACTGAGTGTTAAAATTTTTGCTTTTTACTTTTTTTGCATTTTTGTTTTGCAGTAGTATGTATCATCAAAAGATCTTGGATTGTGCAAATTTTGAAGTGCTATACTATTATAGCAAAAAAACTGGAGCCAAATTAAGAAAATTCTAAAAATGCCTCTAACGGCTCTGCGCATGCGCATTTTGTGCGCACATCACTTTAGCTAAGCTATATTGCTACAAAGTTTCAGCCTCTATCTCCTACTGGAACCATGATTTCTGAAAGTCGAAATTCGAATGTTGTAGCTCTAAGTACCAGTGTATCAGAAACAATACCCATACTAGAACTTGTTCCCAACCCCAGAGTTTGTTAGATGCCTTGCAGGGTTTTTGCGAGTGAACTTCTTTCGTCGTCCTCTACATGCTCGCAAAATTTCAGAATCAGGCGGGGTCGGGAACATGGTGTTAGGTTTCGTGGCCTTTGGCGCCACGAAATCGTTTTTTTCCGATTTTTGAAGTAGTAGGTTTACTCCGATGGCGCTTATCTTCGTTGTTCGAGATGTTACACTGCCTAGGCATATGCCCATCGAGATTCGTTGTTTGCAAGTCAATTTCCCTGGTTTGCTGGGTTGTGAACAAACCACCGCCAGATGACGTGCTGCTCGGTGGAGCGGCGGCTGCCCTCCGGGTTTCCTCCAGCCACGCCGGAATCCTCTCGCGCGAGGGTGGTGGTGCTCTAGGTTGTGCGGGCATCCTGCTATTGAGATATGCCAGGCAGACATTCAGGTCGACACCTTTAAACAAAGGTTTGCCGCTACATTTATACTCAATGAAGCCTAAGCTTAGGGGGTTAGGTGCCTCGGCGCCAAAGGCCATTTTATGGTGCCGGTATCCATGGACGCCGGCGTCATAATTTTTGGACTTTGGCGCCAAAGCGCAAACTTTGCCCAATTGCTCGGAGGGGTGGGGCCTAAACCGGAAGTCGTTTTTTGACCACTTCCAGAATATTTTGGGGAACATAAAAGCGTCAAAATTGCGGGGGAAAAACGGTTTGTTTTTTTAATTTTCCGTGGTGCCAGAATCCATGGATGTTTAAAAGTCTTAGAATTTCCCAAAACGTAAATTCTGAGATTTTTTTTTTTTTTTTTTTCATTTTGCAAAAAAAAACATTGTTAGAAATTACTCAAAATAAATATATATTTTTTTTTTTCCAAAAAAAAAGTTGCTTAAGTTCGATAACAAAAAATGTTCAGCGTCGAAGGAGAAATTGAAAAACACGCCCATAAAATTTTTTTTATTTCATTTTTTTTTCCGAGTCCATGAATTTTCAAAACTCAAATTCTGAAAATTTTCAGAAAAGAAAATGTCAAGATTCCATAACAAAAAATGATCAGCATCGCACGGAGACCCTAAAAAACAGGGTCCCACGGGTATTTTTCGTTTTTTTCGTAAAAAAAACGCATTTTTAACGCGCGGCGTTTCGTTAAAAAATTTTCCTCCGGCCAGCATAAGGTGTTTTTTTTTGGCGCCCGAGCATGGTATATCAATTTTTTTTATTTATTATTTATATAACCCTAAACATAATCCCTAACCGTAACACTATATACATTTTAATTAATTTATTTACACCAATTTCATCTTCATTCCTTTTCTTCCTTCATTTTCTTTCTTTCAAATTCCAATCGGCCTTCAAGATAATCCTTGAAGTTGGATTTTAATTTCTGGTATGCTTCTTCCTTGTGACGCCGTTTTCTACGCGCACGTCTTTCTTTTAACGAAACCCTAAAATTCAAAATTACATTTACTAATAATTAAGCATAGGTGGGATATTAACCATAGGAACTTTATAGGACCAAATCAACTTACTGTTTCTCTCTCCTTACTACCTCCACCACCAAGTCCTCCACCACCTTCTTGACAACATCCTTCTCCTCCACAAAGGGAAAATTACCCATAAAAGATATCTAAAAAAAATAAAATAAAAAAGTAATAACCCTTGGTGCACACTTGGTGCTATGACAACCACCATGGAGCAAGAAAATTCCATTCCAAGGTCATTAATACGTGTGAAAATGACATGGGCCAAAATCCCCACCCACCACTCCCCTGCAATTTTCTGGGTCAAAACAAAATGGAGGTCGATTATTTTGTACTATTTCGATAAATTCATATCGAAATAATACCTGGTATGCATGGAAAATACACTAACAATATACCTAACTAGTCCATGCACATTTAGAAACAATTTTGGACAAGTGACGAACAAAATTCACAGAGTTATAAACAAAAGTAATTTTTGAACATGAATAATTCATAATACATGGGGGAAAATTTGCATAAAACGCTCAAAAAACACCCAGGAACGCCCGCAAAACACACAGGAATGAGCACAAACACGTTAGTAACTATAACAAATGTATTCGAGTACTTACAGTTAAGTAGAAAAGCGTAAAAGTGTCAAAAAGACGTAAAACTTGCAAAAAAGACCTTGTACACACAACGAGTGAATCACGCATGCAACAATGCGTGGGGACTGGGGCGGGTTTCTTCTTTTATTGCAAATGCTAGCCAATCCCCCAGTTTGTTAGGGTTTTAGCAGCGCTTTGGCATGTTGACTTGTATCGACATCCTCTACATGCTCCAGGGAGGGCCGGGAACCACGTGTTAGCTTTCGTGGCCTTTGGCGCCATGACACTTTTGAAAAAAAGACACTTTTTTCAGACACTTTTGAAAAAAGTACACTTTTTTCTACACTTTTGAAAAAACACTACTTTTGAAAAAAGTGTATTATGTCTTTAAACAAATGTGTTCGGAAACCGAGAATGGAGAACAAGACAAACGACTGTTGTTACTTTGTATTTCCCCCCAAACAAAACCCGTAATTAAGACTATATACATATATTTCCCTTTACTTATTTTATACTTTTTTGTTATTTTCTTTGCTTATAATATTTTTTTCATTTTCTATTTTCCCCCAACCCAAACAAAACCCGTAATTAAGACTATATACATATATTTCCCTTTACCTATTTTATACTTTTTTGTTATTTTCTTTGCTTATAATTTTTTTTTCATTTTCTATTTTTCCCCAACCCAAACAAAACCCGTACTTAACCATTATTTAGAGAACGTAGCAATATAATGCTCTCTGTTTCGGCAGTATATCTAACCTAAGTTTCTATACATACATTTAAATAGTGAACTAAAAGTTTACTTTTTGTTCTTTAATTTATTCTGCCTCGTGCGACGGATTGAACGGAATTTATCCCGTAATTGTTGGTTGGTGAACCTTTCCATGTCAGGCAACTTTCGCAGGCGGCTCACGATGGCATGGATTCCGGCGTTGTCTTCCAGGTTGGCCGTTCTCCTGTCGATTTCCATCGTTTGCTCATTGCTGAACAAACCACCGCCAGAAGAAGTGCTGCTCAGTGGAGCGGTGGCTGACCTCCGGGTTTCTTCCAGCCACGCCGAAATCCTGTCGCTCGAGGGTGGTGGTGGTGGTCTGGGATCTGCGGGCATCCTGCTCTTCAGATATGCCTGGCACACGTTCATGTTCACTCCATCAAACACAGCTTTTCCTTCGCATTTGAAATGCATGAACGCTATGCCAGGCAAAATCCCCGAGTCAAGAGACCCGCCGAAATCTCTTAGAAGCTGCTTCTTTATCTCTAGGTGAAGGGAACTTGGGTCGGGCTGTGGGTCGGGCTGTGGTTCGGGCTGTGGTGTAGGTGGTTCAGGTGCTTCAGGACGGGTGATGGTGGATGATGGTCGGGTAGGTTTGATTTTTCTTGAGAGATAGGTCGCTAGCTTTGCCAATTTCTGCGGGGCCTCGCCGACGTCGTAGTTTCTCCCAGCGGTGCGCACGCTGTGCGTCATTTGCGCCGCCAGCGTCTCTTTCGAGATGGGGGCGGTGGTGTCCGTTCTGTGAAGGGACACAGCAGACTTCCTAATCCGCTTCCCCGACAGATTTCCCGCCATACTTGGACAAAGCACATGTCCCATCTCCGTGATACGGCGAGTGATACGGCTGCTCCGCATAAACCCGCCGCGCACATTGATGAAAAATGGCTTTTCCGAACGGGGGACTCTCGGGTCGGGAAAGACGGATGTATGGTTGGCCATGCTGGGCCTCAACAAATTCAGGTACGCCACCGCCATCGCGTGCACATCCTCTGCCCACAGGAGATTAGCCGGTCCTCCTTCGCTGGTCTTGTGCCGGTCGGTCTCCGTCGTGAACCAGGAAACCCCATCCTTGGCGAACCACCGTCCTTCATTAAGTTCGGAGATGGAAAGGCTCGACGCGGCCCCGGTCCGCTGGGCGCTCGCTACCAGCACTCTAACGAGCAGGTAATCGCGCAGAAATTCACGATTAGAGACATCGCCGCCATCCAGCGTCGCGAATCGTCGCGACAAACGTTTCCCATCTTAGCTGGCGACGAGAGACGAATACTGTTCGTCGGTTAAAATCTCTAACCGATCTTTCCTTTTAATGGCAATTTTCCTCTCACGCACCTCGTGCGTGAAGGAACTTAACCACTGGGTTACCCTCAAGTCGCTCTGTTGTATAAGTTCGATGTCTCTCGACGTAATGGGAAGGAGCTCGCTGACTTCGCTCCTTCTCGACATTATAAACTTGTAAAACAGTTTTAACGAAGTAAGGTACGACTTGATGGTACCTGGTTTCAGCTGGCTTTCCTTCTCCAGAAGTTTGTTGCCTTGAACGAACGTGTTCAGAATAGTGGATAGCATATCGTCATTCCACAGGAGCCTGACATTCGTGGGCGGATCTTGGACTTCGAAAAGAAGTCGGCCAACGTGGCTTGCTTGTGTCTGACGTCCGACAACCACCGTCAAAGGAATTGAGGTGATTGCCGAACGCCTCAAGAACAACGTTTCCTTGCAGTTTCCTTTTCAAGCTGCTTCGCGAGACAACCTTTGGTGGCCTTGCCTGGCGAAGCAACTCCGGTAGCCTTGACGCTTGCACTTTTTCGGGCGTTGGGGGAATTACGCTCTTCGTGGGGGCTGATCTTTTTTTCTGCGGGCTTTCCCGCAGAGACTCTCTTCTGGCCTGCCGGGTCTTCACCCGCCGTTCCACGGCTTTTTCGTTCAATGTTACATATTCCTCCGAACCTATTTTGAGGCCATGGACCCTAACAAGATGCCGGTCCATCCTGACCACGTGCTGGCCACACCCGTCAACCCTACACGGTGTCAGGATGGACTTTCTCCATTCAGGGCCCTCCTTCTCCACGGCGCTACTTCTCTGGACAGATCTTTCCTTTGATTCGTGGTGAACCAGGACCAGGTGGCGCGGAACCTGCGTAACAAGCTTACCACACACCGGCAGGGCCGCCGAGAGGTTTTGTGGGGCCCGGGGCAAAAATTGATTGGGGCCCCTGATGACGTCATAGTGATGACGTCATGGCAGTAAAATCTTTATTGATATAGTTCATAAAGTATTAAAGTTTGCGGATACAACCATGTATAATTTATAATTGCTTTATTATAGCTAAGCTTTCGTCCTGTTTAACTCAGGACTTCCTCAGAGTCAGAGCTTGCGAAAACTTTATGAACTACATCAATATTTTAAGATCTTTATTGTCCAGAATCTAGAAAATCTTTTTTCTGGCTTTTTCAGCCGCAAAACTGTCAATTAAATCTTCAAAGTTAAGACATCTTGCCAAACGATGCTCTATGGACAGTACCATAAGATTTGCGATCCTTTCTTGTGTCATTGTTGATCGCAGTCTGGATTTTATCAAAGCAAGTTTGCTGAACGAACGTTCTCCTGATGCTACTGATACAGGGATAGACAAAAAAATCCGAAGGCAAATGCAAATCTGTGGATATAAGGACTCGATCTTCTTCTCAAATATGTAATTCAACAAAGCTATAGCTTTGTTTTTCTTAGCTACTGCTTTAACACCAAGATCTTGAAAAAATTTGGCATAATGACGAAGCTCCTCCTCCAGGTCTTCTTCGATGACATCATTGGGATAGCTCTCAGCAAGTCGTTTGGCTTGCTCCTTGACAATTTCATTGGATGGATTCACAGGAGGGTTGACAATGAACTCAAACATATCTGCAAGTTCCTCAACAGCTTTGAATCTTTCCGAAAGCTGTAGCAAAAGAGTATCTAATGCTTTGTAGAAAACGTTAACTTTAAACGCTTCTTCTTGAGTGGAATGAACATGCTCTTCTGCTTCATTTGGATTTCTCCTCGTTGTCTTTCTGGAACGTTTCTCTTGCAATGTTGTCGTCTGGTCCAGTGCAGATGAAACAAGCTTTGCCTCTTCGAGCAGATTTTCCCACGAATCTCGAAGGGTCTGGACATCTTGGTGTAAGGATCCAAGATACTTGGCCTCTTCAGCGATAGAAATATCTGCAAACTGCAGTATCTTGTTGACATCGTCGATGCACTGAAGTGTCTTGAACCAAAAGGTCGCCATGAGAATGTATTCAAATGAATTCATCCACATCAGCAGACATTCAGAATCACTATAAGCTTCAGCTGTTAAATCAAGCTCAGTTTGCAATTTTGAAAGGGCCTCCAGCATCTTCTTGTGATTCTTCACCAGTGGTCTAACTGCGTCAATTCTTGCACTCCATCTGGTTTTTGACAGGCTGTGCAATGAAACTCCCGTAGTATCTTTCAGAATCTTCCAACGAGCTGGACTTGCAGAAAATAGATTATACAGCTTTTGGACATTGCCAAAAAAGAGCTTGATTTCTGGTGCCACCTCAACTGCATGCACACCACACAAGTTCAAACTGTGGGCACTGCATGGAGCATAAAAGGCTTGGGGATTTTTTTTCCAAAAACAAAGCTTGCACTCCCTTGTAGCATCCTGACATATTAGAGGCATTATCATAACCCTGCCCTCTACACCTGTCGATGTTGATCTTGTGTTCTTTAAGGATGCTGAATATAACCTGACAGATGTCTTCTCCTTTCTTCTTCTCAAAATCTTTGATCGTTAGAAATCTCTCCACCACTTCCCAATTGCCGTTCTTGAGAACAGCATATCGTAAAACAAAGGTGAGTTGCTCTGTATGTGAAACATCTGGTGTTCCGTCCACTATCAGACCATAATAGTAGGACTGTTCTATTTCAGATATAATCTTATTCATAATCTTCTTTGCACAGAGACTTAGGAACTCATTTTGACTTTGCCATGACAAATAATGGGCTTGCATGCGCTCTCCCCTTTCTTGATACTTCTTAACTGTGTCCAAATGCTCTTTGATGGTTGGATTGTAAGAACTGACGAGCTCTAGAGTTCCAAGAAACAAACCGTTGTCCAAATCCCCCACAGTAGAACTGGAGCCTCTGAATGGAAGATTTCCCTCAGCCAAAAACAGCGTCACCTCAAGCAGACATCTCAGAATTTGCCGCCATCTCTCCTTCTCTGCACTCAACGCTTGTTGTTGAAGAGCGTCAATTCCACGCTTATTCTCCGCGGACACGAGAAAATCTCTCCATATCATGTAGTTGGAGATATGCATTTGACTTCTTTCATGTGTCTGTGTTTTCTCGTACAGTTTTCGCCAGTTGTCTTTACAACCTAATTGAGGATGACTGAATTCAGAAAATGCCGAAGAGGGTGGTTTAGTGCTGAAAAGGCAACAACAGAAGCAGTAAAGACATTTCCCTGTTTCGCTCCATACCAACCAGTCCCTCTCAACTGTTTCGCCATTGGGCATTCTCTTAGAAAATATACTCATCGGAAAAGATCTGTTCTTGGTGTCCTTTGGTAAGTCCTTAGGGATTGGTTGAGGTGCCATAACAGCTAGGGCGTCCCTCTCTTTACTAGAGAGCTTTTTCCACGTCGCGACATCATTACTGACTGTAGCTGAGGCAGATTCAATAGTGTCATGACTCTCATCAACAGTCACAGTTACTGATTTTTCTACATCTGATGATTTATATGATGAGGATCTTGATGGCTCAATGGAAGATTGTTCGTGATATTGCAGATCAGCTGCAGTCATTGTCGATTCTTCTAATCTCTCAACGTTGGTTGGACTATTCTCAGTACTACTAGTTGGGCTAAGTTCACCCTCGCTTGGCCTTGGATGATTCACGTTCTCCTCCTGCATAGGCAATTTATTTACTTCACAAGGCTTTCCTGTGTCATTTAGAACATCCTGTATTTCTGGTACTAAGTTTTCAGCAGACGTTTTCGGTTTTCCCCAATTAAATTCTTCCAATGTTCGTCTTCCTTTTGCTTCATTCTGGAATCGAATTTCTTTTTGCTTCTTTTTGGAATAACCGCTTGGATACTTTCTCTTCATTGTCGCACAACGCTGCTCTTATTTATCATCCGGAATTCTGAATCACTCTCTATTTAAACAGAAAAGTGTTGTTCTTACTTCTTATGTGTGATGTACTGTCAGTACTGATCCAGAAACAGATACGATTTTTCAGTTTATCGTGAGTCGTGACAATAGAAACATATTTTATTTTAGCACTGAATATAAACTTTTTTAGTTGTTGGATTTTAAAATATATATATATATGTGATAGATAAAACATTCGCAGTCGATCTTTATCTGATATACAAACTCGAGCCGAAGGCAGGAGTTTGTATATCAGATAAAGATCGACTGCGAATGTTTTATCTGACTTATCGAATTCACACATCTAACTGTTCAGTTTTATCAACAATCTTAAAGATATAAGCTGTTTTAACCGAGAAAATCGAACGGAAAGTTTATGTAAATCAGGACGAATCTCTTACCGATTTACAGATATTCATTAAATATTCATTTCTTTTGAATTTTCTTCATGAATTATTAATGAATTCGATAAATATATATATTATATATACTGTAAAACCTGACGCTAGATATACTGACAAAGTTTTGTGATACCAATTAGTCGCATTTTTTAAAAAGAGAATGAAGATTGATATGGATTGAAAAGCATACTTACAGCAAGTCCTACTCCTAGCCGCCATCTTGATAAATGACAGACTCGCCCCAGTCTCCTCTCAAATGATCAAATCCTCCAATTCCTCCGTCCCGATCAATATCCTTATATCCGTACCGAGTCGATCTTTTTTTTTGAGTAAAAATAACGTGAGTTTGTATTTAAGCGATTTTAGTTAAATATTAATAATTAAACCTCGTAATATTCTGAGAAGGCTTTTGACCAAAAGAATCACAGTTTATTCGAGAAAGAAAAATAATTAACATTCTGTATATTTCAATACTCTTCGCTTGACGAGTAAAATCGTGTGACGTTAGACAGAGGTAAAAGAAAAAGATAAAGTTTTTCCACAACGATGCGAGAGAAAGGGTTAAATTTATTTTAGGGGCCGGGGCCCCTCCTACTATGGGATTTTAGGGGGCCCCTCTCACTTGGGGGCCCGGGGCAAAGTGCCCCCCCTGCCCCCCCCTCTCGGCGGCCCTGCACACCGGGCACTTTCTCTTACTTCTCACTCTCTTCTGCTTTTCTGCCACTGGCTCCTCCTTTT
Source organism: Paragorgia papillata (assembly GCA_035771165.1). Lineage (NCBI taxonomy): Eukaryota > Metazoa > Cnidaria > Anthozoa > Scleralcyonacea > Coralliidae > Paragorgia > Paragorgia papillata. The sequence goes on from JAWNZC010000014.1 coordinate 1,854,146, forward strand.
TCTCCGGCTCCTCCTTTTTCTCCGGCTCCTCTTCCACCTCTTCCACCAGTTCTTCTTCAAAAGTTCCCTCGCTCTCTTCCCCTTCGTCAGACTAAAAGAAAATAAGGTGGAATTACTTACAGAACTGGGGATTGGGTCGAGGAACCAGGGAGGGGCGGGAACCACGTGTTAGGTTTCTTGGCCTTTGGCGCCACGAGATCGTTTTTTTCGATTTTTGAAGTAGTAGGTTTACTCCGATTGCCTAGGCATATGCCCACCAATTGGTTGTGGCCTTTGGTGACATATTTAAAAGCCAAAAATGAAGGGGAAGGAGTTGGCTTAAACCGGAAGTCCAATTAGGGGCACTTACGGTAAAAACTCTACAAAAATGATTTTTAATTATTTTTTTTTAAATAACGGGTTTTTTTCCAAATTTCAAATGTCACCAGAGGCCACCATATTTAAAAAGTCTTAGAATGTTCTAAAATGCAAATTCTGAGAATAATTTTTTTTTTGTCTGGAAAAAAAATGTTTTCCTTAGAATTGTCTGAAAAGCTCAAAAAACCATTTCTTATAATAAAATTTTTACTTAAGAAAAAAAAAATTTTTTTGAAAAAAATGTCAAAATGCCATAACTAAAAATGATCAGCATCTCACGGAGACCCTAAAAATTATCAGACACAGCGGACTTTCAACATTTTTTTATTGCGTGGGGACTGGGGCGAGTCTTTTCTTTTATTCAAAATGCTCGCCAACCCCACAGTTTGTTAGGGTTTTAGCAGGACTTTTGCGTGTGGACTTGTATCGACGCCCTTTTTTTTTAAAACATTATGTACACTATATACATTTATTTACACTAATTAATACTTAAATTTTTCTCTAATCTGTTGGTCCGTGTACCCTCCCATATGCGGGTACCTTGTCCTTATGGTTGAAACTATGACACTCCTCTTTGCTCTTTCATCAAGATTGGTAGTGGCCTCATCAATAAGATTTGTTTGAAAATCAGTAAAAAGTTTGCCACCAGATGAAGTGCTCAATGCAGGTGGAGGTGGTGCGTTGGCAGTGTCTTTCAGCCATTGTGGTATGGGATCTTCTAAGGATGGTTTGGGTATATCCGGAACTTTGCTCTTCAAATATCTCTGGCACAATGCGAGATCGATGCCGTTGAATTCGGGATGATTTCCGCATTTTAATTCCATTATTCTCATGGATGGATACTTGGCCATATCCAGTAGCTTTGAGAACATCCTGAGCAGCTGCTTCTTGATTTCTACCGGCAACGATGCTGGTGTTGGTGGGTCATCAGGTTGACAAGTGGCAGAAGCAGATGGAGGTGGTGGTTGGGTTGTGGCAGATGGTGGTGGTGGTTGGTTTGTGCTAGATGGTGGTGGTGGTGGTTGGTTAATGGGTTCTGGTTTGCACTCGTGTTGGATCAGGAGCTTTGGATATCGTAAGCGTTGAAGTTGGGCGAGGTTTTATTCTGCGCAAAAGGTAGGATGACACTTGTGCGTCTTGCCGTGCGTTCTCTGCCGTGCGGCTGCTGCTCATGTAACCGCCGTGCACGTTGATGAAGAACGGCCTGTCACTACGACGGAGACCCTGACCCGGAAAGACGGACACGTGCCCAGCCACGGTGGGCCTCAACATATTCAAATACACGAGCGCCATGTCATAAACCTCTCGCGACCAACGAAACTTGGCCGGCCCTCCTTTGAACGTCTTGTGCCGCATGGTGAGTGTCGTGATTCAAGTTATTGTTAATGAAAGAACAACATTTTCGTGGATAACCATGAGAAACTTGCAAGTTGCTCGATCAACTTCAATTCAATATTGCAATGTTGCTACGCAACGTTGGAAGATTGGCTATGCAAGAAATATTGGTGATGCACTTGGACCTAATCGGAGGTGGGCTCGGGAAAAGCGCATTTTTTCAGAACTACGCCTGTCCACAAGTTTTTCGAAATGTTGCAAAAAGTTGCTTAAAAAATTACTAAATTTTGCTTAAAAATTGCCATTTTTCAAAAAAGTTGCCAGGTTTTAAGAAAATGCTAAAGGTTGCTAGCTCATTTGCTCTGTCAATTAGGACGTATGACGATAAATGCATTGTGTTGGTGTCTACAACAATGTTTTTGAAAATGTGGGCATAATTGTCTTGATAAAAGTCCTAAAACAATGAGTAAACACAAGTGCTTTTAAAACAACGTTAATGATATGTAACTATACACCGGTATATCATATCCAAAAGAAATAAAAATTTAGATTTATTACAAACAATTTACTGCTAAACCAAACACAAACTTTAAATTAATGTAATTTAAAGATTTGCTTGTTTACATAAACTGTTCATTAAACAATAAAAACATTCACTCCGCTTTCTTCCTCTGACTCTCATTGCACTTTAGCATGATTGATGCTTCTAATGTTTCTTTAAATGTTTCTTCCAAAGCTGCTCCCTGCTCTTTTGAAAAAGAACTATTCATGAAACTGGAGAATAAATATGACAAGACAATAACTCCGGTGTTAATTACCCCCTGCCGGGATCTTAGCTCGTGTTACGGGTGTATTAAATACCGTACATAAAAGATGACAAAGTTTATCATAAACTTTAATAACTCTGATAAACCATGTAGACTGAAGAATGAAGAACCCATTTTAAAGCTGAAATGATTTATTATATATTATTAAGCATAAACTAAGCGAGAACAAGGAAAATGTAAATTTTTAATTTACCTACACAGATAATTGTTCCTTAAAATTGTTAAATTGCTGAATAAATGTAAAATTTCGAAATAGCTGCCTGCAGTTGCAAAGGAAAGTAACTTTTACCCTAGTTTACAGAGCAAACAAGATCCTAATCAAACCAGGTTTATGCGAGTTTAACGAATGATTTTACTGAACAGTTCCGGTTTTAATTCTTGAAATTCCAGATGTAAGTGTACTAGAAGAAATATATCATATTCAGCGTAATCGTCGAAGAAAAATTTAAAGTCAAATACGCAATGTGATTAGCAAAGAGCTATCTTAGACCAGGACTCCTTGAGCGATTAGTTTTCCAAAGTTGATAGATTCATCTCCACATGAGTATGGTGAAGACGTTAGTCTATATATGAAGCGCATTACGACATTGCGCATGTCCGCGGCGTATTTACTTGCTACACGTTGCTTACTTGTAGTTGAACAACTTTATTCAATATTAGCACTCGCATGAAGTACTCCATAAATAGTGTTGGAGCGCCTTCCAGTTATCACGTATTCGGGGGAACGACTTTCGGAACTTTTACCAAACTTTTTTGGAAGGGACTGCCCTAAAAATATAATGCACTAAATACTTGTGTGAACGAGTGAGATGACGTCGAAATTTCAATGCTTTTTATTAAGTATTCAATTTATCTAGGGTGCTTCTAATAAATGTCCTGAATTTAGCTGGTTAATAAACCAGTTCATAGTTTTGACTGCGCGTGCATAACTTGTGGATAACTTAACTCGCTCATCACATTAGGCCTAAGGTTTACACGTGCGATTTTTAATGCGATATATATCGCCGATTTCTGGTTTAGTTGCATGACAAGCAATTTATTGAACAAATAGAAAAGCGAGGAAGATGAAATTCTTCTGTGACTACGGCACAATTCGCGGACTGTTATTTATCACATAAAAAATCGCACGTGTGAACGGGCCTTTAGACTTGAATTGCAATATCGTTTATTTATTATCCGCAAGTTTTCCAAAACTAACAAAACTCAGTCTACGGTGCTGATTAGATGAGCCGGGTTAGCCCGGTTAACATGGCTCACGCGATTCATTATGATCTTACTGTGGTTTTAAAACTCGCATAAACTAAATTTACAAAGAAGAATTGGTTTAGTTTAGATGTAAACGTTAATTCAAATCTCCTTTTGACACACGAGTCAGCCGGTTAACCGGGCTCCACGTAATCAGTACCTAAGGTTATATTTCTGAAGTGGAGTTATCTCGAATTCATGTGCATATGAAACTATGAACTGGCTTAACACTAGGTGTCAAATGTCGTGCGCCCGACTTTCGTATTGTACAAATTAAATATTTTTCTACTTTGTTACTCATGAAAAGCGCAATATTTTACGTCTAGTGATACACCAGAATTATTATTTACGAATCCACCATATTTGAATTCATCACAACTAGAGTGTCTTCCTCCCTTCATGCATGTACAGTGGTTCCATCTATTTTCTCTTCATGGTAAAATGGCAAAAAGTACAAGTGAAAAAGATTAAAACAAACACGAGTTAACCACACTCTGCTGTATACAGACTAGTCCCAGAAAAGAAATGGACAAATGTTTCAAATGAAACCAGGTTAAAAAGAGGTTCCAGGACTATACAAACGCCACAAATATATTACGTGTCTATCTTTCCGTTAATTTTGTTTAAATTAATCGAATAAATGTGATGCTTTAACTAATTTGCTATATTGTTGTGTTTTTATTTGCTTAGTTGGTTAGTTATACAGTTGTTAGTTACTTAGTTACGTTAGTTACTTACGTTGATTGGTTATGTTAGTTACGTTAGTTATATATAGTGTTAGTATAATTTCATAGTGGAAAAGAGGCTTTCCAGCTTTCTGATTGGTCCGCTCAGCGGTGAATCTGAGGTAATAGTGACCGCCTAGCGCGGTGACTATCGCATCACAAGAAATTGTTCTTCAAAAGTAGTTTTGGAAAAGAGACTGGTACTTATTCAACACTGCACTGACTTCACTCGTTTCAGTCTCCCCCTTGGAGTTGTCATTTTGAAGTATGACAATTTGTCGATTCGTTGAACTGTTGATTTTTTTTTCCAAATGGGGTCTGTAGTTTTTGAGACAAACAAAAGACCATAATACTGAAAACATTTATCACTGAGATGTTGTACATATCAAATATCGTAAAAACAAAACTTTATAAAGGTTTTTTTTTTTATAAATATTTTCTATAATTCTTCGTATTTTTTTAATGTTTTGGCTAGGTTTTGGTCGTAGCGATGTTTTCGAAAACTTCGTCATGAGTGAAGAACATAATTATTGAACATGAATCAAGTGCAAAAAAAACGTAACAAAGGATCCAAAACACCAGAATAAAAGTCTTTTTAGCATATATTTGAATGTATGTACAAGTTCAATTGCAAAGTAGGATGCTTTTTACTCTTTTTATAGAAATTATTTACTGACAAAACTGGCTTGCTAACATCGTCTGTGAATAAACAGAATCCACTGTTAAAATGAAAGCAGTTGTTTAAAAGTTTTTGTTTCAACGTTATTGGTTTTTTATCAACCTCTCGGTGACTATCGGTGTATTTAGCTCGCCGCATCGCGGCTCGGTAAATATTCACCGATAGTCACCTCGACTTCGGTGACTAATTATTAAATAGTTATAGTTATAGACGAGTTGTAGAGTTTGTTTGTTTGTTTTATGATCGATTCTTGGATGTTTTTCGACATCTTATCCATCCCAATTAATGTTTTTATTGGTCAAATTTTACACAACCAATTAACGAGAGAATTCAAAAGAAAGAAATATTTAATTAATCAGTATTTAGAAATCAGAAGAATATTACGGTCAGATTTAGCAAACTTTTAGGTCGATTTTCTCTTAAAATGTAGTTATTTATTTATTTATTTAAACTTCCATTGTGATACAAACAAAAAAAAGTGAACAAAGAAAAAAATTACAGACAAAAAGATCACAACGAGGGTGAATCACAACAGAGCGAGGCTCCAATCTAGGTGAAAGTGTATACATACAAACTAGAATAATACAGAAATAGCTCGTAATATGCATTAAACAGTAAAAAGCAAGATTAAAATGACTATTAGACCCGTTTACACGGTGCCAGACGAATTCGAAACCGGTCTCAAATTAGTACGGTTCCGCCTGTTTACACGGCAAAATAGGACATATTCGAAATCCGGTTCCAACTTTTTCTTCCGCGTAAACAGGCGGACCGTACTAATTCGAGACCGGTTCCAAATTCGTTTTCTTAGTTTTCTTAGTTTTCTTAGTTTTCTTAGTTATCTTAGTTATCTTACTTATAATTATCTTAGTTCTTTTAATTGTCTTAGTTCTTTTAGTTATCTTAGTTATCTTAGTTATTTTAGTTGTCTTAGTTCTTTTAGTTATAAAGCATAAACCGAAAATAAACATCTTGAAACTCAAAATATGAGCTAAAAACAAGACAACAATTGAAACGGCGATATTTCGATTTTATTACAAAATCATCATCAGACCAAGTGACTAGAATTAAATATCTACGTTCTATATATACAAGGATGGTGAAATAGGATTAAAAGAACTAGAGTTATATTACTGCTCATATTTTGAGTTTCAAGATGTTTATTTTCAGTTTATGCTTTGTCTTGTATTTTTTCAATTGTCTGCTGGATGTGGGTTTTCTTTAGTTATCTTAGTTATCTTAGTTATTTTAGTTATCTTAGTTATCTGTTATCTTAGATATTTTAGTTATTATAGTTATTATAGTTATCTTAGTTATTTCAGTTCTTCTAGTTATCTTAGTTATCTTATGAATTATAAATGAAAACTGGATATGTTTATTTCTGGAATTATTTGTGGGAACAATTAATTGTCTTAATCGTATGCTATTATAGAATACGCAAAATCAAGTACTGCATGCATTTTCTGTATTGAAAATATCTGTCCATCATGTTATAAACGACGAGTTGCTTACATTCAATCTGTCGAAATTAGCAGCAATATAGAAAATATAAACAAGACAGACTCACTTGTGTTAAAAACTATAAATATATTTATTCACCATTTGAAACAGTTTTCAGTTTTCAGTTTGAATACACATTTCTATATGATCATGAGTGAGATTGTCATGCATTTGCCATGACGTAATATATTTTAAACTTTTCTAATATTTCGTATATTATAGATAAGTTTTGTGGAAACACCACGTAAAATATTGTTATTTTCGTCTGAGTTTTTAGTGATCAGTCTGAATACACATTTCTATATGTAGACGGCCGGCCAACCTCGATAAAATTGTCTCAAAAACACCGTTGATGGCATTTTTTGTTACAAGCAGGCAACCATGCCAGATGGTATCGGATAGTATGTACTATCTATATAATAAATAAATAAATAAATAAATATTTAATTAAAAATTTACGTATAATATAATCGACTTTCTACAATACTAAGTTCAAAGTTCGTGTTGGTATTCGGACTTCGATATGATGATGCTCTCGAGCCTCTGATACATGAAATAGCGGACCTAAGTAGAGCAAATGAAAGGGAGCATCGCATCCAGGCTAGAGTAGTGCTGTATTCAGTTTTTCGTTTCATGGCCAATAGTTCGGCTAACCGTTTGTATGCTATCGTTGTTTCTTTGCTGAGTCCTCCTGTTGTTGCAAAAACCAAAGGTGTAAAGGAGGCATGCTCGACTTCTCTAATCCTATCGCCGTATTCTCTCTTCTTTGCTTGTTCCTATCTTCGGAATAAAGCAGTGATGCTTGTGTTGCGATAGCTTGGCGCGTTTGGATGAAACACCCTCACGTCAAAAAATGCGCTTTGCTGTCGACACCAAAAGCCTTTTGCTTTGATATCCGCCCTGGCTTCTTCTTGCCGATTTGCTGTTCGGGGAAGGATGTTCTCACCAGATAGAGGTTGTAGTTGCGGTTCTTTTTCCGTCTCAGTGCAAACTTCATTTAGCCAATCAGCAGTCAAATCTCGAATTTCATTGTGACGAACGATGGTCATTCCTCCATGGGGACAGATCATGGCATGATCAGTCGAAAAACTCGCACCACATACACAATAGTGGGCAAGGTTTTTCAACTGCCATCCATATCTGAAACTAAGGGCATCACGAAACTTGCCCTCGTTTAGGTTGAAATCCTGATCTTTCAATGGTAATGTAGTTAACCACGACGATGAACCTTTTTCGTTGAGTAAATCCATTACTCGTTGCTTCTTTGTTGGCAGGCTTTCTCTGACTTGTGTAGCCACACTCTCATGGTATTGATTCTTCTGTCGACGCAAATTTGATTTTATGTCTTGTAGCTGTGGCTTTCTGTATGATTCTGTCTGGTCAATGATCATCTCTTTCAAAGGTTCAGCAATCTTCTTAGACGCATCAAATTGAATGTTTGCAGATTCAGTTGGATTCACAATGTTGAGTCCCCCGTAGCGTGTCGGTAAGGAGTAATTTCCTTTCTTCGAGAGAACATTGTCCTCTGCCAGTAAGGGCTGGAATGAGCTTCTCATTTATGGCATCTTCTATTGGCTGGAATAATTTGCCAACGTCTTCAACTGTTCGCATAATATATTGCCATTTTCTCATGATAACATGAGAAAAGGCAGCATAAGCTGCGTGTGGGTACATTTCGGCTATTTTAGCAAGATCTAAAATTTCTTCTGCCCATTCTTCTACTTTCTTCGTTACATATTCTTCAACAAAGGTAGTTGTGCCGAGAGCTGCGCCGAGTATCTTAATTCTTACCTTCAGTTGTTATTTCGATACCAGACCCTTCGAACATATCATTTCTGTGGCCTCTTCGCTACGTTCCGGTTTAACTACCAGTGTGGTTTTACTGGCATTCGGAAAGTATCCAAATCCTGGACCCACAGCTGTGAGGTTTTGCCACCAACTTTTTAATGCTCGCAGTCTTCCTGCTGCAGTGGAGTCGTCTGCAAACCATACCTGCTTTACGTCTTGTTCTTCTCGTCTTAATCTTGTGATCAACGGATTAATAGCTAGAGCATACATGGCCATCGCTAATGGGTCACCTTGTGTGATGCCTTACATAGATGAGATTTCTCCTCCACCAGTAACGAACAGTCTAATTGGTTTGGTATAGGTGTTGTTGAGCACAGTGAACATAGCAGGACATATCACTTTGATGTTATGGAGAGCAGCTTCACGGTTTATGGTATTAAAAGCATTTGTGGCATCTACCAATAGTATAGCTTCGGTTTCTTCTAGAGCTTGAATTTCCTTCATTGCATGAATAGCAGCTTCACACCCCGCTTCGTGCCCAGCACATGTCTGAAGGCACCCCGCAGCTGATTTGACATCTTCACCGATTACTTTAAGGATAGATTTTGCTATTATCCGTCTAGGAACTTCTCCAATCTCGATTGGTCGTACTCCTGGATCTTTATCCAGTGGGATTAAGCGACATGCAACGAATGCTGATATTCCATCGGGATGAACGGGTGTTGTACACAAACGTCGTGCCACTCCGGCCATAGCGTTACACAGATCCACAGAAGCGCTTTTAAACGATGAACAGAACCGTCGCCACGCATAGGCATCTACCCCTGATGGACCAGCAGCACCCTGTGTCCTATTCGCTGCTTGCTTGATGCTATCTCCAGTTATCCTTTCGAAAATGATAGGATCATGGTAGATTTCGTCGCATTTTAAAAACAGCGTATCCGATATTTACGTCAGAAGTGCAATCCCCAGGAGACTTTACGAAACGCTCGACTGACACAAGAACAAAGAGAAAACCAAGTGATGCCGATATTGCTAACATCAACAAAGCCATTAGTGAGCTCTTCGGGAGCAAAATAGTACAGTCGACCCAGCAGAAAATCAGTTTGGGTGGCTTTCGCTGCAAATTGCATTTTGTATGCGGTAATTATAGCTTTTCTAATATACAAAGGATGGAAGAAACAAGGCAGAACACAGGAGCATCATAGACGTAAGGACGTAGGTCAGAAATTAAAAGAAGAATTCGAGCAGCGAAACAAGAAGAAAAATATCAATTGCGAAGGCAGAATTTGAAAGAATTTTAGAAAATAGGAAAATTACAAAAAAAGGCCGAAAGAATAGAGCAATGCTAGAAAAATAATGTAATAAGATATCGGTAGCGGGACTGGTAAGCTATATGGAGAGGGGAAAATCAGACGTCAGAAAGTTAAAGAGAACTTATAGAAGAAAGATGAAACAGGAGAAGTCGAGAGAACTGAATAAGCGCTTCCAAGCTGATCCGTGCGCAGTTTACGCATGTATGAAGAAGATGATTGAGAAAGACGGGAATAACGAAAAACCGAAATATGAAGCAACATCTCGAGACGAAGAGAACAACCAAAATAGATTTGAAAATATCGAGGAAGCAAGTGACTGAAAATATTGAGGCGGAGTGGTTGGAAGACGTGAGAGGCTGCCATCAGTGACTATGTACCATCACCCTCTCAAGAAATATATGAGCTTGACACAAACCGTGTGGTGAGTGTAATCCTTATAAAACGGAACTGGAACGCGCCTGGCCCTGATCGGATAGCAAGCTTTTGGTGGAAAAAGACACAGTCACAGGGAGTTGCAAGGAGTTTCAAAGCGGTGTTTCAGGAAGATCACGATTACCCATGGTGGTTCACTGAAGGCAAGACCTCTCTTATCCCGAAACCTGGCGAATTCTCCAGTGATAATCAGAGACCTATAACATGCCTGAACACAATGTACAAGTGGCATACTTCATGTGTACTGAAACCCAAGGATCAACACCTGGATAAATATGGTCTGATGCAAGGAGAGCAGAGCCGAGGGGTGCGAAGGAAAAATGTAGTGGAACGATCGACAACCTACTCATGGATAGAATGGTATGCCAAGACAGCAGACGAGGCAAGCGCAACCTCAGTATGGCGTGAAGAAAGCCTACGATTCGATAGACCATGAGTGGCTGATGGAAATGATGATCCTCCACAGATTCCCCGAGTGGATTGGTAGAGTGGTTCAGAAACTTAGCACACGGTGGAACACAAGAATAAAAGCAAGGACTAAGCAGTGTGATGAAACCTCGGAGGTGATTAGATTCAACAAAGGCCTCCCACAAGGAGTTGGACTGTGCCCAAGGCTATTCACGCTATGTATCAACCCGATAGCGTGGAAGCTGAAGGCTTACAGAAGGATATAGCTGACTTTCTAAACCAATTAGTAAGAAAATAACCGATTTGCTATACATTGATGATTTAAAGGTCTTCGCAGCATCTTCAGGTAAACTTGGAAGAGTGCTAAGGTCAACCAAGTCAGAAATGGCAGATGCCGGCTTACAATGGAATGAGAGAAAGTGTTCGGTGGTGCATGTCAAGAGATGTGATTTGGATACGAGATCAGCAGAAATGGAAATAGGTGAATCGGATGTGATTACCAGCCTGAAGGAGGGAGCGTACTACAAGTTTCTAGGGGTTATGGAAACTGTGAAACAGGCTGACAGCCGTACAAAGGTTATCACTGATGTTTTTAATTTACTGAGCATTCAGAAGTTGTACACTAATAATAATAATAATAATAATAATAATAATAATAATAATAATAATAATAATAATAATTATAATAATAATAATTATAATTATAATTATAATTATAATAATAATAATAATAATAATAATAATAATAATAATAATAATAATAAATAATAATAATAATAAATAATAATAATAATAATAACAATAATATGTACATGTTATGTCCTCGGTCTTGAGAATTTGGTGTGTACTGAGAATTTAGGCTGTTTAGGTTCTTAAATAAGTTCTTATTTTCTTGAGAGGAGCAGTGCTTGCTGTTGGTCGAACAACTGTAGTCTATATGGGTGTGGTCCCTGCCTTATGTATAAGAAACATATATTTATGCACACAAATTCGATTGTCCTTCAGCAGCGCACACATTAATTTACGGTGGCTATTTGGGTCAAGCCAAGTTAGTCCTGGAGAAAGATAACTAACTCTTTGTTTAGGTGGATTAGATATCCCCCGATGATCTATGTGTGCGATATGTGATACATGGCTATTTTTTTTGTGCTTTCGTATGGTTCTTTGCGTATTAGTTGTAGGTCTATGTTTTAGTTAGCGTTGGTTACAATATTTCGTTTGGCCTATTTTCTTTTCGATTGTGCGGTTTTGTAGTGTCTCAGTATTTAATAATGTCACATAAGACTTGAAGAACAACAACAGGTGTCTAGTGACCGCCAAACATGACACTAGCAAATCACATGACCTAAACACAGGGAGCCTAATATACAACATTTCCTCCCTTCTAGTCAAAAGTTCTATAATAACACAACACAGTTATACTGTTCGATATAGCGTTCGGGAGGTTTGTGTTCTCTTCTTGGATGATGACGCCTTCCACCTTCTGGAATTTCTTTGTTATCATCCTCCTCCAACCCAGAGATTTGGGGTAGTTCAGCTGAATTCTCAGTGGTCGGCGGAAGAAGACTGTGGTGTTGATTGGTGTTCATGCTTGATTGATTATTTCTGTTGGGTACTTGGGATGAACTGGAATACATGGTTCTTTTGGAATGTCTTTCTTAGACGTTTCTCGAAGTTGGTCTACGTGACGTCGCCAGTAGCTTCCAGCTTGGGTCTTGATCTCATACATCAACGGTCCCAACCGTGCATTAATTTCTCCCTCCATCCATTTATTTTGCCCTCTGTAATCTCGTGCTGCTACAGGTTGACCAATTTTGAAGGATCGCACGACTTCCTTTCTTCCTGTTATTGATTGTCGCATTTGTTTATCTTGGACAGTTCGTTTAATGTCAGGTCGAATCAAGTCAAGACGCGATCGAAGATTCCTACCAAGGAACATCTTGGCTGGCGTTTCGTTGGTTGTTGAATGAGGTGCATTACGATACATTAACAAGAAATTAGAAATCTTCTTGTTCAGTGATATTGATTCATCCTTCATGGCTTTCAGGCTCTGTTTGAATGTTCTCACCAGTCGCTCGGCTAAACCGTTCGTTGCCGGATGATAAGGGGCTGATCTGAAGTGTGTGATGCCATTGGTTTTCACAAAATTATCGAATTCTGTTGAAGTAAACTGTGGTCCATTGTCCGAAATAATTTGCTCTGGCAGGCCATTTCGTGCAAATACTGTTCGCAAGATTTCTATTGTTTTTGTTCATGTTATCTTGTTCATCGGAAAATTTTCTGGCCACTTTGAATGAGCATCCACGATAATAAGGAACTGCTTTTCTAACAAGGGCCCGGCGAAATCAATGTGAATTCTCTGCCATGGTTTGCTTGGCCACTCCCACGGGTGGATGGGTACCTTTCTTGGGTTGCTTTGTGTTTGTACACATCCCACGCAACGCTTTGTGATCTTTTCTATCTCTTTATCGATTCTTGGCTACCACACGTAGCTCCTAGCAAGTGCCTTCATCTTTACGACTCCCAGGTGAGTTGAGTGTAGCACATCCAGTATCCGCGCACACAGTTTTTGAGGTATTATAGCTCGAATTCCACACATCAGGCATCCTTGGACGACCGTAATTTCTTCGGTGGAAATAAGGTAAAAGATCTTAATTATTTGGTTTGGACCAGCCAGACATGGTTTGCTGATAGACTTGACTAAAGGTGGCTCCATACAGTTTCTTGGAAAATGGAAAATACAAGTTTGAGAGTCCAAAACACGTACATAAACAATTCGGGAAAATAATAAAACTAAATGTTATGCATAATTCAACAGTCTGACAATCAAAAACTGTTACCAAATAAATAGCAGCAGTTGTTGCTATGGCAACAATGACGTTTCAAAATGGCTGCCAAATTACCCTTCAAACTAATTTAATTCGAAAAAAACTTTGGTGACCCCCAATTATTTTTCCTTTAAAACTTTTCTTGAAGTATGAGTAATTAATAGGCCGATTTAAAAAAAATTCTGCAGAAGGAATATTTTTTCTCCCGGAAAAATCATGTTTGTTAATTTTTAAAAAATTTCGTTCTACAGAATTTTTTAAAATCGGCCTATTGATTACTCATACTTCCAGGAAAGTTTTAATGAAAAAATTATAAATTGGGGGTCACCAAAGTTTTTCTCGAATTAAATTAGTTTGAAGGCTAATTGGCAGCCATTTTGAAATGTCATTGTTGCCATAGCAACAACTGTTGCTATTTATTTGGTAACAGTTTTTTATTGTCCGACTGTTTAACTATGCATAACATTTAGTTTTATTCTTTTCCCGAATTGTTTAATCATGTGTTTTGGACTCTCAAACTTGTATTTTCCATTTTTCAAGAAACTGTATGGAGCCACCTTAAGATGCGGTCCTTCTGTGTTTCACGCCTGAGTGTTGCACAGGTGACGGGCAATTGGTCAAACTGTGTTAAATGAAACAAATCAACTGGGTGAGAATCTTCTTCTTCATTTGGACTTTGTTGTTGAACTAACCTTGAAAGAGCATCAGCGTTTGTGTGTAGTTTTGTGTTCCGATACTCTATGTTGTAACTGTAACCCGCCAGAAATACTGCATACCGTTGCAATCTTTTGCTGCTGCTGTAGCTGGTAGTCCTTTTGTGGGACTAAAAATACTTAAAAGTGGTTGGTGGTCTGTGATCAAGGTGAAATGTCGCTTTACAAAATACAGGTTTGGGGTCTTCTTTGAAGTTGAGGTTTGCCTGCATTCCTTTTACCTTGCCAATTCCATCTTCAAATACTGTCTCATACTTGGCTAACAAATCATTTAAGGCTGGGTTGCTCTCCTGTGGATTCGTCTTGGCAGTGGAATTGTCCAGTTGTGGATTCACCTTATCAACTTTCATCACATTCTTTAGCTCTTTCCAGTTAAGATGCAGCCTGTGTAACCACGACCGGCCTAACAGTGTAGACATTCCCTTCTCTACTACAAATAGATCCAGGTATTTATTTTGGCCTTGATATTCGACTTTTACTTTTGCAATACCCAAAGGCTTGATCTTCTCTCCGGAAAATGTTCTCAACACGGTCTTGGTTGAGGTGAGCTGGTTGAGCTTTCTTTTGCCAAAACGATCTTCGAATTCACGTACCGTCTAGACATAACAGAGATTTCTGACCCTGTGTCAATTTCCATCTTCACATTCCTATTGTTCATTTTTAACTCGATTACTAAGGGTTCAGATTTCTCGCTCTGAATCGAATTGACTTTTAGATAACTCACTCCATACTCTTGATCAGAAATATCCTCTTCACTCGAATTTTCTTCCTTCTCGACATTTCGGACATCTTTGGTGTTCCGTGGTCCAGAAGTTTGCTTCGTTTTATGATTGCTTGACACTGACATACTCTTTTAATATGGCCTTTCTTTCCACAGCCATGGCAATCCACATTTTTAAATTTGCAATTGTTTGGTGAATGTCCGAAATCACCACATCTAATAAAACAACTTTGGTTTTGTTGTCGCCTTGGTCGACTTTCATCTGGGTGATTAGGTTTGCGATCCTGCTGTACGTACTGAATATTGGCTTCTTTACTCTTGCCTTGTAATTCGATAGCATCTTTCGCCGCCATTTCCATCGCCACAGCTATCTCTAGCGCCTTCTCCAGCGGTAGGGTTGTCTCCGATAATAATCTCTTTCAGTGGATATTTTCCTTTCTTAAACCACATACGAATCTGTCTCGCAAGGTATCGGTCAAATTATCAAACTGGCAGTGAAGTGATAATTTCCTCAGCTCTGTTAAAAAGGTGTTTACATTTTCATCTTCGTGTTGGTGGCGATGGTGAAATCGAAACCTCTCCGCAATTATCGACGGCTTTGGTGATAACTGTTTGTCCAGAATCTCTACAAGTTCCTTGTATGTCTTCGAAGCAGGTTTAGCTGGAGCGGTTAAATTTCTCAATAGCCCATACGTTTTTCTCCCAAGTAGTGTTAATAATGCTGGAACTTTCCTGTCGCCTGTAATTTCATTTAAGGCAAAATACTGTTCCAAACGTTCTGTGTACGAAGCCCGCGGCTCCAGAACGTCGTCGAACGTTCTATCTTCCCAATATATCCTGCCATTTGATTACACTGTCTCTAAGCCACAGCCATCCTTGTCGCCAATTGTAGTGTCTCAGTATTTAATAATTAATGCTTATTGACCAAGCGTGAGGTCTGTACAGTGAAATATCGGACCGAGGTTTTTTAGTACGGACCGAGCGAGCGCAGCGAGCCGAGGTCCGTGCAAAAAACTGAGGTCCGATATTTCACTGTATAGACGGAACAAGCGAGGTCAATAAGCAGTTTATTATATGGCCTCAACGAGAACTAATTTCGGCAGCAATTTGGTTGGCTTTCTTGACTTCCGCTTACTTCATTAGGAAGCATTTGTTGGCTTCCCTTAAAGGATGAGTGTCAGGGTCATGCATTGCGCGCTTGTGTTAATGTTTACAAACGGGGACTTTGTTGTCGATTTGCCAAAAATAGCCGCATTCTATTTTGCGTACTCGTAGACCTTACGACCTTTCTAATCTATAAACTATGTCAGATACGGAGTCAGATTCAGCGCTATGATGCCGAAGACAATTTGAACGTCTATGGATAACCGATTCATGAATCTTCGTCCCACGAACTTGTTGGCGCTGAACAAGCAGAGCCACTTATTAGCGTTGAAGAAGCTGGGCCATCAAGTCGTCAAATATGTGA
The DNA here is from genome assembly GCA_035771165.1 of Paragorgia papillata. NCBI lineage: Eukaryota > Metazoa > Cnidaria > Anthozoa > Scleralcyonacea > Coralliidae > Paragorgia > Paragorgia papillata. Next base: position 1,870,488 of record JAWNZC010000014.1, read on the forward strand.
CCGAACTCAAGTAAGATCACGGTTCTTTACTAAATTGTTGTGCAAGTTATGTGTAAATCCAAGCGAGTCTTTTTTCACCAACCAACGGTCAAACACGTCAGGTCTCAGCCTGATTCGCTTGGTTTCAGCTTCAAAATTCGGCCTTCCACGCTTCGGTGGTGAAGCACTTGTGGAAGCCGACATATTTGAACAATATTTTTTACATTCGTAATCAAGTTTGCAACAAATAGCTATATAAATATTCAGTTAAGTATATTCTCTCATTGGAAAATCACAAAGTACCAGATTAACTTAAAGGATTGCCAAGATATTGACGGATTATATAACGAACTCGCTAGTCAGCCCATAAAATGGCCGCCGCGAGCGCGCAATGCATGACCCTGACACTCATCCTTTAATTTTCATTGGTTATCCTCTTTGAAAAACAAGTTTCACTCAGACAACAATCAATGATAAAAAATTAATAATACCAATGATCAATAGAAAAACTCGGTTACAAAACTGGTGGTTTACTGGAATATGCATGCAAATAAATAACAGAAGTCAGAAAATATAACATAGAATTCGATTAAATAACGAGGTAAGCCACATGCAACAGATCAGTGTTTTGAAATAAATAATTTAATTATGTGAATGTTTAACGTAAATGTCAATCTTCGTCGTCGCTGTCGATAAAAACACGTCGCCTCTTCTTGCCTTCTTGTATATATTTTACTTCGCTGTTAAATATTTAGAAATGACAGTTCGAGATGCTGGCAATCTTTGCACCACTAAATATCGCTTGATTGTTTGAATCTTTGTCGCTGCTTTTTTGAACAAACGAATGTGTTGTTGCGTGGACCAAATTGGTCGAAAACTGACTATCCAGTGATCCACTAGCCATAGTAGAACTGCTTTTATCTGTTATCAAATCGGTCTCGGAGTTTGACGTTGATATGTTGGTTGTACATGTTGGTTGCTTCCTGCTCAAAAGATAAGACATTTGGCGCTGATGTTGGTCGCTTGCCGATTTGTATGACTGTAAACTTTCGGTGCTTTTGTGACCACTTAGTTGAGCAACAAAGTTTTCTGGTGTGTTGCCATCAAGAAGTCGGGAAATGCAAGTCTTTCGTACAGAATGGTTGCTTATTTTCGAGCCAGATCGTTGAAGGCCTGCATTCCGGGCAGCTTTGGTAAGAAACTTTCCGATTACATTTTTGCCGAGTGGACTTTTCATGTACCAAATATCTCCGTTTTGTAGCCGTCTACCATTTCTCACTGACAACAAAAACGGAGCATCCGGTGCATTCATTTCGACAGGACGATGACTTTTAAAGATCTTATAATACTTTACAGGGCATCTCTCCGAGTTGGTGGCGTAAATTTTTGGCAGGAACGACCGTTGGTGTCCCCTTTCCTGTCCTTTTCGAGTTTTTTACCCTCGTTCGGAAAGCCAAACAAGAATCTTACGGCCGTCAGTTTGGGTCTTTTGAAGTTCGACATCTCCCCAACGAAGTTTCCTGCTTTCATCTCTTGCACGAAACCCAAAATGAAGAGCTAAAAACCACCAAATTGTTCTTTGGAGAAATTCCAAATTCTCCTGCTTGAAATAGAGTATCTTCCTCTTCCTTGGTATGTGCCCGAGTTGCATTTGGTTTGTTTCCTTTTCCAGCTTTATGGACGAGGTTTTTTCGTTTTGAAGCGAGGACTTGCCGGGACTTTTCAAACTCTCTATCTTGCAAAATGTTGACTGGTGAATTCAGGCCGGTGAGGTATCTTTGTATGCTTCGTTGTAATCCAGAGAGACTACCCGGCTCATATACTCGTCGCCATTAACTTTACGAACATCCATGAAAAATTTGCAGGGCAAATGATTCAATTCTTCGCGAGGTAGAAATTCCAACCTGAGTTCTTTCTTGTTTATTTTTTCAAGGTAGCGATAAAAAGTTTTTAAATCACTTGCAGTTTTCTTCACAGTATTTACGCTCTGCTGTGTTTGTATTTCCTGCTGGCAATTTGTCGAGCCTTCTTAATGGACTTCTTCTTTGTCTTCGTCTGGATAATAGAACTCGCTTTCCGAATGCTCACTATCACTCATTATCAGTGAAAGTAAGCAATGGAAATTTAATCCTGATATTTTGAGGAGTTTGTGCCTTTTGAAGTTCTAGGGCATTATCACTTTTCGTAATGCCCTCGCATTTCCCGCGGAGGTCATTACAGCAAAATCCGGACCGGAAATTAACCAATGACATGGCGTAATTCAACCGGAAGTAACCCTGGCCATATAATAATATCACATAAGACTTGAAGAACAACAACAGGTGTCTAGTGACCGCCAAGCATGACACTAGCAAATCACATGACCTAAACACAGGGAGCCTAATATACAACAGGTTTCCACAAAACTTATTTATATTACATTATCGCCATGAAAATTTTCAAATAATTTCGTATATTGTTCTTATATACAAAATTATTTGAAAGTTTTCATGGCGATAATGTAATATAAATAAGTTTTGTGGAAACCGCACCACGTAAAATATTTATTTACTAATAAATATTTTACGTGGTGTTTCCACAAAACTTATTTATAATATACGAAATATTAGAAAAAAGTTAAAAATATATTATGGCGGAATAGCATGACACTCTCACCCATGATCATATAGAAATGTGTATTCAAACTGAACACTGAAAACTGTTTCAAATGGTAAATGAACATATTTATGGTTTTTAACACAGGTGAGGCTGTGTCTTGTTTATATTTTCTATATCGCTGCTAATTTCCACAGATTGAATGTAAGCAACTCGTTTATAACATGATGGACAGATATTTTCAATACCGAAAATGCAGTACTTGATTTTGCGTATTCCATAATAACATACGATTAAGACAATTAATTGTTCCCACAAGTTATTTAAATCAGTCGGTTAGGTAGACCCTAACCTATCCCGCGACATGGGCAGGGTAGCAGCTACGAACGTGGCGGTTGCTCAAAATTTAATATAAAAAATACTTTATTTAAAACTTGAAAATTCCTGACAAATTTTGAATAATTCCAGAAATAAAAATATCCAGTTTTTCATTTATAAGATAACTAAGATAACTAGAAGAACTAAGATAACTAAGATAACTGAGATTACTTAGATAACTAAAAGAACTAAGATAACTAAGATAACTAAAAGAACTAAGATAACTAAGATAACTAAGATAACTAAAAGAACTAAGATAACTAAGTCAACTAAAATAACTAAAAGAACTAAGATAACTAAGATAACTAAGATAACTAAGATAACTAAGATAACTAAAAGAACTAAAAGAACTAAAAGAACTAAAAGAACTAAAAGAACTAAAAGAACTAAAAGAACTAAAAGAACTAAAAGAACTAAAAAAACTAAAAAAACTAAAAGAACTAAAAGAACTAAAAGAACTAAAAGAACTAAAAGAACTAAAAGAACTAAAAGAACTAAAAGAACTAAAAGAACTAAAAGAACTAAAAGAACTAAGATAACTAAGATAACTAAGATAACTAAGATAACTAAAGAACTAAGATAACTAAGGTGACTAAAAGAACTAGAATAACTAAGATAACTAAAATAACTAAGATAACTAAAAGAACTAAGATAACTAAGATAACTAAAAGAACTAAGATAACTAAGATAACTAAGATAACTAAGATAACTAAGATAACTAAGATAACTAAGATAACTAAGATAACTAAGATAACTAAGATAACTAAGATAACTAAGATAACTATGTCGTGATACTTGATATAAGATAACTATACGGGACTAGACCCAGACCCCTGGGCCTATAAAGGTCGCAGTCACTGATCTATATAAGAGACTGGATAGAGCATCTATTATCTGAGCGCCTTCAGAAATTGAAGCCGGAAGTTACGCCCTAATTTGTAAGCGACGCCATATTGGATGGTCCCACCATGAGGAGTGAGTTGCTATATTTTACTGTTGTGAATTCGTTGTTTTCGCATATAATCACGAAATAGACGAACAACACAAATCCATTTTGGTATTTCAAGCAACGGGACACATCATGGAACTATGGAGGACCTAAGAACGTGAAGGGAAACTGAATCGTAAGTAAATAACTTGATATTTTGACGAAATTTCGAAGGGGACGGAGAGCTCCCGAAGAGTTATTTTCCAAGGAAACGGGAAACCCAACATTGTAAACGGCCGGTGGTTAATAAACTGATTTGTAGGATACAAATGTGAGATAATACTGTAATTGTGGAATGTTCACAATCGGGTAGATCATTTTAAAAAGCCGAAGGACGTGTAAAATTATGGCACAGAAGATAGATTGGCTTGTAGAGTTGTGAGTAGATTTCGACAAGCAGCATATTTCTTTGGCAACATAGGAGCATGTTAATACTCTATAAGTTTGTGATACTTACAATGTTTGGTGCTTCCATAGAAGTAAACTGTAGCATGCATCATAACAAGAACGAGCCAGTTTGTTTTATTAAACTCCATGCCCAGTGTCCAAGTCATGTATTTAAGAAATTAAGTTGTCAACATTGTTTCTTATTAACAGCTGAGCTATTTTACTCCCTGTCATTTTGATGAAAAAATTGTTTGTGAGTATCTGTAAAGTTGAATGTGATATTTGTATGTTATGTTGTAGGTAGTTTAAAATGAAACAACAATGAATGAAGAACAATAAAGGTGAAGCAACATGACAACTTAATACAGAATATAATTGAACTGTGTCATTTATAGTTTTCAAACTTTGTCAATGATTTGATTAAAGAAAATGTTTACAATTCATGAGTGTATTTTGTCTTGTGTAGTTTGATTCTGTATAAATGTACTATATAATGATAAATTTTTAATCTGTTCTCTGACTTCTGTATGTTATGAAAATTGTGGCAGAACTAATACTGTACTATCAGTGTGTACAATACAAGTAGATCAACAAGGCCAGTTTTTGATGTTTATATAAAGTCAAAACAAATCAAGCTAATATATATGTTAAACTTCACAACGATGTGGCGGATAACATTTGTAAACTGGCTAAAAAAAAGCATCTTGGCAAAGGTATAGTCACAAAACTAATTATATTGTAAAATTAATACAAGATTTTTAGTTGTAGGCAAATGTAGGCCCAATTGCCCAAATTAGATAACCCTATCTCATAGAAAATAATAAACTCATTCTGATTAATCCTGTGAATGCCAGGATAACTTATTTTAATCATTACCCCGAGTTTTCTGTGAGTGAAAATATATTGTTCAACTATAGGCACATCCCACTGATCTATACAGTTGGGCACATCGCATTCTTAAATTAATTGTTTGATTCCGGTCTTTTGGCTTATGATATAATAATACCACAGCAGTTGTTCGTAGTGTAGCTTGTTCAGTTGATCAAATTTCCCAAATTCATTCGGTCCTTTAGCAGTATTTCCATATTGTGAGTAAATTCTGAATGAGAACGGCCTTCGTCTGTTCAAAGTTGTCATCAATGACACTTGGGAGTTCGCTCCATCGAACTCGCAAATTCCGTTTTCCCCACATTTTGGGGCTAAATAACTACAATTTTTCTCTCTAAATGCTTCACGTGTCCTTTCTTCGTCGTGATAAAAAAGTTTGTCCGAACCCGAAGGAGAAAAATGCCTTAATATGCGAAAACTATAATTGTGCAACAGTAAAATATAGCGAAAGTGGGACCATCCAACATGGCGGCTGTTGCCAACTTCCGGCTTCAATTTCAGACAACGGATGCTCTATCCAGTCTCTTATATAGATCAGTGGTCGCAGTACCGGGTTTGGGCGGCCATATTTGAACATTTCGTCGTCTGGAGTAAATTGGAGAACTAATCGGAGTATTATTGGAGCTATTCGGAGGACGATATAAGGCCAAAGATGTAAGTCGTTTGTAACGTTGTATACTCGTCTTTATATGTCAAATGTCAGTCGGTGTAGTATGTTTATCGTGTATATTTTTGTAATTTGGTTTTTAGTTTTCACCGAATGCTGTAGTTCAGATTTTATTAAACCCGTTGATATCATATGAACTGTACGTTGTCGGTTGACACTTCGCTCCTCATCCGTGGGGACGCGACAGTGAAAAATCTTGTGTCGTTCGTATCAAACTTATCGTGGAGTATTTGACTTTGTTCGCTTGGAGTTCAACATAGTGTAAGTATGGGCGGCCGTTTAATACCACCAAAAATAGTACGGCAGTGAAATGGAACAGCTTATTGTGAAATGACTCAACAAAAACACAAATGATCCATCGTAATATGAAGTGATTCAACTTTCCGGTGAGGAATCATTGATACTAAACAGAAATGATGCATCATAAATTGAAATGGCTGAACAGCGCGCAGTGAAATGACTGAACAAGTTGTGCAATGATTCAACTAAATATGAATTGATTCAACGTATCGTGCAATGATTCGATAGATTGTGTGATGGTTCAACTATTGGTTGTGAAATGATTGAACGTGTTATGAAATGTTAATCATTCAACTAGTTGTGCGATGATTCAACTTAAGTCAGTGAAATGGCCTAACTTGAAATGGCCTAACTTGAAATAGCCTAATGTGAAATGGCCTAACTTGAAATGGCCTAATGTGAAATGGCCTAACTAGAAATAGCCTACTGTGAAACAGCGTAATGTGAAACGGCCTAACTTGAAATAGCCTACTGTGAAATGGCCTAACTTGAAATGGCCTAATGTGAAATGGCCTAACTTGAAATGGCCTAATGTGAAATGGCCTAACTTGAAATGGCCTAATGTGAAATGGCTTAATGTGAAATGGCCTAACTTGAAATGGCCTAATGTGAAATGGCCTAATGTGAAATGGCCTAACTTGAAATGGCCTAATGTGAAATGGCCTAACTAGAAATAGCCTACTGTGAAACAGCGTAATGTGAAACGGCCTTACTTGAACTAGCCTAATGTGAAATAGCCTAATATGAAATGGCCTAACATGAAATGGTTTAATGTGAAACGGCCTAACTTGAAATAGCCTAACTTGAAATAGCCTAACTTGAAATAGCCTAATGTGAAATGGCCTAATATGAAATGGCCTAACATGAAATGGTCTAATGTGAAATAGCCTAACTTGAAACAGCCTAACTTGAAATAGCCTAATGTGAAATGGCCTAATATGAAATAGCGTAATGTGAAACCAAATAACTTGAAATAATATTAAACGGAAATATGTCTCTAGCATTGCATCCCACGGCGTTCGCTCGCAATTTTTTCCCCAAATGTCGATTATAGAATTTTATAAAATTAAACTTGAATGTTAATTGAGTAATCTTGATTATTCGTATAATAGCAACGAATATCTATGAAAAGAACACTAAAGATTGTGGGTATTCGGCAAACTGTCAAGGTTTCACGGCTTAATTGAAATTGCATAAAGTTTAGCACACTAATGGTAACTGAGTAATCCTCTTTTTATCAATGTCAATGGTGTCGTATAACTGCGGTCGACGTCTAACTGCGAATGTTTGCTGAAATCTTACTGAAAGCAATGCGTCTCACAACGTTAGCACTCGAATTCAAAAACTTCCATAGATATATTCAAAACTATCGCATGCAAGTTTATAAAACTTAAATGATATCTTCTCAGTTTTGTTTTTAATTAAGCAAAGTCAGAAATCTTCTCAGCTCATGTGCAGCCATTTCAGGCAGCTCGAAATCGGTTATTAATTCTAACCTTTTTGATTGACAGATTATGCGCTAAGCGAATCGCGTTTATAAATGGAAATGGCCCGCTAATTCAGCGCGTGGGATAAATGATACGTCTTGTTTGCGGTCAACAACTTTCAAATCTTTATCGGCGCGTGTGTGGAGAAAGATCGAGAAATAGACCAGGCGCGTTTTAGTAGCTGATTGTGATCCGACTATTCGAACGAATTCTCTCCTCTTTATTTTGTCTTTTGTGGTCTTTCATTATCAAGAAGGTAAGTTAAGTATATACAATAATCTTTTCATGTTTATATTAAAGGTGAACTATACTATAGATATATTTAAGTGTTTTGTAAAATGTAAAATAAAAGTAAAAGTAAACCATAAGGTTCAGGTATTTAGATCCTGGTTGTGACCTACCATCCTTGGTGTATTGTGTTGGTGAGTAGTGGTGAAAAATGATTAATAATTTGAGGTCTAAGGTGTTGGGGTGATAAATATGATTGAGATTACGGAGAAGGGTTGGGGTTGGGGTTAAGAGGGTTATGTTTAGGGTTGACGTTAGGTTTTTAGGAGGTGGCTTTTAAGTTATGGGGGTGGGGGTTAGTATTATAATTTATTTTTATTTTTAAATTTAATTATGACTTATTTTAATGTGTAAAATAAATGTGATTAAGGTCAGGGTTAGGTTTAGGGTTAGTGGGGTTTTATAAGTAGGGTGGGTGGGGTTAGGGTTGAGATTAATGTTAGGGTTGGGATTTGAAGGGTTGAGGTAGGAGTGGGTTAGGATTAGGTTTTATGAAGTGGATTATAAGTTTTGAATTTTATGGGGGTGGGGGGTAGGGGGTGGGGGTTAGTAATATAATTTATTTTTATTTTTGATTTTAATTTTTATCATTTATCCCACGCGCTGAATTAGCGGGCCATTTCCATTTATAAACGCGATTCGCTTAGCGCATAATCTGTCAATCAAAAAGGTTAGAATTAATAACCGATTTCGAGCTGCCTGAAATGGCTGCACATGAGCTGAGAAGATTTCTGACTTTGCTTAATTAAAAACGAAACTGAGAAGATATCATTTAAGTTTTATAAACTTGCGTGCGATAGTTTTGAATATAACTTTGGAAGTTTTTGAATTCGAGTGCGAACGTTGTGAGACGCATTGCTTTCAGTAAGATTTCAGCAAACATTCGCAGTTAGACGTCGACCGCAGTTATACGACACCATTGACATTGATAAAAAGAGGATTACTCAGTTACCATTTGTGCTAAACTTTATGCAATTTCAATTAAGCCGTGAAACCTTGACAGTTTGCCGAATACCCACAATCTTTAGTGTTCTTTTCATAGATATTCGTTGCTATTATACGAATAATCAAGATTACTCAATTAACATTCAAGTTTAATTTTATAAAATTCTATAATCGACATTTTGGAAAAAAATTGCGAGCGAACGCCGTGGGATGCAATGCTAGAGACATATTTCCATTTAATATTATTTCAAGTTATTTGGTTTCACATTACGCTATTTCATATTAGGCCATTTCACATTAGGCTATTTCAAGTTAGGCCGTTTCACATTAAACCATTTCATGTTAGGCCATTTCATATTAGGCTATTTCACATTAGGCTATTTCAAGTAAGGCCGTTTCACATTACGCTGTTTCACAGTAGGCTATTTCTAGTTAGGCCATTTCACATTAGGCCATTTCAAGTTAGGCCATTTCACATTAGGCCATTTCAAGTTAGGCCATTTCACATTAGGCCATTTCACATATTAGGCCATTTCAAGTTAGGCCATTTCACATTAGGCCATTTCACATTAGGCTATTTCAAGTTAGGCCATTTCACAGTAGGCCATTTCACTGATTTAAGTTGAATCATCGCACAACTAGTTGAATGATTTCATAACACGTTCAATCATTTCACAACCAATAGTTGAACCATCACACAATCTATCGAATCATTGCACGATACGTTGAATCAATTCATATTTAGTTGAATCATTGCACAACTTGTTCAGTCATTTCACTGCGCACTGTTCAGCCATTTCAATTTATGTTGCATCATTTCTGTTTAGTATCAATGATTCCTCACCGGAAAGTTGAATCACTTCATATTACGATGGATCATTTGTGTTTTTGTTGAGTCATTTCACAATAAGCTGTTCCATTTCACTGCCGTACTATTTTTGGTGGTAACGGCCGCCCATATGTAAGTATAAAACATTTCCTAGTCGTGGAAGACCACGAATGCAGAGAAAGAATTATGTCAAACGTTTCTGGAGCAACCGACGATAGTGGTCCGATTCCAAACGTGTCAGAATTCGGGGACAAACGCTCGCGAATCCTAAGTCGTAAAGGCTTCCAGAGTTTGTTGATAAATAAGACATTAGTCTTTAATAAAGAGACAAAGGCATTACAAAAGGCCATAGACTCAGTCGTTCACACGGCAACGGGAGAACAGTCAACTTTAAAATCAGCAATAGCCTCGTTGGAAGTAAGTAAACACAGCTTCGAAAGAATCCTCAGAGACCTGGAAGATATATTTGCACAAGACAGATGGGGAGAGGCTACAGAAGTAAAATCTACCGTCAGCCAAACTAAACAAAAATTCCTTCAGACCGTCAACGCTGTATTACTCGAAACGGCCGGGAAACTCAAGGAGGCAGTTAAGGACGACGAGCTTTCCTTGAAGGAATCAAGACGTGGGATATTCTCAAGTAGATCCGGATCGTCATGCACATCTTCAACCAATGCAAGAAGAAAAGCATTGGCAGAAGCAGCCGCGGCAAAGAAGCAAGCGGAATACGATTTATTAATGGCGGAGAGGGAAAACGCGAGGAAGCTGACAGAGGCTGACGAGGAGCGTAGAAGAGCAGCCGCACGGGCACAACACGATCACGACATGGCAGTTTTAGCAGCAAAGAAGCTTACGGCAGTAGCAGAGGCCAAGCTGGACTCGATCGAATAATCCATCCTGGGAGAAGAAGAGGGATCCTTTTCTTTCAAATCACGCGAGAAAGTCAATGTCACGTCAGAGAGACGCACGGAGGCGTGGCTCCAAAACCAGAGGCAGAACGTGACTGAGATATCTAAGAAAGCTGTTAATCGGCGGAGTGGGGTTCGATTCTCTGTCGAAAGGTCACAGAATGTGATCGAGACACCCCAGCAAACCAGATCCCAGCAACGTACAGAGTCGACTTCACGGCAGGAGATCGCGCAGCAGCCTGGTGGAATGAAAGTACAGCAATGTATTGGAGCGTTTGCGGCAACTAATGAGAAATTGACGGCGAGCCTAGCCAGAATGAGTCTTCCGAAATGCCATCCAGACGTGTTTTACGGCGACGCTACTATGTTTCACCCCTGGAAAAGTACATTCAAAGGAATGATTCGTGACTGTGATGTCTCTCCTGGACATGAGATGAATTATTTGCACATGTACACAAAGGCGGAACCACAGAAGCTGGTAAATAGCTTTCGTAAAAGACAACACCACGATCCCATACGACTGTTGAACGAACTCTGGAAAGAAATGGAGAGATGCTTCGGTAACGTCGCTGTAATAACCAAGGCGTTCCTGACAAGACTGGGAGAATATGCGAAATTTGGAGAGAAAGACAAAGCAAAACTGCTAGCCTTTTCCGATCTGTGCATTGATGTGGCTTCCCAAATCGATCAACTTCCCGGACTTGCCTGCCTGAATTATCCTAACGCCATTCAACATATTCTGCATAACTTGCCTGGATCGTTGCGCTCCGAATGGGAGAGGCAAGTGGTCAAGTTTGCTGCGAAGAATTACGACGCCTATCCTGATTTCACGGTGTTTGCATCCATGATCGAGAAGCAATCTCTATTGAGGAACCACCCAAACGTTACGGCTGGGGATAGAAATGAGAAAGAGAAGAATGATCGACGAAACCCTTCTAGACAGCAATTCCACCCTTCGCATACAGTTTTAAAAGGAAACGCCGAGATGGATAAAGAAGGTAAAGATGAAAAACACTGTCGGTTTCACGATAGCCAAGGTCACGACTTAACAGAATGCAGAGCCTTTTCCCGCAAGACCCTGCAGGAGAAAACCCAGTGGATTAAGCAGGAGAGACTTTGTTTTCGGTGCTTATTACCAAAACATGTGGCCAAGGAGTGTAGAGCTAACGTTAAATGCAAGAAGTGTGGCAGCGACCGCCACCCGGCGATACTCCATTTGGATAAGAAGAAGGAAAAGACAGACGACAGCGAGAAGAAACAGTCAAACGAAAGCGAGAAGAAAGAGGAGACAGACGACGGCGAGGAGATTAATTCAGCTCGGACAGACATCGGCTGCGACGCTGTTGGTGGCGTTTCCTGCAGTAAAATTGTTCTTCTCGACATTTTTCATCCAAGCAGACCCGACAACAAAATCAGAGTGTACGCCCTAATAGATGAACAGAGCAACGCATCGATGATAAGCCCTGAGCTGATAGACAAACTTGGAGTAGTTGGCTCAAAGGAGAAGTACTTGTTGTCGACTTGTAGTGGGTCGAAAGAAATAAGATTCGGTCGTCGAGTACCAGGATTAAAGATAACATCAATGAAAGGAGTATCACTGAATTTGCCGACCATGGTAGAATGTGACAACATTCCCAAAGATAAACGCGAAATTCCCTCGCCGGAGTTGGCAAAACGATTCGATCACCTCCGAGATATCGCTGGAGAAATCCCATCCATGGACGCCGAAGCGGAAGTCCAACTCTTGATCGGTCGAAACGCACCAGAACTTATGAAAGTCAGAGCATTCCGTAACGGTCCGAAAGGCGAGAGCCATGGGCACATAAGTTATCTATTGGCTGGACTATCTGCGGACAAGTTTGTCTTGATCGTCATGGTGGACCCGTTCATATCCTTACTCATCGCACTGTGTGCCACGATCTGTTTGGGGAAGTCAACGACGGTGTTCGTACACAACGGACAACTGGCCTCCGTCTCCAATGCAACGCCTTTGGACAGACGCTGTGCCACGAGCTAGTGCCTTGCCCGAACAATTTCGTGATAAAAGAAGCTTATGGGAAATCGGAGAACTCCACCGATGTCTTTCATACGACCGATCGTGATAACGAATCAAGCATGTCTGTAGAGGACCGACGTTTTATGCAGATCATGGAAAGGGGAATTCGCAAAAATGAAAAAGGGAACTGGGAGATGCCATTGCCTCTCCGATCAAGCAAGATAAGTCTCCCAAACAATCGAGAGCAAGCTCTTAGCCGTATCAGGAGTTTATTGCACACCTTTAGGAAGAAACCTCAAATGGAAGAGGACTATTTTCTTTTTATGGCCAAGTTGTTCGAGTGCGGACACGCCGTACCGGTACCACCGAATGAACGACCTAAGGATGAAGAAGGCGGGAAAGTCTGGTATTTACCACACTTTGGAGTCTATCACCCACGAAAGTCAAAGATTCGCGTAGTGTTCGACTCATCTGCACATTTCCAGGGAACTTCATTAAATACAGAACTACTTCCCGGTCCGGATACATTGAACAGTCTGTTAGGCATACTGATCCGCTTCAGACGAGATAATGTGGCAGTGGTATGTGATATAGAGCAAATGTTTCACAGTTTCCACGTAGATCCTTCACATCGAGATATGCTACGATTTCTTTGGTTTGAGGACAACGACGGATCGAAGGAAATCATCGAATACCAAATGGTCGTTCACTTGTTCGAAAATTCCTCCAGCCCAGCTGTAGCAACGTTTGGCCTGCGAAAGACCGCTGAAGAGGGTGAACAAGAATTTGGACGGGCTGCGAAAGAATTTGTCCTCAACGACTTTTACGTAGACGACGGCTTGACTTCTTGCCCTACTGCGAAAGAAGCTATAAACCTAGTTAAGAACACGCAGACAATGCTGGCGACGGCGAATCTCAGGCTGCATAAGATTGCATCGAACTCGGTCGAGGTGATGAAAGCCCTACCACAGCAAGATAGAGTTGACAGTTTCCGAGATTTAGATCTTCATAAAGATCCACTTCCGTCGCAGCGTTCATTAGGTGTGATATGGAAGCTGGAGAAAGACTCCTTTGCATACCAAATTTCGTTACCCGAGAAACCCTACACTCGCAGAGGAGTTCTGTCCATCATCAATTCGATATACGACCCGTTGGGACTTGCAATTCCAGTCACGCTACAGGGAAGACTATTATTGCGCGAGCTCGTCACGAGGGGAAACGAAAGAAACGGCAAAGACCCGCCTCTTGGATGGGATGATCCGCTCCCAGATGCCCTCCAAAACAAGTGGAAAAACTGGAAAGACTCACTCAACGATCTGCGAGACGTTCTTATTCCAAGGTGCTACCTTCCGGAACACTTTGGGAAAGTCAACAGAATAGAAATTCACGCATTCTCAGACGCCAGTTGTAACGCAATTGGTACTACGATATACTTAAAGCAAACGAATGAAGCTAAAGAAGTTAGCCTTTCACTCGCGTACGCTCAAGCACGGCTGTCTCCTAAGCAAGCGACAACCATTCCAAGATTAGAACTTTGTGCTGCAGTACTGTCAGCTCAAGCCGTTAACTGGATAACTCGCGAATTGAAGCTTGGCATAGACGAGACCGTTTTCTACACTGACTCCAAGGTAGTATTAGGATACATTCAAAACGAAAGTCGCCGATTCTATGTGTACGTGGCTAATCGAGCCCAAATCATTCGAAGTATGTCGAGTCCCTTGCAGTGGAGATACGTTGAAACAACGGAAAACCCAGCGGACATCGCCACAAGGGGTAAAGCTGCCAAAGACCTAAGGAAGTCGTCATGGTTTAACGGTCCTGGTTTTTTAAGAAACAGTTCGTTACCCGTAATTGACCCAGTCGAATTGCCTATAGTCACCAATGACCCAGAAATCCGACCTCAAGTCACGATCTACAGCACAGATCATCGCGAGATCCAGGGTCTAGGATCTAGCAGATTCGACCGATTTTCTAAATGGGTTCTATTACGAAGAGCTTTAGCCAACCTAATGGTCAAAGCGAAACAACTCAAAGTCCGACGAAAAACATCGTCAACGTCCGAGAACAGAGATGCACGTAATTCTCCACCTAATTTTCTAGCGAAATCAAGACAGCTTCGACTACGCCCATCTGCAACAGAATTGAAACAGGCGGAAACGTTAATGATTAAAACTGTCCAGACCGACGCCTTCACCTCAGAAATGAAAGCTCTTCAGCAAACGACTTTAGAAGGAAGTTCTTCTAAAAGTAGCCTGACGAAATCCAACATATACCGGCTCGATCCATTCATAGATGACGATGGAGTCCTTCGAGTTGGAGGAAGACTTCGCCGAGCAGACCAAATGTTCGAAGAGAAACATCCCGCCATCCTACCTAAAAACAGCTATCTGGCGACACTGGTAATAGACCACTATCATAACAAGGTGTATCACCAAGGAAGACAAATCACTCATGGCGCGATACGACAGGCAGGTATTTGGATAATGGGAGTTAGCCGAATGATTTCAAAGAGGATTGGTCGATGTGTTATCTGCAGGAGGTTAAGGGGGAGGAACATGACACAACATATGGCCGACCTACCAGCCGATAGACTAGATACACCGCCACCATTCACCAACGTTGGCCTCGACGTATTCGGGCCTTGGATCATTCAAACGCGAAGGCTGAGAGGAGGAGCAGCAAATGCGAAAAGATGGGGACTGATTTTTACATGTCTGAACTGCCGAGGTATCCACATCGAAGTGTTGGAGACAATGGAAACGAGCTCATTTATTTGCGCTCTTAGGCGTTTCATCTCTATTCGTGGACCACCTTCAATACTGCGTTGTGACCGAGGAACAAATTTCGTCGGAGGAAAATCCGAACTGGACCATGCGTTACACGAAATGGACCATAAAGCCATAGAAAATTACGCTAACGAACAAAACTGCGAGTGGCTTTTTAATCCTCCGCACGCTTCGCATTTCGGCGGTATTTGGGAACGTCAAATCGGCACCGTACGACGAGTCCTAGATGCAATGCTTTTACAGCTCGGCCCATCGCAGCTAACACACGAGTTACTTGTGACTCTTATGGCTGAAGTCACCGGTATAGTTAACTCGCGACCTATTGCTACCTTACCATCCGACGTAGACCAGCCCCAACCACTGTCCCCAAATATGCTACTTACAATGAAGATGAGACCTCTCCTTTCTCCACCTGGAGTCTTTACCCCTCAGGACCTCTATTCACGTCGCTATTGGAGAAGAGCTCAGTACCTTGCAGATCAGTTCTGGACTCGTTGGAAGCGGGAATATCTTCAAGCCCAGCAGTCGAGATCAAAGTGGAATAAACAACACCCTAACCTCGCCGTTGGTGACATCGTTATTATGAAAGAAGACACCCACCGTAACCAGTGGCCACTCGGGAGAATTGTTGAAGCGGTAAAAAGCGAAGACGGTAAAGTACGGAAAGCCAGAATAGCTATCTGGAAAAGCGGGCAGAAAAAATGTTATTTCAGACCTATCAGCGAACTGGTTCTCATAATGCACCTATGAACTATTATCTCTTGTAATGTACACTATGTAACGCGTAAGTAGCAAGGACTTTTTCGTCATCGTCCTTGGGCGAGGAGTGTCGTGATACTTGATATAAGATAACTATACGGGACTAGACCCAGACCCCTGGGCCTATAAAGGTCGCAGTACCGGGTTTGGGCGGCCATATTTGAACATTTCGTCGTCTGGAGTAAATTGGAGAACTAATCGGAGTATTATTGGAGCTATTCGGAGGACGATATAAGGCCAAAGATGTAAGTCGTTTGTAACGTTGTATACTCGTCTTTATATGTCAAATGTCAGTCGGTGTAGTATGTTTATCGTGTATATTTTTGTAATTTGGTTTTTAGTTTTCACCGAATGCTGTAGTTCAGATTTTATTAAACCCGTTGATATCATATGAACTGTACGTTGTCGGTTGACACTTCGCTCCTCATCCGTGGGGACGCGACAACTAAGATAACTAAGATAACTAAGATAACTAAGATAACTAAGATAACTAAGATAACTAAGATAACTAGGATAACTAGGATGATTAAGATAACTAAGATAACTAAGATAACTAAAAGAACTAAGATAACTAAGATAACAAAAAGAACTAAAAGAACTAAGATAACTAGGATAACTAAGATAACTAAGATAACTAAGATGACTAAAAGAACTAAGATAACTAAGATAACTAAAAGAACTAAAATAACTAAGATAACTAAAGAACTAAGATAACTAAGATAACTAAGATGACTAGGATAACTAGGATAACTAGGATAAATAAGATAAATAAGATAACTAAGATAACTAAGATAACTAAGATAACTAAGATAACTAAGATAACTAAGATAACTAAGATAACTAGGATAACTAAGATAACTAAGATAACTAAGATAACTAAGATAACTAAGATAACTAGGATAAATAAGATAACTAAGATAACTAAGATAACTAAAAGAACTAAGATAACTAAGATAACTAAAAGAACTAAGATAACTAAAAGAACTAAGATAACTAAGATAACTAAAAGAACTAAGATAATTAAGATAACTAAGATAACTAAGATAACTAAGATAACTGAGATAACTAAGATAACTAAGATAACTAGGATATGTACCCATTCTTGGTAAAGGCGAAGTTCATCCTAGAATATTTTTTTCTTATTATTAGAAAGTAAACATAGATACTGACATCATGGCTTAGCGGAGATACTGACAGTTTCAGTTGAGCTTCGAACGTACATCCCATCCTAATGAGCTTCATCTTTGAAAACTCAAAATATTCGAAAATGAGCGCCGTCATTTCGAAGCGTGCTTAGCAACCTAGCACTGTACTTGTGACGTCATAAACTTTTTGTCGATTTCCATCACATTGTACACACAATTGGACATACAATGGTTGATTAAGCTTTAGAAGTGATGTCTAATTATGTCTGATCTACAAGTAGTTTCAACCAAAGTTTTCAGATTGTGCATCAGATGTGATTAGACAACACACAACAAGCTCGACAAAGGTTTATACGATGAATTTTATATTTAATTTAGCTTTTAACGACGTTCAAAAGTTATGTTGATGTCAGCAATAATATACTTGAGACCTCTGTAACTCAGAAAGGAATACTTGTATCGACTTAAAATTTTTCAGGAAGACTAGTAATAACGATCTACAACAATTGTAAAACAACCAACCTTTTAGGTTTGATAATAAACATTTTAGAATTTTGTGACGTCCAAGTGAAAACTTCCCATTGGCTTTTAACGACATTTGAAAATTATGCTGCCGTCAGCAATATTATAATTCAAAACTCTGTAACTCAAGAAGGAATACTCGTATCGACTTAAAAATTTTCCAGGAAAACTCGTAATGACGATCTACAAAATATATAAAACAACCAACTTTGTAGGTTTAATAATAAACATTTTAGAATTTTGTGACTTTTACCTTTACTTTTACTTTTACCTTTACTTTTACCTTTACTTTAACCTTTACTTTTACCTTTACTTTTACCTTTACTTCTACCTTTACTTTTACCTTTACCTTTACCTTTACTTTCACCTTTACTTTTACCTTTACTTTTACCTTTACTTCTACTTTTACTTTTACCTTTACTTTTACTTTTACTTTTACTTTTACCTTTACTTTCACCTTTACTTTTACCTTTACTTTTACCTTTACTTTTACCTTTACTTTCACCTTTTCTTTCACCTTTACTTTTACCTTTACTTTTACCTTTACTTCTACCTTTACTTTTACTTTTACCTTTACTTTTACTTTTACTTTTACCTTTACTTTCACCTTTACTTTTACTTTTACTTTTACCTTTACTTTCACCTTTACCTTTACCTTTACTTTTACCTTTACTTTTACCTTTACTTTTACCTTTACTTCTACTTTTACTTTTACCTTTACCTTTACTTTTACTTTTACTTTTACTTTTACTTTTTCTTTTGCTTTTACCCTTACTTTTACTTTTACTTTTACCCTTACGTTTACCTTTACTTTTACCTTTACGTTTGCCTTTACTTTTAGCTTTACTTTTACCTTTACTTTTACCTTTACTTTTACCCTTACATTTACTTTTACCCTTACTTTTACTTTTACTTTTACCCTTCCGTTTACCTTTACCTTTACTTTTACTTTTACCTTTACTTTTGTCTTTACGTTTGCCTTTACGTTTACATTTACCTTTCACCTTTACGTTTACCTTTACTTTTACCTTTAATTTTCCCTTTACCTTTTACCTTTACGTTTACTGTCATTCATGTTGCAATATGGGGTTACGCCGGTATTATTAATGTATTTATTTACGCGTGTGTTATAATGGCGAATCTGATATAAAAAAATGTGAGCTTTTTGCAAGCTTGATACGAGCGACCGACGATGTCACGCTGGTTTCCAGAAATTATTGCTTTGAGTCATGCTTGTGTGAGGTTCAGAACAAATGAATAAGTCTTTTTGACATGCCTTGTTAATTTTTATTTAACAGAAGAGATCACACAGATGTAATAGTGAACAGCAGCAGCAGCAACAACAACAACAACAACAACAACAACAACAACAACAACAACAACAACAACAACAACAACAACAACAACAACAACAACAACAACAACAACAACAACAAATGCACGGGACGGTGATGGAACAAGAGGAACAACTGGTTGCACATCAGAACCATTTGAGTGAAGAAGCCGTTGTCATGGAGCACCAAGTTGTGCAACTTCAAGAACAAGAAGTTCCACTGGATGTACAACAAGATGTACAAGAAGCAATCCAACTTCATCAACCTAATGATCTGTGTGAACAATAAGTTGAAGTTGGAGAACTGGTTCAGCAGGAAAGTCATTATGTCTAGGTAGTCACATATTTTTAAATGCATAAGTTTGCATGAAGAGAAAATATTCAGTTATTCTGTATTGTTAATTATTATTCTTTTATTCGTTTGTACTTTGCGTGCCTAGCTGTACTAAATGCTTCGGGGATCTTATTATATTAAAAAATTATAACTTAACTTGGAGTTAAAATCTTTCTTTCATCTTTGTTATGACCTTTTCAGTACCAAGCACCTACTCTTGTATTTTACTCTGGCTAACGCCAGACGAGTTTACTTGTCAATAGCGAAACCCCTGGTACTCTAAAGATTAACGTTTTGTAAAGGTTTTAAACTCTAGAAGGTATTAAGACAAATTATACTGCTTTGTCACGTGAGCGGTCTTAACGCGACTTTCCTGCGATTCGATTCGTTCCTGAGCGGTCTTTACAAACGGGTAAGACTGGTCATTACAACAATTGAAAAACAAAATCAGAAAATGAAGCAAGTCAAGCTAAAATACTGTCCAAATATCGTGAAAATGAATTCACCGCTAAGAAAAACGACAGTGTTTACGGTGACTGAAAGTGTTTTTGTTGTTTACAGCCTTCGTTGAAAGCAGTTGCTTCGGTACGTCTTTGCTGCTTGTGCTGTGGACATTCAAATAAAACTAAAAACCTTGGCGATATATATAATAAAAATCTTATTAATCTCACCTGGTTGGTCTTTACGGCGAAATTATCCCGCCCTTGGTCTTTTTGCCCCAACCTCTCCCGTCAGTTGGTCTGTATACTGAAAGACCGCGGGCAGGATAATTTTGCCGTAAAGACTTCCCGCTTGGTCATTATAGAGACCTTTATGTCCACGTTTATCTCAAACTGCGAACCCCAGTTTGCCGTTTAGTGTTAGAAGTTGGGACAATTTGTACATTTAGATTGAAATCTCTGTAATTAATTTAAAGTTTACATTAATTGTAAACTATAGCAAAAAACCCCCAAAAAACTATATGCCAATAAAAAATAAAAAAATTAATCTGAAGCTAATAAATAACTGTCGTCAAGAAACAAATAGATTTTCTATTTTAATTAGTATAGCCTATAGGTAATCATATGATAGCGAGTACAATTAAGGATTTACATACAAGTGATATTTGAACATTTTGCCAAAATTGCACGAGCCGTTAGGCGAGTGCTATTTGGCATAATTTTCAAATATCACGAGCAGTGTAAAACTGTAAATCTTTAATTGTACGAGCAAAATCATGATTACTCATTATATGCATGCATGACAAAATTACAACACGTACGCTTCGTACTCACTCGCGCCTTTAAAAACATCTTGTTTCATTACTTGACAAGAAATATTTTCACTCTGGATGTTCTCTGTACTCATTTCAAAATATTTACATGGAATTTTTAGTTCATAGTGTACCACAAATCGTTGGAAATGTGAAAACCTTCCGTTGCAGTATTGACCGCCATTTTGAATTTTATTGTCAACATCGTTCCCAGGGCCTTCTCTATTTTTATTAATTGTACGGCAGTACTATTAATAAAATAATTGTACTCCTCTCAACCAATCAGGATGACAAATAAGAGTTGTTACTCAGTTGTATGTTGAATCCGCCATGTTGATTTTCTTGCATGTCATATACAGTGTTCATTTTTAACCCTTCACCGGGCAGATTACATGCAGGAGGTCTCCACTTGACGAGTAAAATCGAGCAAAATTAATAAGTTGCCAAATAGCAACCATGTCCAGTAAAGAGATAAACAACGAAGAAGGCAAAAATCTTCGCTTCTTGCTCTTAAAATTCATAGCAAATCAAAGAAATATTGATATATTGTATATGGAACGAATTTCCCGTACTTGAAAACCCGGTCTAGTCCTCATTGCCGGCCTTTAAATATTACATATAAATGTATTCAATGCCAAAATAAGTCTGTTAAAATATAAAGAAAATTGGCGTGCATGTGTTTGTACAAGATGTATACGTTGGTGTAAGTTGAAACGACTGGTTAAAGTTTTTTTTAAATTTATTACAGAAATCGTCTTGAATTGTTTTCTTGCATGTGAGCTTGTAGTAGCTTTTTTACGAGAGTAAAAACGCACAAATGAAAAATGTGCTGCACCCGATTGAAAATGGTATGAATGAGGTTGTTCGGCAATAATATTGAGAAAGGGTTTAAACTGGATAGAAGCGTACTGTCTCTGAGTCATGCACATATTCCTGCATGGATACAATGGCAGCGCTAGCGGGACAGGGGATGGGCAATATTTCTTGTCTAACTAAGGGCTAAGTCAGTGGCTAAGCCCCTCAATATCTCTGAAGATGGGACTAAGAATGGCCTAAAGTTTGCTGGGGGTGTCAAAATACACCCCTTGTCATTTTATTAATGAAATAGCCCCTCTAATATAGAAACGTCTTTCTTCGCCACTGAACGAGTATTATATATATATTAAAGTAGTGTCATTCTTCCGTTTCAAATTGGTATTCTTGCATGGTTTTCATCTGACGTCATGGCGGCCACATTGGTGCACAGAAACAATGAAATGGCGGTCATATTGTTGCACAATCTTTATCCTATGGGAATTTAACTTTACTCTTATTCAAACATTTCGTATTGTTTTACCACCCCAACGGGGCCACCGATCAAGTGAGTGAAAACGATCTATGGTTGTTTTCTTTGTGACTGTTTTCTGTTTTGTTAATTTTTTTTATCATAACCGCCTCACTCCATTGTGTGTCTCAATAATAACCATCAAAAGCTTGTATAGAAACAATAGAACGGAATATCAGGGACGTAGCCAGAGGGCTCCCCCCCCCCCCCCCCCTTTGCATGATGACTTTTTGTTTTGAACACTCGTACTCAGATGCACAGGTGATTTACCCAGCTATTATTACCCAGTTATTGACTGGATCTCAGTCGCTCTTCTGACGCTAGTGACTAATAATATGAAATGGTACTCCTAATCCATTCTCCGTGCTACCCTGGGGCCCGGGCCACGTTTAATAGCGTCCTGATTTTATAGCGCCCATCTTGTTTGGTTAATATTTGATGGTATGCGGATGAAACGGGTTAACGGGCTGGATCGATGTGTTGGCGACTCATAGCGAAAGCTATGGACGTTTATTGATGTATCGCACGCATGTAACTTAACCGAACGGTTGTTATTTTTTAGTATTTTATGACTTTTCAAACTTTTAGAATTGTGTAAAATCTTCTCCCAAAATGTAGGAAATGCCATTTTAGAGACTCTCGATTTCAAAATTGTCCGGGGGAGCATGCCCCCCGACCCCCCAAGACGTTTCTCGCGCCTTCGGCGATTCGCTCCTCCCCTTTCAAAATCCTGGCTACGTCCCTGCGGAATACAAATAGATTATAAAATAAAGTGTCCTCTACATAGGCTCCGATTGACCAGGCCCTGCATGTGCATTTATAAGAGTATGGAAATCGTGAATTACGTAAAATGGTATGTAAACGTTTGGTCAGTTTGACGTAATATATACTAAATGAAGCTATAGAGCCTGACAAGAACCTATGAATAATTTATTTTAGCTTTTGTTCCGTACGGTAGAGTGCAGGCTATTTTATACCATTCAACTGATTACACATTGGTTATAAATTCGTGTCCGACATAACCGTGGTACTTTATGTAGGGCTAGCCCCAACATTTGCACGATGACATACGATAGCGTCGGGTGACGACAACTACCGGAATGCTTTGCCAGTATCCTCTATTTGTTAGCACTAAAATACGGACAAAGCATTCTGGTAGCTGTAGTCACCCAGGTACTGGATTCCTTTGGTTAGGATTTGTGTTGAGGTCAAGCCTACATAAAGTACCAGCTGGTCATATTCGACACGAATTAATTTATAATCAAATAGCCTTCACTGTCTATGAAAACTCGTGGAAGTTGAAAGACAGACCCTGAGAAAAAGCGTTAGAAATGCACGCGCCCCATATGAAGTAATTGGTTAGCTTTAATTTAAATTTATTTTTTTAATTCTTTTTTCTAGCTCATGGTTGCAGCTGCAGCTGAGCCGATGAATGCTCATGGTAATATTTATTTATTAAATATTTTGGTGATTTATTCAATTGTTTATTGATTTATTAATTACTTAATTTATTAATCAATATGTTTATTCGTTTAATGAATAATTATTTATTTATTGTATGTATCTATTTATTACTTTAACTTGTATTTATTATATTAGTATAAAACACAGGTGATTATAGAAAATTGCGCGCGCTGATTGGTCGAGCTACCTCGGATTAATTCCCGATAATCACCTACAGCGTTTTTTCAAAATGGCCGCTAGCCAATTTGTCAATACGACAGACGAGGAAATTAACAATTTTAAAGAAAATGCTGTTCCTAAAAACACAAAAATGTGTATTTATACTAAAACAGTTATTCGCCTCAGGTTCAGTGAATATCGGTAAATAATAACTTCGACTTCGTCTCAGTTATTATTCACCGATATTCCCCTCGCCTTCGGCGAATAATTGTTAAATATAATTATTTATTTATTTATTTATTGTTAGTTTATTTATTTATTTACGTATTTCTAAATTTATGTGATTTAATTTTTTTTTTTTTTAACGTAACGTCAATACTTCAAACCTAAATCTGTTTTTCATGTTTTTCCTTATCATCTTATTATCATAAAAGGTGTAAATGTTGTAGTTTCTTCAAACAACTACAACTAAAGGCAAAGCTTATAAGTCACTCATGATCAGCCTATAATGCGACTTCGTAGTCAGGGTCTGTATCTCCGCCCCAATGTGAAGTGGCCTTTAGAACATCTTTCCATGGACAAAAGTTGCCCATAGTAGAAGGGTCGCCCTATTCACCCCTTACGTCTTAAATTGTATACATTCCTACACTCGAAACTGTCCTTTCCCAAAAATCCTTATAACATAATACTGATATAGAGAAAGGTGTGGTAACCATTTTGGCAGCCAATGCATTTAGCAATCACGTTTCTTAAATATAACTATTATTTTATCAAAGATTTTTTTCGAAAATAACTTATCATTATAATATATTCGTGAGATATCTATTTTATTATTATTTTATAATCTTCTCCTTTGTTAATGATGTTCTGTAGAACCTGGAAAACCAAATTATAGGCAGATCTATCTGTATCTTTCAAGTTTACTTTAAGGTGAAACTCCGCAAGCACTCCCTCGGCCGTTAGGTGAGTCTGTTTATTATGACAATTATGTACGAGCGTAGTCCCTAAATTGAATTGTCTGGAAACGCGATAAACACGAAAGCGGCTGACAATGAGCTTAACCTGAAAGTGCACAAATCTTTTGTTTTACGTTCATTAATATTAATACAGCAACGCTGCTATTGGCTGATTGCTTCATTATACCAAAAATACAATTTATGTGTTCAGCAAGCGCGAAGGTGCACAAACGTGAACAAAAATATAGAACAAAGACTTTGACCTCGTTTCCAGACAATATACTTCTAGAGACTATGTTACGAGCAACAAACACGGACTAATAAATTAAAGCCACATAAATGTATTATCCCATGACAACAATGCACGCGTGAAGGGGTCAAGGGAAGAAGTTTTCCCATCATGCACGCTTGCACCTGCATATGTACCTGAGCCCTGCGACTGTAGTGCATGCATGGTATAGGTTAATCAGGCGCACAAATAGAAAATCTAAAGGGTAGTGGTTGTACGCCAAAAAAGGGCAAAACCTTTCAGAATTCTAAATAATTTGGATACTATAGATATCTTGATTACGCAAAAAAGTTGGCAGGTGTCAGAAAAAACAGCAGAAGAGATGTTATATATATAGGTGTCACAAAAACAGCAGAAAAGATGTTATATAGGTGTCACAAAAACAGCAGAAAAATGTTATATATATATAGGTGTCACAAAAACAGCAGAAAAGATGTTATATAGGTGTCACAAAAACAGCAGAAAAAATGTTATATAGGTGTCACAAAAACAGCAGAAAAAATGTTATATAGGTGTCACAAAAACAGCAGAAAAATGTTATATATAGGTGTCACAAAAACAGCAGAAAAATGTTATATACATGTCACAAAAACAGCAGAAAAGATGTTATATAGGTGTCACAAAAACAGCAGAAAAGATGTTAGGTGTCACAAAAAGGGCAGGGGTTGTAACCCCCACCTGCTTCCTCCCCATGCGCCCCTGGGTTAATTATGCAATGATTTAGTAGACTAATAGAGTTTATATTACATCTTTTGCTTGTTAGAATCTTATGTCATTCTTAGATAAATAGTTTATTAGATAAAACACATTGCAGTCTATACGACTGAATTACGTGTGTACAAAAATATACAAAATATTACATACATAAAATATAAGATATAAATAATTAAAAATAACTTATTTACATGATATAACTAGTGGTATGAGAGGTTTATCAAACTATTTACGTGCTGTGGCTGATAATAAATGATTTCATATACCGGCCGATCTGTTTTACATACAGGGGTGTTACAAAGTCTCTTATTTCTCAGGTGTCTGCCATGGCTTGACGTGGGCGGTAAAAGTTCTACAAGCTTGTCATCTTTGTTGTTAATAATCTCATTGAACAGGCTAATAGACAAGATTTCGCGTCTAGCATGTAATGTAGGGATACCGCCCTTTTCTACGGCCTCTCTATACTTCAAATCAGGAAAAAGCAATTCGCATAGCACGCCTCTGAATGCGCTCAATTTCGTCAGACAGGAATTTAGGGAGGCTACGATGGAACAACTGGCATGAATATTCTAAAATTTATCTAATTACACTACAGTAAAATAAAATAAGATAAGGTCATTGGAATTAATTCCAGCTCTTTTTAGCTGCTTCAAAATGTATAAACGTTTGGCAGCCTTGGTGGTAATAATTTCTATGTGATCGTTCCATTTGAAGTCATTCCTTATCGTGACACCAAGAAGTTTAGCTGAGTAGACTCTTTCAAAATTTAATCCGTCTGATTCTAGTAGGTCATGTAGCGGAGGTGATCTTTTGAAGCATGTCAGGATTTCTTTACACTTGGATGGATTTAGCTGGAGACGATTATATCCTGTGACCAGTTGTTGATATGGTCGACAGCTTGCTGTAGGTGACTTGGCTTCGCCGGCGAGACCACCTCCGAAATAGTTGTGTCGTCAGCAAATTTCCACATAAGAAGTGACTCTCCAGGTGGTTTGAGGTCATTGATCATCACGAGGAATAGCCATGGACCGAGTCGTGTCCCTTGAGGACTCCTGCTGGAACATTGAGCCAGTCAGAGTAGCACTGATTCCCATTAAGCTTAACCCTTTGGCTGCCTGTCTCTTAAGAAATCGATGATCCAATTAACAGTCGTTGGCTTGACCCCTAGGCTGAGCAGTTTGGTAACCAGTATGTGGTGGTCCACCAAGTCGAAGGCTTTCCGGAAGTCAAGGAGCGCAGTTCTTATGGTTGCGTCAGTAGCGTCTGTAGCGCGCAACCTATGATGAAACATGGAAATGAGCGCGAACGTTGTTGAAGAGCCTGGTATGAAGCCATATTGACAGGGGTCAACGAAAGATAACACAACGGGTTTCAAGGACTTTTCGATGACAATGCCCTCAGCAACTTTTGACAGGGTTGATGTCAGCGAAATCGGCCTTAGATCTTTATTATAATCACAGATCTTTATTATAATCATTGTTGCCATAGCAACAACTGTTGCTATTTATTTGGTAACAGTTTTTGATTGCCAGACTGTTTAACTATGCATAACATTTAGTTTTATTCTTTTCCCAAATCGTTTAATCACGTGTTTTGGACTCTCAAACTTGTATTTTCCATTCTTCAAGAAACTGTACGGAGCCACCTTAACACTCTTGTCTGAGCAAAAACGCTATAAATTGACTGCACCCTTCTGCCTTCTTTTTCCCTTCAACATGTACTCTTATCTAACCTATAGAAATAACAATAATCGTTAATTTCTAACGATTAACCCCAATCTCTAACCCCTAATACTAAAATGTTTGAACTCACGTTTAGGCATTAAGATGGTACTGGAAAAATTCTGAAAACTGGTATTTAGAGTTGTCTAAGTTGTTGGTGCCACTAAAAAACCGTTTTGCGTCCAGGGGGGTGTGGGAACTCAAAATGAATTCCCCAAATGGCCATCTTTGATTATTGATTGTAGCTTTCGCTTTGAACTTGTTGAGCTGAAACAAAGAGGATTTGCTTTATGTATCAATAGGAAGATTTAAGCCGGAGTACGCAATCGCTCGAGTATTTGTCTCTGATTTATAAGCATTACCATTTTGAACGATGACAGATTTACAAAAAATTCTCAACCAAAAGTTTTAAGGCGGACGATTGCGTACTCCGACCAATTTGTTTGTTACAGTCTTGTGTGCAATCAGGCCAAATTGTGTTGAAATAGATTGAATAGAGACAAAGATATGGAACTTTTAGACGTTACTCTGATGAAAATATATCAAATGTTGGCAATATATTATTACCTCAAATTACAGCTGTTTGACAAAACAATTCGTCTATTTCGAGTTGTCACACGATTCTTCTATGTTCTTGTGAGCCAACAGTGAATGGCCAGTGGCTAATACTTAGAATTTACCCCCATAAAAGGACGAATAAGTAATGTAACCTCTATTTTTGGCTTGCAAAAATTCCGCGCGAAAACGAATTAACCAATTAGATCATAATAGCCTGGCAACGACACGTCGGGTTAGTGATGACATGTCAAGTAGCCTGCGTAGCGGCGCTTGGGGTTGTTATATTCGATTACATGCTGCTGATTGCTTTTGCGAAGTAATATTCACGCGAGATGGCTGCGCGTACGGCGTACCGGTGATACTGATTCGAATGTTGGAGCAACTGAACCCTGAATCTCTTTCGAGGAGTTGGGCTCGGGTCGATGATGAATTTCAGCACCAAGAAGCTTGTCTCCCTTGGATGGACATTGAGCGCGAGAGAGAGTTTGAGTGGTGGCCGGAAACGCAAAATAGTTTCGTTCGTAGATCCATCAGGAAAGAGGTTTAAGACAGGGGAAAGATGTAGCCGAAAGATACTCGAAAGAAAACGAATTTCAATTATTATGTACCAGCCATATTACTCCAAGGACATATATTGCGGCATATCAAATCACAACACGAATCTCAAGGTGTAAAATTCTGTCAAAACTCACTGTAGGAGAGCAAACATAAATTCATTGTCTTTCAGCCTTAATCTTCTGTTTTGGCGCGAACATTCGCCCTTAGATACGAAAGTTTGATCGCCGAAATCTCGAAAAGTATAGAACGCAGCGATGTAAAACTTGGCATACAAACTTGTTGTTACTATATCTTCCAACTGACCAAAAACTGAAGAGTCGACTTGAGACTCCAGTACAAAATTGGTTTAGTTTAGATGTACACTAATCCTAACGTTGATTAAAATCTCCTTTTGTGGCCGAGGAAAGAATTTCGTGACACGAGTCAGCCCGGCTAACCGGGCTAGCCCGGCTCATGTAATCGGCCCCTAAATCGGCAAAAACAGGAAACGCAGACGCTAATCGCATTGTTAAAGATTATGATATTTTTATGTTTTATATGTCTATGTTTTAGACTTTGGTAACACATGCATTGATGCGTCTCAATAAATCAATGTTCAACGCGTTTTTTGAATAAGTATTAAATACGTATACATGTAACATATTGATAAACAGTGCCAAGCACAGTGGATTTCTGCGTGTAAACTTATAGCTAAAACATCTTGGCCGAGCGCCTAACACGTCAACACTTGAAACATTTAATAGTTAAAAGGGCATTCAGATTTCAGAGAGATCTTTAATCCAAATCCAAACAAGCGCTCACACTATTTCTTCGTCCTTGGAAAGCTTGTCGTTTGGGCGACAAAGTCGAAACGCGTTCCGGAATTACTATTGTATAAACACCTTGTATGGTTTGATTACGTGATGCTGAGATGAACACGAGAAAGTATTGCATGTAAATATCACTGGTAAATATGCAGTCACCGCGCGCTTGTATTTATAGTATAAACCAACAGTACATACATACATAAAAATGTAATAAAATGCTGAAATACATACATATTGTTTATACATATTGTTTCGAAACCAGACAATCCGCAAAAATTCTCAAAACCGTTCAAATTTATACCGCAGACCAGTCGCCCACTGACAGCTGTCGACCTGTCATATATTTCTTGACGTCTTGTGATTGCGCGCAAATGTTCATTACCTGAAGCAAAACTCAACTTTCTATCTTCCATTCGTTGTTCTGGTACACGTTCGTAAACCCTTCGAACATACAAATAAGACTTCTGAAGTATGCTGATTCGGATCCGCTATTGGTCGTTTGCGTTGATCACGTGATTGACGAAAACATTCTTACACACACAAATAAAGGCCTGACATTCAGGTTAACACACACATACATACACACATATACACACACACACAACCGCGCTCATGACATAGCGGATATGGTTTAGCAACCAGTAAATACGCGAGTTGCACGATCATGCGCACGCATAATTTTGGCGGGCTACATGCATAACAAATGTGGTAAATGAAAGAAATTCGACAAGGTCGTGGCTAGATGGGATACTCGCAGTTGAGGTGA
Organism: Paragorgia papillata; assembly: GCA_035771165.1. Classification (NCBI taxonomy): domain Eukaryota; kingdom Metazoa; phylum Cnidaria; class Anthozoa; order Scleralcyonacea; family Coralliidae; genus Paragorgia; species Paragorgia papillata. Next base: position 1,900,569 of record JAWNZC010000014.1, read on the forward strand.
CCGCGAGGTACTAGGTCCGAGTCAACTTCGGAACAATCATCGGGATTCGGATTTTTCTACTCGGATTTTTCAAAATGGCGGCCACAATTTCAATCCAAGGAGTGACAAAACTCAACGAAGACAATAGACCCCTCAATGAAGAACAAAGTAAGAATTTGTAAGAACAATAAGATTTAAGACTCTAAAGTTTTTATTTTATTAAGAATCGTGGTGCAAATTTAGTAAAATGCTTGTAGTAGTCTAGACGAATTTTTATGGCTCATATAAAATAAAATGTTGACAAAGATAATATAATATAATATAATATAATATAATATAATATAATATAATTATATATATATATATATATATATTATATATATATATATATATATATATATATATATATATATATATATATATATATATATATATACAGTGGCGTGGTGGCAGGGGGAGGCAAGGGCCCCCCAACTGGGGTTGCCCGAAAAGGGGCACCGAAACTAGCAAGGGCTCCAAAACTGAACAAAATAAACCTATTTCTTTGTATAGCTAGGTCTTCAATGGGGGGATATAAAGATCTGAAATCTGTAATCTTTTGTGTTTTCTATGAAGTTTTATAATCTTGAGAATTCTGTAAAATCTCACTCCAAAATGCAGGAAATGGCATATCAGAGACTCTCGGACCCCCCCCCCCCCCCCTAGAGGTTTGGCACTACTTCGCCGCTTGCATTGGCATGGTCTTTGAGAGCACCCGTTGTTTGTTGTAATATTATATTATATTGCTACTTCAGTTATTTTTAAACAAAAAAATGTGATCATTTATCAAATACAGTAATGTCTTTCTTTCATATTTTTTTTTTGGGGGGGGGGGGGGGGGGGGGCACCAAAGCTAATCTGGCCACCCCAGCCTGAAACTTGCCACCATGCCACTGTATATGTATGTATATATATATATGACTTTATTAATTAATCACAATACAGGAGCATGAATCTTAAATGGCCTAGACATAAATACCAAGTCTCTACCATTAAATCCAATTAGTATTCTTTTCAAACAACCTATTGCAGTAGTTTGAAAGCCCTAAACACTTCTGAGCCACGGTGCATAAAAAACACGGTCTAATACACCTGCCGGGAAATTAAGATAACTTGAAGTGTATGCATGGTGAAAGTATTTAAAAGCTTTTTCTCTTCTTGTTTAACTTATGTACTGATTAATTTATATCTTAATTTCCCAGGTGTATAAAACCGTGCTTTTTACACATCCGTGGCTTCAGAGAAGTGTTTAGGGCTTTCAAACTACTGCAGGTGTACTAGTTATCTAGTATGGGACCTCATGTCCTTTTGTAGTTGCACCTGCCCCTGGGCAAATTTAAAAAAAAAATTTAAAAAATAGGTTGTTTGAAAAGAATACTAATTCATTTTCTAAGGGTTCCTGTTTTTTTATACACACTGTATATATATATATATATATATATATATACAGTGGCGTGGTGGCAAGTTTCAGGCTGGGGTGGGCAGATTGGTTTTGGTGCCCCTTCTGCACCCCCAGTTGGGGGGCCTTGCCCCCCCTGCCACCACGCCACTGTATATATATATATATAGTTCAATCTACAGACACGGTGTTTCGCTGTACAACAGCTCATCAGTGTAGCTTGGAACAATCTGAATGAATTTCATCAATTACTTATACACATGCGATCGTCGGTGACAACCGCATGTGGGACAGCATCGGTGAAATACATTCAGATAGCGTGAAGTGCGCATGGGCCCAGAGTGCTCAAACTTCCACAAGGGTAGTGAGCGTTGCATTATCGCTAATAGGTACCCACGATAGAGCGTTGCATTATCGCTAATAGGTACCCCATAAAAGTAGCGTGCTGCGTAGGCAGTGTTGAAACAACAATCGAAATATTGTAACTTAGGTTGGATATACTGCCGAAACAGAGAACGTAGGAATCTAACGTTTCGAGCGAAGGCCCTTGCTCGAAACGTTAGATTCCTACGTTCTCTGTTTCGGCAGTATATCTAACCTAAGTTACTATATATATATATATATATTTGTAACATTTTATGTAATAGATACAGCATGAGCAGCCGATCTGTATCTGATTTACAAGGCGAGCCGTAGTAAATCAGATACAGCTCGGCTGCGAATGCTGTATCTTTCTTAAAATACAAATGCATCTAAGTAATCAAGTTCACCAACTATTTTAGCGATATACTCTATTTTAGCCGAGAAAATCGAAGCTAAAGTTTATGTAAATCAGGACGATTCTGTATCCGATTTACAACCTCTGCTACGGTATTGATTTCTTTTGTGTTTTCCTCATGAATTATTAATGAGTTTTTTAAGAGCCATAAAAATTCGTCTAGACTACTACAAGCATTTTACTAAATTTGCACCACGATTCTTAATAAAATAAAAACTTTAGAATCTTAAATCTTATTATTCTTACAAATTCTTACTTTGTTCTTCATTGAGGTGTCTACTGTCTTCGTTGAGTTTTGTCACTCCCACTGATCTCTATAAAAGGACTGGATAGCGCATCTATTGTTCAGAAAGTGATGCCGGAAGTGAGCAGCGGCGGCCATCTTACTAGGACCCACTTGGGTCCTAAACAATATGGCGTACATAGGAGTGGCAAGCAGTTTAACGACGTTTTTCGCCAAATTCGAGAAGTTTGCTAAGATTTACCACCGTATTAAGGTTCGTAATCTTATTTTATGTAATAGTTAAGTGTTTTCAACTCTTTATTCCTTTTACAAAGGCTTTTTTTTGCGAAAGATACCTGCCTATGTATTTGCTTCACGAATCACGGTATTAACAAAATAATCGGTAAACAAATGTCTTCCAAGTCCGCATGTGTACTTGTTTCTCTCTTTATTTTGTAGTATAAACGCCGTATTATTAAATGGTTTACTGTGATGGGTTTCCTTTAAGTTCTGATTGATTTATTGCCGATTATTAAATCCAAATTGGAATTCAAATTTGGAAACGTTTTAGCATAAAACCTTATACATGCAATTTATATAACTTAGTAAAAATCTTTAACGTGAACGCATAAATTCAGTGAGATATGAATTATAACTTGTCTTTTTGAATTAGTATTTTTATTTGGACCCTTGATTTTACTAACTGGTCAATGACTCACTGACTATAAATGGGTGCCACACTCCCATGGACCCATAAATTAGATGCTTGAGTTTATAATACACTGTCTAAAATCTGCTAGGTTAATGTCAAGACTTGGCATTAGTATTGTTTCTAATTTTTAAATAACCAAAGATAAATTTGTGCTACTTCAAACGGTTCAGTGGTTCACATGGTTTTCTAATGTAGTATTTTCAGTTTGACTTTTTCAATCACCACAGGCAGCATGTGTATTTTCTTGCTGCAAGTGATCTTTGCTCTATCATCTTAGTAGACTGTAATCTTCAGTTTATTACCTTTACAGGTTGTACACAATCACAAACATGTAATTGGCTTGGCTTTAGTATCAGCTTTTAATACATGTATTTTATTTCGTAGTCCAGTGGCTCAGGTGTTAATCTGGATACAGATTGTAACCCCTATGTAACACTTGCTCTGTTATTGTAATAGTTATTGCTGTTCAATGATTAGAGAGATTTCAATACTGTATGCATGTATATATTAAAAGCTTCTATATGTGGAGTTGCATTTCTATAATTTTAAGTAAATATTTATAAATATTTAGTTTTTTACCACAATTAGCATTACTTGTCTTCCAAAGAACACTATAGCAACTGACGTTTTAACTGGGTTTTTACCACAAAGGTTGGCTGTGGTTTCCTTCTCAAGATGGCAAACCCAAATTTTGCTGTACTGAGTCCATCATTGCAATGCATTTGATAAGGGCAAAAGTCCCCAAAACATAGAGTTTATATTGACAAGAGAATTCTATGATGGGATTATGAGAAGCCCTGAACATCAAGATGTGTCATTGAAAGTACCCTGGATGCCAGAGGTTCTTGGGGGAAAGATGGGGGAAGGAAGGGGAAAGGGAGGGGGAAAAGGGGGAAGGGAGGGGAAAAAGGGGGGAGGGGAGGGAAAGAGAGGGGGAAAAGGGGGAAGGGGGGGGAAGGAAGGGGGAAGGGAGGGAAAGAGAGGGAAGAGAGGGGAAAGCGAAGGAAAAGGGAGAGAAAGAACCTCTGGTGGCACGGCTTGCGAATCTCACTTCCATGTTTAGATTCTGGGTACAGAAATTGTACTAGGCACATGATTGGTCAGTTATAATTAGCAGTGATTGAAGCGATATGATTGGTTAAGCAAAGAAAACCGGTTTTGGTAGAGCTTTTTACAGTTTTTAGTCAAAACGCAAAAACGACAGAGAAAATGGGAGAGATATATACCGAAGCAGTTTCTGCAACTCTAAAAGCACTTTTTCCGAGGATAGAAAATTGGCATTCACTTGTGGGGAACGGGTTGGAGCTAAACCAAGTCTCCCTTCACAACGGCAGTTGCTTGGTTAACTATTGACCGAAACTAACTAATACAAATGCTAACCGACATCTACGCGACGTTTAACTTACAATGGTTAACTGACTCAAACTAACTGAAACGAATACTAACTGACATCTACGACGTTTTACTTGACATTTAGACGTTTTACGCACAATCATAACTATATACCTGACACCTACTGACCCACGACGTTTTACTTATAGTTGTTAATTGACTCAAACCAACAGATGCGAATACTGACAACTACGACATTTTATTTACAATTGTAACTACAACTGGAACGAACACTAATTAACCGACATGTAGGATGTACTATCTCACTCACCACTAGACAGATTACACAATAACCCTTTTATTTCAGACGTAACGGCGACATAACTAAAACCACAAACCACGCGATACACACGATATATATACTATAACGAAACGACATAATCGACACGGGACAGAGGAGCGGGAAATTCACCAATTTATAAAGTCGAAACGGATGTACGGACTACACCAAAACTACACAATCATTCAGTAAGACTTTATTTTTATTTTTAACTTGTCTATTATACTTCAGTGTTGCACGCGCCTTCTAATATCTGTAATTTCGTCTTAACATTACTGATTTCAACATCGACTCAAAATCCCTCCTGAAGAAGACTGGAAGGTCGAAACGCGTCGAGGGTTATCCAAAGAACACAGACCTACATAAATCCTTCCACGCTTCATTCTTCTCCCAAACATACATCAAACCGCAGGCATATTTTACGACCTACCGACTGAAACTAGACACTTCTCGTGAAACTTAACTGGTGTGGTCAAACGTAAAGTATTAGGCTCAAAAATGAGCGAAGTAAACTGGCAAATTTATGAAACATACCACTAATAACAGTGCGTTGTAGCTGCTGTGGTGGAACACTAAGTATTATGCTCCAAATTAGTCCTCACACAACGCCAGTGAAGGTCTCACTACCCACCATATTATATAAAAAATAGACGTCATAAAGTCAAAACCTGTTTTACAAGTTCTGTGCCAAGGTACAAACATGGAAGTGAGATTCGCAAGCCGTGGCGCCAGAGGTTCTTCCCTCCTTTCCATCTTTCCCCCTTTTTTCTCTCCCTTCCCTCTTTTCCTCCCTTCCCCCAAGAACCTCTGGCATCCAGGGTACATTGAAAGTAGCTTCAACCAAAACAAGAGAATTAATAATGTATTTTCAAATATAGAAATATTAAAAATAGATTATACAAATGCTCTTGCTGTATTGTTGTGAATATTTATTTACAGGTGGCTATATTATATTTCATTTATGTAATAATAAACTTGCAGAGTGTTTGGGATACTGTTAGAGTTTTAGTTGGCATCCCAGACACTCTGCAGAAATGGTAATAGCAACAGGTGCATGGTGCATTTGCTTGTAAAAAATGTAAAGTTTAGCTGGTTTTCATTGAAAAGCCGACCATTTAAAGCAAAAATTATGATTCAACTTTAGTGGTATAACTCAAAAAGACAAGTCATACTTTATAATATCTCACTATTATTTATGCCTCCACGAAGGCCTTTATTGTATAAATTGCATTGCAAGCTAATTTATTTCTATAGACCCATGTGAGTACAAAACCATAAAAAAACAATACACTTCTGATGGCAACAAGGTTGCCTAAAGAAACATATTAAAGGTGGCAAATGGACTATAAGGTTTTATGCTAGAACTTTTCCAAATTCGAATTCTCATTTGGATTACTCGGCAATAAATCAATCAAAACCTAAAGGAAACCCATTACAGTAAACTATTTAATAATACGGCGTTTATACTACAAAATAAAGAGAGAAACAAGTACACGTGCGGACTTGGAAGACATTTGTTTACCGACTATTTTGTTAATACCGTGATTCGTGAAGCAAACACATAGGCAGGTATCTTTCGCAAAAAAAAGCCTTTGTAAAAGGAATAAAGAGTTGAAAATACTTAACTATTACATAAAATAAGATTACGAACCTTAATACGGTGGTAAATCTTAGCAAACTTCTCGAATTTGGGAGGTATCATCGGTTACAAAATATGAAGCTTAACCATCTAATATAACCATCCCACATGCGGGATGTTAATCTTGAACACATAAAGCTAAAAATCCTAGAGGGGTGCTGTGGTCGGGGTCTGAGAGCAGGCTCATTTTTCCGGAGGGTTGTGGTTAGGTTTAGGGTTTCCGGGGGGCGTGATTACCGGGGGGTGGTATGGGGGTGAGGATTCGTTTTAAAAGGTTGTCCAATCATATGGTGGTTTTAATGTTGGTTAAGCTTCATAATTTGAAGGTAATGATACCTATGTACGCCATATTGTTTAGGACCCAAGTGGGTCCTAGTAAGATGGCCGCCGCTGCTCACTTCCGGCATCAAAAACCAGGGCGCGAGAAACAATAGATGCGCTATCAAGTCCTTTTATAGAGATCAGTGGTCACTCCTTCTCCTTGGATTGAAATTGTGGCCGCCATTTTGAAAAATCCGAGTAGAAAAATACGAATCCCGATGATTGTTCCGAAGTTGACTTGGACCTAGTACCTCGCGGTCACCTCAACTGCGAGTATCCCAATCTCGTACCCAGAGCCAAATATGCCCGGCCGCGCGGGCAAATCAAATGGCTCTGGGACAAGCCGTTTGAAACCCCACGAATCGTGGGGTTTTGGGGCGTGCGCAGTTGATAATTCTGTCCTAGTCCTTCTCGGCTCCTGTTTATTTCGAGTCTTCGACTCAATATTTGCATTGAAAGTTGTGTTTGGTGTTTTCAAATATATTGAGACTTTTTGACTATGGCATGTACTTTAGCGTCTGAAATTGAGCCTGGCCTACTGGATGATGCAGTAAATTATTCGCTGGAAAAGATCGGGAAAAAAGACTTATGTGCATCCTTTTGCTGAGACCTTTATAGTACTATGGAGATAGTCAATGGCTGAGATGTGTTGGCAGTCCTGCCGACCGGTTTTGGTAAACGTAAATCGCTCATATTTCAACTTCTCCCATTTGTCTTCGACTTTCTCAGTGGTGAAGAATCGGTGTCTTCGGTGATTGTGATTTCTCCTTTAAATGGTTTGATCCGAGATCAAATTGAAAAAGTCACATGCTTGCGATAACGATCAAAACGCTGAACTTCCTGAACACAGAAATACCGATTAGGCTGACACGTTTTCAAAGTATAATGATGATCAGTTATCGACGTTTCAACTTAATTGCAAACTGTATTACTTTTTATGCCGCTTTTGTATGACTGAATATAATTAAAGACGAAGGTTCTCAATGGCAACCAGCACACTGCACGTCACGTTACACTGAACGTCATCATGCATCTTTCTTTCTGATTGTCCAGTCAACTTTTAATGCAAATGTATTATGTATCTATAAACTGCAAAATTTATGCAAGGTACAAGGAATCGAATAAACATTTTTTATATACATCTTTTATTTTTAAGATATTATACTGTGTCTGTAAGCTACAATATTTGAGGGTAAGCTACAATATTTGAGGGTCACCTCAAATAGTTTTGAGGGTCACCTCAAATAGTATCCCAGATCATGTGCTTTTGTTTCATCTATATAGCACTTTATCAGCGTTTATAATCACACTTAAAAATAATTATTAAAAAATAATTTTAAATTTTTCAACATAAAAACTGTGAACCAGCCGGTGGAACATGCCTATCACAGTTTATACGATCATGCCACAAAGACTTAAAGAGCACATCATTGCTGTTGAAGCCTGCTATTTAGGGCACTTTCCAATTGACGAGGTTAGACTGATCAGTCCGGCCAGAATGGACTTGCTTTTGATTAGGACCAAATTTTCCAGTCAGACCATCCCAGATCTCAAATGAATCGTGTTCCATTTAACCGGACTGACCGGTCTAACCGTCTGTATGGAAAGCCCCCATAGTTGAACAGTTTAACAAGGACTCCTCCATTAAAAAATTTTAATATATCAAAAAAATAACAATATTTTGATAATTATTATCTGAAAACAAGAATAATATATTTGTTTAATGTGTTAAAAATACTATTGAAGTTACTACATTAATACCATATTTTTGAAGTCAGAGTCAATTATTGATGCATTTAAATTTATATTTTCTGCAGCAACTTCTTGGCAAAGATAATATGAGGTGGAAAAAAGTTGATTTCTTTTTGGGACAGCAGATTGACTATGACAACCAAAATGTTTGCTGTCACTTTTAGTACCAATACACGTGCATACCACTGATCGTGCATACTGCTAGGGGTTTAACCTCTACACTAATCTAGTATAGCAACACAAATAAAATACAAAACAATATGATTTTTTATTTTAAACTTTTTACTCATTGAAGTCATCAGAAAATGATGATAATTTAAATGAGTTAGAACATAAAAATTAACTCTCTCATTTACAACTTGCCCAGACTTCCTCAGTTGTCCCACAACAACATGCATAAGAGTTGAAATGCTAATCTTATTTAAATTATTTATTGTTTCAATTTTTAAAAAAATACTCAATAGTAACAATAAATTCTGCTATAGTACTCCTCAGTATCAGACGTGTGACCATTAACCACATTTGTTTGTAGGTACTGTCAAGAGCAAACCTAATGTTACTAATCCCTCTGATGCCATAATGATGTGCTCTAATTTGGCTAGCACAACAGTATATACAAACATTCCATAAAAATATCATAACTGCAGTGCCAGTTCTCATTATAAAGTTTTGATTATATATTACAAAACAATATCCAAAACTAATGTTGTGTTGAGTGATAGCGGTGACAAGGTCAGTGAGGAATTTAAGTTTCGAATACCCTGGTTACATAGGCAAGTGGAGAATTTGAGTTTCAAATTCTCCGGTGGCTAGCTGAGCAGGAAATCTAAAGTCTGGTAAGGCTATTCATCAAAAAATAGCATTATCACATGGTACAAATCTAACTCTCTGATTAGACAACTTAACCGTGAAGTATATTTGAGAAATAGAAAATGGCCACCTGTATTTACTGGTATATAGCCTAATATAAACATGAGTGAGTTGGGAGAGTTCAAAATGGCTCAAGTTTACATAAGTACTTTCAGATTCTCCCAAACTCACTCGAGTGTTTGCATCATGTTATATAAATGCAGGGCATTCTATTATGAAAATAATACGGCTAAGAAATGTGCTGTGACATCACAACCATGTTTGCATAGCCTGATATAAACACAGTAACTAAGCAATCACATTGTGCATAAAATACAACCTATTTTAAAAAATAATATATTTAATTACACTAAACAATAATTATATTTGGCAGAATACTATAAAAAACAAAATAATAAGAAAACTGAATATACATGTAGTGTCTGTACATGAACCATTATCAAATATTGGCATGATGATTGATGATTCAATGTTGCAAGAGCACAAACAAGTCTATTGGTTTAATAAAAGTAATGGATATTAGGATATAGTACTAGTCTTTGAAAACTGGTGTAACCATTGCCAACAACTGAACTGATGTAGACTCATTTTAATATAGCTGCTGCTGTATTTGTAGATTCTACTAGACTACAGTCTAAGAGTGTCAGACTCAAATTTTAATAAAACAAATGCAGTACGCTGTACTGGCCTGGCAAGTGGCAACATTTCTGGCAATATAAGAATGTTGTACTTATATTCCTTGAAGTCAAACTCAATGTCTATATGACAATATACCATAAATATTTGTAGCACGAAACTGAAATCTGAAAAAGTGAATTCACGTCACGACCAAAGGCCTTTGTCACGACCCACAGCTACGACGAATCTGCCGTACGTTCTCCCGTAAACGCTTAAATCAGGGATCCAAACATGTTACTAAGCCAAATAAGTATATTTCTTGTCTCTTTGGAAAGAATCTTTCATTTTGTCAGGTTTAATTCTCATAAAGATGTTTTCATTTTGCTCCGCTCCTCTTGAAAATTCAACATGGAAACATTAGAAACCGTTGGGAGAATGAGGATGAAATTATCTGCGCAGCGCAGTAGGCGTTGAAGCGTTAAACCAATCAGAGGCAAGTTTCAAACGGCTTGTCCCAGAGCCATTTGCTTTCCCGGGGGGGAAGCTGGCTCTGGGTACGAGATTGCGAGTATCCCATCTAGCCACGACATTCCCAGACGCCTGAGCTTGTCTTCAATCTTCATTCTTCATTACAGCGTGGTTGGACTGAGGAAAGAAAACGTTCAGGGCTTGCTTTCTTCTATAGAAAATGAGCTCTTCGAAACCACGAAATCGTTCACGTTCCCCTGCCAAACGATCTGGTGATCGGCCTTACCACTCCGGCGACAAGAACGATCGACGAAACAGCAAGGAGAAAAATATTACGAGAGATAGCTCTCGACATGAAGAAATTGGAACTCCAAAATTGGATGCAAAGCCCATCAAAGTAAAACCTGATAAAACGGACAATCGTGATGCGTCGTCAAACGTATCTACACCTAAAGAGACTACTATAAAGTCTACGAACAATAATTCAACTCCAAGACATTCTCATTCAGGCTCTCACAGCAGAACATATGTGAATCCTGTCACCGGCAAAATGGAAAGAAAGTTTTCAAACCGCTGCCGGTTATTCGTTGGAAATATTATCGACATCACAGAAGAAGAGTTTAAAAAAATGTTTGACAAGTATGGTGAATATTCAGAAGCTTATGTGAATAAAGAAAAAGCCTTTGGATTCATTAAAATGGTAAGGACTCATTAAAATGGTAAGGATTCGTCGAAGGAAGGAAGGTTGTCCGTTGTCACCACGTGCTGGTTGAGTATAATTTCATGTTCGGCATTTGTGTCTCCAAAAGCTGCCATTAGCTGGCAGTGCATAGAAATAGTTCAGCTAAAAAACAGAATAGACTTGTTGTTTGAATAGTTTTGGTTTTATAGGGTAGCATGTTCTTTCATGATTACAGAAGTCGATCGATTACAGAAGTGTTGTCTGTGATATAGCCTGCGTAGCAGGCGTTACTGGATTGGGGGACTGGGGAGAGGGCTGAGAAGTAACGCTTGCAGTGGAGCTCTTTGGTTTTGTCAAACACCCCCAAATGAAATATGATCTCGAGCGGCCATTGTCTCAAGCCTAAATTAACTGTTTGTATTAATTGTAATATTTCAAAATCCATGGCATTTAATTCAATAAAATTTCGCGTAAATTATTATTTCAATAATTCTCTTTGTATAAAAAACAATTATAGTACAAGGGAGTTAAAAGACTGAGAGTTGGTCGCAAATCTGTGGAAGGGATAAATTAATATTAACGGAATAGTCTGCAGTGTCCGACCGGGTGTCTGCTGACAAATATTTCTAAAACTGTGGACTGGAAATGTATTAAATTAGGTGTGAATGGTAGAGTAATCCTGTTTCTATCAATGGCAACGAATATTCATGAAAAAAACAGTAATGACAGCGAGTGTTTACCGAAATAAAACAGTTGCAAACAACGATCAAAATTCGGTGCGCGGCGCGCTCACCTGAAAACAGCAGTATATAGTTTCTAGAGTATATAATTTTAGTAACATACTTCATTGTATTTATACTGTATTTACGTAATTACTAAATGACATCATACTTATCGGTCGTAGATGGTAGAGCTGACTAGTGACTACCGACTCATTTAAGACAAGAGGTGAATTAAGATGTACTTCATCCACGCAAATACTTGTCTACTGCATCTGAAATGCACCAAAGTAACATGTAAATCCATTCCTTATTCAATAACCTCAAAATAAAGAACATCTGCGGACCAAGGACGGGTAAACAATGATATTTATTCAGTGCAAAGCGCGGAGAGTCAGAGCGAGACGTAAAGGCCTGAGAACGGCCTAGTTTTCTAGGCAGAGAAGGAGTAGGGAGTCTGAGAACGTCCTAGTTTTTTTGGCGTAGAGCCTGAGAACGTCCTAGAATTGGTTATACGTCCATGTCCTATTTACACGAATTGCCATCCTTAAGTTAGGTTGTGTGTTGGGGTAAGGCTTTCATGAAGTACTTGGGTTATGTAGGACATGGAATTATTACCCTAGAATTGACAAAAACTAGGACGTTTCCAGTCTTCTGCACCCAAAACTAGGACGTCCCCAGACTCCAAGCTTAGCAGCCGAAAGGCAATGTATGTGTTGACATATAAAGATGAGTCAAGGTGTTGGGATTAATAAATTAAACAAACAATAGGATATTATAGAACAAAAAGCTATTAAAATCTGCTAACTATGGACATTATAATTTATATTTGATATGTTTTACACTGTATTGCTTTAAAACTAGACAACCTAATTTATACTTTCTGCTTGCCTAGTTTTTAATTTTTTTGCCTAAATTTGAGAAACCTTGTACTTGGGGTTCCCAGGCACAACTGAGCTCATTTGGAACCCTGCAATATGGTGCCCAAATTCCATGATGGACTAGGCACCAGACTTGGAATTTCAATATATAACCAAATTTAACTTACGGAAACGTTGGAAATTCATAAATTGTAGACAAAAGACACATTTAAATTAGAATGCTAATATTGTTACACAAGGACATGATTTTCTAGCTTTGAATTATGCAATGAATGTAAACAAACACTACCCGAGAAAGTTTATATCAAAAGACACTGAACTGTTGTAAACATAGATCTTACCTATGATAAGTTTCACATATACAAGTCATGTAGCGCATGTGGTACGTTTGCGGGCTTGGTGTAATGTAGAAAGTTAGTGCTGAGAATATTCCAGCGCTGCATGAGTAAGGACCTAACTTCAAAATAATTGATTGTCTTATAAGTATTAAAAGTTTAAAACATGCATTTTGAAATTTATAAGTATAAACAAGTAATAATCTTAGAGAGAACAGAATTTTGTCTGATGCATTTTTATTTCTGTGAATATAGCTGAAGTTTAAAACACGAGCAGGAGTGTTTTATCAGATTAAAAACCACGAGGGTGCAGCCCCAGTGTTTTAGATCTGATAAAACACGTGATGCGAGTGTTTTCAATGGCTTCAAAAACGATTCGTTATTGGATGTTATGTTCATTAGTATTCTTTATATAAAATTGTACATTCATTAGTATTCTTTTTATAAAATTGTATGTTCATTAGTATTCTTTCTGATGTCAAGAAGTTTTATCAGGTATAAAACCACGGATATGGTACTGATTTCCTTTGTGTTTTCCTCATGAATTATTAATGAGTTTTTGAAGTTGCGTTTAAAGTGCGATCACAGTCTTCGAAATTTTTTGGCAGAAATGCGATAATATATAAAGAGCGTATGCAACAGATGCAGTGCATGTGAGTGCTATATCAAGACCCCGTTTACACAAGAGCAAAAGTTTTGGGATTCGTGACGAATCCGGAACCGTTTTAGTACCGGATTCGTTTTGCCATTTACACACAAAAGAATGAATCCGGAATAAAAACTTTCCGGTTTGATCACGTATCTGGAGATTTCGAATCCGGAAAAAAATGTAGAAACTTTGTATCCGATTACTTTTGAATCCGAGACAATACGTAGTGTGAACGGTTATTCAGATGAATTTGGATGCTCTTTCGCTCGTAGTCATGTGAGGTTGCGGTGGAACCAACATGGTCAACATATTAACTGAATTAAAGGAATTCCGAGTTTAGTGTAAAGGGCCAAATCTGCGAATACTGTTGTAGTGTAAACGCCTAATGAATCTGAATACTCGGTACGAAGTGAATCCGGAAACATTTACGTCGTCTGAAACAGTCAACATGTCGTTTCTTACGTCTCTTGCATCTGAAGGTAAAATATTACTAGTTTACAATATGCCAATATGTTTGGAATTTATTATTTCAAAAAGGGAAAAGATGATCCTACGTGTCAAATCTGTTGCGGTGAAATATCGATATGTCGGTATAGATTATTGGTATTTTTTTTCCGGTATTGGTATTCGGTATTTTTTCAATACCGCATCAGCTTACAGCTCATCTCTAGTTGAAATAACTGAAAATAAATGGACAAAAACTGGTTGTTACAGTATGACTGTGCAACTGTCAGGTGGTTTCATTGTTTTATAAACATTCTAGTTTTGTTGCAGTTTAATTGTTACAGGCCAGGTTCTTTTTGATTATGTGGTCATATTAGTTATAATTAAAGAGTTTATTGTACAAAAGCAAGGGGCCACACCCATTTTGAGCTTGTTGTTGGACCAACAGCAAGCACCCTTACCTCGAGAAAAAATAAGAACCTATTTAAGAACTTAAATAGGCTAAAATCCCAGTAAATACTACTTACATAAGAACCTTTTTATGCTAACTCGAAAAATTGTGGTTCTTATACACAGGTTTTTACTGTTTACAAATATTTATCAAGAATATAGTCTGACGAAAATACCGTAATCACGTAACTACATTGTTGAAAACTCACTTTACAATATATACACAGATTTATTTACAAGCAAACTAACCTGGCTCTTACACTGCTGCATTAAAAGCAAAAATAAAACATTTTGTTTTTATGATTTGGGTGAACACAAAAATGATTCGTCTAACTGCTATACCTGTGATAATACAGGTCTTTTGACAATACACTTCAACTTTATAGTTTATATCTCGCCGTTTGACAGAGAAAACTTCACGATGGACTGGGTATGCACAAGAACAGTAATTTGACTGTGCGCAAAAGGCCTGGGACAAGCAGCAGAATAGAAATCCATTTTCGTACCTTTTTATGTATTATTTAAAACACGTACTGCGAATGTTTTAAATGGCTTCAAAAACTATTCATATAATAAGCTCATAGAAATCAATTTTGAAAATTGAAGTTGTCTGAGCCGCAAAATCAAAGAAAAAGTTCATCGAAAATAGCGAGCGTGTCTCTATCACATATTATTATACAATACTGATACAATCTCGACTGTGATTGGCTAAAAACCTACAGATAATTAACAGTTATACCATGAGCTCGAGTCGTATATGAGCTCATAGCCAACGAGGCGCTTCGCCGAGTTGGCTATTAGTTCGTATACGACGAGAGCGAATGGTATAACTGTTTTATTATATAGCCAAGCACTGTACAAGAGACAAAATTACAGCGAAATGTTTGAAACGACAAACTTCCGGCATAGGCAACTAATACTTCCGCCATGCGTAATGATGCATTCACATAGAGTTTCTCGCTGAGCTGTTCGGTATATTGTTCGGTATTAAACAGCTTCGAAATGTTGTATAAATGTTGCTCGAGAGGCAAAAAATGTGTTAAGCAGATCAACAAAAAAGATTAAAAGGTAGCTTTATGAAGTCAAAAGGTGGGTCAGTTGTTTATAATTAGCGTTGCTGTCGTGAAAAAGGTTTTGATTTCATGCAAAAATGAAACTGAAACACCTTCGGCAGTGAAACTAAATTACTTAGTTGGTTGTTTTTGAAAACGAACATGCTTTTTACTACTCCAAATGCTCATCTAAATAAAAAAAAAGTCTCTTTTCTTTACTGGTAATCTCCTACGAAATGTGTGTTGTAAGCTTGATTTTAACAGTGAGTTTCTTTGTTTGGCAACAAATTAATATCAACCCGTTAATTTAGTCGGGTTTTTGAAGTAAAAAGACGTAATTTTTAGGTGAATTTTACTATTTAACATGCTAAATTGTGTATCTGTTAATGTATTTTTACACAATGTTTTTGTTTATACATTAGTTTGAGGGTGTTGATGTTTTTCTATATAAAAATCCGTCAATTTCAACTCTTTTCAGTTTAAAAAAACATGCCGCCATCTTGTTTTCCCTCTACTAGTAGGATATGAGGTGATAGCCTGGTAGTAGGGAACCAATCAGATTACGCAAAAGCTCATATCCGATAGCATGCTATATAATAAATAATAATTCTTGATATCTGTAGCTATGACGCGCTGGCCAGCGGTTTGAACAAAACAAACATGGCGGCCGTCCTTAGGAGTGAAGATCAGAAGCCGATTAATCCGGCGGATTTGGCACGTTTTGTTGATGCTAAAACCACCAAGAAAAAACAAGCGAGCTACACATACAGCTGTTAGAATTTGAAAGAGAAAATTGTATTTGAAAGCGAAAAAAGTTAGCGAACCTCGAACTGAAGACGGTATGAATATTTACTATTTTACCTAACTTTGTAAAAATCTTTCTAAAGGCTTCTACATTTATAATTGTATAATAAAACAATTATTGAATTCGGTTATCGCATGGATATCAAGAATTATCAAGGCCTCTGTTTGTGTTATCCACCTCAGCCTTCGGCTTCGGCAGATAACACAAACCTCGGCCTTGATAATTCTTGATATCATGCTCAACCTCATCCAATAATTGTATAATAGCGACACGTCACGGTCATGATTTTCCTTTGTGTTTTCCTCATGAATTATTAATGAGTTTTTGAAGAAACTGTTTGAAACTTCGTACCAATATTTAAATGATGGATATCTATATCCAGTTCAACGACGACTGATGATTTCCCAATAAATATGTGAAAATGACAGAATGTCGGAATCCTCATAAGGACATTCAACATCCGGGCTCAGGGGCCCCCTGTGACAGTAGGAGTATATACTGTAGGAGTTACACCACTGAATACTGGGTAGTTGATGTTCATAAATGTGTTTTTCCCCCACCATATTGCAAGGGGTGCAAACCCATTGGGGTGAGTGCGTGGCCATACCTATTTATTCTTGTTAAAATCATGGTGACATCATTGGTAGAATGCTGATAAACAAGTGAAAAATATGAATATTCTAGAGAAATGTTTGCTCATGCCAAGTTTCTGCTGAAATCTGGTGATTTCACACTTATTAAGAACCAAAATTTTAAGATAATACCTCTTCACCCAACATTCTGGACTGCATTTGCTGTTGTCGCATTATCCCACTATACAGCAAGGCATTTTGTCTCTGCTAAAATCGACAAACAGCCATGTCCCATGTCTGCCACAATGGTGCACCCCTCAGTTGAGGAAACTTTTGTATTATAGTGTTTCTACACATTGGTTATCAGCAATAATGGTCTAAAATCAAAGAACGAACATACTTGTACCAACCCACAGGAAAGTGATCCAAATGACAATTAAAGATGAAATCAACAAAAACCGAAGTGATATCCTTCTTGCTTTGTGAGTTTTGCCATGATTTTAACAAGGATAAGTGGGTTTGGCCGCGTGCTTACCCCAATGGGTTTGCACCCCTTGTAATATGATGGAAAAAACCCTTGAACTACCCTATATACAAACCAGTAATAGTAGAAATCCTTCTGGCTCCTTAGTCCTTATTGGTCAATATTATTTAGTATGTCTCACCTTCAGGGACACTGGAACTGGGTGGGGGGCAGGAGGAGCAGTCTCCTATAGCTAGGAGGGGCAAGTGCATGAAATTTAAAAGAAAGGAACTTGTTGAATGTTTTGTTGCATATGAACACACATGAAGGTTAACTATTGTCTAAAACCTATATTAAAGCAGTCGACTATGATGAAACAAAGTATCAGTTAGGTCCATGGAAAATTGGATTGCCCTTTGGTGTCCCTGATCACCGTGTATGTTCTTAGAGATATCGGTACATGAAAAATAGGCACACCCAGGTGTGCATGTATCTACTGCGTTTAATGCCAATAGCTACTATGGTAAAAACAATGATGCAACTGTGTACTTGTAACAACCTTGTATTCATAGCTGAACAAGATTCTTGACAAAATTGATGGAATTGTATGGTTGTAACAACCTTGTATTCAGATCCTCTAGAGCGGAACAAGATTTTTGACAAAATTGTCTACTGTATGCTCACAGGCCATGCTGTGTTTTAACTTTGATAAAGAACTCCGTCAACTCAGACTCTCAGAGTAAAGCCAGCAAGGCACAGAAGGCTAAGTGCTAACAATTCTACTTGTATCTGGCATGAGTTCCAAGCCCGGACAGGTGCATTTAAATACTAACTCAATCCAAATGGGCTTTACTCCGGTCCTCAGTGGTGAGAGGCAGTGCACTAATAGCTTGACTATTAAAACTACATGGTACTAAAAGCTATAGTCCTAATTCTAGTTGTTTGAGAGTTAATACAATGAGTGAACAATTCATGAGTAACAATGAGTAATATTTGTTAACTTTAGACAAGTTGATCTTGACGATCGTTACCACAACAAGTTTATCTTTTACAACTGCTTTTTGACTCAGAATGGAAAGTGACAAAACTGAGTGTTAACATCTAAAAAATACTACTGGAAGATCATAAATAAAGCCAAGAGCCTTTAACAAGATTAAACCAGTGCAAAAATTGAATCAAACGTAACAAAAACACAGTGCAAAAACTGAAGTGAATGACACCATTTTGATGTGGAGAACATGACTCTAAGGCCATGATATTAAACACACAAAATAATGTCAAATTTCTTTTATTTTAATAACTAAAATAATAACATTTTAATGTTGTTAATAAATCAAGACTGCACTTCTAGATCTTTGAAGTGTTTTTGCTTTTTCCATTTCCCTTGTAAATCTGTATAAATTGGCATTTTCCTAATGCAGTGCTGCCAAAATGGCTGATACAGGGCTTTCAACCTCAGAAAATTGCTTGCGTGGGCAAAACTTGTTGGGCATGCAATTATGTTTAAGGTAGACAACAATTTAAGGCCATAAAAAACTAATGAAAAATCATTTGTACTGTAACTTTTACATGTATGTAAAAATGGTACTTAGTAAGCTAGAAATTCTGCATTATTATTTACGGAGTCAGACTGTCAGAATCACTGTCCATGTTGTCATGTGTTCTAGTTGTCCTGGAGAAGTTGGGAGCCTGAATTTCTTTCTTGGTCACATGAACTGGTTTCTTCCCACAAACTTTGCTGATAGACACCTTCTTTTCAACACACGATCGTGTGCCCCCTGTTGAAAGCCCTGCTACTATGACATCACATCACTAATCTACCTGCCATGTACAACGACGTGTCATTTACAATTACCACTTTTACCTGGCAACAGGGGTGGCCATAAAACTCTGGTTCTACTGTATTTGAAATTTCACAAAATAATATAAAAGCTGAGCAGCAATTTCATGGAGTAGAGATACATGCAGGCTAAATCCACTGTATATATACTGTATATTTATGTATTTTAAAATTGTGTTTAAATTTATTTTAAAATTGCCCTCTTCTACTTCAAGTGTAATGTAGTAGAAAACAAACAAACCAACCCACAGCAATTGATGACAGTAGTCTTTCTTTACTGGCACTTGCAAGTATAGAGTGTTTATCTTAGAAAGACAAATAAGACAAGCATGTTGAAAAATAAATTAGCAAGGCAAGTTCTTCACTTTGCTTCAGTGTGGCAATGGAGCTGTGACCTAAGGCCCCTAAGGGATAACAGCAACCCATATTATGCTGTCTAATCTTGAAACCAGTATTTTATTTTAGGATACTCGCATGAATGCTGAAGCAGCTAAAAATGCCCTTGATGGGTCAACACGGAGAGGAAGGATGTTAGCTGTGAGGTTTGCAAGTATATCCACTGCTATCCATGTTTCCAATCTGGGTCCTCTTGTTTCTAATGAAATGCTTGAAAAAGCCTTTTCTACATTTGGAGATGTAGAGAGAGCTGTGGTAGTTGTAGATGATCGAGGAAGAAGTAAAGGCTATGGAGTGGTGGAGTTTGCTCGAAAAAGTAGTGCAATGAATGCAATTCAAAGAACAAATGAAGGCTTTTTTATGATTGGCAGGTATTTTTAAATTTTACTTTTGTCTGTTTGCTATTTGCATAATATGTGACCCTCCATGGGAAAAAATGTACATTAACAATAATGCTTTAGCAAACGGTATGAATTGAAAATACTGTTTGAATGTTGTTAAAATGCCATTCAAATGGTTGGATGATGAACCGTTTGAATGATAGTGAGTACCATTTGACTGGTACTTTCTACCATTCAATCAGTTCATCTAACTGTTTAGCTGGTAGCAAGAAGCAGTCGAACAGTTGGATGACCCATTTGAACACCTAACCAGTACTGTTCAAACAGTGTTCAATTTAAAGCTTAGCTAGCAGTGTTCAAACAGGTAGTCAGGTGGGAAGCACAGTCTTGTTAGAAAAATGATAGCCCAGCAAATAACTTTAAGGAAAACCATAATGATTACATAATATTTAAAAATATTTTAATACTGACATTTCATGTTACTAACCCAGTAACATCTTCAGAGTGAATAAATTATTTACAGAGATTGATATTAAATAGCTGATAAATAAATAGGTGGTGGCAGAATTTTTTCCTTAAAGTTATTTGGTGGGCTAGCATTCAAACAGCTAGAGTCACCACTGTTCATAGGGTCGTTCAAATGCCTAAATTAAAACCGTATGAATGCCCAACTCAATAATTAATTAATTTTGCCCTCATCCCTTTGATGCCCGGATACAGATTTTTCTGTATTTTTCAGTTGCTATGGTTTAGCCGATCATAGCTCAGCAGGCTTACCATATACGGTAAAACAGATTGCACCATCAGAAAGAGCATGACATTTTTTGCTTGAAAGTTATACAAATCGCGATGTGAACATGTTCTCGTGCATTAACATATTTTGCATTAAACATGGATGTTCAGAGAGATTT
Organism: Paragorgia papillata; assembly: GCA_035771165.1. Classification (NCBI taxonomy): domain Eukaryota; kingdom Metazoa; phylum Cnidaria; class Anthozoa; order Scleralcyonacea; family Coralliidae; genus Paragorgia; species Paragorgia papillata. Next base: position 1,921,579 of record JAWNZC010000014.1, read on the forward strand.
TTGGTGAGTTGGACAGTGAAGAATTCTTCTACGGGTTTGAATTTGAGGACATCAAACTCGACAAGATTTTTGGAATAATTTCCATAAACTGCGCGCAGATCGAAGATTGTCTGTCCTTTTTATTTTGGTGGATTGTCTATGGTCTGACTTCCGTTCCGACTGAGACGTAGCTCTATGAATTACAGCCCAGGCCCAAGACAAACGGTCTAACTTTCAAAATGGCGCGATTTGGGCTGATTTGGCCAACTTTGGAGCGCTGTGACTGGGCGGGGATTTAATATTTTTGAGAAAAAATTGCGGGAAACATTTTCTTTTAACCTAAGTTATTTAAATAATTATGTAAAGATCCCACAGGCCATAGAGGCACTTTAACAACATGACTAGTCAGCTGCGGGATCTGTTATTTGTGAAAGATAAATTGTTGTTCAAATAGTTTGGCCAAAAGATTAAATGTTTCAGACATTACATAATGAAAGGTGCTTTACTGGGTGTGACCACCATGCTTTAGCAATTCTTCTAGTGCTGTTGATTTAGTGCCTAAACTAAGAAATCTTAATAAAAATTTTAGTGAATTAATATGTTTTCATTAATTTGGGGTTACTGGTGGGTTGGATTTGCAAAAAAACATTTGGCCAAAAAAGTCAAACCTAATTGGCTGAAGTGCTTTAGTTATCAAGATATGTTGTCTTAACTGGCGATACACTGTATAATTACTTTCAATTGTAATGTTAACCCATTCCCGCCTGAAGGGGCCAGAAATGCCCCCTTTATATATTTTTACTTCGTCTAACGCGGGCCAGACGATTTTACTCATCGAAGAGAGAACCCTCGGACATCCTAGGCAGCGATGGGTCAATGTTATTTTGATGTCCCAGTGATGATTACATTATTTTTACAACTGGAATTACCGGCTGACTTAAAACTGATGTATGTAGAAACTGAGGGACAAAATACATGATTGTAATTTATTTATATCGAGATACATAATACACCGGCTGGTGCCTGTATAAATTGGGGCCAAGCTAAACATTTTATTCCAGGCCTCTCACAATTTCGGTCTGCCGCTCGACGTTAAAAAAGAGAGGCCTGGGAACCAGGCTGGGAAAAGCCTATGTCTAGGCTGATAATCAAGGGCGGATCCAGACTCATCTGGCAGGAGAGGTGCAGATTTCCCATGGGGGGTGGTGTGTCAGTGAGACTGGGGTCTGGTCCAGGGGCGGTGCGGCGGAGCACCTGAAAAATGTTTTGAAAATAGGTGTTCACAGATGTAATCTGGACAATGTAAAATGGTGGAAGTAAATTAGTAAATAAGTAAAAGAAACAGAACATCCCATTATACGAGGCAAGGCTAATTGAAAATTTTACTAAAATTTTACTACATATATATATATATATATATACAGCTTAGTTGATACATTGAATATTGATAGAATCATAGAAACCGAAATAAATATAAAATGTTACATAAAGTAACTGTATACAGTGTAGTAAACAATAAAAATGTTGCTGGCTTGCTAATGCTAGGAATGGGAAAATTGTAAAATCCTAGTTCAAAATTAATCCAAGTTCTAAGTTAAACTTTGACCCTTCTATTGTGCATGTTCCCCCATGCAGTAACGACTTCATCCAAATCTAGAGACTCGGCAACGTCTCTATTTAGAGAAATGCATAGCAGGTCACTTAGTCGTTCTGGAAGAAGGGTGGATCTCAGCTTAGTGCAGATGCGGTAATTCATGCCGGAGAATGCTCTTTCAACTGAAGCGGTTGATGTTGAAATGGTGTTTTTAACTGCTATTAAAGTGGTCAAGTTTGGAAGCCTCTTTGGATTAATTGGTAGACCAAGACGGTGATCTGCTTTTGCTCGTTCAATTTCTACTTTGAGGATGGCTCTGTCAATGTTGAGACAGCTGAACGTATCCAGTAGAACATCTAGCTCATCTAGGTCCAAGTAGGTATCCGAACCTGCATTGAGAGCATTGATCGCTCTAAGAACTTCTATGTTCTTGGAATCGAATCTGACATTGAACTCATCGTTGAGTTTCTTCTTCAGCTCTGTGTTGAGTTATCAATTCTTTTAGCAGAAGCTCCTGATCATCACCGGTCGTGGCTGCACCAGCTCTGGTGTTGTGGATGGGCATGGTGTTCCTGAGAGCTAAGCGATTTCCTATCTTTACTGATATCTCTTTTGAATGGGTGAATATGTCCTCATCCTTTATATTATTGACAGAGTCCCGAGTTCGGGTCAGCTCGTGTTGGACGTCAGTCCAATTAATGTCTTCTGACTGAAGCTCTTTGTTAAGGAAGTATAGCTCGGAGAGATACTTACGAAGTGTTGTCAGACAGACAATGAACTTCCCTGACATCAGTTTATGGTACAGCCCAGCAGCTGTTTCTGCCTGGGTAGCACTATAGACATACTCGTCATCCCCCTCATTCTCTCCGGGATTGTTTGCAAGTAACGTACCTTTCGTTTTCTTTCGTATAAAGCTCATAAGCGTTGCTTGTCGTTTCATATTGCTATTCGAAAATTAAAGTTAGTAACTAGACCGTCTATACCTGTTGAATTGCCAATCATCATTCATCACGGAAAGAACCATGCGGAAAGTGATCAATAGTTTGCCTGTCTACTTTGTCGATGCTGACTTTCTCAGGGGGGGGTGTGTGTGTGCTGCAGACTGCAGGGGGGGTGCGCACCCCCTGCACCCCCCCCCCCCCCCAGAAAATCCGCCTATGCTGATAATACACTAACAGTAGATAAATCACAGGATGTTTTTAAGTTAATGAGATGGATGTTGGGTTAACCTAGAAGTGAAATAATATAGACTAAATGAATTGGGTAATACGACATACTAAAAATAAAAATGAGAAATATTTAAGTTTGAAGCTGTACAGTAGTTTGGGGTAATGACATAACACTGTCAGAACAAACCCCTGTCCAAAGTTTGTCTGCTAAAAAAAGATATTGACAAAACCTTGTTCCAGATTTCAAATCAATGTAACCTACTTAAAGTGCCCCTAACTAACGTCGACAATTTTTATTGTCTTATTTGGAAGAACTTTTAAAATGATAAAGTAACTTCTTTGGAAGATTTTCACTTTTTTTTAGATATTTCATTTTGTTTGATATGCGAATGTCCGGAATTTACGTCACACATGCATAATGACTTATCAGAGAATGTTATATATTTGCGTTCATCAAAATACAAACACTGAAGTATGAATAACATGTGTGCGTGTTTCTCCCACAACACCAAACTTCTCGATTTTAAAAAATTTCGTTCGAGAATGAAAGAGATACACCAATTTCTTCGATAAGTTATTATGACGTAAATTCCGTACATTTGCATATCAAACAAAATGAAATATCTCGAAAACAAAGCAAAAAAGCGAATATCTTCCAAAGAAGTTACTTCATCATTTTAAAATTTCTTCCAAATAAGACAATAAAAACTGTCGAGGTTAGGGGCACTTTAAACACTTGTGAACTGTGTAACAATTTTGACACTTGTTTTCCTGAAGTGTACATGTTTAACTACCGGACTTTAACTTGCATAGTCAATTGGGATATATGGTCTGGAAACTTGGCTAAAGTCTTTGTTCTATTTTTTTTGTTCAAGTTTATGCAATTTTGTGCAGTTATCATGAAATAATCATCCGATTGCAGCATTTACTTAATTGCATCAATTGCTGTTCAAATCATACTATTTAAATATTAATTAGCACTGGGACCATCCCAACATAAAATCACAGCTCATTGTACAGTGTCGCATTGAAGTTTTCTGGTCCTTTAAACGGTTTCTTGATGGACTATGGTATATGTACAGTACCACTTGAATGAAACGTATCTTTGCAATTGCAAAAGAAGTGTGTTTTGCATCGTATCAAGAATCAAGAAATGTTTCAAAAGTTTGTTGAAACTGCATGTAAATCAGAGCTCTGTAAGTTGTCAAAGACCTCTTTATTAGATGTTCCAAGTACAAGTATCACTGATACGGTATAAAATCATATGGAATAAATAAAATTGGTGATGATTATAGTAAAATTCGCGAGGGACTTGGTGATATTGGTCCTATCAGATTAGACAATGGTGTATATTAGTGTCTGTCTCGTGTTGAATTTATAATTAATAAGAAATATGGTAATAAACGGTTCTTTGTTTGCGCGACTTTACCGGTTTCAAAACTCGTGCACATGACTAAATATTTTTCTCTGATTGACTAATTAGTTCATGAATTATTAATGAGTTTGAGAATAATATTTCTTTAATTTAAAAAAAATATTAAGATACATCTAAATGTTATTTTACGTGTATATTTACCTAGATCACCACGACCAGTTTTTATTAAGCAGCGGGAACAAACTGATGATGAAGAGGGTCTCCTTGAGAAGTCTATTGAACGGCAGCAAGGGTATTACAAGTAAGTGAATTATTTTTTAATAAAATGCGTCGTGATTTTTGTAACAATAAATACATTCAGTAAATTGTTTTTAATAAATAAAGGATTTGGGGAAGAATACCAGTGCTTTGACTACTAAGCTTAATATTGGGACAACCGGTCAGCATTGTGAGATATATCAATTTACGTAACATTGCATAATGCACATGGTAGTCCATGTTATCATGGCTCAACACTGAACAGGGTATTTTTCTCCAGGATAAAGTACTATAGGCTTGACACAAGCCATCACTAGTTAATTATGTTTGTAGATGCTCAAAAGTACGGTAGCTCAGTCTGCAACCAAGTATTCAGTTTGTGCAGCAATAATTTGACTTCGTTAGAAATCAATCAATTTTCTTCATTCACGTACAGTCCAGTACACTACGAAAGACAACTGCATTTTTCGTACCATTTTATGAGTGATCATAACAAGGCCTATATTGAATTTATCTCAATGATGAAATTTTAAACTAAGGATCAACCATCTGATTTGATGATGATTTTTTTTTTGAAAACTGAGAGATAAATGGTTATAAAAACATAAATTTTGGTAGGAAACTCTATGTTTTGTGGATTTAGATTAAGTGAATACCCAACTATAGTAATTAGTCAGCATTTTCCAGTCGCCAAACTGTCAAGTAATTTCATACCTAGTTTGTAAGCCTAATGTTGGGAAAGCTGGACAGCTGTTGCAGTGGCGTGGTGGCAAGTTTCAGTCTGGGGTGGCCAGATTAGCTTTGGCGCCCCCCCCCCCCCCCAAAAAAAAAAAAAAAGAAAAGAAGACATTACTATATTTGATAAATGATCACAATTTTTGTTTTAAAATAACTTAAGTAGCGCCAAACCTGTAGGGGGGGGGGCGGGAGCATTCTCCCCCGGAAAATTTTGAAATCTAGAGTCTCTGATATGCCATTTCCTGCATTTTGGAGTGAGATTTTACACAATTCTGAAGATTATAAAACTCTTAGAAAACACAAAAGATCACACATTTCAGGTCTTTATATCCCCCCAACTTTTCTCTAATTTGGACGAATTGAAAAATCGACCTTGGGGATAACGGGGGGGGGGGGGGGACGTATGGGTTCTCTACATTAATGCAGCTTCCATCTTTGCGACGAGCTCACATACTTTTAGTACAGCAGTGATGCGGCATTGAGGACTACTTCATGTCCTCTTCGATGTAGATTTTTCTAATCGTACGATCTATTCCGGCAAAGGTACAGATTCTAAATATGAATTTGAATTTTGTTAAGTTTTGGCGCCGTTGCTAGTTTTGGCGCCCCTACTGCAACCCCAGCTGGGGGGAGGGGGGGGCTTGCCACCACGCCACTGAGGGGTTGAATAATACTACTACAGTGTATCATCGTTATTAATTAATGGAATAAGAAAATCATGTTAAACATTGGTGAAACATAAGCATTTAACGTTTTTTCTGCATCTTTATTAACATCTTCTGTTGCCTTGCAAATAATTATTTATTTAATTAAAGGCTTTTGAAAAGTATTGTAGCTTGGGCTGAAACTAAGTATTGATGACTATCATCGAAATATAGTAAGGTTAGATATACTGCCGAAACAGAGAACGTAGGAGTCTAACGTTTCGAGCGAAGGCCCTTGTCAGATAGAAACGTGACGTCTGACGAAGGGCCTTCGCTCGAAACGTTAGATTCCTACGTTCTCTGTTTGCATTTGCAAAACTTTAAGTCTGATTTACACTCAGTGGAATTTTGCGCGCGGATGGAATTTTTCTTTGTTCTGTTACTTCTCGAGCGAAAGTAGTGTAACGTGCGAGAGCTCGCGGAACCACGAAAAATTCCGTCTGCAAAATTCCGATGACTGGAAATCGGGCTGTGATACTTTATGCTATGTTTTGAGACTTTCTGTTGCGAGACCTTACGTTTGTTTATGACGTCGTTGCGTTATGAGATCTTCGTTGTAAACGCTGTGAATCATTTACCGTACATTGTAATAAATTGTTATGATGTGATACGTTACGTAATGGCCTTTCACACGTGCGACAAATAGTAGGCACAGTTGAGTTTGCGCGTGTGCTGACCGAGCATCTGTAAAACCAAGAAGGCTTTTTCTTGTACAGTACAATAATGTATATTTTTTAAATTATGCAATGCAGCCTTGGAAATCGAGGTATCTTTGACAACATGACTTTTTGCCATTGGAAATGCTATTAAACAAACAAATACTCGATTTTAATCTCCAATGTATGCATTAAGTTGCAACTTAGAGTAATTTCAAGGGAACAAAGTTTGCCCCAAAGTAGTTTCTAAGAAGTAAATATGTACACATTGCTTTGCACAAATGGCTGTGGAGGTTACTTTGTTGACAAATACTGGTGGTTTTATCTAGTGAGCGTGATGCTGGTGCAAGGTTTGCTACACCAGGGACATTTGAATATGAATGGTGTCAAAAATGGAAGGCTTTGGATGAAATGCAATGGACCAAGAAAGAATTACTTGAGAAACAGTTCTTAGAGGCTACTGAGAAACTAGAGACTGACATGACGCAAGCTGTTATAGATTATGAGACTGAAATGAGCCGTAGAGGTAAAGTAGAACATATTATGTTAAAGTGTTTTTTTGTAAACAAACTAATCTCTTTGTAACAAACGTACCAGAGCTATAATCACTGAGCTATTGGGATGGTAAGAAATAATTATATTGTTTGATATAATTATGATGATATGGAGTAAAATATCTGAGTTGCCAAATGGCAACAGTGCCGACTGAAGGGTTAAAACAAAATTGAACAAATCTATGCAGCTTTGCCTCAATGATGAATTAATATTTTTAATTGGAATTACCGGCTGATTGTTACTGATGTGCAAACCCAACTGAGAGGCAAACTGTTTTGAAAATTAATTATTTGGCCCAAACGAATATTGGTAGTTTAGACACTTCCTGAATTTGCTTCAATGAGCATAAAAAGAGGTCACCAATTGACATTATTGGAGGATTGGTGCTAATCCACAGGGGAGATGCCACCCCTTGAACAGAGATAGCCATAGCAACCCCGCCACAGCCGACCTCCAGGCACCAGTCACACTGTCAAAGCAGTGGAAATATATACTTGCCTAGTTACCTTGCATTCTATCAGGAGTGGGTGGGTCAACACAGTGCAAAAGCGAGAAATCCCCAAATATCTACTAAATAGATAGCATGCGCAAAACCAGTCAAGCTCAGACCACGCTGACAAGACTGATGAGCACTGAGGTACTCCCACATATAATAAATGACTGACCGCTGACTAGCATTGACTTCCTTTTTACCTTGCTTAAATTCCATTCAGCCTCGTTCAACAACGGTTTTAAATCGAGGTTGGATATGAAGTAGAACAGTAAATACATAACAATCTCTTTGCTAACCTCGACTTGGAGCCATTGTTTCGAGTGCACCGAATCAAATTTGAGTAGGGTCTATTGGCTTTTATATTTTCACCACAGTTTATCTATTTTTGTCTGACGGTACAGCACTGCTCTTGTACCGTAACTGAAAAGATACCTCCTGTTTGAAGAATAATTAGAAATTAGTTTTTTTCTTCATTGTGTATTTTAATTTTGTTGTATTAAGAGCTCATGGTGAAACAGGAAGAACTGCGAAGACAAGAAGAAATGATGAGACAAGAACTCATGAGACAGCAGAGCTTAGAAATAAGGTATGATGTGTTATTTAAAGAAAAAAAGTAACCAAGTTAACAAACCTATGCAGCTTTGCCTCAATGATGAATTAATATTTTTACCTGGAATTACCGGCTGACTGTTACTGATGTACAAACCCAACTGGGAGGCAAACTGTTGGTTTAGCAGTGATTATATGTATCTTTGTATTGGTTTAGTTTTGATTTAGGTTGTGCTGAGAGATATTGCATGGCTTTTAGTAGAAGTGTTTATTGCTATTTGGGATTTTAGTGACTAGTTGTTGGTTGTGTAATAACAAAAGAAACTGTTTCCTATTTCAAGGCGTCACGAAGAAGCAAGATTACAAGAGGAGCTGAGAAGGCAAGATGATATTCGTCTGCAAGAAGAAATTCTTCTGAGACGTCAACAAGAAGAACTATTCCGAAGAAGACAACAAGAGGTACCTATTAGTAAAGTGTTTTTGTAAAGTGTGGGTGAACAATATATGTTATGAAGTAGACTGGTAACAAGAGAGAAACGGGTGGTAACAAGAGAGAAACGGGTGCCGATATCCGATAAGGTTTTGAAACCAAAGTTGGAAAATTCCAAAATTTGGATTTCATTTCCGACTCCTAGAAACTCTTAGTGCAACTGAAGATAAATCTATACCAGTAATACATCCTCTCCTTGTTCCAACTTCCATGTATTGAAGTGAGCATGTTGGGACTGATGAATGTTTGACGCATGTAATTTTTAAGGAAGCAGCCTTACTTCATGGTGGTCGGCTCCCACATCTCAACCCATTTGGTGTAGGTCCACCAATAATTCAACCGGGAATGATGGGCCCTGGTCATCCTGTGAGTCCCCTTCATGCCCTACCTCAAAGAGTGCCTGTAGGACCTTTGGCAAGAGGATTTCCTCCTGTAAATGATCCGGTAAGTAAATCATTGATGGCCTAAATAATAAAAGTACGTGTAGTTAAATTTAACAAAAATTATAGAAAGTGGTTATCTTGGAAAATGATTTGCATATAATGAAAATTACAAATAGTGGGATTTGTTGGACATTTAAAAAGAGCTACTCTTGTGGCTTGTTCTTTTTAACCAGTTCTATTTAGCTACAATAGTTAACTTGTGTTCTTTATAACCAATTTCTGAATGTTATGAGCATGTAAATTTATCTCTAGCTTCTGTGTTTGATAATGTAAGTGATAACAACGAGAATTGTTACTGCGCAAATAGCTTAATTCAATCTGGCATTTTGAGTTTGGTAGTACATGTATCAGTTTGAGTAAAACGTTTAAATAAGAGTGTTGCAATAGAGCCATATTCCTTTGAAAACAGTAAATGCTATAAGTTGCCTTTAATCGTTTTTGCTGATGAAGATAAATGTGAATCAGTGAAGTATTCTATGATTTACTTAGTTCAACTTTCCGAACTAGTCGATGTTGTTCCCTTATATTTCTTTGTTTGAAATTTGTGTGAAAACTGTTAGGAGTTAAGGTTGGAGGAGGGGGCTTGCTGATATAATTTCTGTCAATATAACACTAGGCTATCACGGTGAACTGTAGAGCTGAGAAGAACATTTTTTGTCTTTAACATGCTGTGTCGTTCTTTTTACATTAAGTCTGATAAATTTTGTTTAAGATAATTGGTGTGTAATGTATAAATGCAGTTAATTCAACGCAGTATACCTTCTCCATGGGATTCTTTTTTGTGACATGTGATTTCGTATTTATTCCAGCTTAGACTTAAAGGTCATACTCAAACTTAAAGGCGATGTTTTAAACCTGTTCCCTAGATACTGTAACTGTATGTTTTTCATAATGGTGTCCCGCCCGCTCTTCTTAAACTATATTCAATCGTATTTTTCAGTTTTACTATGCAACTAAACAACCATCTGAACAGTTGATTTTTCCTAATTATTTTTGCTAATATTTAGCTGAGTTAGTGTTTAACTCGGACATGTACATTTCTTTATTATGTGTTATGAATTTTGTTGCTTGTAGGTTATTGTTGAATTTACTGAACTAGCTTTTTAAAAACCTTGAATACCTCTGGGTTTTGTGTATATAGTGGTATAAAATATATGTAAGGTCTAGAAGTAATACAATGGATCGTTACAGTATGTTGAAGGATCGTTATATATGTTGCAAAACGATATTGTTAATGTAAGGGCTATTCAACTGGTGGCCCGTGGACTGAATTCTGCCTGAATTATTAATGAGTTGTATAATTATTGTTGCACTTGTGTCGAATGAACAATGGCCTTCCTTTTATTGATTTTACAGTTTTATGTTTGTAAAATGTCCTGTACAATATACTATTGGTAAGCTATTTGATAATAGGTATAAAAAAAATGTTTAGTCGTCACGTGGTGCCTAAATGTATTTTGAAGTGACAAGTAAAATGTAAATTTTTAGTCCTATTTGGAGTCCTACGTGTAAAATTCTTTGGTTTATATTCTCAATTTTATATTGTAATTTTTGTGTTCTGTTGGCATTTAACATTTTCCCGTCGGTGAAGTTTAACCTTCATGAGTAAAATCGTTTAGTATAGCTAAAGTAAAATTTACGACGTCAAGGCCGTATGTAGCCTCCTTCGCAGCCCTTCTTTGCGGGCCTCGATATTTTCGTCCCCCACTAAGGTCTGCTCAAACGAGCAACACATTCCGTTCCGAGAGATTGACCAATCAGAGATAGGCTCCTAAAATCTGGGAGACCGACCTTCACCTTGGCCATGTATACATTATACAACATGACCGAGCTTGATGAAAGTTAACCGATCTAAATTCGTATGAAAGGGAGTGGTTGATGTGGTATATTTATAATTATAGTGAAGATGGAGTATTTATATAGGACCGATACAAAGAACGCCTGTAAATGAGACTACTGCGACGGTTCTGCGACGGATTCGTTGGACAACGAAAGAAAATCTGAATCGGCGAATCCGATACCATGCATCTACAGCTATAGACCTTGAGGTTTGAGCTGACCGTTTTAACCAATATTTCGAAGACCATTATACGGTTTAGTAAAAATTTTGCGTAAATATAGAATCAATAAGATGGATGTTGTAACTGTGAATCGCGATATGAATACATGTGCATGAAATAAAGTTAAAAGCGTCACTGGAATATATGAAGCTGGCCAGACATCCAGGTAAATAATTATTATCCGCTAGATACATTTCGCCGACACTTGTAGCTTTTTTAAAGCTTTTCGCACAGATTTATTTACACGACCAGCAAGAACATATTCATAATACCATTCTTCGTAAATTTTGTAAAGCTCTGAGCTATAGTAAGCGAAATATTAGCTTTCAAGTAAACTAATTTGGGCAGTCGCTTCAGACGCTATAAAACCGTTAACACCTTTGAGCGTTTGTTTACAATCTTAAATTTCTCTCAACGCTCTTACGCTTTACACTGACTTTCACGCTTATTTGTTTGCATATAGGCAGCAAGAACATAGTCAAAACAGTATTCTTCGTAAATTTCGTTAAGTTCTAGGCTAAACTTTTCAAAATATTAGCTTTCGACTAAACAAATTACACATAATACCAGCCCAGGACGGCTTTATTTAGCACGACAATGGTGTAATTTCATTGGTCCATGTACACAAAGGGAACGGAATGTGTTGCTCGTTTGAGCAGACCCTTAGTGGGGGACGAAAATATCGAGGCCCGCAAAGAAGGGCTGCGAAGGAGGCTAGGCCGTATGCTTCTTAAAAGAAATAGTTGAGTTGAACTTTATAGAAATCTTTGCAATGCAGTACTATAATTTAATACTACAGCTCATGATACTCCCATAATACCAATTAGTGTATTCCTACAGTACAGCTGTAGTCGGGTATGATCTCATGCTTTCAAAGGGCCAAATTAGTGCCTTAAATTTTTTTAGTATAGGTGTAGTTATTAACTAACTTTTTCTTTCTTTCTATTTGGTGGCGTTGCCTATTGCTCCTCACTGTTATCATGTATGACAATGATGCCTGTAACGAATAATGATATTTACAACAAAATATATTTTATTGCACTTTCCTATTCACAAATGGAATAACGTTGTCAACTGATTCTGGTATTTAAGAGGCACCCAGCTATGGCGTATGATATAGAGGCGGAGCGTGCACGTGAAAAAAGAGCCATGGAACGAGCTGATCGCGCACGTTTAACTACACGATATCATGATCATCCACCACGTGATCGTTATGGAGACAGCAGAAAAAGTAGATAAACTTTAAACTTGGATTGTGTTCTAAATAAGTCCTGATTAACAGTTCATGGTCATGGTAACGTTGCAAGGGATTTTATAGCTACAGGAATGCTATTGTTTTAGCCTTTTTAAATTAGCCATTCTGCGTTGCTAAGATTGGATTGCATAGTTTCATCTGCTGTGGACAGATTTTAGCAATTTAAGGTTTCAACGATTTCATGTGGCACCATTTTTGAAGTTTAAGCTATTGACAATTACTTAATAAGCTATCTAGCAATTGTTTGTCGTTTGTTGTTTTCAAGTATGCTTATTGTAAATGCCAATTCTAGCAATATTTTAAGATTGATGACGCTTCAGCCTATGTGATATGCGAATAATATATGGTTTGATGTTCTCAAGGATTGTCTTGATGTCTCTTGATTTTTGTATATAAATGAGCGATAATTGGATGTTTTACGCTAAGAAATAAATTTAGCCTACTTATTGACATGTAAGCAAACAGGATTACTTCAATATTTTTACGTTGCTACCTCGATATTGTAGTTTAAAATCCTTGGTTATCCAACGTTAGCAAGCTGGTGGTTATGGAATAATTATGGCATAATAATATGGAATATGCTGTATATAGTATGTTTTTAGTATGGTGTTATGTGTACCATGATTGAATCTGACATGCGCATGAAAGTGTTCAATATGATATTGCTAAATTCATTTCTGGTGCTACGAAAGGTATTCGCAGGGTGAGGTTATTGTTCGATTGTAATTTGCAGTGAGTTGGGAGAATTCGAAAGTACTTATGTAAACCCTCGCCTACGGCTCTATAAACTTTCGAATTCTCCCAACTCATTCTCGTGTTTGCATCAGGCTATATAAACACGGGCGGCCATTTTCTATTTCTTAACTATTGTACCTACCAACCAACATGGCCGCTGTGTCTTTGTCCTCTAAATCTCAGGGGATTGATTGCAACCCACCAATACTGGTGTTTTCTTTGAACTAAGAAATTTTATTAGCCATTTTACTTGTTTACTTAAAGGTGCTGTCCATTCCGTTCTGCGCATGATCCGCATCTTTGTTTATCGGGACCCTCAAACATGACATTCGTAGATAATTACATACTCAGCTCAATGTAAACCGTTAGAAGCGACATGGCAGAAAACCAAGTGATTCGGTGCGGATATCTCTTCGTATTTCTTCTGAAAATGTTTTGTTTTGGGTACAAATAATGAAGAGGAAGCAAGAAAAGCTTACAATCTTCAATAAGGTATCAGTAAATATTTTTATAAACGAAGAAGTAAACATTAGTTTCGTACATGCGCAGAACGGACTCGACAGCACCTTTAAAATAACTTTCGCTAATTGAGTTTTTTAAACTGTTGTGATGGTAAAATGGTAATGTAAATTTACATGAGCTTCTTTGATGAGCTAATATATTAGCTCTTTATTTATCACCTTAGAAGTTATAAAGAGGAGTGTATAACTGGCAATGCAGTCTAAAAATAAAACCGACAGGCTAAAGGGATTTGGGCCTTTTTTTAAATACTTATAACCAGATGCTCGTCGAAAGGGACAACATCAGAAATTTGTTTATTCCTCACCAAACGTACTTACCAAAAGAACGGTTTAAGTAGAGAAGAAAAGATAATTCTTCGGTTTAGATTGGAAGCAAACAATAGTTTGGGTATTACGAATATCCTGGCTAAAGGTGTTAAGACATTTTCGTACTTTGGGGCCGATTGTTCAAAAGATGATTGGGTAATCCTAACCTCGGTGCAGACTCAAATTGAGTGAAAAATTATTGAACAAAATTTTGGATTTTTTTTTAGACTATGAATTGGTACTTACATTTTCTAAAGTTTGAAGTGAAACCGCCATAAAATACGGAAGTAAAACAATATATTAACTTTTAATTGAGGATTAGTGCTAATAAGCTTTTTAACAACTCGGGCTTGATGTATAACTATAAAAACTCTTTACTACTTTTTATTCTGTTAGAAAGAAAATACAGATGAGAATTTCGTGTATTCTAGTTTTTAACTTTATTCGTACGTAGAAACGAATCATTGAAGTTTTGGGAGAGCAGATTGTCTTAATATGAGCTTATATATTTTCTCAGGCGTGTGCATCAAATGCTTCTTGATAATCATTCCAACTACACACTTATAAAGCGAAACAATATACCGTTAAGATTTATTGTGTAAACAGAACCACAGACCATAATATATGCAATGTTGAAAGTATGGTTAAATAAGAGGAAAATGTACAATGTATATATAAAGATGATTTTGAAAGGAAAAAACAGATTCTGTTGTTTATTGAACGCATGACTATATACAACCATTAAACAGTACGTGTCTTTGTCAGAATTAAATAGGTCGGTATCATTAGCAAATAAAATCGAGTCAAAAATATTAGAGGCATTGAATAGATCGTTGTTACATAACAAGGACCGAGGATTGAGGCACTCCTAAATAAATGGGTGCATAGTTTCAGACATGAAATAGGTTTCTATGTTGAACGCATTGCAATGTATCATAGAGATATAAATTGTTATGCAGTCAAGAGCTACTCCTTAGATCAGACAACGTCATCAACGGTGGTTCTATGAGAGTATAAATATGGGACCTGTCCTCACAACGATCACCCCTGATGAAGACACTAGATCGGAGTGTCGAAACATTGGGCCATGAACAGTAACTTTTTAAGCTAGGTTAAAAAAACTTTAAAGCCAGAGTAGCGTTAAACTATGTCTGATTCTTCACCTGGCTGCGTTGGGAATTTATTTGTTTACTCCTTGGATGTTGTAATGATCAAGTTTATCAAACCAAATGTCGTGATTAACAGGGTCGAAAGCCTTGAAAAAACCAAGGAAATATACCAACTACATATTATTTCCATCAATGACGAATTTAATTTTATCATATTAATGCAACAAAGCTAGGTTGTAAAAAATTTTTTTTTGGTTATTATCTTTACAATAACCCAATATTGATCATATAGGGTTATTGTAAACAAAAATATCGTTCAAATTTAAAAGTGAGGTGATGTAAATTATTTTATAGTCATAGGTTTGTACTGTTTTCGTGTAAAAACCTCGTTCGTTCTTGTGTATGTGATGTAGTACCAATTTAATTTCGTGGACGTTTTACTAAATGTTGCTGACTACAAGAGCTTAGTTTGTTATTTATATTACTAAATCGCTCACGCTGTGAGTAATTGGTTCTCTCCCGCGCTCCAAAGTGTTTTATGTGTATCTAAATGAGCCCTTTCTGTCCTTGTTTTGAAGCAAAAAGTCTTTTGAATTGCAAGCGCAAATCGTGGCGAGAAAGGTTTTTAACATGCACACAAAAAGAATATCCAAGTTACTCGCCTTTATGAAAATGATCTATGGATCGTTTTTACTCACGTGATCGCTGGCTTCATACACCAGTATGGCCGCAGTGACGTCAGATGAAAACGATCTATAGACCTGTGTTGTAAAGTTTTTGCGTCTGATGCAAGCTAGCATATCATTACATTTAACATCAATACTATAGTAAAGATGTAAATTCCATTCAGTCGTCGATTAAAATACGAAGTCAATGTACTAGCCAGCCTGATTGTAACGAAGCACAATTATTGTACAAAGATTTTCCGCGGTAAAAGAAAATTTAAATGGAATCCAAACGTTGTTTAGAAGATTAGAGACTTGGAATTTGTAGATCACTATGGGGTAGCTAAGAACACAACGGAAAGTTGTCTGCGTTTCTCTCGCGACGAACAACGTGCCGTTTATTACTATGTGTAACACATCCAGCTACGAGTATTGCGAAATATCTTGCATTCGCAAATCGCCAGCTTTTCACATGTGCAATATAAAATTGCAGTGTGGTAAAAATTTAGAGTTTTAATGCATCTCTAGGCGAGGAACAATGCATTTGATGTGTAATCGAATGTTTAACGCTCTGAATAATTTTGCTTTTGAAGTAATTGCTTGATGAAATTTCCACGAATAAAATCCAAAGCTTGTTGACCTGCCAGCAATTACAATTTTATTTTCTGGTGTTTCACCAATTTGTCACAAAGTTTCATCAGGGACGTACTCAACGAATGCAGTAATCGCCAAACTGAAACAAAACGTTTAGTTACTATTTATTTCTATATTTTTTTGTTATTGATATTTATTTCATATCATTTATTAACTCGATTATTAGTATTAGTTTGATTGCTATTATTATACTATTTTTTAGTAATTTTTGAAATAATTTAAAATTATTGTTGTTGTTTTTCTTGTTTTATTATTATTATTATTACTTTACTATTATTATTATTATTATTACTTTACTATTATTATTATTATTATTTTACTATTATTTTATTATTTTACTGATTATTGATATTTTTATTTCTATTTTTTGTTGTCTGAATTTCTCGGCTGATAAAGGTCTAGCAACTAGCAATCTATATAATCCTCCGAAATGGAGGATTTTTTTTTATCAATTTGATTTATTTTTTTTGATTTTTTCCAATTGATCATTATGTGACTTATTGTTTTCAAAATTCTCTGTTTCGCTTCCGAGTGAGAAATACACTTCTGGAAAGGTATATGTTCGACCAAATACACGAGTGTTGAGTTCCAGAATTATTTATAACTGTTTATTATAAGCAATAACATGACTTAGTATATTATTAAAAAAATTTGAGCTGTGTGGTGTTAGAGGTACTACGCTAGAATGGTTCATTTCTTATCCAAGTAACCGTGGCCAAGTCTAAGGGGGGAAGAGCATTGTCTTCTATGAAGTATATGAAAACTGGTGTGCCTCAGGGGTCAAATTTAGGACCTTTATTATTTTTAATTTATATAAATATCTGCCTAGTTGTTTGAAAAATTACACTCCAGCTATATTTGCCGATGATACTAATATAACTGTAACCGGTTGTTCAGGGCAAAACAGCGAAGCAAAATTAAACCAAGAATTAGATAATTTACAGGACTGGCTATTAGCAAATAAACTTTCATTAAACATCAGCAAAACTGAATATATGATAATTGGATCCAGTCAAAGAGTATCACAAATCGAAACGGTCCGCATATTTTCATCGAAAATCAAATTATTAAACGAGTAGATAGCACCAAAACTCTTGGAGTTTTCACTGATGAAAAACTAACATGGAAAACCTATATTGATAATATTTCTAAAAAAATATCTAATGGGGGATAAGGGTTCTGCGAAGAGCTAAAGACGTTATCAGTAAAGAAAGTTTAGAAGTACTATTTCAAAAACTCGTTCTGCGTGTTTGATCACGGTATCAAAACACGAGAAAGCTAATGAATCTCGAGGTTTCGCCCCTCGAGATTCATTAGCTTTCTCGTGTTTTGATACCGTGATCAAACACGCAGAACGAGTTTTTGAAATGGCTTCTCAAATGAAAGACAATGAACCAATGAGCCACCGTTGTGGGACTTGTGGATGTTTTGTGATACAATTTTACTCAATCGTATCGTGTTTCCTGTTTAATTAACATAAATGAAACCCTAGTGTTTGATGAAGAAACAGATCAAACACTAGTGTTTGATGCAGTGCTTTACCGTGTTTCACAGCCCATTCACGTGACGGAATGGAGCTGTCTAATTGAGTAAAATTCTCATGAATTATTAATGAATTTGAGAAGTACTGTTTAATAAACGAGCAGGAATGTTTTATCAGATATAAAGACACGAGGCGAAGCCGAATGTTTTTATATCTGATGAAACACGAACTGCGAGTTCATTGAACGACTTCAAAAACGAACCCACTTGGTAAGTTCATTGGCATAGTAAGTTTGAAAAATAACCTTGTCTAAGCCGAGAAAATCAAAGCTAAAGTTTATGTAAATCAGGAGGTATCTTTATCACATATAAAGACACGATACGGTCATGATTTTCTTTTGTTTGTGTTTTCCTCATGAATTATTAATGAGTTTTTGAAAGATTATATAAAGCTTTGGTGCCAACTACTTCTATTGTTCCCTTGTCTGGGACAATTGTTCATGTGAATTAAAAGAACGACTGCAAAAATTACAGAATAAAGCCGGTCGCTTAATTACTGGTGACAGTTATTATTCATCGGCAACAGATATACTTTAACGAAAATCGGATGTAACACGTGTGGGAGGGTTGAGCAGCTCTTATCCCTAGTAAATAAATGTGGAAACTCAAAACAAAGTCGTTTATTTAGTTCAACAGATCGGGATTGCTATGATTTAAGGAGCAACAATAGTAAATTGTATCTCCCTAAACCAAACACAAATGCTTCGAAGAAAATAACTTTTGGTTATCGAGGTGCCATGATGTGGAATACCTTGCCACAAGATTAAATTTAAATTGATACATGTACCATATACGTTGAAAGTTATAGTTCTTTTATTGATTTTACTTGTAAATAGTTAGTTAGGTTAATTTTAGAACTTTATACAAAAGACAAGCATTTTATATATCATTTGTACGAAAGCCATTTTAGATTATTAGACTTTTGTAGTATCACATGGCCCCATGGAAAACAATCCTTATAGCCGGATTGATGTGGTTACCGTATCTAAAGATTTGTAAATAATTAAATAAACATAGGGAAATTAGTGATTAAATGTCCCCGAAAGCCGAGGGAGGATTTGTGGAAGTCCTCCCGAGGATTGAGGGGACATTTAATCGCTAATTTCCCGACATGTCATGGTTGGGGGAATAGAGATTAAATTACCCGGTAAGAACGTATCATGGTATTACTTCTGTTTAAAGTTTGTTTGTATAAGAAAGTTGAAAGATCTAAGAAGCACAAAATTGATCCGCAAGAATTACGTTGAGGAATATTTATAAATTTAAAATTGAAATCAATGGTGGTTTCCAAAGGTAAGTACAAAAAGAGCTTATTTACCCATGTTGTATAGTCAGAGGTTAGTAAGTTGTTTACAACTGGGGGCAGCTTGTAGATTATGTAGAAAACAAATATTTTATAATCTCATCTATTTTTCTTGTGGAGTAATTCTTGTGTTGGCTAAACTGTTTTGCCATAGCAACTGCTAACGGTTGGGACAGATATAAACAATTTTTGTCCCCGATCGTATATCTGCTGAATATAATAATATACTGATCAGTTAGTTACTGCGTAACCTACGTAAATGCTTGCTGTCTAGTTTATAAAGTTATTCTGATATAAAATACTAAGTGTAGGTTAGTTAGCAAGACGGAGGTAACTATAAATTACGTACTGTAGTTCATTCATGATATAGATTATATCCGTTGTTATTTAAACCTTTCACGCATGGCTTTCCGAGACTTCTCCCCTTGACGAGTAAAAAGATAAAGTTGTTCGACAACAATGCGCATGAAAGGGTTAAACAGAAATAGTATTCTAGACGTTGTTTTTAGAGCTGTATAGTAGGTAATTTAGTATGCAAGGAAATCAAGGCATGAATGAGGATGAATTAGCTGGAGAACTATAGTAGTTGTACAGACGCGTAATATTAGTTTCAAGTTAACGGACAATTACTCAGTGAGACGAACATAGCAACCTGGAAGTATCATCCAAGTATAAAGTGCTGCGTATATGAGTTGCGTTGTATATAAAAGGTTAAAGGTGGTGAATTGCCTAGATTTTATATACATAAAAACTAGTTAAAATACTGGCCCCAATGAAAGCCTTTTAAAACCAAATGTTTGAAAATTTGTTTTCCGTTTCGCGCAAAGTTATTTTCTGTGAAGTAGACTTCGTGACGTAGCGGCGAAATGTTTGCGTTGGTATTTTGTTAAGTAAAGTCTCGAAAGTTGATAAACTTTAATGATAGCTTAGGAAGCGATTGGCGTATTTTCACCTGTAAAAGTCAAGTGTTTGTTTGGTCACATGTCTTGTGAGTAATTACTTTCAGACGTAAATCATTTCTATTGGCTAAAATCAGTTACGTTATTTTAGAATAGGAAGTCAACAAATCAGTCTAACTATTAACTAACCGTAGTATGGCTCTTAACTCTGACCTATGTACTTATAACTGTACAGCTTTAAGTTACTAAAGAAGTTAGGCAGTGACTTGGATCCTGGGCACACGGGAGAAATTTGGAAAACAAACCGGACCCATGATTTCACCGGTCAAGTGTTTCTTCTCAAAATAATTTAAATTATTCATATCACCCATGGTTATATGATCTACACTGTGACGGTCGAACGTCTAACAAATTGGGTCTTGCACTAAGTTCGTGCTTACATAAACGCACAAATGGCGAACGTTCAGCGTCCAGACGCGCCGAACGCGAAGCCACGTTGCAAGAGTCTAGAGCAGCGTGTTTTTTCAAAAGCACAGTAGATGAATTTAAATGTTTAAATTTTATTCGACGAAACTGCGCCGTATAACTCGATTATATTCGTCTCGGCAATTAAATTCGTGGGAGTCAAGACAGATAATTCGACGATAATGTGACACGACGAATTAGTGACAATTCGGCGCCGTGTTTTCAAGAAGTCGAAACAATTAAATTCGACGTTTAACTCGACGTCACATTTACGTCGCATTACCGACGAAATTAATTCGAATTCAATTCGTCTGAATTCAATTCATCTATTGTGCGACGTTTAGCGCAGGCCTTAAGACCATGTCACACGAGGCAATTTTCCGTGCAACGTAATTTTTGTCCAAAAAAAATATTGCAAGTTGCAGTGGGGGTGTCACACGCTGCAACGTGTCTCGTAGCGTTGCGAAAAGTAGAAACTGCTTCCACTTTCTCTGCGACTCGCAACGCAATTTTTCGTTGCGAGACTAGTTGCAAACATGGGGTGTCACAGGAGGAAATCGTTCTTGCAACTTGCAATACAACGCCATTGCGTTGCAAGGAAAATTGCCTCGTGTGACATGGCCTTTAGTCTTTTCAGATCTTTATTTTTTCTTGATTTCAATACTGGATTGCTTGTCCGGATACAAAAATTATGACGAATTTTGTATCAAGGCCACGCACAACAAGACTTACGCTCAATAGAAATCATAGTAACGTTGAAATAACTCAGATAGGAGAAGTCACTAATACTGTTTCACTTAATAGACCACTTGTACTTATTCTCTTCTAAACAATGAAGTTTTGATAAATAATTCGCTCTGTTAAAGTGCTTATATCACTTGTGGGGTTTTAACGTATTTAAATAGAGCAGAAAAAATCAGTTAATAAGTTATTTCGCCGTTTTTGATTTAGTCAAATAGTTCCTGACATATTAGCTTCTGAACATGCCAATCTTCAAAAATTTCCGTCGTTCATTTTAACACCTTGGGGACCTGGGACTCACATGCAGGAACGAATCAATCCAAAACAGCTACGTTTCGCTTATTGATTCACAAAAAACACATATTTGACTGAAAAATCGAAATGTCGAGCTCCCACCCGTTTTCCAGTACGCACGAGAGTTGCAACTAAGAAGACGGTCGGCTTAGGTTCCTGAGTCCCAGGCCCCCGTGCTTAAAAATGAACGACGGAATGAATTTTTTGGCGAAAAGCCGAAATTGGCATGTTTAAAGGCTTATATCTCAGAAACTATTAAAGTAAATCAAAAACGGCAAAATAACTTATTAACTAACTTTTTTTGCTCTATTTAAATACGTTAAAACCCCACAAGTGATATAAGCACTTTAAAAGTCGGAGCATAGTCCCTAGAATTATATTGTCTGGAGACGCGGCGAACATCAAAGCGGTTAACAATGAGCTACAATATAGGTTGAGGGTGGCAAATAAGGTGCACAATCTTTTGTTTTACGTTCATTAATATTTATAAAGCAACGCTGCTATTGGTTGATTGCTTCATTATACCAAAAATACAATGTGTTCAGCAAGCGTTGTAAAGGTGCACAAACGTGAACAAAAACCTAGAACAAAGACTTTTGCCGCGTTTCCAGACAATTTATTTCTAGGGACTAGTCGGAGCTTCGAAGTTGTCCTCCAGATGGACCGTTTCAAAAGGTCTATATGTCGTTTGCTAATTGTTCTTTGAATGTTTTGTGGGAAACTTTTTTTGCAAGTTCGTATAAAATTGTATTTGGATTACCTTTGTTCCGTGTCGCGAAGTGCTTCTGTTTTCATCGATTAGCATGTAGGTGTTATTAAATTAAACACGTATGACGTACGCTGGACCATGTGTACCAGTGTGGCCGTTGGTATCTTCCAAGTCTTTACTGCTGACCATATATAGTCTCTAGAATTAAATTGTCTGGAAAGGCGGTGAACATCAAAGCGGCTAACAATTAGCTGCAATTTAAGTTGAGGATGGCCTGTAAGTGCACAAATCTTATGTTTTACGTCATAATTTAAACAGCAACGCTGCTATTGGCTAATTGCTTCATTATATCAAGAATGCAATGGGTTCAGCAAGGTTGAAAGTGCACAAACGTGAACAAGAACTTTGGACGCGTTTCCAGACCATTTATTTCCAGGTACTATGTGCTGACCTAACAGATAAGCAATTTAGTTATTGAAATCAGTGATTCAACTAGCCTGCTAACCTGAATGTCAGGCCTTTATTTGTTCCCGCCTTCCGCTAAACCCGGCAGCGCGGGCAGAGGTGCGAGAAGGCGAGAAAAATAAAGGCCTGAGGAAACTCTTAACAAAACCGTCTTCCGCCCACTTTGTTATTTTTAGAAATTAACGAGATATGAGTGATATGTGTTGTCAAAAGAACAAAGCGTATGTTTTGATTTTATCCCACAAAAATATATAGTCTTTCTCCGCGTCTGGTTTTAGTCCAGACTAGTCTAGGTAGACTTGCAATAAATACACGAGCTCGAATTGAAGGCGTTTGTCCATGGTATCTAGAGAAGAAGTCGAAGAATTGGAAAATACGATAAGAAACCGAGAAATTTGAGAGTATACATATATATTGATTCAAAATTCCACCATAATAAAAGATAAACACGATTTGATAGCCGCCTTGATATAGTTTGCACAGGCTAGAACGTTGGAGAAAAGGATCGACTGGATATTGATGTTTTATATTAAAAACAAACGCAATAGTTTGGGAATTATTTTATACAGTTTTAGAATTTAAATTTTAGAATGCAGGTTGGCCATTTAATATATTGATCATAATCATAAACACGTCTCAACCGTATAAACTCAGTCATCCACAACTATAATAAGACTAACTGCTCCGAGATTCCCGTTTTGTAACTTACGGGTCCACTTTTCTGACAACCATTGTTCAGCACAGCCATAAACAACTTGGACTTTCACATCGGCTTCGCCTTAATCAGTAGCCATCGTCCCTGATCATCGAACGAAGGACCCAAGTTGACTGCTTTTCGCCGGGTCTCCACCTGCTACAACGAAATTCCTCACCGTGCCATGTTGAAGTCGATGAAGTTCAGAAAACACAAATGGCAATATCTGATATATTAGACTTTTACCAAAACCAGTGGGCAAAACAGCAAAGGCATCTTGGCTGTCAACAGCGAGCTTTCGAATGCACGTCGTTTGTTCTGGTTTCAAAGACTCGTAGCCGAAATGGGTCAATGAATTTAACAAAGCGGTTTCGAAAATTCCTTCTATGGTTTGATTTTCCGACATAATAAATGATTAAATGAATGAATTGGTCACAGAAACGTACACGATAAACACATATGACCTTGTCATGGTGTGCACCTTGACGGTGCACCTTTGGGCAAGTTTATCTGAATGAACCAATCAAAATCCTAACTTCAATTGGTCAGCCAATCAGAGCTCCCGTCCATGAGATGGACGGAGTCCCCACAGTTTTGTTAAGAGTTTCCTCAGGCCTTTATTTTTCTCGCCTTCTCGCTCGTCCGCACCCCTGCCCGCGCTGCCGGGTTTAGCGGAAGCTGGAACAAATAAAGGCCTGACATTCGGGTTACTAGCCTGCGTGCAGTCTCCACGCGGAAACTGAAATAGGTTTCCTCAATCTACTCTTTTCGGATTATGCTTCTCGTTCTCGGATTCTTACTTTTCTTAATTCACTTTATTATGATAAAAATTAGCACTAATTAATCTAAGTAAAACGTAATGCTAGCAATAGAGACCGATCCCAACGTTGATAGTTTAGAGTATAAACTTAGTCCTGTCTAAAGTAAGAAAAAACGGTTTTGAAATCTATGGAAAAATCGAGCTACAAATTGTGCAAATTACGTCAATTTCTTACCCGAATTTACTATTTTCTCTTCATCCAGTTTTTGGTTGTCTGTCGCTGACCGGAACTCAAACAACAGTAAGTTATAGCGGTGGGTTAGTTGGTATTATTTTTTACCGTTGGTATCTATCGCGAAGCGACCTCTTTAGGCTTGAATTATGCTATGGTCAACCATAATTAAAAAATAGCTTGGTTTGAAAGTTTTCAGTAATAAGTCGCGTCTTAATTAAGTCGCGAACACACTTCGTATAAATAGTCAAGTTGTTTGTGACCAAAATAAGTCTCGACTAAAATAAGAACATGAATTGAAAGCTAGTCCAAAATCAGTGGCGATTTATCAGAAATTGGCCGTTTGTACGAGTGTTCGCGACTTAGATAGAACACGTTTTAATCAAGCCGCAACTTATTTTCCCCGTTTAAATGGCTATTGTATAATTTTGTTTAAAAATAAATCCGCGAATAGAATGAAGCGTTTGAGTTCAATCGGCCTGAATGACTAATGGGTCTAAATGTTTGTGTGCAGTATTGAGTAATTTCACTTTATTATTTCATTTTGGTTGCCCACTCCAAAGTGCATAATTTTTGTTTTATGAAAATTGATGAGAAAATGCATCGAGTAATATTTTTAGTGTGCTGATTTCCGGGATACGATATTTTCAACGCTTGTTACGCGATCTGGAAATAATCCTATTGATAGCAACTTTTATACGCAAAATTGTTACAGCTGACCTTTATTCGCAGCTTTTTTTAAATATTTTAAAAGTTTACGTGCAGAAGCTTGCTCAAACGTTCTTATATCTTTTAATGTTTCAACTCATTTTTAGTCAAAAGTCTACTCTATTTTTCTAACTCGTTTATTATTTTCTATATATCTTTTAGTTTTCCAGCCAGTCCTTACGACAGTATTTTAACGTCAACGAAAATAAAAATGTGTTGCTCAGATTGACTGCGATAGGTAAGTTAGTATTTTATTCCAAAGGTATTTATTTGGAAGTAACCTCGCTGGTTTAAATTATGCCATGATGAACACCACGTTCTTACTGTATTATCATTGCAGCGCCAGAAATGGTTGAACCCACTGTCAATGATTTTATTGAAACGAAGAAAAACTCCAGTATAGCTGGTGTCTGAGCATATCTTAAAAGATATTCTTTTGTAAAATGAATCTCTGATTTGGTCTACTTACATTTAGAAATAGTTGTTGCCAATCTAGACGAAAAGCAAGTCGTGTATGTTCTGTATTATATCATTACTATGCAACATATTTATTTTTTGTTGATATCTTAATACACTGTTTGTTGACAAATACATGTTTATTTAGATCTTATAATTTTGAACTCTTGTTTACAACCAATTTACTGTCTGTTGTATCACCTGACTAACTGTTATCAGTTCAATCTTCTTTTTAGCTTGCCATCTTAGTAACAGTATTTTTAGGTTTACCATTTATAATACTGGTATATCATGTAATTCCTATACTCAATATAAGCTTGAGTACAACCTGGTAGTTGTAATTTAGTTGCAGTAGAAGGGCAAGAATGTGTGGCACAGCACAGTTCACGAGCGCAAACTGAAAACAATTTCCTTTTTCGTTTTTTTCTGAAATTTAGAACGGAGCAATTTGCAACCCATTTTATTTTTATTACCGAAATTTTGTTGTTTTTTTCTTTCTAAAATACAGAACGCAGCGTATTTCAAAGAATAATAGACCGATTGCAAAACTCCCTGGAAGCGAGGCTTTTCGGTGGTTACCGTTTCTAGGGCCCGATAAACATTAGTTTATTGGCTGTTATTATTGGTGTATTATAATAACGACCAATAAAGTAACGTGCATGGGGCCCTAGCAACGGTGGTAACCACCAAAAAGCCTCGTTTCCAGGGAGTTTTGCAATCGGTTTATTTTCTTTGTTTGTTTTTTTCTCTCAGAAATATATAGAACGCAACATATTGCAAACAATAATTTCTATTATTTTTCTCTTTCTGAAATTTAGAACTTTAAAGATGCCATTGAAATGTGCATTCATGCACTTTACTTGTTGATGGAGTGAATAATTACAGTACTGTCGTGCAGTTCCGAAGGTTTGCTATATTTCAATGATATTTGTACGTTATAATTATCACCTTTTGTCTTTATTATTTTGCTCACTAATTAATGTTATCTTATTTTGCTCACTAATTAATGTTATCTTATACGTATTTCGTTTCCTGCAACACATTCTATTGTCGCGCGTAAATCAGAATAATTACGTTTTTAAGAGTTTCTTTCTGACGACATGTATATTTACGTATATTTACGTTTAACAGATATTTCTGCGCAATATTTCTGTCTGTCAGTGTTATGAGTTTCAACTTTAACTCACTTGTCCATGGATTTCTTCAGAGATGAATAAAATCGTCTGACGTAAGTTAGCCAGAATAAAATAAGCATCAATAGCTATGGGGACAGGAAATTGCTAGATGCGTTTACAGCATTTCATATTTTTTGTCCTTCTCGAGATGTTTCGACGAATTTCCAGTCGTGACACTACAAGTGTTCATAAAATAAAGGTTCCAGAATATATCTTGCTTCATTGACTATGAACATAATTTAGGCTGTTGCGGTATATCGATAATTATCGCTTTTTTAAAAATATCGGTTATTCGGTATTTTAATTTAAAAACCGATAATATCGAAATCTACGGTATTATCGGTATTGCGCGTTCGCTAAAACCGATTATCACTGTTTCTGTTTACCAAACAATGCTGCTGAGAGAAAGAAAAGAATATCGTGGCAAATTTGCAGATGAACGTTTGAAATAATTGAAATTGATGTCCAGATGACCATGTCTTCTGTTTTGAGATCACGCCGTTTTAAAAAGTTTCAGTTGAGTGTGATTGTTGCAATCTGTTTCTGTGAAAGCACAGCATGCTTGTTCTGTCTTCTCTCGCGATTTATTATTAGCCACGATTTTTGTTGCAAGAAACTTCTGTTACGGAAACTTCGGGAATTTTTTCTGTTCCCAAGGGGGAACAAACTCATTGCAGTTTATCGGGCGAGACAGAACGATCCTTTGTTTCGATCTCCCAGTGGAATAACATATTTTGCGGAGCCCTATTTGTTTTCAAACTATTTTCCGGCCAAATTTGCCACATATTGTCAAAGCATGACTCATCCTGAATACCTAATGCATTTTCAATTCCCAGACTGTCGCAGATCGCGGTCTTTTGAAAATTTTCCCCGTACGGGATAAGTCCTCGCGCTAGAATAAATAGAACATGTTTGTGACAGATGCAGTATATGACGACTCAGTCGCCAATCGACATCTCTAAACTCGTTTGTTATTCTTGCGCCCAAAGATCTACGTTCAAAATATCAACATACTTGTAGCCCCACTTTTTCCATTGCTGCTGCATGTGTTAAATTAAAGCTCGATTCACACTTCGAAAAAGGTGATTTTTCTTTTGTTAAACGTTTTTCTTATGATATCCTGGCGTCTGGTGAAAATTCGGCTTAAAATTTAGTGAATTTCCATCGCGGGAAAATATCGATATTATCGGTATTTATTTTTAAATATCGATATTATCGGTAATCGGTATTTTTTCAATACCGCAACAGCTTAGAATATATTAATAGTGGTAACCTCGTACCGAGGGCCATTTGTAGTGGGCCAAGATTGCGAATAAAAACAAAATGGCTTGCTTAAGCTCCCTATTCTGCAACAGGCGGAGTCCTTGTTTGATGTACGAAAGTCCATTCTCTCTTCACCATGGTAACATGCAAGAGAATTCTACCAAATTGATATAATAAAGGTCAACAATCTAATGTTTGGGCTGGGTTTCTCGATATAAACGTTTTGTTAAACGCATGATCACCTCACTGACTTTTTGCTTTGATTTTTATAGCTAACAATTGATTTGGAGGCCACGGGGGAGTATATCAAGAGCATGAGTAGTATGGAAACAAGGATATGGCGGATTCACAAGTAGGTAAATTGAATACTTAGTACATAAGCTTTGTATTTCGACGGTCACTTGCCTATAACCTTATTAGCATGCATCATATAGAGCGTTTTCCTTGATGTACGAAAGTCCATTCTCTCTTCACCATGGTAACATGCAAGAGAATTCTACCAAATTGATATAATAAAGGTCAACAATCTAATGTTTGGGCTGGGTTTCTCGATATAAACGTTTTGTTAAACGCATGATCACCTCACTGACTTTTTGCTTTGATTTTTA
Source organism: Paragorgia papillata (assembly GCA_035771165.1). Lineage (NCBI taxonomy): Eukaryota > Metazoa > Cnidaria > Anthozoa > Scleralcyonacea > Coralliidae > Paragorgia > Paragorgia papillata. Next base: position 1,950,201 of record JAWNZC010000014.1, read on the forward strand.
TAGCTAACAATTGATTTGGAGGCCACGGGGGAGTATATCAAGAGCATGAGTAGTATGGAAACAAGGATATGGCGGATTCACAAGTAGGTAAATTGAATACTTAGTACATAAGCTTTGTATTTCGACGTCACTTGCCTATAACCTTATTAGCATGCATCATATAGAGCGTTTTCCTTGATGTTATGGCCGCCCTGTCGGTTTTCCTAACAAAGGAACTTTTGTATGGAAAACCAAATAGGAGTGCCGTGTTCTTTGTTACTTAAATTTCGTGAGAGTTTGTGAAAGCGCTCTAAGTATCATTTTGAAAGTAGAATTTTAGGGGGGAAACATTTCTGGAGACTCAGATCTTCGGCACCCGATTATACGTCATAACCAGATGTGCTTGTATACTGGATATATGAATGGCATTATTTATACATGTTCCACTTGGCAAGCAATGCATGTAGAGCAAGTAAGCATACAAGGCGCATAAGTAGATCGACTGCTGTATTCCAGCGTTTGTTCTCATCTATTTACCAAGAGATGATTGCTATCAGCTTCGGTCGACTATCGCTCTTTGGTTTATTACAATTTGGTGTCATTTAACTGAGTAAGCGAATTTGCCTGGGTTTAAGCTTTTTTACTTGCAATGTGGAAGTTTTAATACCAAAAGTTAGGTGCTGCTAATCGAGAGATGCGCTTAAGCGAGTTTAACGAAGTTTAACAAAGGTTCGCCGTAGAGAAAAATAACAAGCAAGGATTGACAAGTCTATCAATTTGAACATATAGAAGAGAGACCTGACCTTTATTCGTTTATTTAAATCCAAACTTGGTCGATCAGATATTAACCATTCTAAAAATTTTCCAACATATACCACACAACAAATCTAATGCCCGGAATTTTGATCCTAATAATATCAAGTAAAATTATTTAAAACCTATTTTATGAGGGTAGTATTATTATGGAATATATCACATAAATTTACAAAACATTACCCGTTTAAACATATTAAAACCAATCACTTGATCTTTAACTTGAAACTGAACATGCTCTTCTCGGTACAATTTAAGTTCGCTTTAAAATTATAAACTTGTAAACATTTTAAATTTAATTGAGTCAAATCATAAAATATAAACATTTTTAAATGTGTTTATTAGGACGTAGATTTCAGTTGGGACATAATTCACTTCTGTTTCTGATCCACCTGTTTCTTTTTATTTTTTCTGTGCTTGCGACAAATATCAAATTCTAAAACTACATTGAACATAAATACAAGGAAATCTTTATATTATACACATCACATTATTTTCACTGTGGTTATTTTTGTAATTGACATCACAAAATCTTGTGAATAACAAGCAAAATTTTGAAATGCATTTTGTATTCAATTATTTCGTTTAAACTTTAAACGAACGCTGAAAAATAAGTTAACGATCTTAGCATTAATAATTTCCATTCCAACTATTTTGTAGCTGTTTTTGTTTTCTGTAGAACTATTGCTTCGCGTAAATGTACAATTTCTTCTGTTATTTGCATATTTCGGCATATTTCGACGTCATTGTTGCTGTTTAACAAATCAGTCTCCAGCTCTATTGATCATACACTACGCGTTCAGTGATTGGTCAATTTGGTCACAAGCGAGGAGCAGAAAGGCGCTGTTGTTCGGCCGAAATAAGCCATATTGTTCAAATCTGTCAAGCCATGCCTGTACATTTTCGGTAAATTTGCCGTGAAAAATGGGTAAAGAAATGTCAGCTTCCTATGCTGCGTCGGTATTCCTGCGTTTTATAACCCCATGCCAACTCTTCACAGTTCCTCACCCCCCCCCCCCCCCCCCCCCCGATATGCTAAATTACGCTGCTGTTTGATACTTTAAGGCCTGGCCAAACGCTTTCAACATCGCATTCAACATTGTTGAACGATGTTGAATAATGTTGAAAGCACGAGTGGCTAAATGAATTCAACATCGTTCAACATTCATGGATGACAATTAATTGAACGCGGGCTACCACAAAGGCTGGAATCGACAATATCCCGCATGGCGCATGTCTCTGTTCAACAAAGTTGAATGAAATGTGGCCAAATACGTTCAACACCTTTCAACATTTTGAGAACAATAGAAATGTTGAACGCGTGTTGAACGAAAATGTGAACATGTTCAAATTTCGTTCAACACCATTCAACAACGTTCAACATCATTCCACAGGGGTTGCCAAACGCTTTCAACATGTTGAATTCAACAATGTTGAACGATGTTGAATGAAATGTTGAAAGCGTTTGGCCAGGCCTTTAGTTTACACACGCACATAATATAGTCCATTAAATTAATAATGCTTAAAGTTCTTTCAACCTTAGCATACATCTCAGACCACACAAACCAAGTCAGATTAAACAGGCTATCAAAATAATGTATGTATGCAATGGAGGGTTCAGGGTACTTTAAAATCTTGCAAGCCTCCACAATCCTTCTCCATATATCTTCACAATCAATTAGTGAAATTGCTTGGTCTGTGTAGGTTAACCATCGATCTCATCCTTGCTTACACATGATGCAAGTTCTTCCAAGTGTTGAATTTGTCTATGGATAAACTCCGTAAAGACAAGATCACTCTGTTGGCGAGGAGTCTCGTCGACACAACCTCGTCCCCAGGGCCATTTGTGGAGGCTGGGCCAATATGGCGGCCAAAAAAAAAATGGCGGGAACAAATGGCCCTGGCTGCAAAAAATGCGGCATATTTTGACGCATTTTTGACTCGGACCCAGTCTTCACTAAGTTTATCGCGCCTAGTCAGGCTCATTTTCTTCTGAATATTTAGTTCAGCTTGACTGACCCAAACTGAAAACAATCGAAACATTCATTTCCAAATACATTGTCGAATTATTAAAATAAATACACTTTTAAAAAATATCTGTAAATGCTTATTATTTATCATTTGCTTCACCGTTGTACCAAATTCGCAAGAAACAGGATTGCCGTTGTCTGGCCGGGCCGCCTTGTTTTCGTGAGTTTTCGGTGGATTCAATTCAGCGTTTTGAAAAACATGTAGGCTTCGTTTTGTCGAGAATTCTTGTTTGAAAAAAGCCTGCTTCTCAATGGCCAAACACGTAAATTCTGCCCTGTAGTGTACTTTCCTTTCGCAGCCAAAATAGTTGACTTTGTGTTCACTAAGTCTTTCGTTCGCCCGATTTAGAAAACACTCTAAATTGCCGTCCCATGGACTTCGTTGTATGGCAGCCAGGGCACAGAGACGACATGACCCATCATTTCATATTCTTCCGACGTTTTTACGGGTGTTTCGCCAACTTCCCCAGCTTTCCTCACATTTTCATTAATTTTGAAGTTGTTTTTAACAGCCAGCAATTCTGGTATCACTTATTTAATATAATTTGAGCCCAAAAACAAATGCCCGCGAGTTAGCCTGCCGCCCGCCTTGTTTCCACCAATAAGAATACCTAAAACATCCAATGTTATCTCGACCAATCAGATGTGATGATAGCTCAGCCTGTGCCAGGGCCATTTGTTCTTGGCCGCCATCTTGGCCCAGCCCCCACAAATGGCCCTGGGGACGAGGTTGTCGTCGACATACATTTGTTCAAACAGATGTGCCATGATTTTCTTTACGTTCTTTTAGCCAACTATTGATGAGTACAATTACGAAATACATCACCGTAAACATTTCACAATTATTTTATTAAGCCTTTCCTCATCTGAACCCCTGATAGCGCTATCGTTGTCACGGGTATTTAAAATCTCTTCGAGTGAATACATCGCAGCCGCTATGTGCTTGCATCCACCATCTCGTCCACCTTTACAGACGCACTTGGCCTTAAAGGTGCTTCCTCTGTTCGCCTCTTTCAGTTTCCCTCCTAAAATATAGTATAGATCTAACAATCCTTCCCGTCGTCAGTTTCGGTCTTTATGACTGGTCGCACTCCACCCACATAAACATGGAGGCTTTTATTCTTTAGCGTATTCGTTATCAGCGATTCAACGTCGCCATCTTCAAAATACTCTGTTTCTCGTAATCAGTAGAGTGATAAATCAAGTGATCGAATATGTCGTAAAGCCCGATTGGCGATCCTCTATTTCCATCTTATGAATTGTGGCGGATAATATTAGGACCGGACCGCAATGAATTTAATTTTTCCAGGTTAAACAATGAAATTTTAATTCAAACAATACAGTGTTATTTATTGAGGAATCAAAAATATTTTGGCACTTTGATTGAAGATTGAATCTGAAGATTGAAGATTGAATCTGGTTTGACAATCCTCAAGTTGTAGTTTTTTAACATGGAACTTTGTTGGCCTAGTCGGAATTTCGGCGTCGGCGACATCTTGTACTATTTTGCAATCAGCCGCTTGAGTTGTGTTAAGTACTTGTAATTGAAGCTGGTGCTTCATAAAACTCCCGGCGGTGACATTTTACCTTCCAGTCCTGCATGGTCAGTTGAATGGCATGCATTCGTGAATCAGCATCGACGAAGAGGAAGTCAAAGTGTGGAACCATCCGAGCAAGAGCCAAAGGTTTGGCATTCTGTTTTCATTACTGTTCTGTTGTCGGAATACTTAGCCCCTTATTACACCCTCGTTATCCATGTAGCAGTATTCGAGGGCCCTGGCGGTGCTTAAACTTTGGTTCATCTTTAACTCCAGGTTAGGGTTAGGGTTTTAGGGTTAGGGTTAGGGTTAGGGTTAGGGTTGGGTTAGGGTTAGGGTTAGGGTTAGGGTTAGGGTTAGGTATATGGTCGCTAAAGGCCAAAAATGTCGCCAAAGGCCATGGACGCGTGCGACATTTTTTGTTGGCCGTTGACGACCCGATTTTAGTTCGCGAGGAAGGAGGGCGTGTCACCGGAAGTCCTTTTAGGGGCACTTCCGGTCAATTTTTGGGACTCCATTTCCGGTTTTTTTCCCAAAAAAACACCCAAAAATAACTGGTTTTTTTTAAATTTCGGAAGTCGTCCGAGGCCAAGGTGTTCAAAAATCTTAGAATTGGCTAAAACGTAAATTCTGAGAATTTTTTTTTTTCCTTTTTTTTTTTAATTTTGCAAAAAAACATTGTTGTTAGAAATTACTCAGGAGCTCAAAATAAATATTTTGTTTTTTTAAAAAAACACAGAAAAAAATGTCAAGTTTTTGTAACGAAAAATGATCAGCATCGCACGGAGACCCTAAAAAACGGGGTCCCACGGGTATTTTTCGTTTTTTTCGTAAAAAAACGCGTTTTTGGCGCGCCGCCGTTCAACTAGAATTTTGCTCCGGGGGTTTTTTTTTTTGTTTTTTTTCCAAAAAAAATGGTATTTAACAAATAGATGACATTTTTCCGTGCGTGTGTACTGTAATAGATCACAGATGACGTCACACCGTGTAAAGAACAAAAAAGTACGACACGAGACGAAGTCGAGTGGCGTGACTGTTGTTCTTTACACGCTGTGACGTCTTCTGTGATCTATTACAGTACACACGCACGGAAAAATGTCATCTATTTGTTTTATACATCAAATTTTATTATTTTAATAAGAAATGTTTGATATTTTTGAATCGTTGAACCGGCAGGGCTATTGAAAAGGAGGTAAAATTTTCAATTCAGGTATAATTACGTCATAAGTGATCTATACAAATAAAGCAATCTGATTGGGCGACAGAAGAAATAAGGTTGTCCTGATTGGTTAATTTTCAGCTTCCGGTTACGTCACGTATAATTTATGCAAATCATGATCATGACAAATTGAAAGTTTATTCAAACTTCGTGTGATTGTGTCTTCGTTGGGCATTTCTAGCCAAAATATTTATCGTTGAACAAACAGATTAGTTCTTCTGGACGGGATCTTGCTGTCCCATGTATATTTGGACGCTTCTTATGCTGCAAATTCAGCCGGGAAAGCATTTATCGTTGGGGAAGACCGTGAAGCACGCGTACTATTAACGAGCGAAATTATATGTTCTGTGTTTGGAAATCTTGTTGACAATGGCTGATATCTCCTGGATTTGTATGGCTGAACAGTATTTCCATGAAGAGGAATGGAAATTGTATCAGAAAATTTCTGAAGCTGTGGAGTAGATTGCGTTGTGCGCCGGAGACGAAGGTATTAAATGACCGTATTTATGTCGATAATTTTAATATGTCTGTGTCGTCGGACAACGACTTGATGGCCGTGTCTCATCACTGAGGGTTATGTGTAATCCTCAGACAGTTGAAATGTACTTTATTTTGTCCCAAGTTGCATCTTCAAACGTGTAATTTGATCAAATTTTTATAAAACAACATTTTTTTGCGACTTCGTTACGTCAGCTGTGCATGTGTACTTTAATAACACATAGTTCTTAGCCAATCAGATTGGTTGTTTTTCTTAGGTTGTTGTATAAAGTGAGTTATTAAACGGTTTTTTGACCATCTGAAGCCAAAATAACGGCTTAGAAAATTTTTTAAAATTCCTTACCGCGCGGGGACTGGGGCGAGTCTCGCCACACCCCACAGTTTGCAAGGGTTTAAGCCGCGCTTTTGTATGTGGACTTGTGTCGACCCTCGCTACTTGCTCACAAAATTTCAGACCCAGGGAGGAGCGGGAACCACGTGTTAGTTTTCTTGGCCTTTGGCGACATGGCACTTAGAAGAATAATACTTATTTGTTATTTTTTTTTCTAAAATGCAATTTCATTCCTAGGATTTCGCCATTTAAAGGAAACACAACAAAGAATTGCCAAACTTTAACATTTTTTTAATATAACTCTAATTAGTTCTGTACTTTTTTTTCCTTTCTTTGGTTTGTGTTTTTTAGTTGATCTTTTTTGAAATTATATACATATATTTACACTACTTTGTTCTCTCTGCTTTCCTCTCTTCTTCTTTGACTCTGTTTATCTTCTAGCTTTCTGTTTCCTCTGTCTGGTTCTCCTAATTGAACGATATTTGTCGCGCAGCTGTTGATTGGAGAATGATCCCATATTTGGCAGCTGGCGCAGGCAAGCCACAATGTCGTTGATGCCAGCTGTGTCTGCCAGGTGGTTGGAATGGCGCTCTATGAGGGACGTTTGGTTACTTGTAAAACAGGTTCCACCAGATGACGCGCTGCTTTGAGGAGGTGGTGGTATGGCGTTGGCCGTGGAATCTAACCAGGCTGGGATCCGTTGCAGGGAGGACTGATCTTTTACTGCGGGCTCCGCGGGCAACCTGCTGCGTAGGTAGGCCTGGGCGACAGTCAGATCTAATCCATGTAATATGGCATGCCTTGCTGATTTGTACTCAATGAATCCAGTGCCCGGGCATATCCCGAGGTCCAAGGATGGCGCAAACAGTCTGAGTAAAAGCTTCTTCACCTCGACTGGCAAGGAGGCAGGGTCTATTGCTGCGATTGCGGGCTGGACGGAGACTGCGGACGAAGGTGGAGGTGGAGTGGATGATGGAAGTGGTGAAGTTGCGGGTTCGGTTCGAATAGGTGCAGCTGGTGATGGACGTGGTGGTTGGATTTCATGGCAAACGAAGCTCGAGGAAGGTGCCTCAGATGGAAGAGGTGGCGCTTTGGAGATGGTGTGGGACGACGGGGTGGTTTCTTTCAAGTTACGGGAGAGGTAGGAGGCCAGCTTCGCTATTTGTGCGGCGTCTTCTCCTACGTCATAGTTCCTTCCCGCCGTCCTGACAGAGTGCGACATTTGCTTAGCAAGTTCCTCCTTGGATACGGTGGCGGTGTAGTCCGTCCGGTGAAGCGACACAGCTGACTTACGTACCCGCTTTCCGGAGAGGTTCCCCACCATAGTCGGACAAAGCGCATTCCCCATCTCAGACATACGGCGAGATACACGGTTGCTAGCCATGTATCCGCCGTGTACATTGATGAAGAATGGTTTGTCACTACGGAGGGGACCACCCTCTCCAGGAAAGACGGACAGATGGCTCGCCACGCTGGGCCTCAGCACCGTCAAGAAAACAACCGCCATGTCGTGGAGCTTCTTTGACCAGAGAAGATTTGCTGGTCCTTCCCTCCCAGTCTTGTGTCTGATAGTTTGGGTAACAAAGAAGGGCTCCTTACCTTCCTCGGACACCCACGTCCTTCGCTGAACTCTTCGAGCGACAAATTGGCGGCCGCTCCGGGACGCTGGGCACTGGCCACCAAAATTCTGACCATGAGATAGTCCCTCAGTTTCACGTATTCCTCGTTTGAGACATGGCTTCCTTCAATCGTAGAGAAGCGGGTCGTGAGACGCCTTGCCTCGTCGCTGTTAACCAAAGCGGAATATTCATCTGGTGAAAGAATCTCCTTTTGGTCTCTTCGATGGACCTTCACGCGCCTTTCCAATACATCCTTTGAAAAGCTGCGTAACCAATCTGAAATCCTCAGGTCCGCCTGCTTGATATCATCGGTGTCCTCGGGAGTTAAGTCCAACAACTCTGTTACCGCGCTCCTTCTCCCGAGGACAAATCTATAGAATAGCTTCAGAGATGTTAGGTATGACTTCACCGTTCCGGGCTGTAGTTGTTCTTCCTCCGGCAACAGTTGTTGGCCTTTCACGAAGGTGTTAAGTATTTTGGAAAGACAGGAGTCTTTCCAAAGGAGCTTAACGTTCCGTGGAGGGTCTTGCACCTCATACAACAGACGCCCCACGTGGTGCACATGGTCTTTCGCGTCGACCAACTGGCGATTCCCACCGTCGAACGACTGCAGATGCTTGCAAAAGGCCTGGAGCATCACAACTTCCGCCAACTTATTTCGTAAGGCGCTCCTCACAACGCGTTTCGGCGGCCGAGGATCTTGGAGCAATTCGGGAACCTCCTTGGAAGGGGTCGCTAGCCGCTGCTTTTTTGGCGTCGGAGGGATCACATCGGTCTTTGGGGGAGCGGGTCGTCGTTTAACTTCGGCAGCCAATTGCCGGGTCTCCACGCGGCAACGGACGTCCTTTCTGGTGAGTCGTAGATAATCCTCACTTCCCTTTTCCAAATTGTGGACTCTCGTCAAATGTCGGTCCATCCTCACCACGTGGAGACCACACCCCTCGAAATCGCAAGCAGTGGCCGTTGACTTATGATTATTGGTGTCCTTTGAAGAGCTTGATCGCGTCCTCGCTTCCTCGCGGCTCAATCCATGTACTCGAGACAAGTGCCGCGGAATTTGAAAAGAAAATTTGGAGCACAAAGGGCACTTTCTACGTTTTCGCGCAGGCTTTACTTTAACTTCAACGAGATTTTGGGGGTCTGTTGCCAACTCATCGAGATGTATTAACTCCTCTACTCCTTCCAAAGAATCAAGGTCTTCCTCTTCGTTTTCCTAATAGGAAAATAGTTGGAAATTAGATTTAAAGTTTCCATTAATCATTCAAAAGTTGCAGAAAGTTATTTCAACTTACTTTTGGCAGGTAATCCAGGTCCAAGGGATCTGACACGTCCGTGTCGTCGGAAGAATGGTCTTCTTTGCTTCTCTTTAGGATTTTGCTCTTGCAAATCATCTTTTGTACATATTCCATTCCGTACCTTACCCCAAAAGGCACGCTATACTCGTCCACCTCCTCCATCTTCTCCTCCTCCTCCACCTCCTCCTCAAGCTCCTCTTCCTCCTCCACCTCCTCCCCCAAATCCTTCTCCCCCAACTCCTTCCCTTCCTCCGCCTTCTCCTTCTGCACTGCTGTCCACATTGCCCTCGCCCGTTCATACAAAGCATCCTCCTCTTCTTCCTCCTCGGAGCTCTCACATTCCGCCATCCCCCTTTCCAATTCTTCCAACGCCGCCTTCCGCTTCCCTGCCCTAACCTCCTGAAATTTGTCTTCCTCCTCCTCGTCCGATGTGGTGTAACGACACCACATCTCCATCTTCCTCCCCTCAAAAAAACAACTCCCATTACTTGCGTACCTAACCCCCTCAAAACACCTTACAACACCATCCCCAAAAACCGACTTCCCTTCCTTCACCTCCGGCACCGTAACCTTCACCGCTCCCTCCTTAATCAGCTCTTCCAAAACCATCTAAAAATAAAAGGGGAAAAAAAAGAAAAAAACTTTAAAAAAATAAATTAAAAAATATTTAAATTTTTATTAAAAATCCCCCCCTGCTCCCCGTGCCCACCTACCCCCCTGCCAGCTTAACCAAACATGGACAGTTGACATACGTGAGTACGGTCACTGAGTTTACAGCCAAAACTAAGGAATTTAAACCTTAATGAGGGGAGGGTAAACATTAATGTCAGCCTTCCCCCCTTACGCGCCCCCCCCTGGAAATATAATGATAGTAAACATTTAAATAAAAACTACATCCTATGACCACCACCTTGGAGCAAGAAAATTCCATTTCAAGGTCATTAATACGTGTGAAAAATCTATGGCCCAAAATCCCCACCCACCCCTCCCCTCCCATTTGCTGAGGTCAAAACAAAATGGAGGTCGATTATTTTGTACTATTTCGATTTTTTCATATCGAAATAATACCTGGTATGCATGGAAAACACTCTAACAATATACCTAACTAGTCTATGCACATTTAGAAAAAATTTTGCACAAGTCACGAGCATAATTCACAGAGTTACAAACAAAATTAATATTTAACCATGAATAATTAATAATTAATGGGGGAAATTTGCATAAAACGCTGAAAAAAAACCCAGCAAAGCCGGGAAAACGCACAGGAATGAGCACAAACACGTTAGTAACTATAATAAATGTGTACGAGTACTTACAATTAACTGTAGACTTGTAAAACACTGAAAACTCTAGAACACGTTGAGACACAGGCGTACGCAGTGCGAAACTGGTAGACTGGGGCGAGCATCTTCTTTTCAGCGAATTATATATAACAAATCTTCCCCAATCCCACAGTTTTTTGAAGTTTTCTCTATGCTTATGCATGTGGACTAGTGTCGACGTCCTATATATGCTAAAAAAAAAATTAAAACCGGGGGGTGAGCAACCACTTGTTAGGTTGCTTGGCCTCAGGCGCTATTTTTTGGTTTTTTTAAATTTTTTAGGGTTTTTTCAGTGCTTTTCCATGTGTACTAGTGTCGACGTCCTATATATGCTAAAAAAAATATTAAAACCGGGGGGTGAGCAACCACTTGTTAGGTTGCTTGGCCTCAGGCGCTATTTTTTGGTTTTTTTAAAATTTTTTAGGGTTTTTTCAGTGCTTTTCCATGTGTACTAGTGTCGACGTCCTATATATGCAAAAAAAAAAATTAAAACCGGGGGGTGAGCAACCACTTGTTAGGTTGCTTGGCCTCAGGCGCAATTTTTTTTTTTTTTAAATTTTTTAGGGTTTTTTCAGTGCTTTTCCATGTGTACTAGTGTCGACGTGCTATATATGCAAAAAAAAAATTAAAACCGGGGGGGTCGGCAACCACTTGTTAGGTTGCTTGGCCTCAGGCGCTATTTTTTGTTTTTTTTCAATTTTTTAGGGTTTTTTCAGTGCTTTTCCATGTGTACTAGTGTCGACGTCCTATATATGCTAAAAAAAAAATTAAAACCGGGGGTCGGCAACCACTTGTTAGGTTGCTTGGCCTTAGGCGCTATTTTTTTGACATGCAAGACTGTTACTATGTACAGCTTTACAAATTAAGCCAATCAACCTGAAATTAACACCACGGATGTCTTTCGTAATTCTAAACAACTATTGTTCTAAAGATTAAACGGTTTACTTGCGAATTAAAGGGAAAAAACATTTTTTAATAGTCTTTACCGCGCGGGCCTGGGGCGAGTGTCGCCACACCCCACAGTTTGCAAGGGTTTAACCAGCGCTTTTGCATGTTGACTTGTGTCGACCCTCGCTACATGCTCACAAAATTTCAGAACCAGGGAGGGGCGGGAACCACGTGTTAGTTTTCTTGGCCTTTGGTGACATGCAAAACTGTTACTATGTACAGCTTTACCAGTTAAGCCAATCAACCTGAAATTAACACCACGGATGTCTTTCGTAATTCTAAACAACTATTGTTCTAAAGATTAAACGGTTTACTTGCGAATTAAAGGGAAAAAACATTTTTTAATAGTCTTTACCGCGCGGGACTGGGGCGAGTGTCGCCACACCCCACAGTTTGCAAGGGTTTAACCAGCGCTTTTGCATGTTGACTTGTGTCGACCCTCGCTACACGCTCACAAAATTTCAGAACCAGGGAGGGGCGGGAACCACGTGTTAGTTTTCTTGGCCTTTGGTGACATGCAAAACTGTTACTATGTACAGCTTTACCAGTTAAGCCAATCAACCTGAAATTAACACCACGGATGTCTTTCGTAATTCTAAACAACTATTGTTCTAAAGATTAAACGGTTTACTTGCGAATTAAAGGGAAAAAACATTTTTTAATAGTCTTTACCGCGCGGGACTGGGGCGAGTGTCGCCACACCCCACAGTTTGCAAGGGTTTAACCAGCGCTTTTGCATGTTGACTTGTGTCGACCCTCGCTACACGCTCACAAAATTTCAGAACCAGGGAGGGGCGGGAACCACGTGTTAGTTTTCTTGGCCTTTGGTGACATGCAAAACTGTTACTATGTACAGCTTTACCAGTTAAGCCAATCAACCTGAAATTAACACCACGGATGTCTTTTGTAATTCTAAACAACTATTGTTCTAATGATTAAACGGTTTAATTGCGAATTAAAGGGGAAAACATTTTTTAATATTCTTTACCGCGCGGGACTGGGGCGAGTGTCGCCACACCCCACAGTTTGGAAGGGTTTAACCAGCGCTTTTGCATGTTGACTTGTGTGGACCCTGGCTACATGCTCACATAATTTCAGAACCAGGGAGGGGCGGGAACCACGTGTTAGTTTTCTTGGCCTTTGGCGACATGGCACTTAGAAGAATATTGTTCAATTTTATTTTTTTTTAAAAATAAGTTTATGTATGTAGCCATATATGTTCAGGAATACACGTAGATCAATAAACACATGGTCCGTTTTGAAGGAAAAATAAACCCAAAATACCCTTAATTACCCTTAATGACCCGACTGTTTCTATGTACAGCCTTAGGAATTAAGGCAATCTACCTGAAATTAACACAACAAATGTCTTTCGTAATTCTAAACAACTATTGTTCTAATGTTTAAACGGTTTCCTTGCGAAATAAAGCAAAAAATTTATTTTTTACCTTAATTCCCCCTAATGATACCCACTGTTTCTATGTACAGCTTTAGTAATACAACCAATTAACTTTAAATTTCTACAAAAGATGTACTTCATTATTGTAAACAACTATTGTTATAGTTACTTGTTCAAAATAATTTTATTTTATTTTTTATTTTGTTTTTACGATTTGTTACATTTTTGAATGCCACGCCCACATTTTTTAATTTGACGTCATAAGACCTGCAGAATCGGGTGTGTCTCGACATGTTCTTTCTAATTATTTCCTTCTCGGAACCATATATTCAAATGCAAAGAAGTTAGCTGTTTTCGCTACCACGCCTACAATTTTAATTATTACGTCACAAAACCTGAAAATTCAGTCTGACGGTCACGTGGGCTATCGAATAGTATAAAACATTTTTCAAAAAAAATAAATTAAATTTTAACAATCTGTTAACTTTGAAGGCTTGTCACGCCCACAATTTTCAATCTGTCGCTAGTTATCCTACTAATTCGTAAACTGCTTGCTAGTGGCTATGCACTGTCAGAAGCACGAGTCGCTAGAATGAAGGTATACTACTTGAAATTTGGGTCAAATATGAGATATGTCACCTCAATTATTTAATTACCGTTGTAATTTAAACGCCTTATTGTCCTTGTGCCGAAGCATACACCTAAGGGGTGTGTCGTCACAAGACAAGAAGCGATATACTACTATTCTAAGGTCTCTGCTTGCGAAAAACCCATTTCAGTTTTTCACACCTAAGCTCGTTTATTTTCAATATTTGACTTCGAAACCTTTGGAGCATAACAACAGTTTAACAATACATCACGTGTTTGAGGGAATTTGGGGAATTTTAAATTCTTGGAATTCCAGAATAAAAATAATTTTTGAAAATTAACTGAGTGTTAAAATTTTTGCTTTTTACTGTTTTGGCATTTTTATTATGCAGTAATATGTACCATCATAGGATCGTGGATTATGCGAACTTTGAAGAGCTATACTACTTAAGCAAAAAAACTAGAGCCAAATTAAAAAAATTCTAAAAATGCCTCTAACGGCTCTACGCATGCGCGAAAAATGTTAAAATTATTTGTGCGCACATAACTAAAGCTAAGCTATATCACTGCAAAGTTTCAGCCTCTATGTCCTAATGGAAGCATGATTTCTGAAAGTCGAATTTTGATAGTTGAAGGTCTTAGTATGTGTGTAACATCTGCTATACCTCTACCCGATTTGCTCGCTGACCCCAGAGTTTGTTATGTATTTGACAGGGCTTTTTCGTATGGACTTCGATCGACCTGCTCTACATGCTCACAAAATTTCAGAGCCAGGGGGGGTCGGGAACCACTTGTTAGTTTTCTTGGCCTTTGGCGACATTTTTTCAGTTTTTTCGATTTTCGGAGTAGTACGTTTCCTCCGATCGGGTAGGTCTCCGGGGTTTGAGATGCTAGACTACATTGACATATTCCCACCGAGTTTCAGCGCAAACTGATTAATACTTCGTCCCGCAGGTCAAAATTACGAAATGTCGCCGAGGCCAAGGTACCTAATTAGGGGTGCCTCGCGACCAACGGCCACGAATGCGACCAGCGGCCATATGGCCATTTTACGAAGACTCGAAAACCGTTAAAAATTTCAAAAAAAACCTTAATGGTAAAAAAAAATTTTGTGCGGCCATATGGCCGTTGGTCGCACCAATGATGGCCTTTGGTCGCATTTTATTTTAAAGCGGGAAATGAGTGGAAGGAGGGGCTTAAGCCGGAAGTCCAAGTTAAGGGGACTTAAGCCGGCAGTTCCGGAATTTTACGAAGACTCGAAAACCGTTAAAAATTTCAAAAAAAACCTTAATCCAAGGGGTCCAAGGGGTCCAAGGGGTACTTCTTCTTTTTTTTCCCGAAAAAAAACACGTTTTTCGTCAATTTTTCTTTTTTTTTTCAAAAATTTTTGTTCTTAGAAATTGCTCAGGAGCTCAAAAAATTTCTTTGGAAAGAATTTTTCACTTTTTTTTTTTTTTTTTTAAATGTCAAAAATGCTATAACCAAAAATGATCAGCATCGTACACAGACCCTAAAAAGAGGGTCCTACGGGTACTTTTTGTTTTTTTCGTAAAAAACACGTTTTTAACGCGCGCCCATCCCCCTTTGTAATTTCCCGCCAGCCAGCATAAGGTCTTCGAATTTTTCGACCAAAAATGGTATAGTGGCTTATTAAACGGTTTTTCGACAATTTTTACATGAAAAATGTGGAATTTTTTTGAAATTTCTTTTACTGACTGGGGACTGGGGCGACTCTCTTCTTTTAATATAAATATTCGCCAACCCCACAATTTGTTAGGGTTTTGGTAGGGCTATTGCATGTGGACTTCTATCGACGCCCGCTAAATGCTCACAAAATTTCAGATCCGGGGGGGGCGGGAGCCACTTGCTAGTTTTCGTGGCCTTTGGTCGCACGAAAATTTATTTTTTTAATTTTTGAAGGAAAAAAACAACAAATAATTCAGGATGAAAAAAATTTATAATTTTTAAAACCTTTTTTTAACTTCATTTTCTTCGCTGCTTTTTCATCCTCGCCGACTTGTTTTCCCGTGTTCTTCGGATGGCGCGAAACTTGTCGCGCAGTTTCTGGTCATCAAACATGTCCAGGCCCATGTTTGGTAATGGACGCAGGCACGCGATGATCTCGTGCTTTTTGGCCTTGTCTGGCAGATGTAGAGTGGCACTGTCTATCACGTTTGTCTGGTGGTCCGTGAATACGCCTCCATCCGAGGAAGTACTAGTAGCGGGATGTGGTCGTGCGGTGCGGACGTCTTTCAACCAGCCACTGATTGGATCGACAGGACGTTTTACCGGCGAAGATCGGACTTTGCTGCGGAGGTAAGCCTGCGCTTGTTCGGCGTCGATGCCTAGGAACTCAGGCCTACCTTGGGTTTTAAATATTATGAATGCCTTGCTAGGGCACACGGCCATATCCAGCATGGAACAAAACAGTTTCAAAAGACTTTTCTTTATCTCCACTGGTAAGGAGGCTGGATCAGATTTATGTTCCTGTTGGAGAGCAGGTGGTGGAGGTGGTGGTTGGGTTTCTGTAGTTGGTGGAGATGTTTCTGTAACAGGCGGCGCTTTTGAAATAGTATGGCTGGAGGTTGGTCGGGGTTTTCGGGTATCTCGAGACAGGTAGGAGGCCACCTTGGCGATGAGGGCAGGGTTCTCTCCAACTTGGTAGTTACGGCCAGCCGTCCTCACCGAGTGTCATTTGTTGGGCGAGGTCCTCTTTGGAGACGGAGGTGGTGGTGTCCAACCTATGGAGAGACACAGCGGACTTTCTTATTCGCTTTCCCGAGAGGTTCCCCTCCATAGTCGGACACAGCCGTTTTCCCGTCTCAGTAACACGGCGAGTTACACGGCTGCTAGCCATGTAACCGCCGTGAACGTTGAGAAAAAAAGGCGTGTCACTACGGCGAGGACCATCGCGAGGAAAGACGGACGTATGGTTAGCCACGCTGGGCCTCAAGACGTTTAGGTACACCACCGCCATGTCGTACACATCTTTTGACCACAGGAGCAGTGCGGGCCCTTTCGTAGAAGTCTTGTGGCGCATCGTCTTGGTATAGTACCAGGCCTCATCCTCTCCTTCGGCGGTAATCCAACGTCCTCTCTGGAATTCTTCCACGGAAAGATTTGAAGGAGCCCCGGTACGCTGCGCGCTGGCAATGACTACACGAACAAGTAGAAAATCTCGTAGGCTGACAATGTCCTTGGCGGACACGTCTCCGTGCACAGTCTTAAAGAGTTCCTCCAAACGCTTCGCTTTCTCTCCATGAACAAGCTCGGCGTTTGTTCGGCTGTTAATAGTTCTCGCTCGTCCCGTTCTTCCATTTGGATCTTCCTCTCCATCATCTCTGGACCAAAGCTCTTCAGCCATTCACTAACCCTCAAGTCCCCCTGATGAATCTCTGAAATGTCGTCGTCCTTTAACCCCAACAGTTCCACAAGCTCACTCCTTCTCCCGAGGACAAATCGGTAAAATAGCTTTAAAGACCACAGGTAGGACTTGACGGTCCCCGGTTGAAGCTTTTCATCTTCGGGCAGAAGTTCATTGCCCTGCACGAACGTGTTGCGTAGTGTTGAGAGGTTAGAATCCTTCCACAGAAGGTTGACATCTGTGGGCGGGTCCTGTAACTCAAAGAGGGGCCGCCCAATATGGCTAACGTGGTCCTTGCTAGCCTCTCTGGATTTCCGGCCGCCGTCGAAGGATTGGAGATGCCTTTCGAAAACTTGTAGCGCGAGAACTTCTTTCAGTTTTTGCTTTAGCGCGTTCCTACAGAAGGGCTTGGGTGGCCTGGCATCACGGAAAAGCTCCACTTTCCCTAGCGCTGACTTTTCGGGTGTTGGCGGGATAACATCTGGCACACTTCTTGCAGGCGATGTACGAACGGGTGGTGTCCGTTCGGGCACGCGAGATTCACGCCTTTGTGTAGCCGCATGCTGGCGGGTCTCCTCCCGGGGCTGGATGGAGTGTTCGTTGTAACGTACGTACTCCTCAGACCCTTTCACCAACTTGTGCACGCGCCGATCCATCCGGACCACGTGCAGGCCACACCCTGGAAATTCGCAATTTGAAATAAGCGATTTCCCACCTTTCGCAGGTAGTTTTACAGCACTGCTGGCCGTTAGTGCCTTTTCTTTATCGTACTTGTGGACAAGAACGAAGTGTCGCGGCAGATCCGTAACCCTTTTATCGCAGTTGGGGCATTTTCTCTTCGATTTCTTCCTTTTCTCTTCTTTTCCCGGCTCCTCCGATTTTCCTTTTTAACGGGGGGAAATTGAGCAGTAATTTCCGCGTCCTCCTCGTCGACAATACATTGCACCTCGATATCATCTTCTGATGTTGACTCTTCGTCCTCCTAAGAGGAAAATAGTAGAGAATTATATTTAATGTTTTTTTTAACCCTAACCCTCTTTTTAACGTCACTTCCGGTTTTAAAATTATTTAAAATTATTTAAACTTACGTTTGGCTCATAATCGTGGTCGTTAGGATAAGAAACATCTGTGTCATCAGATGAACCATAGTCGAGATCCCTGTTCCTCTTGTAGAGTTGTCCAAATGGCACGTCATCTTCATCAATCTCCTCGTCCACCACCTCCTTCACCTTGACAACCTTAACCGCCTCATCTTCCACTGACTCCTCCTCCGACGATGTCTCCTCCAATGACTCCATTGCCGCATCCTCAAATTCCTTTAACTCCCGCTCATCGTCGGAATCCATCCGTTGCCACCTCTCCATCAACATCCCCCTAAACCCACACATACCCATGCTAACAAACTTTTGTCCACCCCAAGACTTAACCTTTCCCTCACTGAAGTCCACCTTCCCATCCTTATACCCAACATGTTCCAACTTAGTCGACATCTAAAAAAAATTCCGTAGTCGACATCTAAAAACTAAATAAAAGTCCCCCTGCCACCTTAACAATTAAAAGAATATTTATAATGACGTCACTTACTATGTTTACCAAAAGATTTCAACTTACCTTATCCAGATCTGTCTCCTCCTTCTCCTTCTCCACCATCTTCTCTTCATCCTCGTCCTCCTCCTCCGTGGTTTCCAACTCCTCCAGCGCTGCCAACATTTCATCCGTCGTCGCCTTCCGCTTCATCGCCACCATCCTGTCAAACGTCTCAAGTTCCTCCTCCTCGTCCGAATCAAACCTACTCCATAATTCCGCAACCGTACCCTTCCACATACACGACCCATTACTCACATACCTCACACCATTCCACTCCTTAACCTTTCCATCCTCAAACACCATCTTGCCATCCTTCATTTCCGCCACTTCAACCCTATCCAAGTGGTTAAAGGCAATATACAAGTTTTGCGAAACGGAGAGAATCGTTAAAACAAGTGGTCGAATTCGCTCAGATTGCGTTAATAAAACTTCCATATATATGGGTTTCGCGACAAAATAATCCGCGGGTCGGGTGAGTTTGTTTACTTAACATGCGTGCATTTCAATACAAATTTTAGACGACTACAGAGAAACCGGGCTTGGAGTTGTCATGGAGCATCACAAAATTTGCCATAAAAAACCCATGCATGAGTCAAGTTAAGCACAGAGTGAAAATTCTGAATGATGCACGTACGCGTGCAGTGGTTGACAAACGAATTGGAACTTTTTATCAAGTGTTGGAAGGACCGCA
This sequence comes from Paragorgia papillata, assembly GCA_035771165.1. Lineage (NCBI taxonomy): Eukaryota > Metazoa > Cnidaria > Anthozoa > Scleralcyonacea > Coralliidae > Paragorgia > Paragorgia papillata. Next base: position 1,969,422 of record JAWNZC010000014.1, read on the forward strand.
ATGTTTCCCAATGTAGAATGTTTATCTCAACACAAACACAGTCTAATAAAATTACAACCTACTTCTTTTCAATTCCTTCTTCAAGGATTAAAATACGTCCTGATGGCTGAAATCTGTCACGATGTGCATGGTTAAAGAGTAATTTGATGGTTAGAGACCATCAAATGAGGATTGCGGGAAACGCTCAGGCAACCCAAACTTGATCTGTATGAGTTCAGGTACATTATAAATGCTAATGCCATTTCTATTCAGAAAAAAAATGTTTGCCAGTGATACAAGGAAATGTTTCAGGATGTCATAAAAAAAGGAAAAGCACTGATATCACTAATCTGCCATTAAAAGGCAGAAAGCATACTGTAGAGAAGTCTGTGATCACTGCACAGGATAATTTATTATGTATTACCAGTACAATAATAATAAAGATAACAATTGCATGGTATGTAATCTTTAAATAGCACTTACAGTAATTAATGAAAAAGTTAAGACCACTCATTTATGTACAGAAATTAATGATATCAAGTTTGAAAACACAAAATAGTTACTAATTACCAAAAGACTATATGCTTTGACAAAACTAATAATTTAAATCTTGTCAGCAGGTCACAGTCGACAACAGAAATTTAATTACAATTTTCCAACAACTTGGCTGAGCGCAAACTAAATAGCCATAGAATTGCTAATCACTCGATTCCCCTTTTCGGTGCCTGTATATGTTTCTGATTTCGACAAGCCAGAAAGCGGTTAGTTATTGCGAATAAACACCCGACTGCAGAAAATTTTGTTTAGCCCCTTCGACAATGTTTGACAACACCGCACATGTAAGGATGCCAGCTTGCATGTGGTTGTCTTCTGCCGTTTCACAGCCTTTTACTAAGTTAACTGTGGTTCCTTCGAACATGTAAGGTCAAACCACCTTTCGATTTCATGTTTTGATGCACATAACACACAAAAAAAACACTTGGGGGTTCCTGAATCTGAAAATACAAAGAACCATTTCAGCCTTCGGTGTTCCTAATGTCCTGAGAGCAGCACATATTGTATAATAAACATCGATAAAACACTTACAGCGCTGACAATGGTCTCCATTTGAGCTTCAATCTCCGCCGCATCCATCTCCAGTAAATCTAAATTTATTGCTAAGGTATCATCGTCAATATTTCATCATCAAACTCATCATCGTCAATATTTCGCTTGGAAAGCCCTCGCGCCTTGTTCTGTCGCCATATTGATAGCCTTGACCGTGCCCCTTCACGTCACGTGATACGCTTACCTCAATATGGGCAAAGCTTGCCGTGTTTTTCCTTTGAAGTACGCCGCGTTTCCAGACACTTTAATTCCAGGGACTTAGTATGACCAGAGGAAGTGCTGAATGCGGGTGGTGGTGCGTGTGCTGTTTGGGCCAGCCATCCAGGTATCGGGTCCACGGTGGATGGTTTCTGCACCGGTAAATCTGGCACCTTCGTTTTTAAGTACAGCTGGCACAACTTGAGGTCCACGCCTTTGAACTCTTTCCGATCTTCGCACTTGAACTTGATAAATTCCATGCTGGGGGACGTGGCCAGATCCAATAGCGGAGCGAAAATTCTCAGTAGCTCCTTCTTGATCTCGACTGGCAACGATGTTGGGTCAGGTGGAGAAGTGGCAGAGACAGGTGGTTGGGTTTGGGATTCTTGGGTGGTGTGAGATGCAGTGGTGGTTGGGTTCGGGTTTCTGGTATCGACTCGGGTTCTGTGGCATCAGGCGCTTTGGAGATGGTGTGTGTGGAGGTTGGGCGAGGTTTGATTTTTCAGAAGTCGCGGGAAAGGTAGGAAGTCACCTTCCCCATCTGCGCAGGCTTGTCTCCAAATTGCGTATTGATGCGGTGGTTGTGCATGATTTTCTCGTTCTTGTACTTCTTGGTGTGCTAGTGTCTGTGGTTGTGCTGGTTGCTGCGGTGCTTGATACAGTGGTCTTGGGTGTGCTTGTGTTTGTTGTTGCGGTGGCTGTATCGGTTGTTGCTGTGGTCCTTGCTGTGTCTGTTCAGGTCTTTCCTCATCTGTATTATACAACAAGGGTTGAATTGCCAACCAATGCTCGAAAGCGTTCATCCGCAGGTACTCCAATACTTTATTCAAATCCGTTTTTGCTTTCATATTTTTCTTCCTATAAACTCTGCTCCTCTCCCTTGATAATGCTTTTTTGCGATCCTCCATAGCTGTTTTATTATGAACACTAATCGAGCTCTAACTTTTATACATTCCCGCGATTAAGAGTTAGGTGTCTGATTGGTCCATTTTGTCGAAAAAAGCGCCAATCTTAAAGTTTCAGCGTTCGTAACGCGTGACCAACGCTATTTAATTAATCTGATAGGATTACAGCAATAATTAATATAATAATCTGAAATTAGAGAAGGGGTGGGAGGGGACTATGGTTCGCTAATCTTAACAAACCCTGTTTACCACATAATAGGACAATCTTTACGTTTCCGCGGATTGTTGTCAAATGAATGGTTTTTAAATTATACTCAAAACTAAATATGTTTTAATAATGTCCCGGGGAGGGCTAACTCGTGGCCGCTATGCAATGGCCATGAAACATTTCAGCAAATATATCTTAACATTTTTATGGGTTGGTTCTATCATTACTTGATCGTTTTCATAAGTCCGAAAAAGATGTGCTAATTACAATGTATGCATTGTTTAACTGAACAAATTCTTCTTGTACACCGCTAATTGAGTCATTTTGGCAATTTCGGACACGTTGTTTGTCTCTTGTCGGGAGTTGATGAAAGCTGGCTAAATTATTTACTAAGAACAATCCTTACGCTTTCGAGGCATATGTGAACTAAACGCTTGGAGCTTTTGCGACAGCTTAAATTACATTAGATTCTCAAGGACTTGTGTGTCCCGGAGGGATTTTTATTTGATAATTAGTCCCGTTTGATTAATACAACATGCGCCCTCTCTGATCCCCTAGGAGACTATGTTACCCCATGATCAAATTGTGTATAAACCGCAAATATGGAACTTTAAATGTAAGCGCGAGGGTGGCCGAATGGTTAAGGCGCTGGGCTTAAAGTCCCAGAAGACGTGGGTTCGAATCCCACACCTGGCAATTATTTTTCTTCAGAATAAGACAACAGGTAGTGTTAATTAAAGATATATTACTAGAAGTTACTATCGCAAGTGAAGTGCTGCCTCGTTATTTAGCTGCGTCTACAGCAGCTTGACCGTCTTCCCTTAGTCTATCGGAGAGAAGTGAAGGACTTATCCACGTTTTATAAAATGAAATGTGGATATTATGACTACAATATTGAATCATATGTAGAGTTTTGTACTGACACTAGGCTGAGGTAATTTTCCCAAGGTAAACTAAAATTAGCAAAATGTAGAACTGAACTCTTTTTAATAGAAAAAACAAACTTTTTTAATAGAATACCCTACTTATGGAACAAACTACCACAGGACTTAAGAACTTCGAATTCTACTCCTTCGTCGTTTACCAGAAATTGTAAACAGCATTATAAGACCAAGATTTTCGACCCCGATAGGCCACATGTAAATTGGACAATTTAGTGTATGTATAATTTGTTGGGGGTTATTTAATTTTATTTATTTATTTTCTTTTCTTATCTTTTTTTTTTTTAAATTTTATTTTGTTATTATTCAGGGTGGACCAGCTAGTATGGTTCCTTTGTTCCTTTCTGGTCCTTCCCCACTGCATTTATCTAATTATTTATTTATTACTTTTTTTTTTTTTTTTTTATTTTTATTTGTTAACATTTGTACGCAGTGAAATGGATTAAATTAAATTAAATTATAGATTAAAACCTTTAGCGTACTCCACAGGCAACCTTGTGTAGTCTGTGGCCCAAGTAACACTATCTTGCCCACTCCAGTAACACCACCCGAGTTAGTCCACTCCACCCGAGTTTGCCCACTCCACCCGAGTTTGCCCACTCCACCCGAGTTTGCCCACTCCACCCAAGTTTGCCCACTCCACCCAAGTTTGCCCAGTCTGATATTTATTAATATTTAACCCATGCATGAATAGAATACAAATGAATCTCTGGTATCCAGGGTATTATTCGTCAGATCTTTATGTGATTAATTACCTTATATGTTGTACATCAAATCAATTAATCAAAATGGTGCCAGTCAATAGAACTGGCCACGTTTTATGACTAATAAGCATAGTATGAATCCACACTGTTCTTGTAATCCATGATGTTCTCATAGATTTGAACCGAGTTTGACTTTTATATATTTGACATTGTCTTCATACGCTGGACTTGTGATGAATTTGTGATGGGATTTAAGCTAAATAATTAGATTTGACTCGACACAAGGGCGACGTCTAAACTGAGCCTTTACTCTCCAATAGTATTGCTATTATTATATTATTTTTTAACTCTTGATTGTGATTGATCAGAACTTTGATTTCCACTTTTATACATATTAGCCGTAAACTAAATCAGTTAGAGGTCGAGGATTTTCTTCGACATGATAACAACGGTAAGTTTGTCATATAAAAGTTTTTCAAAGTCAGCAACACACAATATTAATATTAATTAAACGTAGTTGTCTTTTACCTTCACAAGAAAATCTTTTCCACTGAAATTCCCCTGGAGGTGGTGGCGAGGTTTGAACTGCTATTAAATTCAGATTGTTTACTTTTGTAGTTTGTACAATCTTCCTGTTTGAATGTTTCTGAAGTGCTGCTTTGAGCAGCGGAGCTTAATATGAGCGCCTGTACGCAAGCTAAGAATAATTTGCGAAACGATTGCGTAATATAGAAATCCGTACAAATATCCATTCGTACAAACACAATTTTCAACAAATCGAGTCTTTGCGCGCTATACATAGCTCGGCAAATGGACTGGGCACGAGTAAAGACACAGCTAACCCAAGACGAATGCCAAGAATAGCAATTAAATTTCCTATTTACACGTACACAAAGTTAAAATTATTAATTATCAGCACACAAAGTTAAAATCTCTAAACTATTTACAATTAATTACAGATCCCATGTGCCAAAATTAGTAACCGTAGGGAATGGTGTTGAAATTTTCTACAATTACTCGTTTATTGTACACTATCCTATAATCCTTGTGTTGTTTTGTGATAACTTGCTTTGTCCCCTTATTTTTACTCTTAACCACACCCGTAAACATCTCCTCGACACCCTCAACATCCCCCGAAACGCCTCCAAAACATCACCAAATACCCCTCAAAACTACCCTGTAACACCTCGAATCACCCCAAATGCCCCCGTAACACCTCCAATCACCCCCGAAGCACCCCCAAAACACCCCCAAATGCCCCCAAAACACCCGAATACCCCCATAACACCCCCGAATAACCCCGTAACACCCCCAAACCACCCGAAATACCCCCGTAACACCTCCAATCGTCCCCGAGGTACCCCAAAATGCCCCCGTAACACCTCCAATCACCCCCGAAGCACCCCGAAAAATACCCCCAAAACACCCCCAGATTCCCCTCTTGTCCGTCTTGAACAAAATATTTTTTTAAATAATTTTGTATTTTGTCTGAGTATGTTTCTCTCGCGGTTTCTTGAAAAAGTTTCTTTACCCAGAAGAATTGCTTACTCTGTAAACTCTGCTAGATAAATAATTTGATCAAATGTTTTGATGTAAACGATATGATATAAATACAAGTGTAGTGTGAAAAATGTACAACTGAATAAGGAGAAGTCAACGACACGATATAAATGCAAAATATTTATTACATAAAAAAATTAGAATACAAAATTATATATGTTCAGTAAATGTTCAGTTTTTCTATGTCTTCACGGACCCGTTTTTTGAGCGAGATCTTTTACATCTTCAAAACGAACAACTTCACATGTTTATTTCACACAAGTAGCTCAATTAACTTCAAACACATTTTAGCATTGGAGTCACTCGACAATGCTCTCATAAGTTATAACACATGTAACATTAATTCAGATTGTTTTTAGTCGTTAAGTTTCTAGACTTTTCAAGATGATACTCCTCGTAAGCCCCCCGAGGATTCTTTATCGTACTTGTAAATGTATCACCAGTGTCTTCTACTTCGTACATATACTTTAATAATTGGACTGGTAAACAGAACAGATATGGAACGAATACTTGGCGAGTCATCAATTTCCATCGGCTCAACCATTGTCTCTGTAGCGTTTTGAGAGTAGTTATTATTATTGTCTCTTTGGTTTCGTAATTTCAACGCCTGCATCGCTTCGTTGAACTCTTTCCAGATATGTTCATCGACGTTTGTTGGTCTCTTCATAGTACGTTCTCCATTGTTCATCATCTGTTAGGCAACTGTGTTGTTTCTGACTAGGATGGTTAGTCCTACAACCGTAGCACTTTTCACGACAAAGCTTCGAATATTCTTCCCACAAAGTTTCATTGTAAATAGCTTCCAACATTGAAAACAATTTTTCATATAAACCCTCCATCTATGCGGTCTTACTCCAACAGCAAATAGTAAGCAAATGATACGCCGAGAAAACCGACGCTGTGAATTAGCATATTAATTAGGATTTCTTTGTCTAAGCTCTGACATCGCCCTGACTTGCCCAAACTCGTTCTTTTGTTTAAATTGCTAATGAGTCATTGACATCAATAGTGTAATAGAGTACAGCAAACCGTTTCGTGTTTACACAACGGTTTTGGACTCTCGAAGACATCTCCTCAATCTAAGTATTAGTAATCAACTTTGATTTATTCACTTTGCCATACTGACATGCAACGGATTTTTATGTACAGTGTGAGATAGTTAGCATATATCGGGTATACAACCGTAATAGACGCCTATATACGTTTTGGTTACTGCTTGTTGTCAACAAAGGTTTAGTTGCGGTGTTTTTTCTTCATGATGAGTGAAGAACAGTACGAAGAAGAAAATAAAGAATGGAGACGAGCGATAAACCTTCGACTTTACCTACGGGATCCGCAGGGACGAAGATTTAAACACACAATTACTTCGAGCACATACAATCTTAAAACTAAAGAAAAGAAAAGAAAGACACTACAGAGAATGATCATATTAGGTCAAGAGAAAATGATAGAGCCTTGGTGTCTGAATGAAAAGCAGACATTTGAAAAACAGTGCTCTTATCGTAACGATAAAATATCATATTGGTTAACAATCTATGCTAATATGCAACTGGAGAAAAGAAGGAAAAGAAGAGAATCTACGCTAGTACGATTTCCCAAGGCTTATATCGAGCGGATATTCGAACAGTCAAGGGATATGTTATACGAAGAGACTAAGCAGTTTTAGATATGTTAATCATTTAATCGAAATAGAAATATAAGTGCTAGTGTACAAACTTTTGAAAAGTTGTGATTGAGTAAACGTACTGCCCATGGAGACACTCTCCAGTTTCTCGTGTGTTTGATATGTATAAGTTTAAACCAAAGTCTAAATAAATATTTTAAACTAAATGCTTTGAATTCTGTCTTATGCAAAATACACGTGTTCTTTTTGGTCTCTAATCCCCCTAATGACCCAAGCAATTGTTCATTAGTCAGACGAATTCAGGCGTGTCATAATTTATTCGAAATGCTTCGTTACTATGCGTTTTCTGTGTCACAAACTTCCCAACGCTTGTATCGTACGTTTTCCTCCTGGTTCCCAAACTGATTCTACAAACTAGACCTTAGTCTACATGATTCGCTACCATTCAAAGCCACGCTTCATGAACGCCGTACGATTCTTATACCTACAAACACCACAAAAGCGAACCAATTACCTCATATATAATATTCACATATAAGCTTTACGTTGTTATGTGCCAGTGAAAATACGTTTGAAACCCCTCAGCTCGCGGCTTTTCGATTTGATTCGTACCTTAAGACCCTCCTACGGCTTCTCGCCTAGACTTACCCACGCATTAATAGGTATTAATACCTCTTCATGCCCCTTATTATCCTCCCACAACTCATGATCACCCCCTAAAATAAATGAGATATTTTACTTATATGCAAATCCGGTTATGTTTTAGTCATTAGTAACCTTTAACGAGTTTTCCCTTTTGTGTTCTGCACGTAATCTTATTTTTTATATCGTTCTTATTAACAGAAAACCTAGTAACCATGATGTATCTTTGCTCTTCGAACGACTTTTCGAATTGACTCCTCGTAATATCTTATGTTCGACTTCTCGAAGTGATTCCTCATTCTATCTTCCTACAATTTCCTCGCTCATGAACTACATTTATTCAAGAAAATCATTTATTACTTTCTCTCCAGTAAAAAAGATATCCTAGAATGGATTTCATTTCTGGATTCTCCGCATTACTATACAATTGCCACAGTGCATACAATATGGACTCTGACGTGTCTTCTAATTGTCTTAAACGTTCAAGAGCGTCTTTATGACACCTGATCTTTAGCACTCTTGTCGCCTCACTAAACTCATCCCAAATCAATCGTTTATCGTTTACAAATGCAATGGTATCTGCAGTACAATTCCCATTTTTCTTCCTCGGTCATCATGAGGCAATCATGCTGGCGCTGACTGCGGTGATCAATCTTACAGCCACAACAGTTTTCTTCGCATAATTTCCCGATTTCAGTGGCGATGGCGTCTGTGTATATGGTCTCTATTAATGAAAACAGCTTTTGGTATTCAACAACGGACACTTCGTCGACATGTACTTGATTTCCCCAGGCTTCACATTTACGGTTTCTAGATCGTCGAGTATTCATGTCTCAGTTCTAAACGGCTTTCAACAAACGTTCCAATCTCTAAAGTCTCGAACAAGTATAGATTCGTCCAACTAGACGAAATGTATTCCTGACATTCAGAGTCAGATTTTTATCACCATTCACAAACGCACTAATTATTCCAGTCTTGTCCAAACATGTCCTATTATTCTGGCTCCGTTCGTCATGCGTGAGTCATCCGTTAGTCACGCTGAGTCATGCGTGAGTCACGCTGAATATTAATGAGGCGGCATCCCTTTGATACGCTATATGGGGGGGGGGGGGGGTCATCTACTGGGGGGTCAGGAACTACCTGTTAGTTTTCTCAACCTTTGGTCACTTTTTCTCGGTTGTTATTTGAAGTAGTAAGTCTCCTCCGATGACACTGATAGTTTATTATGACGTTCTTACACTCTATTCGCATGTTCCCACCAAGTTTCAGCGCAATCGGATGTATACTTAGGTTATATGGCTAAAAAGACTAAAAGGTGACTGAGGCCAAGGCACCTAATACTTAGGGTTGTGTCTTGAGGAAGTTCAATGGCATATCTGTGCGTGAAACAAAATCACTAATAGACGGGTTGAACTGTCCAAAATAGCTCGTCTTTTCCTGCCGTTTCTGCGCTGCCTTCTGCTTCGCTTTCACTAACTTCAGCACTATCACTTTCTTGAGAAATGTCTATATCAATATCTGAATCTTCGTCTTCATTCTCTAACCCAGAAGATCCAAACATTTCATCATATTGGTCTCGCGAAATAAAGCAGGAAATTTATGCGCAATGAACGCCATTTGATTGCCCAATAACTGGTAATTTATTCAACAACAATACTAGACAAAGACAGCCTGTGTAGAAGGGTAATAGCTGCAATTTTGCAGGGCGGCATAGGAAAATGGCGGCGTTTTTTTCTGCTTGCGGTACAGGGCGGCCTAGTAGGGAAAGGGTTATTAAAAGTATTCTTTTGTTTTCGTTTGTGAATATGTGATGGTTCTGAAAAGAACCGGTTTTGAAGAATGATATGGACTCAGCGAGCTGCTTTTGTGTCGGATAACCAGCGTCCAAAAGCTTCTTCCTTCACTTTAGCGCAGTGATGGTGCGCGTTCACCTCCTCATGGTTTCCACAAGTCTCAGCCATACCAAGGCATCGGATATTTTGTTGGCTTTGGGGCAGTCGAAACTCTCTAGGTTAATAGACGGGATTTTCAGCCTTGAGAAGCAGGTCTTGGTCGTAATGCCCCCCTTTGTAGGCTATTGTTGAGTACTTGTTGATTCGAACTTGGCGGTATAGTTTCAGTACGATATTTTCAATTTGACTTATCAGAATAGCTTGAGAACAGGGTGGTACACCCAGCGGAAGTTTGTGAATATGTTTTTTCACATAGAGACAATACTTTTCATCTTGGTCCATTAAAATATATTTGTAATTTATCAATTAAAGTTTATAACATTTCTCAAGAAACAATAATGTGCAACAATTTACATTTACATTATAATATAGATACCTTTTATTCATGGAAACAGCACTCCAGATAAAATACGATAGAAATACAGCGGTCATCATGAGCAGCCCCAAACTAACGCATTTGAGATATTTCCTCAATACCTTATACAAACCAAATCACAATTATAAATTACAATGTGAAGTAATATAGGGCAATGCTATGACTGACAACATTTATCAGTTTTCGAGCAAAACCCTTCGAATTTTACGTCTTGTTTGAATTTCCTTTTACACATGCATAGTCTTCGAGAATAGACCGGTAGGTAGGAACGCTGAAGCGGAAGCCAGTCACAAAAAACACCCATTACCTTTTCAAAAACACAAAGTATTTACTTTGTTTTAATAATACCGACGTCAATGCGACAAACAAACCACCGACGGCCGACATAACATTAAATCCATATAGTTGAGTGATAAGAAAATCGTTGTGTTTATACACATCCTTATATTATAAATGGTTTCCCTCTGGTACCTGATACAAAATACCTAGCCACACTCAAATTTAATTATGTCCTGCTCATCTCGCTTAAACGATTGTTGAGCAACTTCAAAGCTCGCCTTGTTAACACCGTACATAGACACAAGCACCGAATTGGTTCGCCTAAGGAGCGGTAGCCACATTTACACTCTTCAAGATCAGATCACTGAACTGTGACAAATCGTTGAAACTAAATATTTTATGATTTAGCACCATCCACAGAAAAAGAAACGACTTATATGTCCAACGATACTAATTCTCCATTAAAGAATCTAATTTAGCATTGTAAATTATGATGTCAACACCTCTAGGATGAACCCAAATCGCGGGAAAGGTGTGCAATTCGCCGTGGCGCTGATGTTGAATAGTTGCAAATGTTATTGCTGTTGCGAATTAGGTTTGGGATAGTTCATTTACATCTGGTGCCACCTTGGCTCCCCCCCCCCCCCCCCCCCCTCGATCGATTACCGTCTTGCCAGGGAAGGAGCCACCTGTACTGTGGCGCGCGGTCCTGGTGACGATTGGGGATAAAACTCCGCCGGAAGACAAGCGTCTGTATTTTGCCGCAAATTTTCGTTGGTCAAAACACGCTGCAAAATACACTTTTTAAGCTAAATTGTCTTCGCCTTCGTATTCAGCACCGACAAAACAAGCTTTATTTCTTCTCTTACCGCGCCTTTGTCGCTCAAGTTTTCGTTTTGTTGTTGTCTCTCAGAAGGTATTATCATTATTTAGTGGGGTTTTCAATGGATAGATTCTCTTTTCACCAAATTTTCAAGTAGCGGAATAAGCGATACGATATGACCATTGGCATGCTCATACATTCTTTGTAAATTCGAGCCGGGACAATACTCTCAGGAAAGCGCAGTTAAGATTTAACTCTGATTTCTTAAAACCCTCCTGTTCTTCAAGAATCATACTTGATCTTTCTTATTTAAAGTGCCTATGAAACGAAATTTTTTAACACATCAATTGATACTTTTGGCACCGCAGAACACTAATTTGACATCAAAACCCGAAAATTCTAACTACTTTGTGCATTATTTTGTTGCTTAAGAATACTTTTGGAAAAAATAATGGTCCGGAAGACTGGGAACGGGTTATGGCCTCGCCGTCAATGTGACCGGATATTCTTGCATAGGCAATCTTGCAATGTTGTATTGCAACATTGCAATCTTTAATAGAAAGTTGATCGATCACGTTGCAAGTCAACTGAGAGAAACATAAGGCAAGGATGCTGTTATAGGTCGAAAACATGATTCAAGTTATTGTAAATGAAAGCTAAGAACAATATTTTTCGTGGATAAGCATGAGAAACTTGCAAGTTGCTCGATCAACTTCAATTCAATATTGCAATGTTGCTACGCAACGTTGGAAGATTGGCTATGCAAGAAATTTCGGTGCTCGGACCTAATCGGAGTTGGGCTCGGCAAAAGCGCATTTTTTCGCCTGTCCACAAGTTTCTTTTACGCCTGTCCACAAGTTTCTCGAAATGTTGCAAAAAGTTGCTTAAAAAATTATTAAATTTTGCTTAAAAATTGCCATTTTTCAAAAAAGTTGCCAGGTTTTAAGAAAATTGCTAAAGGTTGCTTGCTCATTTGCTCTGTCAATTAGGACGTATGACGATAAATGCATTGTGTTGGTGTCTACAATAATGTTTTTGAAAATATGGGCACAATTGTCTTGATAAAAGTCATAAAACAATGAGTAAACACAAGTGCTTTTAAAACAACGTTAATGATATATAACTACACACCGGTATATCATATCCAAAAGAAATAAAAATTTAGATTTATTACAATCAATTTACTGCTAAACCAAACACAAACTTTAAATTAATCTAAATTTAAAGATTTGCATGTTTACATGAACTGTTCATTAAACAATAAAAACATTCACTCCGCTTTCTTCCTCTGACTCTCATTGCACTTTAGCATGATTGATGCTTCTAATGTTTCTTCCAATGTTTCTTCCAAAGCTGCTCCCTGCTCTTTTGAAAAAGAACTATTCATGAAACTGGAGACTAAATATGACAAGACAATAACTCCAGTGTTAATTACCCCCTGCCGGGATCTTAGCTCGTGTTACGGGTGTATTAAATACCGTACATAAAAGATGACAAAGTTTACTATAAACTTTAATAACTCTGATAAACCAGAACCCATTTTAAAGCTGAAATGATTTATTATATATTATTAAGCATAAACTAAGCGAGAACAAGGAAAATGTAAAATTTTAATTTACCTACACAGATAATTGTTCCTTAAAATTGTTAAATTGCTGAATAAATGCAAAATTTCGAAATAGTTGCGTGCAGTTACAAAGTCAAGCAACTTTTACCCTGGTCTAGGATAGCTCTTTGCTAATCACGTTGCGTTTTTTGTTGTTTGTTGTTTTTTTTTGTTGTTTTTTGTTTTTTTGTTTGTTTGTTTTATTTTACATTGCATGATGTTATCTTGGGTATCTTTTTATTATCATATATTATTTCTTTTTATGGGAGAGCAGTTGTAAAATGGGAGTTTAGTTTCCCCCTATTGCTATCCTTCCATACTTGCATATTTAGCTTATTATTCTTTTTGTATTTGTATGGTAAATTATTATCAAAGTATTAAAGTATTTGACTTTAAATTTTTCTTTGCCGATTACGCTGAATATGATATATTTCTTCTAGTACACTTACATCTGGAATTTAAAAAATTGAAACCGGAACTGTTCAGTAAAATCATTCGTTAAACTCGCATAAACCTGTTTTGATTAGGGTCTTGCTTGCTCTGTAAACTAGGACTCCTTGAGCGATTAGTTTTCCAAAGTTGACAGATTCATCTCCACATGAATATGGTGAAGACGTTAGTCTATATATGAAACGCATTACGACATTGCGCATGTGCGCGGCGTATTTACTTGCTCCACGTTGCTTACTTGTAGTTGAACAACTTTTTTCAATATTAGCACTCGCATGCAGTACTCCATAAATAGTGTTGTAGCGCCTTCCGATTATGACGTATTCGGGAGAACGACTTTCTGAACTTTTACCAAACTTTTTTGGAAGGGACTGCCCTAAAAATATAATGCACTAAAAATATAATGCACTAAATACTTGTGTGAACGAGTGAGATGACGTCGAAATTTCAATGCTTTTTATTAAGTATTCAATTTATCTAGGGTGCTCCATATAAGTGCCCTGAATTTAGCAGGTTAATAAACCAGTTCATAGTTTTGAGTTTTGACTGCGCGTGCATAACTTGTGGATAGCTTAACTCGCTCATCACATTAGGCTTAAGGTTTACACGTGCGATTTTTAATGCGATAAATATCCCCGATTTCTGGTTTAGTTGCATGACAAACAATTTATTAAACAAACAGAAAAGCGAGGAAGATGAAATTCTTCTTCTGTGACTACGGCACAATTCGCGGACTGTTATTTATCACATCAAAAATCGCACGTGTGAACGGGCCTTTAGACTTGAATTGCAATATCGTTTATTTATTATCCGCAAGTTTTCCAAAACTAACAAAACTCAGTCTAAGGTGCTGATTACATGAGCCGGGTTAGCCCGGTTAACATGGCTCACGCGATTCATGATCTTACTGTGGTTTGAAACTCGCATAAACTAAATTTACAAAGAAGAATTGGTTTAGTTTAGATGTAAACAAATCTAAACGTTGATTCAAATCTCCTTTTGACACACGAGTCAGCCGGATAACCGGGCTCCACGTAATCAGTACCTAAGGTTATATTTCTGAGCTGGAGTTATCCCGAATTCATGTGCATATGAAACTATGAACTGGCTTAACACTAGGTGTCAAATGTCGTGCGCCCGACTTTCGTATTGTACAAATTAAATATTTTTCTACTTTGTTATTCATGAAAATTCACAAGACAAGAAAAGTTGAGCGCGCAATATTTTACGTCTAGTGATACACCAGAATAATTATTATTTACGAATCCACCATATTTGAATTCATCACAACTAGAGTGTCTTCCTCCCTTCATGCATGTACAGTGGTTCCATCTATTTTCTCTTCATGGTAAAATGGCAAAAAGTACAAGTGAAAAAGATTAAAACAAACACGAGTTAACCACACTCTGCTGTATACAGACTAGTCCCAGAAAAGAAATGGACAAATGTTTCAAATGAAACCAGGTTAAAATGAGGTTCCAAGACTATACAAACGCAACAAATATATTACGTGTCTATCTTTTCCGTTAATTTTGTTTAAATTAATCGAATAAATGTGATTCCTTAACTAATTTGCTATATTGTTGTGTTTTTATTTGGTTAGTTGGTTAGTTATACAGTTGTTAGTTACTTACTTAGTTACGTTAGTTACTTACGTTGATTGGATAGTTGGTTGGTTACGTTAGTTATATATAGTTATAGTTATAGTTATAGTTATAGTTATAGTTATAGTTATAGTTATAGTTATAGTTATAGTTATAGCTGGTTATATTCGACACGAAATAATTTATTATCAAGTAGCCTTCACTGTCTATGAAAACTCGTGGAAGTTGAAAGATAGACCCTGAGAAAAAGCGTTAGAAATGCACGCGCCCCATCTCTAAAATGGCATTTCCTGCATTTTGGGAGACGATTTTACACAATTCTGAAAACTTGAAAAGTCATAAAATACTAAAAAATAACAACCCTTCGGTTAAGTTACATGCGTGCGATTTATCAAAAAACGTCCATAGCTTTCGCTATGAGTCGCCAACACATCGATCCAGCCCGTTAACCCGTTTCGTCCGCATACCATCAAATATTAACCAAACAAGATGGGCGCTATAAAATCAGGACGCTATTAAGGTGGCCCGGACCCCAGGGTAGCACGGAGACTGGATTAGGAGCCAAGGAAGGTACCATTTCATATTATTAGTCACTAGCGTCAGAAGAGCGACTGAGATCCAGTCAATAACCGCTGGGTAAATCACCTGTGCATCTGAGTACGAGTGTTCAAAACAAAATGTCATCATGCAAAGGGGGGGGGGGGGGGGGAGCGACCGCTCCCACCGCTCCCCCTCTGGCTACGTCCCTGGTATTCCGTTCTATTGTTTCTATACAAGCTTTTGATGGTTATTATTGAGACACACAATGGGGTGAGGCGGTTATGATAAAAAAAATTAACAAAACAGAAAACAGTCACAAAGAAAACAACCATGGATCGTTTTCACTCAAGTGATCGGTGGCCGGCCCGTTTGGGTGGTAAAACAATACGAAATGTTTGAATAAGAGTAGAGTTAAATTCCCATAGGATAAAGATTGTGCAACAATTTGACCGCCATTTCATTGTTTCTGTGCACCAATGTGGCCGCCATGACGTCAGATGAAAACCATGCAAGAATACCAATTTGAAGAATGACACTACTTTAATATATAATAATACTCGTTCAGTGGCGAAGAAAGACGTTTCTATATTAGAGGGGCTATTTCATCAATAAAATGACAAGGGGTGTATTTTGACACCCCCAGCAAACTTTAGGCCATTCTTAGTCCCATCTTCAGAGATATTGAGGGGCTTAGCCACTGACTTAGCCCTTGGTTAGACAAGAAATATTGCCCATCCCCTGTCCCGCTGCCATTGTATCCGTGCAGGAATATGTGCATGACTCAGAGACAGTACGCTTCTATCCAGTCAATATTATTGCCGAACAACCTCATTCATACCATTTTCAATCGGGTGCAGCACATTTTTCATTTGTGCGTTTTTACTCTCGTAAAAAAAGCTACTACAAGCTCACATGCAAGAAAATAATTCAAGACGATTTCTGTAATAAATTTTAAAAAACGTTTAACCAGTCGTTTCAACTTACACCAACGCACATCTTGTACAAACACATGCACGCCAATTTTCTTTATATTTTAACAGACTTATTTTGGCATTGAATACATTTATATGTAATATTTAAGATTTAGATGTTTTTAAAGGCGCGAGTGAGTACGAAGCGTACGTGTTGTAATTTTGTCATGCATGCATATAATGAGTAATCATGATTTTGCTCGTACAATTAAAGATTTACAGTTTTACACTGCTCGTGATATTTGAAAATTATGCCAAATTGCACTCGCCTAACGGCTCGTGCAATTTTGGCAAAATGTTCAAATATCACTTGTAGTGTAAATCCTTAATTGTACTCGCTATCATATGATTACCTAGGCTATACTAATTAAAATAGAAAATCTATTTGTTTCTTGACGACAGTTATTTATTAGCTTCAGATTAATTTTTGTATTTTTTATTGGCATATAGTTTTTTTGGTTTTTTTTGCTATAGTTTACAATTAATGTAAACTTTAAATTAATAACAGAGGTTTCAATCTAAATGTACAAATTGTCCCAACTTCTAACACTAAACGGCAAACTGGGGTTCGCAGTCATGGCCAGAAATCGAGGACAACATGGCGGCAAAGCATGCGCACTGAATCCCTTTTTAATTAATTCAATATGGCGTCCTTCAATAGATTTCTTAAGGAAATATAAAGAACAATCATTTTCGGTTATTTACTATTGTAAATTCCAACATGCGAACGTCCAAAACTTCACCAAATTGAACAATCGTTCAGCACTACAATTTCTATTAAGTTTGGAGCGTCCTAAATAGGTTCCCGAGCCCCTCACAAACATACCTCTTATTCGCTGTTTAAAGTCTATTAATCTGCTATATCACTTATTTTGGAGCTCCAATTTTGGCTGCTTCTGTGCTGTTTGTCCACGATGCGAACGTCTGAATTTGCTCAGGATGAACGTTACTTTGTTTTGTGGAGTTGTTCGTTCCACTTTTTCGTTGTTTAATAGGTTCCCAAACACCTTAAAATGTACGATTTATTGCAGCCGAGTCGTTGTAATTTAATCCATCAAGCGCCAAGATAAATACTGAACTCGGCGTGAAGAAGCAAGGCATTCCTCGATAATTTCGGGTTCTTGTCCGCCATTTCTTATGGAGCTGTTGCTAGGTTGCCAGGGTCTTAAGCGCTGTTATTATTATTAAATGTGACTGTGGATTCAGAAATAATAACCGAAATTTATGCGGCAATTTTTGTGAGTATGAGTGTACAGGCCTGTCTAGACGATTAAACCTTTTGTAATTTGATATTTGGGTAAGAAATCGGTCAATAAGACATTTTAGCGAATAACTCTACTTTAATTTATTGCTATAGACTTCTGTTTATAGCCGAAATTATCGATATTTAGCCATCAGAATTTTCAAATTAATATTTCCATCTAAATATGAGCCCACAGGCCACTGCCGCTGAGTGTCCTGGATTTCTAGCCATGTTGAGATAAAGGTCTCTATAATGACCAAGCGGGAAGTCTTTACGGCAAAATTATCTTGCCCGCGGTCTTTCAGTATACAGACCAACTGACGGGAGAGGTTGGGGCGAAAAGACCAAGGGCGGGATAATTTCGCCGTAAAGACTAACCAGGTGAGATTAATAAGATTTTTATTATATATATGGCCAAGGTTTTTAGTTTTATTTGAATGTCGACAGCACAAGCAGCAAAGACGTACCGAAGCAACTGCTTTCAACGAAAGCTGTAAACAACAAAAATACTTTCAGTCACCGTAAACACTGTCGTTTTTCTTAGCGGTGAATTCATTTTCACGATATTTGAACACTATTTTAGCTTGACTTGCTTCATTTTCTGATTTTGTTTTTCAATTGTTGTAATGACCAGTCTTACCCGTTTGTAAAGACCGCTAAGGAACCAATCGAATCGCAGGAGACCGCTCACGTGACAAAGCAGTATAATTTGTCTTAATACCTTCTAGAGTTTAAAACCTTTAAAAAAAGTTAATCTTTAGAGTACCAGGGGTTTCGCTATTGACAAGTAAACTCGTCTGGCGTTAGCCAGAGTAAAATACGAGAGTAGGTGCTTGGTACTGAAAAGGTCATAACAAAGACGTAAGAAAGATTTTGACTCCAAGGTAAGTTATAATTTTTTAATATAATAAGATCCCCGAAGCATGTAGTACAGCTAGGCACGCAAAGTACAAACGAATGAAAGAATAATTAACAATACAGAATAACTGAATATTTTCAATTCATGCAAACTTATGCACTTAAAGATATGTGACTACCTAGACATAATGACTTTCCTGCTGAACCAGTTCTCAACTTCAACTTGTTCTTCACACAGATCATTAGGTTGATGAAGTTGGATTGCTTCTTGTACATCTTGTTGTACATCCAGTGGAACTTCTTGTTCTTGAAGTTGCACAACTTGGTGCTCCATGACTACGGCTTCTTCACTCAAATGGTTCTGATGTGCAATCAGTTCTTCCTCTTGTTCCATCACCATCCCGTGCATTTCTTGTTGTTGTTGCTGCTGCTGCTGCTGTTCACTATTACATGCCATTTGTTCTGCCAAATTGTTCGCGTGTGTTGCAATTTGTTCCACGTGTTCCATCACTGTTCTATGAATGTCTTGCTGCTCTTCAGGACACGTCACGTTCGCCAATAAATCTAAATCACCTCCTGCAGCAGATTGCATACAATTTCCATGCATTTGCAAGCAGCCATCAATATCACCATCTGGATTTTGTTTCTGGGATCGATCACACTTGGTACTAATGCTGTACAAACATTTCGTCCAAATGGCTTCCTGGAGTTCAAGCTGTTGATCAGCAGAAAATCTCTGTGTGATCTCTTCTGTTAAGTAAAAATTAACAAGGTATGTCAAAAAGACTTATTCATTTGTTCTGAACCTCCCACAAGCATGACTCAAAGCAATAATTTCTGGAAACCAGCGTGACATCGTCGGTCGCTCGTATCAAGCTTGCAAAAAGCTCACATTTTTTTATATCAGATTCGCCATTATAATACACGCGTAAATAAATACATTAATAATACCGGCGTAACCCCATATTGCAACATGAATGACAGTAAACGTAAAGGGAAAAGGGAAAGGGAAAATTAAAGGTAAAAGTAAAGGTAAACGTAAAAGGTAAATGGAAACGTAAAGGCAAACGTAAAGGCAAAAGTAAAGGTAAAAGTAAAAGTAAAGGTAAACGGAAGGGTAAAAGTAAAAGTAAACGTAAGGGTAAAAGTAAAAGTAAGGGTAAAAGTAAAGGTAAAAGTAAAGGTAAAAGTAAAGGTAAAAGTAAAGGCAAACGTAAAGGCAAAAGTAAAGGTAAACGTAAAGGTAAAGGTAAACGTAAAGGTAAAAGTAAAAGTAAGCGTAAAAGTAAAAGTAAAAGTAAAAGTAAAAGTAAAGGTAAAGGTAAAAGTAGAAGTAAAGGTAAAAGTAAAGGTAAAAGTAAAGGTAAAAGTAAAGGTAAAAGTAAAGGTAAAAGTAAAGGTGAAAGTAAAGGTAAAAGTAAAGGTAAAAGTAAAGGTAAAAGTAAAGGTAAAAGTAAAGGTAAAAGTAAAAGTAAAAGTAAAGGTAAAAGTAAAGGTAAAAGTAAAGGCAAACGTAAAGGCAAAAGTAAAGGTAAAAGTAAAGGTAAAAGTAAATGTAAAGGTAAAGGTAAAAGTAAAGGTAAAAGTAAATGTAAAGGTAAAGGTAAAAGTAAAGGTAAAAGTAAAGGTAGAAGTAAAGGTAAAAGCAAAGGTAAAAGCAAAGGTAAAAGTAAAGGTAAAAGTAAAGGTAAAAGTAAAGGTAAAAGTAAAGGTAAAAGTAAAGGTAAAAGTAAAGGTAAAAGTAAATGTAAAGGTAAAGGTAAAAGTAAAGGTAAAAGTAAAAGTAAAAGTAAATGTAAAGGTAAAGGTAAAAGTAAAGGTAAAAGTAAAGGTTAAAGTAAAGGTAAAAGTAAAGGTAAAAGTAAAGGTAAAAGCAAAGGCAAACGTAAAGGCAAAAGTAAAGGTAAACGTAAAGGTAAAGGTAAACGTAAAGGTAAAAGTAAAAGTAAGCGTAAAAGTAAAAGTAAAAGTAAAGGTAAAAGTAGAAGTAAAGGTAAAAGTAAAGGTAAAAGTAAAGGTAAAAGTAAAGGTAAAAGTAAAGGTAAAAGTAAAGGTAAAAGTAAAGGTAAAAGTAAAGGTGAAAGTAAAGGTAAAAGTAAAGGTAAAAGTAAAGGTAAAAGTAAAGGTAAAAGTAAAAGTAAAGGTAAAAGTAAAGGTAAAAGTAAAGGCAAACGTAAAGGCAAAAGTAAAGGTAAAAGTAAAGGTAAAAGTAAATGTAAAGGTAAAGGTAAAAGTAAAGGTAAAAGTAAAGGTAAAAGTAAATGTAAAGGTAAAGGTAAAAGTAAAGGTAAAAGTAAAGGTAGAAGTAAAGGTAAAAGCAAAGGTAAAAGCAAAGGTAAAAGTAAAGGTAAAAGTAAAGGTAAAAGTAAAGGTAAAAGTAAAGGTAAAAGTAAAGGTAAAAGTAAAGGTAAAAGTAAATGTAAAGGTAAAGGTAAAAGTAAAGGTAAAAGTAAAAGTAAATGTAAAGGTAAAGGTAAAAGTAAAGGTAAAAGTAAAGGTTAAAGTAAAGGTAAAAGTAAAGGTAAAAGTAAAGGTAAAAGTCACAAAATTCTAAAATGTTTATTATTAAATCTACAAAGTTGGTTGTTTTATATATTTTGTAGATCGTCATTACGAGTTTTCCTGGAAAATTTTAAGTCGATACGAGTATTCCTTCTTGAGTTACAGAGTTTTGAATTATAATATTGCTGACATCAACATAACTTTTGAACGTCGTTAAAAGCTAAATTAAATATAAAATTCATCGTATAAACCTTTGTCGAGCTTGTTGTGTGTTGTCTAATTACATCTGATGCACAATCTGAAAGCTTTGGTTGAAACTACTTGTAGATCAGACATAATTAGACATCACTTCTAAAGCTTAACCAACCATTGTATGTACAATTGTGTGTACAATGTGACGGAAATCGACAAAAAGTTTATGACGTCACAAGTACAGTGCTAGGTTGCTAAGCACGCTTCGAAATGACGGCGCTCATTTTCGAATATTTTGAGTTTTCAAAGATGAAGCTCATTTGGATGGGACGTACGTTCGAAGCGCAACTGAAACTGTCAGTATCTCCGCTAAGCCATGAAGTCAGTATCTATGTTTACTTTCTAATAATAAGAAAAAAATATTCTAGGATGAACTTCGCCTTTACCAAGAACGGGTACATATCCTAGTTATCTTAGTTATCTTAGTTATCTTAGTTATTTCAGTTATCTTAGTTATCTTAGTTATCTTAATTATCTTAGTTCTTTTAGTTATCTTATTTATCTTAGTTCTTTTAGTTATCTTAGTTATCTTAGTTATCTTAGTTCTTTTAGTTATTTTAGTTGACTTAGTTATCTCAGTTATCTTAGTTCTTCTGGTTATCTTAGTTATCTTATAAATGAAAAACTGGATATTTTTATTTCTGGAATTATTCAAAATTTGTCAGGTATTTTCAAGTTTTAAATAAAGTATTTTTTATATTAAATTTTGAGCAACGGCCACGTTCGTAGCTGCTACCCTGCCCATGTCGCGGGATAGGTTCGGGTCTACCTAACCGACTGATTTAAATAACTTGTGGGAACAATTAATTGTCTTAATCGTATGCTATTATGGAATACGCAAAATCAAGTACTGCATTTTCTGTATTGAAAATATCTGTCCGTCATGTTATAAACGAGTTGCTTACATTCAATCTGTGGAAATTAGCAGCGATATAGAAAATATAAACAAGACACAGACTCACCTGTGTTAAAAACTATAAATATGTTCATTTACCATTTGAAACAGTTTTCAGTGTTCAGTTTGAATACACATTTCTATATGATCATGAGTGAGAGTGTCATGCATTTCCGCCATAATATATTTTTAACTTTTTTCTAATATTTCGTATATTATAAATAAGTTTTGTGGAAACACCACGTAAAATATTTATTAGCAAATAAATATTTTACGTGGTGCGGTTTCCACAAAACTTATTTATATTACATTATCGCCATGAAAACTTTCAAATAATTTTGTATATAAGAACAATATACGAAATTTTTTGTGGAAACCTGTTGTATATTAGGCTCCCTGTGTTTAGGTCATGTGATTTGCTAGTGTCATGCTTGGCGGTCACTAGACACCTGTTGTTGTTCTTCAAGTCTTATGTGATATTATATGGCCAGGGTTAGTTCCGGTTGAATTACGCCATGTCATTGGTTAATTTGCGGTCCGGATTTTGGTGTAACGACCTCCGCGGGAAATGCGAGGGCATTACGAAAAGTGATAATGCCCTAGAACTTCAAAAGGCACAAACTCCTCAAAATATCAGGATTAAATTTCCATTGCTTACTTTTCACTGATAATGAGTGATAGTGAGCATTCGGAAAGCGAGTTCTATTATCCAGACGAAGACAAAGAAGAAGTCCATTAAGAAGGCTCGACAAATTGCCAGCAGGAAATACAAACACAGCAGAGCGTAAATACTGTGAAGAAAACTGCAAGTGATTTAAAAACTTTTTATCGCTACCTTGAAAAAATAAACAAGAAAGAACTCATGCAGGTTGGAATTTCTACCTCGCGAATAATTGAATCATTTGCTCTGCAAATTTTTCATGAATGTTCGTAAAGTTAACGGCGACGAGTATATGAGCCGGGTAGTCTCTCGAAGCATACAAAGATACCTCACCAGCATGAATTCACCAGTCAACATTTTGCAAGATAGAGAGTTTGAAAAGTCCCGGCAAGTCCACGCTTCAAAATGAAAAAACCTCGTCCATAAAGCTGGAAAAGGAAACAAACCAAATGCAACTCGGGCACTTACCAAGAAGAGGAAGATACTCTATTTCAAGCAGGAGAATTTGGAAGCAGTGGACCCGAAGTTCTCCAAAGAACAATTTCGTGGTTTTTAGCTCTTCATTTTGGGTTTCGTGCAAGAGATGAAAGCAGGAAACGTCGTTGGGGAGATGTCGAACTTCAGAAAGACCCAAACTGACGGCCGTGAGATTCTTGTTTGGCTTTCCGAACGAGGGTCAAAAACTCGAAAAGGACAGGAAAGGGGACACCAACGGTCGTTCCTGCCAAAAATTTACGCCACCAACTCGGAGAGATGCCCTGTAAAGTATTATAAGATCTTTAAAAGTCATCGTCCTGTCGAAATGAATGCACCGGATGCTCCGTTTTTCTTGTCAGTGAGAAATGGTAGACGTCTACAAAACGGAGATATTTGGTACATGAAAAGTCCACTCGGCAAAAATGAAATCGGAAAGTTTCTTACCAAAGCTGCCCAGAATGCAGGCCTTCAACGATCCGGCTCGAAAATAAGCAACCATTCTGTACGAAAGACTTGCATTTCCCGACTTCTTGATGGCAACACACCAGAAAACTTTGTTGCTCAACTAAGTGGTCACAAAAGCACCGAAAGTTTACAGTCATACAAATCGGCAAGCGACCAACATCAGCGCCAAATGTCTTATCTTTTGAGCAGGAAGCAACCAACATGTACAACCAACATATCAACCTCAAACTCCGAGACCGATTTGATAACAGATAAAAGCAGTTCTACTATGGCTAGCGGATCACTGCATGGATAGTCAGTTTTCGACCAATTTGGTCCACGCAACAACACATTCGTTTGTTCA
The DNA here is from genome assembly GCA_035771165.1 of Paragorgia papillata. Lineage (NCBI taxonomy): Eukaryota > Metazoa > Cnidaria > Anthozoa > Scleralcyonacea > Coralliidae > Paragorgia > Paragorgia papillata. Next base: position 1,993,587 of record JAWNZC010000014.1, read on the forward strand.
AAAAAGCAGCGACAAAGATTCAAACAATCAAGTGATATTTAGTGGTGCAAAGATTGCCAGCATCTCGAACTGTCATTTCCAAATATTTAACAGCGAAGTAAAATATATACAAGAAGGCAAGAAGAGGCGACGTGTTTTAACGACAGCGACTACGAAGATTGACATTTACGTTAAACATTCACATAATTAAATTATTTATTTCAAAACACTGATCTGTTGCATGTGGCTTACCTCGTTATTTAATCGAATTCTATGATGTTATATTTTCTGACGTCTGTTATTTATTGGCATGCATATTCCAGTAACCCACCAGTTTTGTAACCGAGTTTTTCTATTGATCATTGGTATTATTAAATTTTTATCATCGATTGTTGTCTGAGTGCAACTTGTTTTTCAAAGAGGTTAACCAATGAAAATTAAGGGAAGCCAACAAATGCTTCCGAACGGAAGTAAGCGGAAGTCAAGAAAGCCAGCCAAATTGCTGCCGAAATTTGTTCTCGTTGAGGCCATATAATAAACTGCTTATTGACCTCGCTTGTTCAGTCTGTACAGTGAAATATCGGACCTCAGTTTTTTGCACGGACCTCCGCTCGCTGCGCTCGCTCGGTCCGTACTAAAAAACCTCGGTCCGATATTTCACTATACAGACCTCACGCTCGGTCAATAAGCATTAATTATTAAATACTGAGACACTACAATTGGCGACGAGGATGGCTGTGGCTTAGAGACAGTGTAATCAAATGGCAGGATATATTGGGAAGATAGAACCGTTCGACGACGTTCTGGAGCCGTGGGCTTCGTACACAGAACGTTTGGAACAGTATTTTGCCTTAAATGAAATTACAGGCGACAGGAAAGTTCCAGCATTATTAACACTACTTAGGAGAAAAACGTATGGGCTATTGAGAAATTTAACCGCCCCAGCTAAACCTGCTTCGAAGACATACAAGGAACTTGTAGAGATTCTGGACAAACAGTTATCACCAAAGCCGTCGATAATTGCGGAGAGGTTTCGATTTCACCATCGCCACCAACACGAAGATGAAAATGTAAACACCTTTTTAGCAGAGCTGAGGAAATTATCACTTCACTGCCAGTTTGATAATTTGACCGATACCTTGCGAGACAGATTCGTATGTGGTTTAAGAAAGGAAAATATCCACTGAAAGAGATTATTATCGGAGACAACCCTACCGCTGGAGAAGGCGTTAGAGATAGCTGTGGCGATGGAAATGGCGGCGAAAGATGCTATCGAATTACAAGGCAAGAGTAAAGAAGCCAATATTCAGTACGTACAGCAGGATCGCAAACCTAGTCACCCAGATGAAAGTCGACCAAGGCGACAACAAAACCAAAGTTGTTTTAGATGTGATGATTTCGGACATTCGCCAAACAATTGCAAATTTAAAAATGTGGATTGCCATGGCTGTGGAAAGAAAGGCCATATTAAAAGAGCATGTCAGTGTCAAGCAATCATAAAACGAATCAAACTTCTGGACCACGGAACACCAAAGATGTCCGAAATGTCGAGAAGGAAGAAAATTCGAGTGAAGAGGATATTTCTGATCAAGAGTATGGAGTGAGTTATCTAAAAGTCAATTCGATTCAGAGCGAGAAATCTGAACCCTTAGTAATCGAGTTAAAAATGAACAATAGGAATGTGAAGATGGAAATTGGACACAGGGTCAGAAATCTCTGTTATGTCTAGACGGTACGTGAATTCGAAGATCGTTTTGGCAAAAGAAAGCTCAACCAGCTCACCTCAACCAAGACCGTGTTGAGAACATTTTCCGGGGAGAAGATCAAGCCTTTGGGTATTGCAAAAGTAAAAGTCGAATATCAAGGCCAAAAGAAATACCTGGATCTATTTGTAGTAGAGAAGGGAATGTCTACACTGTTAGGCCGGTCGTGGTTACACAGGGTGCATCTTAACGGGAAAGAGCTCAAGAATGTGATGAAAGTTGACAAGGTGAATCCACAACTGGACAATTCCACTGACAAGACGAATCCACAGGAGAGCAACCCAGCCTTAAATGATTTGTTAGCCAAGTATGAGACAGTATTTGAAGATGGAATTGGCAAGGTAAAAGGCATGCAGGCAAACCTCACCTTCAAAGATGACCCCAAACCTGTATTTTGTAAAGCGAGAACAATTCCCTTTGCACTAAAACCAAAAGTAGAAGAGGAACTCGACAAGGTAGAAGAAATGGGTATTATATCAAGGGTGAACACAAGTGAATGGGCTACACCAGTGGTGCCAGTTGTGAAGAATAATGGTAAAGTACGTTTATGTGGAGATAAAAATAAAGTGACTCTGAACCCACAACTCATGGCTGATCAATTTCCCTTGCCAAGAATCGAGGACATTCTCTTTTCATTGTCTGAAGGTAAGAAATTTACAAAGTTAGATTTGCGTCAAGCGTATCTCCATATGGAAATGTCAGAAGAATCAAGGAAGTACCTTACCGTCAATACACACAAGGGATTATACCAGTTCAACAGATTGGTGTTTGGCGTGGCATCTGCACCTGCCATATGCATAGCAACGTTCGATGGAACAAATCTTACAAGGAATTCCAAGAGTCCACTGCATTTTAGATGATATGATCATCACTGGGAAGGATGATGCTGTGTGTACAGAGTGTGGCTAGATTACAGGAGTACAACCTCAAAGTCCACTTAGCGAAATGCCAATTTTTTCAAGAGAGAGTTGAGTACTGTGGGCATCAAATTGACAAGCATGGTATTCATCAGACAGAAGAGAAGATTAAGGCTATCAGCGAAACACCACGTCCTCATGGCCTGACAGAGCTGCGCGCATTTATTGGGCTAGTGAACTACTATCACAGATTCCTTCCAGATATTGCGTCGGTTCTGAGACCTCTCCACCAACTCCTGGAAAAAGAGACAAAATGGCATTGGAGCAAAGATTGCGAAGAAGCATTTTTGAAAGCAAAGGAATTGATAATATCTGATCAGGTTCTTTGTCATCACAGCCCAACCAAATCAATTCGATTAGCCTGTGATGCTTCGCCATTTGGTGTGGGAGCTGTGCTTTCACTCATATTTGAAGACGGAACAGAAAGACCTATAGCCGAGAGGAACTACTCCCAGATCGATAAGGAAGCCCTCGCTATTATTGTTGGTATCGAGAAGTTTCATACCTACCTTTATGGAAGACATTTCACCTTCATCACAGACCACCAACCACTTTTAAGTATTTTTAGTCCCACTAAAGGACTACCAGCTACAGCAGCAGCAAAAGATTGCAACGGTATGCAGTATTTCTGGCGGGTTACAGTTACAACATAGAGAACATCGGAACACAAAACTACACACAAACGCTGATGCTCTTTCAAGGTTAGTTCAACAACAAAGTCCAAATGAAGAAGAAGATTCTCACCCAGTTGATTTGTTTCATTTAACACAGTTTGACCAATTGCCCGTCACCTGTGCAACACTCAGGCGTGAAACACAGAAGGACCGCATCTTAATTAAGTCAAGTCTATCAGCAAACCATGTCTGGCTGGTCCAAACCAAATAATTAAGATCTTTTACCCTATTTCCACCAAAGAAATTACAGTCGTCCAAGGATGCCTGATGTGTGGAATTCGAGCTATAATACCTCAAAAACTGTGTGCGCGGATACCGGATGTGCTACACTCAACTCACCTGGGAGTCGTAAAGATGAAGGCACTTGCTAGGAGCTACGTGTGGTGGCCAAGAATCGATAAAGAGATAGAAAAGATCACAAAGCGTTGCGTGGGATGTGTACAAACACAAAGCAACCCAAGAAAGGTACGTACCCATCCACCCGTGGGAGTGGCCAAGCAAACCATGGCAGAGAATTCACATTGATTTCGCCGGGCCCTTGTTAGAAAAGCAGTTCCTTATTATCGTGGATGCTCATTCAAAGTGGCCAGAAAATTTTCCGATGAACAAGATAACATCAACAAAAACAATAGAAATCTTGCGAACAGTATTTGCACGAAATGGCCTGCCAGAGCAAATTGTTTCGGACAATGGACCACAGTTTACTTCAACAGAATTCGATAGTTTTGTGAAAACCAATGGCATCACACACTTCAGATCAGCCCCTTAACATCCGGCAACGAACGGTTTAGCCGAGCGACTGGTGAGAACATTCAAACAGAGCCTGAAAGCCATGAAGGATGAATCAATATCACTGAACAAGAAGATTTCTAATTTCTTGTTAATGTATCGTAATGCACCTCATTCAACAACCAACGAAACGCCAGCCACGATGTTCCTTGGTAGGAATCTTCGATCGCGTCTTGACTTGATTCGACCTGACATTAAACGAACTGTCCAAGATAAACAAATGCGACAATCAATAACAGGAAGAAAGGAAGTCATGCGATTCTTCGAAATTGGTTAACCTGTAGCAGCACGAGATTACAGAGGGCAAAATAAATGGATGGAGGGAGAAATTAATGCACGGTTGGGACCGTTGATGTATGAGAGCAAGACCCAAGCTGGAAGCTACTGGCGACGTCACGTAGACCAACTTCGAGAAACGTCTAAGAAAGACATTCCAAAAGAACCATGTATTCCAGTTCATCCCAAGTACCCAACAGAAATAATCAATCAAGTAACTAATCGATGTGAACACCAATCAACACCACAGTCTTCTTCCGCCGACCGCTGTGATAATTCAGCTGAACTACCCCAAATCTCTGGGTTGGAGGAAGATGATAACAAAGAAATTCCAGAAGGTGGAAGGCGTCATCATCCAAGAAGAGAACACAAACCTCCCGAACGCTATTTCGAACAGTATAACTGTGTTGTGTTATTATAGAACAATTTGACTAGAAGGGAGGAAATGTTGTATATTAGGCTCCCTGTGTTTAGGTCATGTGATTTGCTAGTGTCATGCTTGGCGGTCACTAGACACCTGTTGTTGTTCTTCAAGTCTTATGTGACATTATTAAATACTGAGACACTACAAAACCGCACAATCGAAAAGAAAATAGGCCAAACGAAATACTGTAACCAACGCTAACTAAAACATAGACCTACAACTAATACGCAAAGAACCATACGAAAGCACAAAAAAAATAGCCATATATCAAATATCGCACACATAGATCATCGGGGGATATCTAATCCACCTAAACAAAGAGTTAGTTATCTTTCTCCAGGACGAACTTGGCTTGACCCAAATAGCCACCGTAAATTAATGTGTGCGCTGCTGAAGGACAATCGAATTTGTATGCATAATTATATGTTTCTTATACATAAGGCAGGGACCACACCCATATAGACTACAGTTATTGTTCCACCAACAGCAAGCACTGCTCCTCTTAAGAAAATAAGAACTTATTTAAAAACCTAAACAGCCTAAATTCTCAGTACACACCAAATTCTCAAGACCGAGGACATAACATGTACAAATTATTGTTATTATTATTATTTATTATTATTATTATTATTATTATTATTATTATTATTATTATTATTATTATTATTATTATTATTATTATTATTATTATTATTATTATTAGTGTACAACTTCTGAATGCTCAGTAAATTAAACACATCAGTGATAACTGTTGTAATTATTAAAATATTTACTTATTAAGTATTAACATATTCGTGGCTCATCTAATTAGCATGTATGTAGTAGGTATAAAAGACCTTTCTGTTATGAATTAAACGTCTTCTTATGAAACACGTGTGGTAGTTGAATATCTAACAATTTGGCGACGAAGATGGGATTCTCTTGAAGAGAATTTGGTATAGTCTGAGGTGCAAGAACTACCACTGAAACTATGGCAGCCTATAGACACATGGATGAATATCGGCAAGGCCAGGATTGGGATGAATATGTCGAACGCTTAGAACAATATTTTATAGCGAACTCGATAGAGGATGCGGCCCAAAAGCGAGCGATATTTCTGACTGTGTGCGGCCCGCAAACGTATAGTTTAATACAGAACTTGCTATCACCAGCAAAGCCTACGGATAAAACATTTACAGAGTTGACGGTATTGATGAAAACCTATTTTAATCCAAAGCCTTTGGTTATCGCTGAACGATTTAAATTCAGTCAACGACAACAAAAGCCAGGTGAATTGGTTAAAGAATTCGTGGCGGCGTTACGGAAGTTGGCGGAACATTGCAATTTTGGTGATTTCCTGAATGAAGCTCTTCGAGATCGATTGGTTAGTGGGTTGTTGTCACACGCTATTCGACAACGACTGCTGGGGAAAGAAGTGAATTTGCAGGAAACGATTCAAATTGCTGAGACTATGGAAGTCGCCGAGCAACAAGCAAATGAACTCAAGCAAGACCGTGGCAAGATCAACCGTGTTGGTGGTAGAGACCGAAGAGAACGAGTGACTCGCGGAGAGTGTTTTCGTTGTGGTAGTGTAAACCATGAACCGGAGTCCTGTTATTACAAGAAGTCTCGATGTTATAATTGCAAAGAAACTGGTCATCTTCGCCGAAAATGTCCAAAACCTGTGGCAAAAGGTTCTTCAACGAAGTCGAGTGGTTCAAAATGGCCGGAGGGAAAATTGAAGAAGAAATCGTCAAAGATTCGGTTGTTGGCGGAGGGAAGTGAAGATACCGAAGCTTTTGTGCAACCAGATACAGTGCAAGGATGGCCGCTGTTCTCGGTGACAGCGAACTCTGCAGAAGAAATTGTTATTCCTTTGGAAATAGAATCGCAGCATTGTGAAATGGAACTCGATACCGGTGCTGCGTTGTCCATTATATCGGAAGCCCTATACAAAGAGAAGTTCAAAGATATTCCAATGACAACTACTGAGGCGATGTTAAAGACGTACACAGGGGAAGTTGTTCCTGTAGTTGGCCAGATAGAAGTAGAGGTCCAGTACGGGAAGCAGAAAGAAAAATTACCTTTGATCGTGGTTCGGGGTAGTGGACCGCCTTTGTTCGGGAGGAATTGGTTGGCAAAAATCAGCCTAAACTGGCAAGTGATAAAGAAATTACCAGTCGTTCAGAGTGTGGAAAACCTGATGGTGAAGTACGCCGATGTCTTTGAAGATACATTGGGAACTATGAAGGGAGTAACTGCCAAACTGGAGGTAAAAGCTGAGGCCAAACCAAAGTTTTTTAAGCCGCGTGCTGTGCCGTATGCATTGAAAGGTAAGATTAATGATGAATTACAACGATTAGAAACACTGGGTGTTCTAGAGAAAGTTAGTTATTCCACTTGGGCAGCCCCCATTGTTCCTGTGTTAAAGCCTGTTGGGACGGTGCGAATCTGTGGGGACTACAAAGTTACTGTGAATGATGACCTTGAAGTACACCAGTACCCGTTGCCAAAGGCAGAGGATTTATTCGCTAATTTAAATGGGGGTAAGAAATTTTCCAAGTTGGATCTCTCCCATGCATATCAGCAAGTCCTATTAGATAACGAGTCAAGAGCCTATGTGACCATCAATACCCACCAAGGTCTGTAATAGATACACTCGATTACCTTTTGGAGTTGCTTCCGCCCCAGCTGTGTTCCAAGAAACTATGGATAAAGTTTTGGCGGGTTTACAGGGAGTAGGTTGTATTTTGGATGACCTACTGATTACAGAGGAAGATGATGCTGAGCATCTCCAAAATCTCGAAGCAACCTTGCAACGATTACAGCATGCGCAGTTCGGGATCAAGCTAAGGCGGGAGAAATGTGCTTTGATGCAGCCATCTGTTGAGTATTTTGCGTTTAAAGTTGATGCTTCTGGCATCCAGCCTTCCGCGACCAAGGTAGAAGCAATTTCCAAGGTACCGGTTCCCCAGAATGTGAAAGAGCTACAGTCTTTCCTTGGGTTGGTTAACTATTACCGAAAGTTTATTCCAGAGATGTCTAGTATTGCTCAGCCCCTAAACCGGTTGCTGGAAAAGGGGGTGAAGTGGTCCTGGGATTCCAATTGCCAAGCTGTTTTTGAAAGGTTAAAAACCAAGTTAACCACAGCCGAGGTGTTGGTTCACTATGATCCAGAGAAACCCCTAGTACTGGCTGCGGATGCATCTCCCTGGGGACTTGGAGCAGTATTATCGCATGTGTACCCTGGTGGGGAAGAGCACCCCATAGCCTTTGCCTCTAGATCGTTATCATCAGCTGAGAAGAATTACTCGCAGATCGAGAAGGAAGCCTTGTCAATTATTTTTGGAATTCAGAAATTCCATGAATATTTGTACGGACGGTGGTTTACATTAATCACTGATCATCAACCTCTAACAACCATCCTGGGTCCCAAGACAGGAATTCCTGTTTTAGCGGCATCAAGATTACAGAGATGGGCCATTAAATTATCTGCTTATCAGTATGATATTAAATATCGGTCTACTACACGAAATGGGAATGCTGATGGGTTGTCCCAGTTACCCATTGAAGGAAGTAACGTCTCTAAAGAGCTGTTGATTGGGAAAGAGGAAGTCTCCGTGGTTAATATCATGCAAATAAATAAGTTACCTGTTTCTGCCTGGAATATTAGTCATGCAACCCAGCATGACCCGACCTTATTACGAGTGAGGAACTTTCTATTAAACGGTTGGCCTGACGAGAAAGATCTTCCTCCAGAAGTATTACCATATTATCGTCATCAAACGGAGTTGACCGTGGAAGAAGGATGTCTTTTACGTGGAATACGTGTAATTATTCCTGAGAAATACCAGCGCCAAGTGTTGGAAACGTTGCACGAGAACCATCCGGGAATCGTTAAGATGAAGTCCTTAGCCCGAATGCATGTATGGGGGCCTAATTTGGATGTCAGTATTGAGCAGTGTGTTAAAGATTGCCATGTCTGTCAAATCACCAGAGCTGCACCGCCCTCTGCACCGCTGAATTCGTGGTTGTGGCCGGGTAAGCCTTGGCAGAGGATTCACGTGGATTTCCTTGGTCCATTTATGAATGAAATGTTCATGGTTGTCGTAGATGCGCGATCTAAGTGGCCAGAAGTCTTAAGAATGTCTTCTATACTGCAGTGGCTCCAACTATTAATGCATGAAGATTTCTTTTTGCTGCGTATGGATTACCTGAGCAATTGGTATCCGACAACGGCCCACAATTTACGTCTCATGAATTTAAAGAATTCTTGAGGACCAATGGTATTGCCCATATTCTATCTGCACCATATCACCCCAGCTCAAATGGTGAGGCTGAGAGAATGGTAAGAACTTTCAAAGAAGCTATGAAGTTGAAGAAAGATGATCCTGGTACTCTTAGTCAGAAGATTGCTGCGTTTCTGTTGTCTTATCGGTCAACACCACATCGTACCACCAACTGGCCCCCTGCAGAATTATTCCTGGGTCGACAGTTACGAACGAGGTTGACCTTATTACGACCAGATCTGCGTAACACTGTGCAGAAGAAGCAGGTGGTTTTTCCTTCCTCCAGGAAGCTACGCGTTCTTGCTGTTGGAGAACCTGTGCTGGTACGAGATTATCGAGCTCGGTCCGAAACCTGGATTAGAGGCGTTGTGGTGGAGAAATGTGGACCTCTAACTTATGAATTCAAGTTGGTGAACACATCTGGAAAAGACACATTGATCAACTGTACAGTCTAGACCAAAGCAAGACAATGGAAGGGAGTCTTGGAGAGAATTCAGCTATACCTGTAGTACCTTGGGTAACTCCAGCACACCACTCTTTATCTAGCCAGAGGAAACCAGTTAATTCGTCTACCTCAAGAGTAGAAACTGATATACCGGATGCGACATTACATAAGGTGATCCAGGATACCACCGTGAATGAAGGAATGAATACAGCTGTAATCCCAAACTCAGAAGAACCAAAGAACAGTTCATTATCGAATTCTAGTACATCGTCTATTTTCGCCGGTCTGATTCTCGAACTGTAACTTCAGTTGTATCAGAGAGGAGATATCCCACTAGAGTGAGGACTAAACCAAAACGTTTTAGTGAATAGTATTAGGTTAAACATTTTCTAATTTTGTTAATTATTTAAAATATAGTCATGCATTAGATAGAGTATTTAACTTTGAATTAGGATAGTACAGAGAAAAAACAGTTACAAAAAAAATAACATTTTTTATTGTAAGGAGAGACGAGTGTTGTAATTATTAAAATATTTACTTATTAAGTATTAACATATTCGTGGCTCATCTAATTAGCATGTATGTAGTAGGTATAAAAGACCTTTCTGTTATGAATTAAACGTCTTCTTATGAAACACGTGTGGTAGTGGAATATCTAACAATATCTGTCAGCCTGTTTCACAGCTTCCATAACCTTCAGAAACTTGTAGTACGCTCCCTCCTTCAGGCTGGTAATCACATCCGATTCACCTATTTCCATTTCTGCTGATCTCGTATCCAAATCACCTCTCTTGACATGCACCACCGAACACTTTCTCTCATTCCATTGTAAGCCGGCATCTGCCATTTCTGACTTGGTTGACCTTAGCACTCTTCCAAGTTTACCTGAAGATGCTGCGAAGACCTTTAAATCATCAATGTATAGCAAATCGGTTATTTTCTTACTGATTGGTTTAGAAAGTCTGTATCCTTCTGCAAGCCTTCAGCTTCCACGCTATCGGGTTGATACATAGCGTGAATAGCCTTGGGCACAGTCCAACTCCTTGTGGGAGGCCTTTGTTGAATCTAATCACCTCCGAGGTTTCATCACACTGCTTTGTCCTTGCTTTTATTCTTGTGTTCCACCGTGTGCTAAGTTTCTGAACCACTCTACCAATCCACTCGGGGAATATGTGGAGGATCATCATTTCCATCAGCCACTCATGGTCTATCGAATCGTAGGCTTTCTTCACGCCATACTGAGGTTGCGCGTGCCTCGTCTGCTGTCTTGGCATACCATTCTATCCATGAGTAGGTTGTCGATCGTTTCACTACATGTGTCGACAGTAAAGCGCATTTTTTGACGTGAGGGTGTTTCATCCAAACGCGCCAAGCTATCGCAACACAAGCATCACTGCTTTATTCCGAAGACAGGAACAAGCAAAGAAGAGAGAATACGGCGATAGGATTAGAGAAGTCGAGCATGCCTCCTTTACACCTTGGTTTTGGCAACAACAGGAGGACTCAGCAAAGAAACAACGATAGCATACAAACGGTTAGCCGAACTATTGGCCATGAAACGAAAAACTGAACACAGCACTACTCTAGCCTGGATGCGATGCTCCCTCCCATTTACTCTACTTAGGTCCGCTATTTCATGTATCAGAGGCTCGAGAGCATCATCATATCGAAGTCCGAATACGAACACGAACATTGAACTTAGTATTGTAGAAAGTCGATTATCTTATACGTAAATTTTTAATTAAATATTTATTTTTGTATTTATTTATTTATTTATTTATTTATTTAATTTTTTTTTTGTCTTTTTGCTTTCTATTTATTTTTAAAATGTAATATTAGTGTAACTATAATTAGTTAGCAGTTAGCCTACAGAACTTTAAAATTGGGTAAAATTGTAAATAGTATGCTGTAAAGAAGATTGTTTTAATAAATTATTATCATTATTATTACTATTAAAAAAAATAAATTATTATTATTATTATTATTTTTATTATTATTATTATTAATTATTATTATTATCATTAACAATTAACATTATTATTAGTATTATCTTTATTATTATTATTATCATTAATAATAATAATATGCCAATATCATTTACTTCTTAAATAGAGCAAGAAAAAGACGAACAGAATAGTTGCAGATGTGGTATTAACCAAAAGCCGGACGCAAAGTTAAAAAAACCGTATAATTCGCCAAGTTCATGCAAGGGGGACTTGTGGAAAGATGTGTAAGTGTCATGGCTTATGTGGTGGCAAAGAATGTGGCGGTAATATCGCAAAAAACACAAATAATTCACCTTAAGGACGACGCAAAAGGTTCAAACACGATTTTCAAAAAACTCCTACTAAAGGATCCGTATCCTTTATGCAGGACATGGGGGAAAACGTACATGTTTGTGATCCAAATTTGCTAGAATATAATGCTATTTGTTCCCTTGTGCTTTCGTATGATTCTTTGCACCAAATGTCACCGGAAAAAATTCACAAATCATTTGTTGGTCTGATTCACATATTAGTTAGCTTTGGTTTTAATCTTCCGATTGGCTTACGCACACTATTCGAAATAAAAAACAATTAATAGAAAAAAATTAAAAAATACAGCTAATGATTTATGCCATATTACATCATGGCGGAAATGCATGACAATCTTACTCATTACACGGCCGGCCAAGGCTTCAAAATGTTACTTTTGATGGCATTTTTTGTTACAAGCAGGCAACCATGCCAAATCGTATAGGATAGTGCATACTTTGAAGGTGAGGAGGGTTGCCATCTGTAATTATTGATTTATATACCAAAATATAGAGCTTTTTGAAAGTACAATGTGATGGATGGGATGGATATCTGTAAAGAGCTGTCTAATATACGTTTGCAAGCTTACGTTAGTAGATAACCCCCCCCCCCCCCATATAGCGGCACAAAGGGATGCCGCCTCATTAAATATTCAGTGTGACGTCCGGGGTGACGCCCGCTGTGACGCCCGCTGTGACGCCCGCTGTGACGCCCGCTGTGACGCCCGCTGTGACGCCCGCTGTGACGCTCGGTGTGACGCCCGATGTGACGCTCGGTGTGATGCTCGGTGTGACGCCCGGAAGTAATGTGGTTGGTGATATAAGCCCAGCTCGAATATTATCTGAATAAGCTATGAATATTATATTAGGGTTAGAACCTAAATGGTCAACCGCAGTAAGTCATCCTAGAATCATTACTAACTAAACTCTCGTTTATAAAACAAGTCAAGATATCGTAAGAAGAACTTAAGATATATTTTAGATGAGGAATCACTTCGAGAAGTCATGAAAAGAACGATTTTAAGTGTCGAAATATAAACTAAAGGCAAAGCGATTTATTACTTTGAAAGCGTTGCTACGCTTTCTGTTACTAAGTGTGATATTTGCATATTTATCCTCAGTGCACGTGCAGGAGACAAAAGAGAAACTCATTAGGGGTCATTAAGAGGATTAAACGCTTGGGCAAGTCTAGTCAAGAGAGTCATTAGCAACACGCGTACATGTAATACAGAATTTAAAATATTTTATTGAGAAATATATCTTTACACAAACAACTCTTGATTATTTAGTGATCTATCGGTAACACTAGCATATGGGCATACAGTACATCTTATAATCCGAAGGCATGGATCATGAGCCTTGAATTCTGTACCACAAACATTACATATCAGATTTCGATTAACGCATTTGTTAAAATATTTCCACAAACACTTAGGACACTCAATTACATGTGTAAAATTAACAGGATTCTGACAACGTTCGCAATCAACAGGTTCGTCAATTATAGAATTTTCTGATTCTATTTCGGTGTAATCCTTATCGTTTTCTGAATCTTCTTCGGAGGAAGTTTCTTCGTTTTCGCTCTCTGATTCTGTTTCTTCTTCTGCCTGCGCCAACATTGTTAGCACTCGAACATTTTCGATAAGGTTTTTGTCAATGTTAATGTCGACGAGTCCTTTTACAAATACGTTTAAACCAGCTGGTTCGGGAATTCCTGAGAAGTAAGGTGATACACAGTATTCTACCAATTCGGCTATTTTTGTGTTTGGTATAGTTCTTCCTTGATACACAATTTCTCCTTTGGGATTCCATGTTAAGTTGACATAGGATGCGAGTAAACTATTCAACAAAGAGGACGCGTTCGCTTCATCGACTCCGTAGTCAAAATGTGACAGTATTTCTTTAACACGAAAATCGTCATGTAACCTTTCTCCCATAGTGTTCAGGGTTCGAATGATGGTCCTTAAAAAATATCGTTCTTTTTATATTAGTTCTGCGAGTCCTTCTAAAACTGGACCAAGTAGGACATCAAGAAATCCTTCACCTTTTTGAACCAGTATCTCTTTTTTTCTCATAAAACTACTTCGGGGACTAGCCAAAGTTGATATGTCGTCGCTATAAGACCTAACGACTTCAAGCAAAGCAGGTGATAATTGATATTGCGTTTACCAAAAGTTCAACATACAATCACAAATGCATCTAATTTGCTCAGGGCTAGCAGTCTCCAACAGACCTCGCTGTTGAATAGGTTCACTTGTACATAAAAGTTCAAGAAACGGTTTGTGCTTTTTGATCAACATCTCTATTTGACAGTCAGTGTCTAAATGAGGGAAACGCTACCAAAACACATATTTTAAGAGGGGGAAGGAGGAGGAGGAGGAGGAGGAGGAGAAGGAGGAGGAGGAGGAGGAGAAGGAGGAGGAGGAGAAAGAGGAGGAGGAGGAGGAGAAAGAGGAGGAGGAGGAGAAAGAGGAGGAGGAGGAGAAAGAGGAGGAGGAAAAAGAGGAGGAGGAAGAGGAGGAGGAGCAAATAGACACACACACACACACACACACACATACAAAAGCATTTAGCTTAAAATATTTATTTCGGTTTTCGCTCAAACATATACATATCAAAAGTTTTAGTAAGGTCTGCTTCTTAGATTATATTTAGGCGTTTTTATTTTAAAAGTAGCGTGATAGTCTTTCTTGTCTTCTGATGATAATTGGGACACATCTTCTTTTGTCATGGGTAAATATTTTGATCTAGTCATAAATAGATGATGTTCATACTCTTCTCTATCATCTGGGGTCATCTTTGCCAAGTCGCTTTCTTTCCAATCCGAAGAGCTTTCCCAGTTATGAAAGAAATTATGTTTAAGCGTTGGTTGTTCAACGGTAGGAGGCGGTGTTACAAAATAGGTATTAGGTGTAGCAGGAGCTGTAGGGAAACTTTGTATGAAACTACCCAGCTGTTGCTGCAGGCTGGAGCTATTTTCTCCGGGTAGAACATTGGTCTTGAGGCGGTGATCGTCGTCCGTAGTCGGCTTTAGATCAAGCATTAAATAACCATGAGGGCGACTTGTGGCTTCCTCGGAGGAGAAAGAGGAGGAGGAGAAAGAGGAGAAGGAGGAGAAAGAGGAGAAGAAAGAGGAGGAGGAGGAGGAGAAAGAGGAGGAGGAGGAGGAGAAAGAGGAGGAGGAGAAAGATAAATATATAATACGAAATTCTCTAGAAGTATTTATTCTGCTCATGCTCTTCAATGAGTGAACATGTCTTATGTTTGCAGAACTTGTGGAAAAACGTTTTCAACACTATTCAACATGCAACGTCATATAAAAAATTCCCATAAAAACAGTACTTATTCAAGACCAGCACATCTTCTCACTGACGCAACAGTCATGCAGCATCCGTTCACATGCATTGTTGCAGGGTGTACTCAGAGTGGCAAAACAGTATGGGTGAAGACACTTCTGGAAAACGCCAAAACTACGATTAATCCTCCTCCCGAACGTATCATTTGGTGTTATGGACAGTGGCAGCCCATGTATTTAGAAATGATCAAGACAATACCAGGCATTGAGCTTAACGAAGGCATACCCTCTGATATAGACTCTGATAATTTTCTTGATGTTTCTAAGCGAAACCTTATTGTTCTTGACGATCTCATGGATCAGTCAGGAAGAGATAAACGTATTGCTAGTTTATTTACTAAGGGAAGTCATCACCGGAATCTCTCCGTGATCTATATTGTTCAGAACATATTTCACCAAGGAAAGGAAACCAGAAACATCAGCCTCAACGCACACTATATCGTACTATTCAAGTCTCCGAGGGATAAGCAACAAATTTCTGTCTTGGCACGGCAGGTGAACCCAGGTCATGTCCATGAATTTATGAAGAGTTACGAGGAAGCCACAAGTCGCCCTCATGGTTATTTAATGCTTGATCTAAAGCCGACTACGGACGACGATCACCGCCTCAAGACCAATGTTCTACCCGGAGAAAATAGCTCCAGCCTGCAGCAACAGCTGGGTAGTTTCATACAAAAGCAATCCTATCAATTACCTCCGATCGTTAATGCCATGTACAATACAGAACAAAAAATGCAAGCGATTGAACAAGCGCCACAGTTAACACCTGAAGAAAAGAGCATACTCTACTCCAATCAGTTAGGACGTTTTCTGACGTTTCAAAACCAACTGCAGAATCAGTCTCAACCTCTGACTAATCTTCAAACTCAGCCACCAAAAACTTCCGAAAATTTGACACCAAAGATAAAGCAAGAAACTGACGATCTTCCGTGGAGTTTCCCTACAGCTCCTGCTACACCTAATACCTATTTTGTAACACCGCCTCCTACCGTTGAACAACCAACGCTTAAACATAATTTCTTTCATAACTGGGAAAGCTCTTCGGATTGGAAAGAAAGCGACTTGGCAAAGATGACCCCAGATGATAGAGAAGAGTATGAACATCATCTATTTATGACTAGATCAAAATATTTACCCATGACAAAAGAAGATGTGTCCCAATTATCATCAGAAGACAAGAAAGACTATCACGCTACTTTTAAAATAAAAACGCCTAAATATAATCTAAGAAGCAGACCTTACTAAAACTTTTGATATGTATATGTTTGAGCGAAAACCGAAATAAATATTTTAAGCTAAATGCTTTTGTATGTGTTTGTGTGTGTGTGTGTGTGTCTATTTGCTCCTCCTCCTCTTCCTCCTCCTCTTTTTCCTCCTCCTCTTTCTCCTCCTCCTCTTTCTCCTCCTCCTCCTCTTTCTCCTGCTCCTCCTCCTCTTTCTCCTCCTCCTCCTCCTCTTTCTCCTCCTCCTCCTTCTCCTCCTCCTCCTCCTTCTCCTCCTCCTCCTCCTCCTCCTCCTTCCCCCTCTTAAAATATGTGTTTTGGTAGCGTTTCCCTCATTTAGACACTGACTGTCAAATAGAGATGTTGATCAAAAAGCACAAACCGTTTCTTGAACTTTTATGTACAAGTGAACCTATTCAACAGCGAGGTCTGTTGGAGACTGCTAGCCCTGAGCAAATTAGATGCATTTGTGATTGTATGTTGAACTTTTGGTAAACGCAATATCAATTATCACCTGCTTTGCTTGAAGTCGTTAGGTCTTATAGCGACGACATATCAACTTTGGCTAGTCCCCGAAGTAGTTTTATGAGAAAAAAAGAGATACTGGTTCAAAAAGGTGAAGGATTTCTTGATGTCCTACTTGGTCCAGTTTTAGAAGGACTCGCAGAACTAATATAAAAAGAACGATATTTTTTTAAGGACCATCATTCGAACCCTGAACACTATGGGAGAAAGGTTACATGACGATTTTCGTGTTAAAGAAATACTGTCACATTTTGACTACGGAGTCGATGAAGCGAACGCGTCCTCTTTGTTGAATAGTTTACTCGCATCCTATGTCAACTTAACATGGAATCCCAAAGGAGAAATTGTGTATCAAGGAAGAACTATACCAAAACACAAAAATAGCCGAATTGGTAGAATACTGTGTATCACCTTACTTCTCAGGAATTCCCGAACCAGCTGGTTTAAACGTATTTGTAAAAGGACTCGTCGACATTAACATTGACAAAAACCTTATCGAAAATGTTCGAGTGCTAACAATGTTGGCGCAGGCAGAAGAAGAAACAGAATCAGAGAGCGAAAACGAAGAAACTTCCTCCGAAGAAGATTCAGAAAACGATAAGGATTACACCGAAATAGAATCAGAAAATTCTATAATTGACGAACCTGTTGATTGCGAACGTTGTCAGAATCCTGTTAATTTTACACATGTAATTGAGTGTCCTAAGTGTTTGTGGAAATATTTTAACAAATGCGTTAATCGAAATCTGATATGTAATGTTTGTGGTACAGAATTCAAGGCTCATGATCCATGCCTTCGGATTATAAGATGTACTGTATGCCCATATGCTAGTGTTACCGATAGATCACTAAATAATCAAGAGTTGTTTGTGTAAAGATATATTTCTCAATAAAATATTTTAAATTCTGTATTACATGTACGCGTGTTGCTAATGACTCTCTTGACTAGACTTGCCCAAGCGCTTAATCCTCTTAATGACCCCTAATGAGTTTCTCTTTTGTCTCCTGCACGTGCACTGAGGATAAATATGCAAATATCACACTTAGTAACAGAAAGCGTAGCAACGCTTTCAAAGTAATAAATCGCTTTGCCTTTAGTTTATATTTCGACACTTAAAATCGTTCTTTTCATGACTTCTCGAAGTGATTCCTCATCTAAAATATATCTTAAGTTCTTCTTACGATATCTTGACTTGTTTTATAAACGAGAGTTTAGTTAGTAATGATTCTAGGATGACTTACTGCGGTTGACCATTTAGGTTCTAACCCTAATATAATATTCATAGCTTATTCAGATAATATTCGAGCTGGGCTTATATCACCAACCACATTACTTCCGGGCGTCACACCGAGCATCACACCGAGCGTCACATCGGGCGTCACACCGAGCGTCACAGCGGGCGTCACAGCGGGCGTCACAGCGGGCGTCACAGCGCCGGGCGTCACCCCGGACGTCACACTGAATATTTAATGAGGCGGCATCCCTTTGTGCCGCTATATGGGGGGGGGGGGGGGGTTATCTACTTACGTAGATATATTTAGGTGTATTTACGCCATATTTCTTGTTTGTTCATGATTGTGAGTTATGCGAATTAGGTTAATCATAACTTCACGCACGCTGATTGGATGCATTCTGAAGTGAGCCA
Source organism: Paragorgia papillata (assembly GCA_035771165.1). Lineage (NCBI taxonomy): Eukaryota > Metazoa > Cnidaria > Anthozoa > Scleralcyonacea > Coralliidae > Paragorgia > Paragorgia papillata. The sequence continues at coordinate 2,012,164 of JAWNZC010000014.1, forward strand.
TTCAAAATAGAACACCAACGTTGACTCCACAGAAATCCCATCCATTTCCAATGTGTTTTAATTTTAAGAAACCATAACCTCCTCACGTTCAAAGTATATACTATCAGATACCATCTGGCATGGTTGCCTGCTTGTAACAAAAAATGCCATCAACGGTGTTTTTGAGACAATTTTATCGAGGTTGGCCGGCCGTCTACATATAGAAATGTGTATTCAGACTGATCACTAAAAACTCAGACGAAAATAACAATATTTTACGTGGTGTTTCCACAAAACTTATTTATAATATACGAAATATTAGAAAAGTTTCAAATATATTACGTCATGGCGGAAATGCATGACAATCTCACTTATGATCATATAGAAATGTGTATTCAAACTGAATACTGAAAACTGTTTCAAATGGTAAATAAATATATTTATAGTTTTTATATTTTCTATATCGCTGCTAATTTCCACAGATTGAATGTAAGCAACTCGTTTATAACATGATGGACAGATATTTTCAATACAGAAAATGCATGCAGTACTTAATTTTGCGTATTCTATAATAGCATACGATTAAGACAATTAATTGTTCCCACAAATAATTCCAGAAATAAAAATATCCAGTTTTTCATTTATAATTCATAAGATAACTAAGATAACTAGAAGAACTGAAATAACTAAGATAACTATAATAACTATAATAACTAAAATAACTAAGATAACTAAGATAACAGATAACTAAGATAACTAAAATAACTAAGATAACTAAGATAACTAAGATAACTAAAGAAAACCCACATCCAGCAGACTATTTGAAAAAATACAAGACAAAGCATAAACCGAAAATAAACATCTTGAAACTCAAAATATGAGCTGTAATATAACTCTAGTTCCTTTAATCCTATTTCACCATCCTTGTATATATAGAACGTAGATATTTAATTCTAGTCACTTGGTCTGATGATGATTTTGTAATAAAATCGAAATATCACCGTTTCAATTGTTGTCTTGTTTTTAGCTCATATTTTGAGTTTCAAGATATTTATTTTCGGTTTATGCTTTGTCTTAAGATAACTAAGATAACTAAAAGATATAACTAAAAGAACTAAGACAACTAAAAGAATTAAGATAACTAAGATAACTAAGATAACTAGGATAACTAGATAACTAGATAACTAAGATAACTAAGATAACTAAGATAACTAAGAAAACTAAGAAAACTAAGATAACTAAGCCAACTAAAAGAACTAAAAGAACTAAAAGAACTAAAAGAACTAAAAGAACTAAAAGAACTAAAAGAACTAAAAGAACTAAAAGAACTAAGATAACTAAAGAACTAAAAGAACTAAGATATCTAAGATAACTAAAAGAACTAAAAGAACTAAGATAACTAAGATAACTAAAATAACTAAGATAACTAAGATAACTAAGATAACTAAGATAACTAAGATAACTAAGATAACAAAATAGAACTAAGATAACTAAGATAACTAAGATAACTAAGCCAACTAAAGTAACTAAAATAACTAAAAGAACTAAGATAACTAAAAGAACTAAAAGAACTAAAAGAACTAAAAGAACTAAGATAACTAAGATAACTAAAGAACTAAGATAACTAAGATAACTAAAAGAACTAAAAGAACTAAGATAACTAAAATAACTAAGATAACTAAGATAACTAAGATAACTAGGAGTAGTAATACCCCCCACTCCAGGGACCAAAGGGATGCCGCCTCATTAAATATTCAATTTTTAATTATTCATTCTCAGGCTCCTTTGAGACCGTCTAATCCCTAATCTCATTAGTTATTCATTTTATAGCGGCGCGTTACGTCATTATTTCTCAGGCTTCTTTGGGACCTCCTAACCCCTAACACAGTCATCGATAGATTTGATTCCCCTGTACAGCTTCGCGTCATCAGCATAAAGCGACATTGAAGTGCCGTCACGTACCACATCTGGGATGTCGTTGAATTGATGAAAAGCAAAAAGAGCATTGGACACAAGATGCTTCCCTGCGGCACACCAGAAGTGACAGGAGACCATTGCGAAGCAGCGCCTTCTACAACGACACGTTGAGTACGACCAAGTAAATAATCGGTGAACCATGCACTGGAGAAGATTACCAGATATACCATAAACGTTTAGTTTTTCTAAGAGGATACTATGATCCACGGAGTCGAAAGCTTTAGCAAAGTCCAAAAATAAAACGTCAGTCTGAGTATTTTTGTCAAGTAATTGTCCGATAGAGTGTAGAGTTGATAAAAGCTGCGTGACGCAGGAACGTCCGCCTAGAAAGCCATGCTGTAATTGGCTGATGATAAATTTTCCATGGTCATAAAGCCTGTTGCAGATACAACGCTCCAAGACTTTACTAACAATAGGTAACAAAGAAATAGGTCTGTAGTTGTTGGCTGGTTCTTTCTCATCTTTATTGTGTATTGGCGTGACATCAGCCGATTTCCATTCAAACGGAACGCGTCTGGAATGCAACGAGTGGTTAAACAGTGCACAAAGGCTTGAGATTAATTCAGAAAAAAGTATGGAAACAATACATTCGGATTATAGGAAACAAGAAAATCTATTTCTGTTGAACTTTGTAAGGTATGAGAAACAGTTACCCAGGACAATGACTTGTATAATTTCTATTCAGTCGTTTGACATAATTTGAATATGAAAGAAGTTGAGTAAAGTTACATTTCTTTACAGTTCAAATGTTGTCAAATGTACACGCCTTTGCAAAATACAAAAATATATATGCCAGAGCTTCATCTATTAACTCATTGACTATTTTTGAATGTCTGTCACTGTCAAGTTGATATCATCGTATAGGTGTATTTTAGTTGTATTTCAGGGCACAGTATTTAATATAATCCTGCTTGAAAAACAGGTATATCACGCCCACAAGACAGTTTAAAATTGAGCCTAACACCACTCATGGCCTGCATACTCTTAAAAACAGCGCAAAAGCCCTGAGCCAAGTTAATCAAAAATTTTGTTCTGGTTACCTGATTTCATGATCAGTACCAAATGTGTCAAAACACTCTGCTTTTTAATCCTCCACAAAAGGTGCTTTCCCCCCAAACATTAAATTATTACTGTAATACTTTGTCTTTAGTATCAAATGGTAGAGAAAGTGCTGCAAAGAACCCGATAACAAGTGAAAAAGCAAAGAAATATTTTGTCGCTTCGAAAGACACATGAAACAATGCTTCAGCCACAATTGGTGCAACAAGCATACCAATACGACTGAAGAAGTACCCAGACCCCATACCCATTGCACGGATTGATGTGGGATATGCCTCAGATGTGTAAACATAAACTACTGCAGTATAACCAATAAGAGAGCACCTGATGGCCATGAGAAGAATTGTGGCACCTACTCGATTTAAACATAGAAATAATAAGCATTGAAGCACAAGTGCAATAAATGCCAAAACATACATTGAACGCTTACGCCCAAGGGAGTCAATGAGAAATATAGTGATAATAACTCCAGGAGACTCGGCTACCGATGTCCAAATGACATCAAAGTAATCCTTACGATCAAATACTTTACACTTGTAATTGTAATTTGTCCAGAAACAGTTTCTTGGCAGATGTTGTCACTATAGCGCTGGAATATCTCGGTTGTTACATAGACCGATGAGTAATACATCATGATACTAATCAACCATATCACCCACAGCGAGACAGTAACTCGGAGATATCCAGACTTGATTAAGTCAATCAGCTTGCCACGTTCCTTCACCGACGATGCAGTGACCTCTAGGGTACCAGGTGGCAGGTCAGTACCATTGACCTGAGCAATATGTTGTAGCATCTCCAGAGCTTTCTTGTTCTGGCCGGATACTGCATAGTAACGGAATGACTCTGGCATCCACCAAAATGAGCATAGGAACAAAACACCAGGGATACATAATGCGGCGAGCAGCACTCGAAAACCAAAGTCAATCATCAGCCATAGTGACAGAGTCGAGGCAAAGATAAAACCAATTGACCAGAATACAGTAACAAAAGTAAGGATCTTCCCACGAGCCTTTGCAGGAGTGTACTCGGCCAGAATAGTTGAAACCTGAGGCCCGGATCCAATACCAACTCCAACAAGGCAACGTAGTATCAGCAACCATTTGTAATTAGGTGAAAATATGCGGAGAAAGGCAAAATACATGAACCATACAGAACTAATGTACAAGCCTTTCTTTCGCCCATACACATCACAAACCCATCCCCAGACAGGCGCTGACAACATCATTCCTAATGATGCCAAAACAGGCAGTAATGTTTCCTCAAAATAAGTTAAGTTCCATTGACAACGAAGATAAGGTGCTAAGACGGACAACACAAATATCTCCATACCTTCGACCATCCACACTTACCCAAGTACAAGGACAAGCTTGACGTGGAATTTACCAAAGCCGATATGCGATATGGCTTCGTCGGGGGTGAATGTCATATCAGAGCTTGACGAATCAGATGTTTCACTGTAATTGAGATCCTCGAGTTCGACGTGTTCGTGTGGAATATTCGAGTAGCGAGCGACATTGTTCGTAGGCGAGCGAACTCGATTGTTGTTCAAACAATCGACAATTCGGGAAAACATGACGAAAGCTGAATAAACGTCGAAGACGTGTCTTTCAAGCCTTCTGTCAACTCGGTTGTTTACATGACATGTATGTACATCAAGCTGTCAGTAAAAAATACCCATGTTGTTGATCCTAATTCAACGTATACTGTCTTTTGACGTACATCTGTTTAGCCATAGTCAATCGAGATATGGTCTGGAAACTCAGCTAAAGTCTTTGTTCTATCTTTTTGTTCGCCTTTAGGCATTTTTGTGCACGGTGTACGGTCACTGAACACATTGTATTTTAGTATAATGAAGGAATTGTCCAATAGCAAGGTTTCAGTTCAATCACTCAACCGTGCTATTTAAATATTAATAAACCTAAAACAAAGGATGTGCACGGTGTAAGGTACGGTTCAACATAAAATCCCAGCTCATTATAGGCGCTTTGAAGTTTGCCGAGTTTCCAGACCATATCTCGATTGACTATGAATCAACGTATACTGTCTTTTGGCGCGTACATCTGTTTAGCTCGACTGTATGCCACGTCGTTCACACTCAAAGAACAGTAACAATGACATTCAGTCGACCAAACAACATTTAATTACGCTGAAGCCCTTAAAAGAATTTGCATTATTATTCTCAAGCCCTGAGGGGCTTAAAGTGTCACTAACTCCAAAATGTTTTTTGCACGAATAAACATCGCCAATCCAAATGATTAAGAATGCAATATAAATTAACTAAATTGGTAAAATCCTCTTGATTTAAGAATCGATTGAAGTGGCGATAATGACGGACACGACGGAGCACTTGGGAGACTGCGTCGAGAAGGGTTTGTGACGTAATACCAGGAATTCTATATTTTCTTTACTGTAAAGTAAATAGGAAAGAACGTACCCAGGTTACGTTTATAGCCAGTTTGGCGATATTTTTCATTTTAATTATTTTATTATAGTTCCAGTGTACTACACTTTATAGATTTTTGAAGACGAATTCCTGGTATTACGTCATACGCATCCTATACCCATTCCCCTCCATGCTCCGCCATGGGACAAACAGATGCGAAATTTTGCAAGTTTGAAGGTGCATAAAAAGTGAAAGAAGTGTTCAATAACAGAAAAGATATGTTGGTGCTAATATACTCAACAAAGGCTATTTGAATCCCGAGAAAAATTTTTGGGGTTAGTGGCACTTTAACTCGAACGGTAAAAACATGTTCATCGAGTTAAGCCCTATGAAAAAATGGGTGTGTCTGGAGAAAAAATGGGCGTGTCCGGGTCTTAACTTGAAAAGGGCTTAACCCGAAGCACGTGCTCGAAGGGCTTAACTCGAAGATTATCTACCTCTTCTGCACGAGTTAAATCATTTACCAAACTTTTTTGTCTTTGTTTAATTAACTATTTTGTATAATTCCATAAACCTTATATTAATTAATCCGGATAATATCAAGTATATAATAAGAATAAAACTTGCTGTAACCTACCTTTAGTTAAATAAGATTGAAATCTGGTCGATAAAAAAGTGTGCGGCCATATCTATGGCTGTACTCAACATTATTATTGTCAAGGCACGAAGGCACGCTGGCACGGCCATATCTATGGCTGTACTCAACATTATTGTTGTCAAGGCACGGAGGCACGGCCATATCTATGACTGTACTCAACATTATTATTGTCAAGGCACGGAGGCACGGCCATGTCTATGGCTGTAGCTACTCAACATTATTATTGTCAAGGCACGGAGGCACGCTGGCACGGCCAGTAAAGAAAATATAGAATTCCTGGTATTACGTCACAAACCCTTCTCGACGCAGTCTCCCAAGTGCTCCGTCGTGTCCGTCATTATCGCCACTTCAATCGATTCTTAAATCAAGAGGATTTTACCAATTTAGTTAATTTATATTGCATTCTTAATCATTTGGATTGGCGATGTTTATTCGTGCAAAATTTTTTTTGGAGTTAGTGACACTTTAAGCCCCTCAGGGCTTGAGAATAATAATGCAAATTCTTTTAAGGGCTTCAGCGTAATTAAATGTTGTTTGGTCGACTGAATGTCATTGTTACTGTTCTTTGAGTGTGAACGACGTGGCATACAGTCGAGCTAAACAGATGTACGCGCCAAAAGACAGTATACGTTGATTCATAGTCAATCGAGATATGGTCTGGAAACTCGGCAAACTTCAAAGCGCCTATAATGAGCTGGGATTTTATGTTGAACCGTACCTTACACCGTGCACATCCTTTGTTTTAGGTTTATTAATATTTAAATAGCACGGTTGAGTGATTGAACTGAAACCTTGCTATTGGACAATTCCTTCATTATACTAAAATACAATGTGTTCAGTGACCGTACACCGTGCACAAAAATGCCTAAAGGCGAACAAAAAGATAGAACAAAGACTTTAGCTGAGTTTCCAGACCATATCTCGATTGACTATGGCTAAACAGATGTACGTCAAAAGACAGTATACGTTGAATTAGGATCAACAACATGGGTATTTTTTACTGACAGCTTGATGTACATACATGTCATGTAAACAACCGAGTTGACAGAAGGCTTGAAAGACACGTCTTCGACGTTTATTCAGCTTTCGTCATGTTTTCCCGAATTGTCGATTGTTTGAACAACAATCGAGTTCGCTCGCCTACGAACAATGTCGCTCGCTACTCGAATATTCCACACGAACACGTCGAACTCGAGGATCTCAATTACAGTGAAACATCTGATTCGTCAAGCTCTGATATGACATTCACCCCCGACGAAGCCATATCGCATATCGGCTTTGGTAAATTCCACGTCAAGCTTGTCCTTGTACTTGGGTTAGTGTGGATGGTCGAAGGTATGGAGATATTTGTGTTGTCCGTCTTAGCACCTTATCTTCGTTGTCAATGGAACTTAACTTATTTTGAGGAAACATTACTGCCTGTTTTGGCATCATTAGGAATGATGTTGTCAGCGCCTGTCTGGGGATGGGTTTGTGATGTGTATGGGCGAAAGAAAGGCTTGTACATTAGTTCTGTATGGTTCATGTATTTTGCCTTTCTCAGCATATTTTCACCTAATTACAAATGGTTGCTGATACTACGTTGCCTTGTTGGAGTTGGTATTGGATCCGGGCCTCAGGTTTCAACTATTCTGGCCGAGTACACTCCTGCAAAGGCTCGTGGGAAGATCCTTACTTTTGTTACTGTATTCTGGTCAATTGGTTTTATCTTTGCCTCGACTCTGTCACTATGGCTGATGATTGACTTTGGTTTTCGAGTGCTGCTCGCCGCATTATGTATCCCTGGTGTTTTGTTCCTATGCTCATTTTGGTGGATGCCAGAGTCATTCCGTTACTATGCAGTATCCGGCCAGAACAAGAAAGCTCTGGAGATGCTACAACATATTGCTCAGGTCAATGGTACTGACCTGCCACCTGGTACCCTAAAGGTCACTGCATCGTCGGTGAAGGAACGTGGCAAGCTGATTGACTTAATCAAGTCTTGATATCTCCGAGTTACTGTCTCGCTGTGGGTGATATGGTTGATTAGTATCATGATGTATTACTCATCGGTCTATGTAACAACCGAGATATTCCAGCGCTATAGTGACAACATCTGCCAAGAAACTGTTTCTGGACAAATTACATGCAAGTGTAAAGTATTTGATCGTAAGGATTACTTTGATGTCATTTGGGCATCGGTAGCCGAGTCTCCTGGAGTTATTATCACTATATTTCTCATTGACTCCCTTGGGCGTAAGCGTTCAATGTATGTTTTGGCATTTATTGCACTTGTGCTTCAATGCTTATTATTTCTATGTTTAAATCGAGTAGGTGCCACAATTCTTCTCATGGCCATCAGGTGCTCTCTTATTGGTTATACTGCAGTAGTTTATGTTTACACATCTGAGGCATATCCCACATCAATCCGTGCAATGGGTATGGGGTCTGGGTACTTCTTCAGTCGTATTGATATGCTTGTCGCACCAATTGTGGCTGAAGCATTGTTTCATGTGTCTTTCGAAGCGACAAAATATTTCTTTGCTTTTTCACTTGTTATCGGGTTCTTTGCAGCACTTTCTCTACCATTTGATACTAAAGACAAAGTATTACAGTAATAATTTAATGTTTGGGGGGGAAGCACTTTTTGTGTAGGATTAAAAAGCAGAGTGTTTTTGACACATTTGGTACTGATCATGAAATCAGGTAACCAGAACAAAAATTTTTATTAACTTGGCTCAGGGCTTTTGTGCTGTTTTTAAGAGTATGCAGGCCATGAGTGGTGTTAGGCTCAATTTTAAACTGTCTTGTGGGCGTGATATACCTGTTTTTCAAGCAGGATTATATTAAATACTGTGCCCTGAAATACAACTAAAATACACCTATACGATGATATCAACTTGACAGTGACAGACATTCAAAAATAGTCAATGAGTTAATAGATGAAGCTCTGGCATATATATTTTTGTATTTTGCAAAGGCGTGTACATTTGACAACATTTGAACTGTAAAGAAATGTAACTTTACTCAACTTCTTTCATATTCAAATAATGTCAAACGACTGAATAGAAATTATACAAGTCATTGTCCTGGGTAACTGTTTCTCATACCTTACAAAGTTCAACAGAAATAGATTTTCTTGTTTCCTATAATCCGAATGTATTGTTTCCATACTTTTTTCTGAATTAATCTCAAGCCTTTGTGCACTGTTTAACCACTCGTTGCATTCCAGACGCGTTCCGTTTGAATGGAAATCGGCTGATGTCACGCCAAGATGAGAAAGAACCAGCCAACAACTACAGACCTATTTCTTTGTTACCTATTGTTAGTAAAGTCTTGGAGCGTTGTATCTGCAACAGGCTTTATGACCATGGAAAATTTATCATCAGCCAATTACAGCATGGCTTTCTAGGCGGACGTTCCTGCGTCACGCAGCTTTTATCAACTCTACACTCTATCGGACAATTACTTGACAAAAATACTCAGACTGACGTTTTATTTTTGGACTTTGCTAAAGCTTTCGACTCCGTGGATCATAGTATCCTCTTAGAAAAAACTAAACGTTTATGGTATATCTGGTAATCTTCTCCAGTGCATGGTTCACCGATTATTTACTTGGTCGTACTCAACGTGTCGTTGTAGAAGGCGCTGCTTCGCAATGGTCTCCTGTCACTTCTGGTGTGCCGCAGGGAAGCATCTTGTGTCCAATGCTCTTTTTGCTTTTCATCAATTCAACGACATCCCAGATGTGGTACGTGACGGCACTTCAATGTCGCTTTATGCTGATGACGCGAAGCTGTACAGGGGAATCAAATCTATCGATGACTGTGTTAGGGGTTAGGAGGTCCCAAAGAAGCCTGAGAAATAATGACGTAACGCGCCGCTATAAAATGAATAACTAATGAGATTAGGGATTAGACGGTCTCAAAGGAGCCTGAGAATGAATAATTAAAATTTGAATATTTAATGAGGCGGCATCCCTTTGGTCCCTGGAGTGGGGGGTATTACTACTCCTAGTTATCTTAGTTATCTTAGTTATCTTAGTTATTTTAGTTATCTTAGTTCTTTTAGTTCTTTAGTTATCTTAGTTATCTTAGTTCTTTTAGTTCTTTTAGTTCTTTTAGTTCTTTTAGTTATCTTAGTTCTTTTAGTTATTTTAGTTACTTTAGTTGGCTTAGTTATCTTAGTTATCTTAGTTATCTTAGTTATCTTAGTTCTATTTTGTTATCTTAGTTATCTTAGTTATCTTAGTTATTTTAGTTATCTTAGTTATCTTAGTTCTTTTAGTTCTTTTAGTTATCTTAGATATCTTAGTTCTTTTAGTTCTTTAGTTATCTTAGTTCTTTTAGTTCTTTTAGTTCTTTTAGTTCTTTTAGTTCTTTTAGTTCTTTTAGTTCTTTTAGTTCTTTTAGTTCTTTTAGTTCTTTTAGTTCTTTTAGTTCTTTTAGTTCTTTTAGTTCTTTTAGTTGGCTTAGTTATCTTAGTTATCTTAGTTATCTTAGTTATCTTAGTTTTCTTAGTTTTCTTAGTTATCTTAGTTATCTTACTTATAATTATCTTAGTTCTTTTAATTGTCTTAGTTCTTTTAGTTATCTTAGTTATCTTAGTTATCTTAGTTATCTAGTTATCTAGTTATCCTAGTTATCTTAGTTATCTTAGTTATCTTAATTCTTTTAGTTGTCTTAGTTCTTTTAGTTATATCTTTTAGTTATCTTAGTTATCTTAAGACAAAGCATAAACCGAAAATAAACATCTTGAAACTCAAAATATGAGCTAAAAACAAGACAACAATTGAAACAGTGATATTTCGATTTTATTACAAAATCATCATCAGACCAAGTGACTAGAATTAAATATCTACGTTCTATATATACAAGGATGGTGAAATAGGATTAAAAGAACTAGAGTTATATTACAGCTCATATTTTGAGTTTCAAGATGTTTATTTTCGGTTTATGCTTTGTCTTGTATTTTTTCAAATTGTCTGCTGGATGTGGGTTTTCTTTAGTTATCTTAGTTATCTTAGTTATCTTAGTTATTTTAGTTATCTTAGTTATCTGTTATCTTAGTTATCTTAGTTATCTTAGTTATTATAGTTATTATAGTTATCTTAGTTATTTCAGTTCTTCTAGTTATCTTAGTTATCTTATGAATTATAAATGAAAAACTGGATATTTTTATTTCTGGAATTATTTGTGGGAACAATTAATTGTCTTAATCGTATGCTATTATAGAATACGCAAAATTAAGTACTGCATGCATTTTCTGCATTGAAAATATCTGTCCATCATGTTATAAACGAGTTGCTTACATTCAATCTGTGGAAATTAGCAGCGATATAGAAAATATAAACAAGACAGATTCACTTGTGTTAAAAACTATAGATATATTTATTTACCATTTGAAACAGTTTTCAGTATTCAGTTTGAATACACATTTCTATATGATCATAAGTGAGATTGTCATGCATTTCCGCCATGACGTAATATATTTGAAACTTTTCTAATATTTCGTATATTATAAATAAGTTTTGTGGAAACACCACGTAAAATATTGTTATTTTCGTCTGAGTTTTTAGTGATCAGTCTGAATACACATTTCTATATGTAGACGGCCGGCCAACCTCGATAAAATTGTCTCAAAAACACCGTTGATGGCATTTTTTGTTACAAGCAGGCAACTATGCCAGATGGTATCGGATAGTATATACTTTGAACGTGAGGAGGTTATGGTTTCTTAAAATTAAAACACATTGGAAATGGATGGGATTTCTGTGGAGTCAACGTTGGTGTTCTATTTTGAATGGCTCACTTCAGAATGCATCCAATCAGCGTGCGTGAAGTTATGATTAACCTAATTCGCATAACTCACAATCATGAACAAACAAGAAATATGGCGTAAATACACCTAAATATAACACTTCGGAGAAAAGCTACAACAACGTAAGCTTGCAAACGTATATTAGACAGCTCTTTACAGATATCCATCCCATCCATCACATTGTACTTTCAAAAAGCTCTATATTTTGGTATATAAATCAATAATTACAGATGGCAACCCTCCTCACCTTCAAAGTATGCACTATCCGATACGATTTGGCATGGTTGCCTGCTTGTAACAAAAAATGCCATCAAAAGTAACATTTTGAAGCCTTGGCCGGCCGTGTAATGAGTAAGATTGTCATGCATTTCCGCCATGATGTAATATGGCATAAATCATTAGCTGTATTTTTTAATTTTTTTCTATTAATTGTTTTTTATTTCGAATAGTGTGCGTAAGCCAATCGGAAGATTAAAACCAAAGCTAACTAATATGTGAATCAGACCAACAAATGATTTGTGAATTTTTTCCGGTGACATTTGGTGCAAAGAATCATACGAAAGCACAAGGGAACAAATAGCATTATATTCTAGCAAATTTGGATCACAAACATGTACGTTTTCCCCCATGTCCTGCATAAACGATACGGATCCTTTAGTAGGAGTTTTTTGAAAATCGTGTTTGAACCTTTTGCGTCGTCCTTAAGGTGAAATATTTGTGTTTTTTGCGATATTACCGCCACATTCTTTGCCACCACATAAGCCATGACACTTACACATCTTTCCACAAGTCCCCCTTGCATGAACAACGTCTTGGCGAATTATATGTTTTTTTAACTTTGCGTCCGGCTTTTGGTTAATACCACATCTGCAACTTTTCTGTTCGTCTTTTTCTTGCTCTATTTAAGAAGTAAATAATATTGGCATATTATTATTATTAATGATAATAATAATAATAATAAAGATAATACTAATAATAATGTTAATTGTTAATGATAATAATAATAATTAATAATAATAATAATAAAAATAATAATAATAATAATAATTATTTTTTTTAATAGTAATAATAATGATAATAATTTATTAAAACAATCTTCTTTACAGCATACTATTTACAATTTTACCCAATTTTAAAGTTCTGTAGGCTAACTGTTATATATATATATATATATATATATATATATATATATATATATATATATATATATAATTATAGTTACACTAATATTACATTTTAAAAATAAATAGAAAGAAAAAAGACAAAAAAAAAATTAAATAAATAAATAAATAAATAAATAAATAAATAAATACAAAAATAAATATTTAATTAAAAATTTACGTATAAGATAATCGACTTTCTACAATACTAAGTTCAATGTTCGTGTTCGTATTCGGACTTCGATATGATGATGCTCTCGAGCCTCTGATACATGAAATAGCGGACCTAAGTAGAGTAAATGGGAGGGAGCATCGCATCCAGGCTAGAGTAGTGCTGTGTTCAGTTTTTCGTTTCATGGCCAATAGTTCGGCTAACCGTTTGTATGCTATCGTTGTTTCTTTGCTGAGTCCTCCTGTTGTTGCCAAAACCAAGGTGTAAAGGAGGCATGCTCGACTTCTCTAATCCTATCGCCGTATTCTCTCTTCTTTGCTTGTTCCTGTCTTCGGAATAAAGCAGTGATGCTTGTGTTGCGATAGCTTGGCGCGTTTGGATGAAACACCCTCACGCCAAAAAATGCGCTTTACTGTCGACACATGCAGTGGAACGATCGACAACCTACTCATGGATAGAATGGTATGCCAAGACAGCAGACGAGGCACGCGCAACCTCAGTATGGCGTGAAGAAAGCCTACGATTCGATAGACCATGAGTGGCTGATGCAAATGATGATCCTCCACATATTCCCCGAGTGGATTGGTAGAGTGGTTCAGAAACTTAGCACACGGTGGAACACAAGAATAAAAGCAAGGACTAAGCAGTGTGATGGAACCTCGGAGGTGATTAGATTCAACAAAGGCCTCCCACAAGGAGTTGGACTGTGCCCAAGGCTATTCACGCTATGTATCAACCCGATAGCGTGGAAGCTGAAGGCTTACAGAAGGATACAGACTTTCTAAACCAATCAGTAAGAAAATAACCGATTTGCTATACATTGATGATTTAAAGGTCTTCGCAGCATCTTCAGGTAAACTTGGAAGAGTGCTAAGGTCAACCAAGTCAGAAATGGCAGATGCCGGCTTACAATGGAATGAGAGAAAGTGTTCGGTGGTGCATGTCAAGAGAGGTGATTTGGATACGAGATCAGCAGAAATGGAAATAGGTGAATCGGATGTGATTACCAGCCTGAAGGAGGGAGCGTACTACAAGTTTCTGAAGGTTATGGAAGCTGTGAAACAGGCTGACAGATATTGTTAGATATTCCACTACCACACGTGTTTCATAAGAAGACGTTTAATTCATAACAGAAAGGTCTTTTATACCTACTACATACATGCTAATTAGATGAACCACGAATATGTTAATACTTAATAAGTAAATATTTTAATAATTACAACAGTTATCACTGATGTTTTTAATTTACTGAGCATTCAGAAGTTGTACACTAATAATAATAATAATAATAATAATAATAATAATAATAATAATAATAATAATAATAATAATAATAATAATAATAATAATAATAATAATAATAATAACAATAATTTGTACATGTTATGTCCTCGGTCTTGAGAATTTGGTGTGTACTGAGAATTTAGGCTGTTTAGGTTTTTAAATAAGTTCTTATTTTCTTAAGAGGAGCAGTGCTTGCTGTTGGTGGAACAATAACTGTAGTCTATATGGGTGTGGTCCCTGCCTTATGTATAAGAAACATATAATTATGCATACAAATTCGATTGTCCTTCAGCAGCGCACACATTAATTTACGGTGGCTATTTGGGTCAAGCCAAGTTCGTCCTGGAGAAAGATAACTAACTCTTTGTTTAGGTGGATTAGATATCCCCCGATGATCTATGTGTGCGATATTTGATATATGGCTATTTTTTTTGTGCTTTCGTATGGTTCTTTGCGTATTAGTTGTAGGTCTATGTTTTAGTTAGCGTTGGTTACAATATTTCGTTTGGCCTATTTTCTTTTCGATTGTGCGGTTTTGTAGTGTCTCAGTATTTAATAATGTCACATAAGACTTGAAGAACAACAACAGGTGTCTAGTGACCGCCAAGCATGACACTAGCAAATCACATGACCTAAACACAGGGAGCCTAATATACAACATTTCCTCCCTTCTAGTCAAATTGTTCTATAATAACACAACACAGTTATACTGTTCGAAATAGCGTTCGGGAGGTTCTCTTCTTGGATGATGACGCCTTCCACCTTCTGGAATTTCTTTGTTATCATCCTCCTCCAACCCAGAGATTTGGGGTAGTTCAGCTGAATTATCACAGCGGTCGGCGGAAGAAGACTGTGGTGTTGATTGGTGTTCACAACGATTAGTTGCTTGATTGATTATTTCTGTTGGGTACTTGGGATGAACTGGAATACATGGTTCTTTTGGAATGTCTTTCTTAGACGTTTCTCGAAGTTGGTCTACGTGACGTCGCCAGTAGCTTCCAGCTTGGGTCTTGCTCTCATACATCAACGGTCCCAACCGTGCATTAATTTCTCCCTCCATCCATTTATTTTGCCCTCTGTAATCTCGTGCTGCTACAGGTTAACCAATTTCGAAGAATCGCATGACTTCCTTTCTTCCTGTTATTGATTGTCGCATTTGTTTATCTTGGACAGTTCGTTTAATGTCAGGTCGAATCAAGTTAAGACGCGATCGAAGATTCCTACCAAGGAACGTCGTGGCTGGCGTTTCGTTGGTTGTTGAATGAGGTGCATTACGATACATTAACAAGAAATTAGAAATCTTCTTGTTCAGTGATATTGATTCATCCTTCATGGCTTTTAGGCTCTGTTTGAATGTTCTCACCAGTCGCTCGGCTAAACCGTTCGTTGCCGGATGTTAAGGGGCTGATCTGAAGTGTGTGATGCCATTGGTTTTCACAAAACTATCGAATTCTGTTGAAGTAAACTGTGGTCCATTGTCCGAAACAATTTGCTCTGGCAGGCCATTTCGTGCAAATACTGTTCGCAAGATTTCTATTGTTTTTGTTGATGTTATCTTGTTCATCGGAAAATTTCTGGCCACTTTGAATGAGCATCCACGATAATAAGGAACTGCTTTTCTAACAAGGGCCCGGCGAAATCAATGTGAATTCTCTGCCATGGTTTGCTTGGCCACTCCCACGGGTGGATGGGTACGTACCTTTCTTGGGTTGCTTTGTGTTTGTACACATCCCACGCAACGCTTTGTGATCTTTTCTATCTCTTTATCGATTCTTGGCCACCACACGTAGCTCCTAGCAAGTGCCTTCATCTTTACGACTCCCAGGTGAGTTGAGTGTAGCACATCCGGTATCCGCGCACACAGTTTTTGAGGTATTATAGCTCGAATTCCACACATCAGGCATCCTTGGACGACTGTAATTTCTTTGGTGGAAATAGGGTAAAAGATCTTAATTATTTGGTTTGGACCAGCCAGACATGGTTTGCTGATAGACTTGACTTAATTAAGATGCGGTCCTTCTGTGTTTCACGCCTGAGTGTTGCACAGGTGACGGGCAATTGGTCAAACTGTGTTAAATGAAACAAATCAACTGGGTGAGAATCTTCTTCTTCATTTGGACTTTGTTGTTGAACTAACCTTGAAAGAGCATCAGCGTTTGTGTGTAGTTTTGTGTTCCGATGTTCTCTATGTTGTAACTGTAACCCGCCAGAAATACTGCATACCGTTGCAATCTTTTGCTGCTGCTGTAGCTGGTAGTCCTTTAGTGGGACTAAAAATACTTAAAAGTGGTTGGTGGTCTGTGATGAAGGTGAAATGTCTTCCATAAAGGTAGGTATGAAACTTCTCGATACCAACAATAATAGCGAGGGCTTCCTTATCGATCTGGGAGTAGTTCCTCTCGGCTATAGGTCTTTCTGTTCCGTCTTCAAATATGAGTGAAAGCACAGCTCCCACACCAAATGGCGAAGCATCACAGGCTAATCGAATTGATTTGGTTGGGCTGTGATGACAAAGAACCTGATCAGATATTATCAATTCCTTTGCTTTCAAAAATGCTTCTTCGCAATCTTTGCTCCAATGCCATTTTGTCTCTTTTTCCAGGAGTTGGTGGAGAGGTCTCAGAACCGACGCAATATCTGGAAGGAATCTGTGATAGTAGTTCACTAGCCCAATAAATGCGCGCAGCTCTGTCAGGCCATGAGGACGTGGTGTTTCGCTGATAGCCTTAATCTTCTCTTCTGTCTGATGAATACCATGCTTGTCAATTTGATGCCCACAGTACTCAACTCTCTCTTGGAAAAATTGGCATTTCGCTAAGTGGACTTTGAGGTTGTACTCCTGTAATCTAGCCACACTCTGTACACACAGCATCATCCTTCCCAGTGATGATCATATCATCTAAAATGCAGTGGACTCTTGGAATTCCTTGTAAGATTTGTTCCATCGAACGTTGCTATGCATATGGCAGGTGCAGATGCCACGCCAAACACCAATCTGTTGAACTGGTATAATCCCTTGTGTGTATTGACGGTAAGGTACTTCCTTGATTCTTCTGACATTTCCATATGGAGATACGCTTGACGCAAATCTAACTTTGTAAATTTCTCACCGTCAGACAATGAAAAGAGAATGTCCTCGATTCTTGGCAAGGGAAATTGATCAGCCATGAGTTGTGGGTTCAGAGTCACTTTATTTTTATCTCCACATAAACGTACTTTACCATTATTCTTCACAACTGGCACCACTGGTGTAGCCCATTCACTTGTGTTCACCCTTGATATAATACCCATTTCTTCTACCTTGTCGAGTTCCTCTTCTACTTTTGGTTTTAGTGCAAAGGGAATTGTTCTCGCTTTACAAAATACAGGTTTGGGGTCATCTTTGAAGGTGAGGTTTGCCTGCATGCCTTTTACCTTGCCAATTCCATCTTCAAATACTGTCTCATACTTGGCTAACAAATCATTTAAGGCTGGGTTGCTCTCCTGTGGATTCGTCTTGGCAGTGGAATTGTCCAGTTGTGGATTCACCTTGTCAACTTTCATCACATTATTTAGCTCTTTCCCGTTAAGATGCAGCCTGTGTAACCACGACCGGCCTAACAGTGTAGACATTCCCTTCTCTACTACAAATAGATCCAGGTGTTTCTTTTGGCCTTGATATTCGACTTTTACTTTTGCAATACCCAAAGGCTTGATCTTCTCTCCGGAAAATGTTCTCAACACGGTCTTGGTTGAGGTGAGCTGGTTGAGCTTTCTTTTGCCAAAACGATCTTCGAATTCACGTACCGTCTAGACATAACAGAGATTTCTAACCCTGTGTCAATTTCCATCTTCACATTCCTATTGTTCATTTTTAACTCGATTACTAAGGGTTCAGATTTCTCGCTCTGAATCGAATTGACTTTTAGATAACTCACTCCATACTCTTGATCAGAAATATCCTCTTCACTCGAATTTTCTTCCTTCTCGACATTTCGGACATCTTTGGTGTTCCGTGGTCCAGAAGTTTGATTCGTTTTATGATTGCTTGACACTGACATGCTCTTTTAATATGGCCTTTCTTTCCACAGCCATGGCAATCCACATTTTTAAATTTGCAATTGTTTGGCGAATGTCCGAAATCATCACATCTAAAACAACTTTGGTTTTGTTGTCGCCTTGGTCGACTTTCATCTGGGTGACTAGGTTTGCGATCCTGCTGTACGTACTGAATATTGGCTTCTTTACTCTTGCCTTGTAATTCGATAGCATCTTTCGCCGCCATTTCCATCGCCACAGCTATCTCTAACGCCTTCTCCAGCGGTAGGGTTGTCTCCGATAATAATCTCTTTCAGTGGATATTTTCCTTTCTTAAACCACATACGAATCTGTCTCGCAAGGTATCGGTCAAATTATCAAACTGGCAGTGAAGTGATAATTTCCTCAGCTCTGCTAAAAAGGTGTTTACATTTTCATCTTCGTGTTGGTGGCGATGGTGAAATCGAAACCTCTCCGCAATTATCGACGGCTTTGGTGATAACTGTTTGTCCAGAATCTCTACAAGTTCCTTGTATGTCTTCGAAGCAGGTTTAGCTGGGGCGGTTAAATTTCTCAATAGCCCATACGTTTTTCTCCTAAGTAGTGTTAATAATGCTGGAACTTTCCTGTCGCCTGTAATTTCATTTAAGGCAAAATACTGTTCCAAACGTTCTGTGTACGAAGCCCACGGCTCCAGAACGTCGTCGAACGGTTCTATCTTCCCAATATATCCTGCCATTTGATTACACTGTCTCTAAGCCACAGCCATCCTCGTCGCCAATTGTAGTGTCTCAGTATTTAATAATTAATGCTTATTGACCGAGCGTGAGGTCTGTATAGTGAAATATCGGACCGAGGTTTTTTAGTACGGACCGAGCGAGCGCAGCGAGCGGAGGTCCGTGCAAAAAACTGAGGTCCGATATTTCACTGTACAGACTGAACAAGCGAGGTCAATAAGCAGTTTATTATATGGCCTCAACGAGAACAAATTTCGGCAGCAATTTGGCTGGCTTTCTTGACTTCCGCTTACTTCCGTTCGGAAGCATTTGTTGGCTTCCCTTAATTTTCATTGGTTATCCTCTTTGAAAAACAAGTTGCACTCAGACAACAATCGATGATAAAAATTTAATAATACCAATGATCAATAGAAAAACTCGGTTACAAAACTGGTGGGTTACTGGAATATGCATGCCAATAAATAACAGACGTCAGAAAATATAACATCATAGAATTCGATTAAATAACGAGGTAAGCCACATGCAACAGATCAGTGTTTTGAAATAAATAATTTAATTATGTGAATGTTTAACGTAAATGTCAATCTTCGTAGTCGCTGTCGTTAAAACACGTCGCCTCTTCTTGCCTTCTTGTATATATTTTACTTCGCTGTTAAATATTTGGAAATGACAGTTCGAGATGCTGGCAATCTTTGCACCACTAAATATCACTTGATTGTTTGAATCTTTGTCGCTGCTTTTTTGAACAAACGAATGTGTTGTTGCGTGGACCAAATTGGTCGAAAACTGACTATCCATGCAGTGATCCGCTAGCCATAGTAGAACTGCTTTTATCTGTTATCAAATCGGTCTCGGAGTTTGAGGTTGATATGTTGGTTGTACATGTTGGTTGCTTCCTGCTCAAAAGATAAGACATTTGGCGCTGATGTTGGTCGCTTGCCGATTTGTATGACTGTAAACTTTCGGTGCTTTTGTGACCACTTAGTTGAGCAACAAAGTTTTCTGGTGTGTTGCCATCAAGAAGTCGGGAAATGCAAGTCTTTCGTACAGAATGGTTGCTTATTTTCGAGCCGGATCGTTGAAGGCCTGCATTCTGGGCAGCTTTGGTAAGAAACTTTCCGATTTCATTTTTGCCGAGTGGACTTTTCATGTACCAAATATCTCCGTTTTGTAGACGTCTACCATTTCTCACTGACAAGAAAAACGGAGCATCCGGTGCATTCATTTCGACAGGACGATGACTTTTAAAGATCTTATAATACTTTACAGGGCATCTCTCCGAGTTGGTGGCGTAAATTTTTGGCAGGAACGACCGTTGGTGTCCCCTTTCCTGTCCTTTTCGAGTTTTTGACCCTCGTTCGGAAAGCCAAACAAGAATCTCACGGCCGTCAGTTTGGGTCTTTCTGAAGTTCGACATCTCCCCAACGACGTTTCCTGCTTTCATCTCTTGCACGAAACCCAAAATGAAGAGCTAAAAACCACGAAATTGTTCTTTGGAGAACTTCGGGTCCACTGCTTCCAAATTCTCCTGCTTGAAATAGAGTATCTTCCTCTTCTTGGTAAGTGCCCGAGTTGCATTTGGTTTGTTTCCTTTTCCAGCTTTATGGACGAGGTTTATTCGTTTTGAAGCGTGGACTTGCTGGGGCTTTTCAAACTCTCTATCTTGCAAAATGTTGACTTGTGAATTCATGCTGGTGAGGTATCTTTGTATGCTTCGTTGTAATCCAGAGAGACTACCCGGCTCATATACTCGTCGCCGTTAACTTTACGAACATTCATGAAATATTTGCAGAGCAAATGATTCAATTCTTCGCGAGGTAGAAATTCCAACCTGCATGAGTTCTTTCTTGTTTATTTTTTCAAGGTAGCGATAAAAAGTTTTTAAATCACTTGCAGTTTTCTTCACAGTATTTACGCTCTGCTGTGTTTGTATTTCCTGCTGGCAATTTGTCGAGCCTTCTTAATGGACTTCTTCTTTGTCTTCGTCTGGATAATAGAACTCGCTTTCCGAATGCTCACTATCACTCATTATCAGTGAAAAGTAAGCAATGGAAATTTAATCCTGATATTTTGAGGAGTTTGTGCCTTTTGAAGTTCTAGGGCATTATCACTTTTCGTAATGCCCTCGCATTTCCCGCGGAGGTCGTTACACCAAAATCCGGACCGCAAATTAACCAATGACATGGCGTAATTCAACCGGAACTAACCCTGGCCATATAATATCACATAAGACTTGAAGAACAACAACAGGTGTCTAGTGACCGCCAAGCATGACACTAGCAAATCACATGACCTAAACACAGGGAGCCTAATATACAACAGGTTTCCACAAAAAATTTCGTATATTGTTCTTATATACAAAATTATTTGAAAGTTTTCATGGCGATAATGTAATATAAATAAGTTTTGTGGAAACCGCACCACGTAAAATATTTATTTGCTAATAAATATTTTACGTGGTGTTTCCACAAAACTTATTTATAATATACGAAATATTAGAAAAAAGTTTAAAATATATTATGGCGGAAATGCATGACACTCTCACTCATGATCATATAGAAATGTGTATTCAAACTGAACACTGAAAACTGTTTCAAATGGTAAATGAACATATTTATAGTTTTTAACACAGGTGAGTCTGTGTCTTGTTTATATTTTCTATATCGCTGCTAATTTCCACAGATTGAATGTAAGCAACTCGTTTATAACATGACGGACAGATATTTTCAATACAGAAAATGCAGTACTTGATTTTGCGTATTCCATAATAGCATACGATTAAGACAATTAATTGTTCCCACAAGTTATTTAAATCAGTCGGTTAGGTAGACCCGAACCTATCCCGCGACATGGGCAGGGTAGCAGCTACGAACGTGGCCGTTGCTCAAAATTTAATATAAAAAATACTTTATTTAAAACTTGAAAATACCTGACAAATTTTGAATAATTCCAGAAATAAAAATATCCAGTTTTTCATTTATAAGATAACTAAGATAACCAGAAGAACTAAGATAACTGAGATAACTAAGTCAACTAAAATAACTAAAAGAACTAAGATAACTAAGATAACTAAGATAACTAAAAGAACTAAGATAAATAAGATAACTAAAAGAACTAAGATAATTAAGATAACTAAGATAACTAAGATAACTGAAATAACTAAGATAACTAAGATAACTAAGATAACTAGGATATGTACCCGTTCTTGGTAAAGGCGAAGTTCATCCTAGAATATTTTTTTCTTATTATTAGAAAGTAAACATAGATACTGACTTCATGGCTTAGCGGAGATACTGACAGTTTCAGTTGCGCTTCGAACGTACGTCCCATCCAAATGAGCTTCATCTTTGAAAACTCAAAATATTCGAAAATGAGCGCCGTCATTTCGAAGCGTGCTTAGCAACCTAGCACTGTACTTGTGACGTCATAAACTTTTTGTCGATTTCCGTCACATTGTACACACAATTGTACATACAATGGTTGGTTAAGCTTTAGAAGTGATGTCTAATTATGTCTGATCTACAAGTAGTTTCAACCAAAGCTTTCAGATTGTGCATCAGATGTAATTAGACAACACACAACAAGCTCGACAAAGGTTTATACGATGAATTTTATATTTAATTTAGCTTTTAACGACGTTCAAAAGTTATGTTGATGTCAGCAATATTATAATTCAAAACTCTGTAACTCAAGAAGGAATACTCGTATCGACTTAAAATTTTCCAGGAAAACTCGTAATGACGATCTACAAAATATATAAAACAACCAACTTTGTAGATTTAATAATAAACATTTTAGAATTTTGTGACTTTTACCTTTACTTTTACCTTTACTTTAACCTTTACTTTTACCTTTACTTTTACCTTTACCTTTACATTTACTTTTACTTTTACCTTTACTTTTACCTTTACTTTTACCTTTACTTTAACCTTTACTTTTACCTTTACTTTTACCTTTACCTTTACATTTACTTTTACTTTTACCTTTACTTTTACCTTTACTTTTACCTTTACCTTTACATTTACTTTTACCTTTACTTTTACCTTTACTTTTACCTTTACTTTTACCTTTACTTTTACCTTTGCTTTTACCTTTGCTTTTACCTTTACTTTTACCTTTACCTTTACATTTACTTTTACTTTTACCTTTACTTTTACCTTTACTTTTACCTTTACTTTAACCTTTACTTTTACCTTTACTTTTACCTTTACCTTTACATTTACTTTTACTTTTACCTTTACTTTTACCTTTACCTTTACATTTACTTTTACCTTTACTTTTACCTTTACTTTTACCTTTACTTTTACCTTTACTTTTACCTTTACTTTTACCTTTACTTTTACCTTTACTTTTACCTTTGCTTTTACCTTTGCTTTTACCTTTACTTCTACCTTTACTTTTACCTTTACTTTTACCTTTACCTTTACATTTACTTTTACCTTTACTTTTACCTTTACTTTTACCTTTACCTTTACATTTACTTTTACCTTTACCTTTACATTTACTTTTACTTTTACCTTTACTTTTACCTTTACTTTTACCTTTACCTTTACATTTACTTTTACCTTTACTTTTACCTTTACTTTTACCTTTACTTTTACCTTTACTTTTACCTTTACTTTTACCTTTGCTTTTACCTTTGCTTTTACCTTTACTTTTACCTTTACCTTTACATTTACTTTTACTTTTACCTTTACTTTTACCTTTACTTTTACCTTTACTTTAACCTTTACTTTTACCTTTACTTTTACCTTTACCTTTACATTTACTTTTACTTTTACCTTTACTTTTACCTTTACCTTTACATTTACTTTTACCTTTACTTTTACCTTTACTTTTACCTTTACTTTTACCTTTACTTTTACCTTTACTTTTACCTTTACTTTTACCTTTGCTTTTACCTTTGCTTTTACCTTTACTTCTACCTTTACTTTTACCTTTACTTTTACCTTTACCTTTACATTTACTTTTACCTTTACTTTTACCTTTACTTTTACCTTTACCTTTACATTTACTTTTACCTTTACTTTTACCTTTACTTTTGCCTTTACGTTTGCCTTTACTTTTACCTTTACTTTTACCTTTACTTTTACTTTTACTTTTACCTTTACTTTTACCTTTACTTTTACCTTTACTTTTACCTTTACTTTTACCTTTACTTTCACCTTTACTTTTACCTTTACTTTTACCTTTACTTTTACCTTTACTTTTACCTTTACTTTTACCTTTACTTTTACCTTTACTTCTACTTTTACCTTTACTTTTACTTTTACTTTTACGCTTACTTTTACTTTTACCTTTACGTTTACCTTTACCTTTACGTTTACCTTTACTTTTGCCTTTACGTTTGCCTTTGCTTTTACCTTTACTTTTACCTTTACTTTTACCTTTACTTTTACCCTTACTTTTACTTTTACCCTTACGTTTACTTTTACTTTTACCCTTCCGTTTACCTTTACTTTTACTTTTACCTTTACTTTTGCCTTTACGTTTGCCTTTACGTTTCCATTTACCTTTTACGTTTACCTTTACTTTTACCTTTAATTTTCCCTTTCCCTTTTCCCTTTACGTTTACTGTCATTCATGTTGCAATATGGGGTTACGCCGGTATTATTAATGTTTTTATTTAGGCGTGTATTATAATGGCGAATCTGATATAAAAAAATGTGAGCTTTTTGCAAGCTTGATACGAGCGACGGACGATGTCACGCTGGTTTCCAGAAATTATTGCTTTGAGTCATGCTTGTGTGAGGTTCAGAACAAATGAATAAGTCTTTTTGACATACCTTGTTAATTTTTACTTAACAGAAGAGATCACACAGAGATTTTCTGCTGATCAACAGCTTGAACTCCAGGAAGCCATTTGGACGAAATGTTTGTACAGCATTAGTACCAAGTGTGATCGATCCCAGAAACAAAATCCAGATGGTGATATTGATGGCTGCTTGCAAATGCATGGAAATTGTATGCAATCTGCTGCAGGAGGTGATTTAGATTTATTGGCGAACGTGACGTGTCCTGAAGAGCAGCAAGACATTCATAGAACAGTGATGGAACACGTGGAACAAATTGCAACACACGCGAACAATTTGGCAGAACAAATGGCATGTAATAGTGAACAGCAGCAGCAGCAGCAACAACAACAAGAAATGCACGGGATGGTGATGGAACAAGAGGAAGAACTGATTGCACATCAGAACCATTTGAGTGAAGAAGCCGTAGTCATGGAGCACCAAGTTGTGCAACTTCAAGAACAAGAAGTTCCACTGGATGTACAACAAGATGTACAAGAAGCAATCCAACTTCATCAACCTAATGATCTGTGTGAAGAACAAGTTGAAGTTGAGAACTGGTTCAGCAGGAAAGTCATTATGTCTAGGTAGTCACATATCTTTAAGTGCATAAGTTTGCATGAATTGAAAATATTCAGTTATTCTGTATTGTTAATTATTCTTTCATTCGTTTGTACTTTGCGTGCCTAGCTGTACTACATGCTTCGGGGATCTTATTATATTAAAAAATTATAACTTACCTTGGAGTCAAAATCTTTCTTACGTCTTTGTTATGACCTTTTCAGTACCAAGCACCTACTCTCGTATTTTACTCTGGCTAACGCCAGACGAGTTTACTTGTCAATAGCGAAACCCCTGGTACTCTAAAGATTAACTTTTTTTAAAGGTTTTAAACTCTAGAAGGTATTAAGACAAATTATACTGCTTTGTCACGTGAGCGGTCTCCTGCGATTCGATTGGTTCCTTAGCGGTCTTTACAAACGGGTAAGACTGGTCATTACAACAATTGAAAAACAAAATCAGAAAATGAAGCAAGTCAAGCTAAAATAGTGTTCAAATATCGTGAAAATGAATTCACCGCTAAGAAAAACGACAGTGTTTACGGTGACTGAAAGTATTTTTGTTGTTTACAGCTTTCGTTGAAAGCAGTTGCTTCGGTACGTCTTTGCTGCTTGTGCTGTCGACATTCAAATAAAACTAAAAACCTTGGCCATATATATAATAAAAATCTTATTAATCTCACCTGGTTAGTCTTTACGGCGAAATTATCCCGCCCTTGGTCTTTTCGCCCCAACCTCTCCCGTCAGTTGGTCTGTATACTGAAAGACCGCGGGCAAGATAATTTTGCCGTAAAGACTTCCCGCTTGGTCATTATAGAGACCTTTATCTCAAACTGCGAACCCCAGTTTGCCGTTTAGTGTTAGAAGTTGGGACAATTTGTACATTTAGATTGAAACCTCTGTTATTAATTTAAAGTTTACATTAATTGTAAACTATAGCAAAAAAAAACAAAAAAACTATATGCCAATAAAAAATACAAAAATTAATCTGAAGCTAATAAATAACTGTCGTCAAGAAACAAATAGATTTTCTATTTTAATTAGTATAGCCTAGGTAATCATATGATAGCGAGTACAATTAAGGATTTACACTACAAGTGATATTTGAACATTTTGCCAAAATTGCACGAGCCGTTAGGCGAGTGCAATTTGGCATAATTTTCAAATATCACGAGCAGTGTAAAACTGTAAATCTTTAATTGTACGAGCAAAATCATGATTACTCATTATATGCATGCATGACAAAATTACAACACGTACGCTTCGTACTCACTCGCGCCTTTAAAAACATCTAAATCTTAAATATTACATATAAATGTATTCAATGCCAAAATAAGTCTGTTAAAATATAAAGAAAATTGGCGTGCATGTGTTTGTACAAGATGTGCGTTGGTGTAAGTTGAAACGACTGGTTAAACGTTTTTTAAAATTTATTACAGAAATCGTCTTGAATTATTTTCTTGCATGTGAGCTTGTAGTAGCTTTTTTTACTAGAGTAAAAACGCACAAATGAAAAATGTGCTGCACCCGATTGAAAATGGTATGAATGAGGTTGTTCGGCAATAATATTGACTGGATAGAAGCGTACTGTCTCTGAGTCATGCACATATTCCTGCACGGATACAATGGCAGCGGGACAGGGGATGGGCAATATTTCTTGTCTAACCAAGGGCTAAGTCAGTGGCTAAGCCCCTCAATATCTCTGAAGATGGGACTAAGAATGGCCTAAAGTTTGCTGGGGGTGTCAAAATACACCCCTTGTCATTTTATTGATGAAATAGCCCCTCTAATATAGAAACGTCTTTCTTCGCCACTGAACGAGTATTATTATATATTAAAGTAGTGTCATTCTTCAAATTGGTATTCTTGCATGGTTTTCATCTGACGTCATGGCGGCCACATTGGTGCACAGAAACAATGAAATGGCGGTCAAATTGTTGCACAATCTTTATCCTATGGGAATTTAACTCTACTCTTATTCAAACATTTCGTATTGTTTTACCACCCAAACGGGCCGGCCACCGATCACTTGAGTGAAAACGATCCATGGTTGTTTTCTTTGTGACTGTTTTCTGTTTTGTTAATTTTTTTTATCATAACCGCCTCACCCCATTGTGTGTCTCAATAATAACCATCAAAAGCTTGTATAGAAACAATAGAACGGAATACCAGGGACGTAGCCAGAGGGGGAGCGGTGGGAGCGGTCGCTCCCCCCCCCCCCTTTGCATGATGACATTTTGTTTTGAACACTCGTACTCAGATGCACAGGTGATTTACCCAGCGGTTATTGACTGGATCTCAGTCGCTCTTCTGACGCTAGTGACTAATAATATGAAATGGTACCTTCCTTGGCTCCTAATCCAGTCTCCGTGCTAACCCTGGGGTCCGGGCCACCTTAATAGCGTCCTGATTTTATAGCGCCCATCTTGTTTGGTTAATATTTGATGGTATGCGGACGAAACGGGTTAACGGGCTGGATCGATGTGTTGGCGACTCATAGCGAAAGCTATGGACGTTTTTTGATAAATCGCACGCATGTAACTTAACCGAAGGGTTGTTATTTTTTAGTATTTTATGACTTTTCAAGTTTTCAGAATTGTGTAAAATCGTCTCCCAAAATGCAGGAAATGCCATTTTAGAGATGGGGCGCGTGCATTTCTAACGCTTTTTCTCAGGGTCTATCTTTCAACTTCCACGAGTTTTCATAGACAGTGAAGGCTACTTGATAATAAATTATTTCGTGTCGAATATAACCAGCTATAACTATAACTATAACTATAACTATAACTATAACTATAACTATAACTATATATAACTAACGTAACCAACCAACTATCCAATCAACGTAAGTAACTAACGTAACTAAGTAAGTAACTAACAACTGTATAACTAACCAACTAACCAAATAAAAACACAACAATATAGCAAATTAGTTAAGGAATCACATTTATTCGATTAATTTAAACAAAATTAACGGAAAAGATAGACACGTAATATATTTGTTGCGTTTGTATAGTCTTGGAACCTCATTTTAACCTGGTTTCATTTGAAACATTTGTCCATTTCTTTTCTGGGACTAGTCTGTATACAGCAGAGTGTGGTTAACTCGTGTTTGTTTTAATCTTTTTCACTTGTACTTTTTGCCATTTTACCATGAAGAGAAAATAGATGGAACCACTGTACATGCATGAAGGGAGGAAGACACTCTAGTTGTGATGAATTCAAATATGGTGGATTCGTAAATAATAATTATTCTGGTGTATCACTAGACGTAAAATATTGCGCGCTCAACTTTTCTTGTCTTGTGAATTTTCATGAATAACAAAGTAGAAAAATATTTAATTTGTACAATACGAAAGTCGGGCGCACGACATTTGACACCTAGTGTTAAGCCAGTTCATAGTTTCATATGCACATGAATTCGGGATAACTCCAGCTCAGAAATATAACCTTAGGTACTGATTACGTGGAGCCCGGTTATCCGGCTGACTCGTGTGTCAAAAGGAGATTTGAATCAACGTTTAGATTTGTTTACATCTAAACTAAACCAATTCTTCTTTGTAAATTTAGTTTATGCGAGTTTCAAACCACAGTAAGATCATGAATCGCGTGAGCCATGTTAACCGGGCTAACCCGGCTCATGTAATCAGCACCTTAGACTGAGTTTTGTTAGTTTTGGAAAACTTGCGGATAATAAATAAACGATATTGCAATTCAAGTCTAAAGGCCCGTTCACACGTGCGATTTTTGATGTGATAAATAACAGTCCGCGAATTGTGCCGTAGTCACAGAAGAAGAATTTCATCTTCCTCGCTTTTCTGTTTGTTTAATAAATTGTTTGTCATGCAACTAAACCAGAAATCGGGGATATTTATCGCATTAAAAATCGCACGTGTAAACCTTAAGCCTAATGTGATGAGCGAGTTAAGCTATCCACAAGTTATGCACGCGCAGTCAAAACTCAAAACTATGAACTGGTTTATTAACCTGCTAAATTCAGGGCACTTATATGGAGCACCCTAGATAAATTGAATACTTAATAAAAAGCATTGAAATTTCGACGTCATCTCACTCGTTCACACAAGTATTTAGTGCATTATATTTTTAGTGCATTATATTTTTAGGGCAGTCCCTTCCAAAAAAGTTTGGTAAAAGTTCAGAAAGTCGTTCTCCCGAATACGTCATAATCGGAAGGCGCTACAACACTATTTATGGAGTACTGCATGCGAGTGCTAATATTGAAAAAAGTTGTTCAACTACAAGTAAGCAACGTGGAGCAAGTAAATACGCCGCGCACATGCGCAATGTCGTAATGCGTTTCATATATAGACTAACGTCTTCACCATATTCATGTGGAGATGAATCTGTCAACTTTGGAAAACTAATCGCTCAAGGAGTCCTAGTTTACAGAGCAAGCAAGACCCTAATCAAAACAGGTTTATGCGAGTTTAACGAATGATTTTACTGAACAGTTCCGGTTTCAATTTTTTAAATTCCAGATGTAAGTGTACTAGAAGAAATATATCATATTCAGCGTAATCGGCAAAGAAAAATTTAAAGTCAAATACTTTAATACTTTGATAATAATTTACCATACAAATACAAAAAGAATAATAAGCTAAATATGCAAGTATGGAAGGATAGCAATAGGGGGAAACTAAACTCCCATTTTACAACTGCTCTCCCATAAAAAGAAATAATATATGATAATAAAAAGATACCCAAGATAACATCATGCAATGTAAAATAAAACAAACAAACAAACAAAAAAAAAAAAAAAAAAAAAAAACAACAACAAAAAACGCAACGTGATTAGCAAAGAGCTATCCTAGACCAGGGTAAAAGTTGCTTGACTTTGTAACTGCACGCAACTATTTCGAAATTTTGCATTTATTCAGCAATTTAACAATTTTAAGGAACAATTATCTGTGTAGGTAAATTAAAATTTTACATTTTCCTTGTTCTCGCTTAGTTTATGCTTAATAATATATAATAAATCATTTCAGCTTTAAAATGGGTTCTGGTTTATCAGAGTTATTAAAGTTTATAGTAAACTTTGTCATCTTTTATGTACGGTATTTAATACACCCGTAACACGAGCTAAGATCCCGGCAGGGGGTAATTAACACTGGACATATTTAGTCTCCAGTTTCATGAATAGTTCTTTTTCAAAAGAGCAGGGAGCAGCTTTGGAAGAAACATTGGAAGAAACATTAGAAGCATCAATCATGCTAAAGTGCAATGAGAGTCAGAGGAAGAAAGCGGAGCGAATGTTTTTATTGTTTAATGAACAGTTCATGTAAACATGCAAATCTTTAAATTTAGATTAATTTAAAGTTTGTGTTTGGTTTAGCAGTAAATTGTTTGTAATAAATCTAAATTTTTATTTCTTTTGGATATGATATACCGGTGTGTAGTTATATATCATTAACGTTGTTTTAAAAGCACTTGTGTTTCCTCATTGTTTTATGACTTTTATCAAGACAATTGTGCCCATATTTTCAAAAACATTATTGTAGACACCAACACAATGCATTTATCGTCATACGTCCTAATTGACAGAGCAAATGAGCAAGCAACCTTTAGCAATTTTCTTAAAACCTGGCAACTTTTTTGAAAAATGGCAATTTTTAAGCAAAATTTAATAATTTTTTAAGCAACTTTTTGCAACATTTCGAGAAACTTGTGGACAGGCGTAAAAGAAACTTGTGGACAGGCGAAAAAATGCGCTTTTGCCGAGCCCAACTCCGATTAGGTCCGAGCACCGAAATTTCTTGCATAGCCAATCTTCCAACGTTGCGTAGCAACATTGCAATATTGAATTGAAGTTGATCGAGCAACTTGCAAGTTTCTCATGCTTATCCACGAAAAATATTGTTCTTAGCTTTCATTTACAGTAACTTGAATCATGTTTTCGACCTATAACAGCATCCTTGCCTTATGTTTCTCTCAGTTGACTTGCAACGTGATCGATCAACTTTCTATTAAAGATTGCAATGTTGCAACACAACATTGCAAGATTGCCTATGCAAGAATATCCGGTCACATTGACGGCGAGGCCATAACTCGTTCCCAGTCTTCCGGAGCATTCTTTTTTCCAAAAGTATTCTTAGGCAACAAAATAATGCACAAAGTAGTTAGAATTTTCGGGTTTTGATGTCGAATTCGTGTTCTGCGGTGCCAAAAGTATCAATTGATGTGTTACAAAATTTCGTTTCATAGGCACTTTAAATAAGAAAGATCAAGTATGATTCTTGAAGAACAGGAGGGTTTTAAGAAATCAGAGTTAAGTCTTAACTGCGCTTTCCTGAGAGTATTGTCCCGGCTCGAATTTACAAAGAATGTATGAGCATGCCAATGGTCATATCGTATCGCTTATTCCGCTACTTGAAAATTTGGTGAAAAGAGAATCTATCCATTGAAAACCCCACTAAATAATGATACCATCTGAGAGACAACAACAAAACGAAAACTTGAGCCACAAAGGCGCGGTAAGAGAAGAAATAAAGCTTGTTTTGTCGGTGCTGAATACGAAGGCGAAGACAATTTAGCTTAAAAAGTGTATTTTGCAGCGTGTTTTGACCAACGAAAATCGCGGCAAAATACAGACGCTTGTCTTCCGGCGGAGTTTTAGCCCCAATCGTCACCAGGAACGCGCGGCACAGTACAGGTAGCTCCTTTCCTGGCAAGACGGGAATCGATCGAGGGGGGGGGGGGGGGGGGGGGGGGAGCCAAGGTGGCACCAGATGTAAATGAACTATCCCAAACCTAATTCGCAACAGCAATAACATTATAGAGGCATTGACATCATAATTTACAATGCTAAATTAGATTCTTTAATGGAGAATTATTATGGTTGGACATATAAGTCGTTTATTTTTCTGTGGATGGTGCTAAATCATAAAATATTTAGTTTCAACGATTTGTCACAGTTCAGTGATCTGATCTTGAAGAGTGTAAACGTGGCTACCGCTCCTTAGGCGAACCAATTCGGTGCTTGTGTCTATATACGGTGTTAACAAGGCGAGCTTTGTTTAAATCAACAATCGTTTAAGCGAAATGAGCAGGACATAATTAAATTTGAGTGTGGCTAGGTATTTTGTATCAGGTACCAGAGGGAAACCATTTATAATATAAGGATGTGTATAAATACAACGATTTTCTTATCGCTCAACTATATGGATTTAATGTTATGTCGGCCGTCGGTGGTTTGTTTGTCGCATTGACGTCGGTATTATTAAAACAAAGTAAATACGAAAGAAATAGTGTGTTTTTTGTGATTGGCTTCTGCTTCAGCGTTCCTACCTACCCGTCTATTCTCGAAGACTATGCATGTGTAAAAGGAAATTCAAACAAGACTTAAAATTCGAAAGGTTTTGCTCGAAAACTGATAAATGTTGTCAGTCATAGCATTGCCCTATATTACTTCACATTGTAATTTATAATTCTGATTTGGTTTGTATAAGGTATTGAGGAAATATCTCAAATGCGTTAGTTTGGGGCTGCTCATGATGACCGCTGTATTTCTATCGTATTTTATCTGGGGTGCTGTTTCCATGAATAAAAGGTATCTATATTATAATGTAAATGTAAATTGTTGCACATTATTGTTTCTTGAGAAATGTTATAAACTTTAATTGATAAATTACAAATATATTTTAATGGACCAAGATGAAAAGTATTGTCTCTATGTGAAAAAACATATTCACAAACTTCCGCTGGGTGTACCACCCTGATAAGTCAAATTGAAAATATCGTAATGAAACTATACCGCCAAGTTCGAATCAACAAGTACTCAACAATAGCCTACAAAGGGGGGCATTACGACCAAGACCTGCTTCTCAAGGCTGAAAATCCCGTCTAATTAACCTAGAGAGTTTCGACTGCCCCAAAGCCAAAAAATTATCCGATGCCTTGGTATGGCTGGAGACTTGTGGAAACCATGAGGAGGTGAACGCGCATCATCACTGCGCTAAAGTGAAGGAAGAAGCTTTTGGACGCTAGTTATCCGACACAAAAGCAGCTCGCTGAGTTCATATAATTCTTCAAAACCGGTTCTTTTCAGAACCATCACATATTCACAAAAGAAAAGAAAAGAATACTTTTATTAACCCTTTCCCTACTAGACGAAAAAAACGCCGCCATTTTCCTATGCCGCCCTGCAAAATTGCAGGTATTACCCTTCTACACAGGCTGTCTTTGTCTAGTATTGTTGTTGAATAAATTACCAGTTATTGGGCAATCAAATGGCGTTCATTGCGCATAAATTTCCTGCTTTATGCTAAGAAATGTTGCGGAACACATGATACATGGCTAGAAATCCAGGACACTCAGCGGCAGTGGCCTGTGGGCTCATATTTAGATGGAAATATTAATTTGAAAATTCTGATGGCTAAATATCGATCATTTCGGCTATAAACAGAAGTCTATAGCAATAAATTAAAGTAGAGTTATTCGCTAAAATGTCTTATTGACCCATTTCTTACCCAAATATCAAATTACAAAAGGTTTAATCGTCTAGACAGGCCTGTACACTCATACTCACAAAAATTGCCGCATAAATTTCGGTTATTATTTCTGAATCCACAGTCACATTTAATAATAATAACAGGGGTTAAGACCCTGGCAACCTAGCAACAGCTCCATAAGAAATGGCGGACAAGAACCCGAAATTATCGAGGAATGCATTGATTCTTCACGCCGAGTTCAGTATTTATCTTGGCGCTTGATGGATTAAATTACAACGACTCGGCTGCAATAAATCGTACATTTTAAGGTCTTTGGGAACCTATTAAACAACGAAAAAGTGGAACGAACTCCGCAAAACAAAGTAACGTTCATCCTGAGCAAATTCAGACGTTCGCATCGTGGACAAACAACACAGAAGCAGCCAAAATTGGAGCTCCAAAATAAGTGATATAGCAGATTAATAGACTTTAAACAGCGAATAAGAGGTATGTTTGTGAGGGGCTCGGGAACCTATTTAGGACGCTCCAAACTTAATAGAAATTGTAGTGCTGAACGATTGTTCAATTTGGTGAAGTTTTGGACGTTCGCATGTCGGAATTTACAATAGTAAATAACCGAAAATGATTGTTCTTTATATTTCCTTAAGAAATCTATTGAAGGACGCCATATTGAATTAATTAAAAAGGGATTCAGTGCGCATGCTTTGCCGCCATGTTGTCCTCGATTTCTGGCCATGTTTCCGAGGTCATAATGGCGTCGCCCTCTTGTACAAATGTAATTTCGCGAGACCAATATGATGAAATGTTTGGATCTTCTGGGTTAGAGAATGAAGACGAAGATTCAGATATTGATATAGACATTTCTCAAGAAAGTGACAGTGCTGAAGTGAGTGAAAGCGAAGCAGAAGGCAGCGCAGAAACGGCAGGAAAAGACGAGCTATTTTGGATAGTTCAACCCGTCTATTAGTGATTTTGTTTCACGCACAGATATGCCATTGAACTTCCTCAAGACACAACCCTAAGTATTAGGTGCCTTCGCCTCCGTCACCTTTTAGTCTTTTTAGCCATATAGCCTAAGTATACATCCGATTGCGCTGAAACTTGGTGGGAACATGCGAATAGAGTGTAAGAACGTCATAATAAACTATCAGTGCCATCAGAGGAGACTTACTACTTCAAAAAAAAAAACGAAAAAAAGTGACCAAAGGTTAAGAAAACTAACAGGTAGTTCCTGACCCCCCAGTAGATGACCCCCCCCCCCTCATATAGCGTATCAAATGGATGCCGCCTCATTAATATTCAGCGTGACTCACGCATGACTCGTGCATGACTCAGCGTGACCAGCGGATGACTCACGCATGACGAACGGAGCCAGAATAATAGGACATGTTTGGACAAGACTGGAATAATTAGTGCGTTTGTGAATGGAAACCTGACTCTGAATGTCAGGAATACATTTCGTCTAGTTGGACGAATCTATACTTGTTCGAGACTTTAGAGGATTGGAACGTTTGTTGAAAGCCGTTTAGAACTGAGACATGAATACTCGACGATCTAGAAACCGTAAATGTGAAGCCTGGGGAAATCAAGTACATGTCGACGAAGTGTCCGTTGTTGAATACCAAAAGCTGTTTTCATTAATAGAGACCATATACACAGACGCCATAACCACTGAAATCGAGAAATTATGCGAAGAAAACTGTTGTGGCTGTAAGATTGATCACCGCAGTCAGCGCCAGCATGATTGCCTCATGATGACCGAGGAAGAAAAATGGGAATTGTACTGCAGATACCATTGCATTTGTAAACGATAAACGATTGATTTGAGATGAGTTTAGTGAGGCGACAAGAGTGCTAAAGATCAGGTGTCATAAAGACGCTCTTGAACGTGTAAGACAATTAGAAAACACGTCAGAGTCGATATTGTATGCACTGTGGCACTTGTATAGTAATGCGGAGAATCCAGAAATGAAATCTATTCTAGGATATCTTTTTTACTGGAGAGAAAGTAATAAATGATTTTCTTGAATAAATGTAGTTCATGAGCGAGGAAATTGTAGGAAGATAGAATGAGGAATCACTTCGAGAAGTCGAACATAAGATATTACGAGAAGTCAATTCGAAAAGTCGTTCGAAGAGCAAAGATACATCATGGTTACTAGGTTTTCTGTTAATAAGAACGATATAAAAAATAAGATTACGTGCAGAACACAAAATGGAAAACTCGTTAAAGGTTACTAATGACTAAAACATAACCGGATTTGCATATAAGTAGAATATCTCATTTATTTTAGGGGGTGATCATGAGTTGTGGGAGGATAGTAAGGGGCATGAAGAGGTATTAATACCTATTAATGCGTGGGCAAGTCCAGGCGAGAAGCCGTAGGAGGGTCTTAAGGTACGAATCAAATCGAAAAGCCGCGAGCTGAGGGGTTTCAAACGTATTTTCACTGGCACATAACAACGTAAAGCTTATATGTGAATATCATATACGAGGTAATTGGTTCGCTTTTGTGGTGTTCATAGGTATAAGAATCGTACGGCGTTCATGAAGCGTGGCTTTGAATGGTAGCGAATCACGTAGACTAAGGTCTAGTTTGTAGAATCAGTTGGGGAACTAGGAGGAAAACGTACGATACAAGCGTTGGGAAGTTTGTGACACAGAAAATGCATAGCAACGAAGCATTTCGACTGTGAAATTTTGTGAGCATGTAGACGACTACGAAAGAAGTCCACTCGCAAAAACCCTGCAAGGCACGTAACAAACTCCGGGGTCGGGAACAAGATATAGTATGGGTATTTTATATCATTCGATAGCCCACGTGACGCTCAGCCCGAATTTTCAGGTTTTGTGACGTAATAATTAAAATTGTGGGCGCGGCAGTGAAAATAGCTAACTTCTTTGCATTTGAATGTATGGCTCGGGGAAGCAAATCGTTAGAAAGAACATGTCGAGACACACCCAATTCTGCAGGTTTTGTGACGTCACATCCAACAATGTGGGCGTGGCATTCAAAAACGTAAAAAACAAATTTCAAGTTAATTGGTTCTATTACTAAAGCTGTACATAGTAACAGTGGGTATCATTAGGGGGAATTAAGCTAAAAAAAAATTGTTTTCCTTAAATTCGCAAGGAAACCGTTTAATCATTAGAACAATAGTTGTTTAGAATTACGAAAGACATCCGTTGTGTTAATTTCAGGTTGATTGGCTTAATTCCTAAAGCTGTACATAGTAACAGTCGTGCCATGGCGCCAAAGACGAAGAAAACTAACACGTGGTTCCCGCCCCTCCCTGATTCTGTGAGCATGTAACATAGAAAATAATCGACCTCCATTTTGTTTTGACCCAGAAAATTGCAAGGGAGTGGTGGGTGGGGAGGAGGAGTCGTATGAGGAGGATTCGACGGAGGTGGAGGAGGAGGACGATGGTGCATGTAGTCGGGCAAGGGCGATGTGGTTTGCCATTCAGGAGGAGAAGAAGATGGAGGAGGCGAAGAAGATGGAGGAGAAGGAGAAGATGGTGAAGAATGAGGTGGAGGATGAGGTGGAGGAGGAGGTGGAGGAGGAGGTGGAGGAGATGGAGGAGGTGGAGGAGGTGGAGGATGAGGTGGAGGAGGAGGTGGAGAATGAGGTGGAGAAGGAGGTGGAGAATGAGGTGGAGAATGAGGTGGAGGTGGAGGAAGACGAAGATGATTTGCCCTTAGGGGTAAGGTATGAAAGAAACCTACGCCATATCTCTGATAATCCTGCAGATGACACCGACATGTCTGATCCTATGGATCAAGATTATAACCCAAAGGTAAGTTTACATAACGTGTAATTTTTGGGAAAAACGCGGAAGTGACGTTAGAAATTAGAATTATTAATTACCGGAAGTGCCAAAATAAGAAACCGGAAGTGAAAATCTGCAAACCGGAAGTGACGTTAAAAAGAATCAGAATATAATTTTTAATAACCGGAAGTGCCAACATAAAAAACCGGAAGTGAAAATCTGCAAACCGGAAGTGACGTTAAAGAATAGAATTTTTAATAACCGGCCGTGAAAACATAAAAAAAACAGAATTGAAAACCCTCTTATTTTCCTTTTAGGAGAACGAAGTGTCGGAAGAAGAGTCTCCGGACTTGTTTGACGATGAAGTATCGACGGCTCCCCCAAGTCCGGAGAAAATTACAGAAAAGAGAAAAAAAAGTAAAAGAACATGCCCCGAGTGCGGGGGGGGGGGGGGGGGGGGGGGGGGGGGGGGGGGGGCGTTACGGATCTTCCGCGCCACTTCGTCCTGATCCATAGCTTGGAAAGGGACGAGGCAAGGAAGAGAAGTAGCGCCCTTAAAAAGCCCGCAAAATGGAGGCAAAATGTCACGGAGAAAATTACAGAAAAGAGAAAAAAAAGTAAAAGAACATGCCCCGAGTGCGGGAGGGGCGTTACGGATCTTCCGCGCCACTTCGTCCTGATCCATAGCTTGGAAAGGGACGAGGCAAGGAAGAGAAGTAGCGCCCTTAAAAAGCCCGCAAAATGGAGGCAAAATGTCACGGAGAAAATTACAGAAAAGAGAAAAAAAAGTAAAAGAACATGCCCCGAGTGCGGGAGGGGCGTTACGGATCTTCCGCGCCACTTCGTCCTGATCCATAGCTTGGAAAGGGACGAGGCAAGGAAGAGAAGTAGCGCCCTTAAAAAGCCCGCAAAATGGAGGCAAAATGTCACAACGCAGTGTGAAGTGTGTGGCCTCTACGTGGTGCGCATGGACCGCCATCTTGTGCGTAAGCACAGGATGGTAAAAGGAGGCAAGGAATTCGTGCCCCTGAACACGCGGTCCATCGAGCAGCGAGAGGAGAAGCGCCAGGCTGCGGCAACGATAAAGGCCAAAAGCCGCGTGGCAAGAGAATCATTTCCTAATTCCCATCCTGATGTTGTACCACCAACGCCCCAGAAGCTAACAACTAACCTTAACCCTAACCCTACCCCCACCTCAAATGAACTTTTAATGGACGCCAGGCCGCCAAAGACTGTAACCAGGAATGCGCTCTCAAAAAGTGTGAAAGAAATTGTCGCACTTCAGGCTTTTGAGAGGCACCTGTGTTCTTTCGATGGCGGCAACAGAAAAGAGGAGGCCAGTAAGGACCACGCAAGGCATCTTGGGCGGCTCCTCTTCCAGATTCAGGACCCGCCCAGAGATGTCAAACTTTTATGGAAAGATTCCAATTTATCGCTCTTGAGGAACACCTTTATCCAGGGCAATAAGCTCTTGCCTGAAGAGCAAATGCTTCAACCGGGTACCCTCAAGTCGTACCTATGGTCATTGAAGCTGTTTTTCCGATTTATCCTCGGAAGGAGAAGCGAGCTGGTGGAACTTTTGAGCTTAACAACCGAGGACATTTCGGAAATTCAGCAGGGCGAGTTGAGGGTATCCGAATGGCTTCGCAGTTTCGGCCAAGATTCCCAGGAACGGAAGGTACATGTTCATCAACGCGACGAGTTGGAAATTTTAAAGGACGAGGAGTATGGCGAGCTGGTGAATGGGAAAGAAGCAAAGCGTTTGGTGGAACTTTTTGGATCGGTTGATGAACATGTACCAAAGTCTGAGTTTGCAAAGCTCAGGGATTACTTATTAGTTCGTATTTTGGTGGGCAGTGCGCAGCGTATCGGGGCTGTTTCCAATCTTTCTGTGGAAGAATTTAGAAGAGGTCAGTGGACTAGGGAGGAAGGAGAGGAGGAGTCCTGGTACGTTACCTGGACCATGCGCCACAAGACTGGGAAAGAAGGGCCCGCGTCGCTGCTGTGGTCGAAGGAGATCTACAACATGGCGGTGGTGTACCTGAACGTGTTGAGGCCCACAGTGGCGAACCACACATCCGTCTTTCCTAGGCGGGGTCCTCGCCGTAGTGACACACCTTTTTTCCTCAACGTGCATGGCGGATATATGGCTAGCAGCCGTATATCACGCCGTGTCACTGAGATGGGAAAAAGGCTGTGTCCGACTATGGAGGGGAACCTATCAGGAAAGCGGGTAAGGAAGTCCGCTGTGTCTCTCCACAGGACGGACGCCGCCGCAACCGTGTCCAACGAAGCCCTGGCCAAACAGATGACCCACTCGGTGAGGACCGCTGGACGCAATTACGATGTAGCCCAAAACCCCACCCAACTCGCCAAGGTGGCCTCCTACCTTTCCAGAAATATACCCAAAGAACTTCGCCCAACCTCCACCCATACCTTGTCCAAAGCACCGCCTTTTACCACTGGACCCGAAGGAGAACCCGAATCCCCACCAACACCTCCACCACCTGCTGTCCAACGTGAATCCGAACCATCACCTCCAACACCTGTTGTCCAACCTGAATCCCAACAACCAACTCCACCACCTGCCCAACCTGAAGAAACCCAAATACCAGTACCTGATCCAGCGTCCTTACCAATGGAAATAAAGAAAAGTTTGCTTCGTCTGTTTGGCCCGACACTAGATATTGGCGAGTGTCCTACGCTGGATTTTATGACATATAAGTGCGAACGTAGGCCTGAGTTCAAAGGAGTGGATCTACGTCAAGCACAAGCCTACCTTCGCCCGAAAGTCAACACTGTTCCAACGCCAGTATCTAGTTGGTTGTCTCAAGTTAGGAACCGACCACCACCACCTCCTGCATACAGCAATTCCTCTGGTGGGGGATTGTTTACTGCCCACCAAACCGGAGTAATCGACCGTGCCTCAGAAGATCTGCCAGACAATGCGCCTAGGCACGTGGTCTTGTCGTGTCTCCGGAAGTTACCCAACATGTCCGAGGAATTCAGCGACCAGCAGCTGAGGGATAAGTTCCGGGCGATACGACGCACAAGGCAAATGAGGGCAAAGGTGAAGCGGAGAAAATAAAGTAGATATACTTAACATATGTATAGTAAGTTAGGTTAGAGAACGTAGGAATATAACGTTTGGAGCGAAGCGAAGGCATTTCGTCAGGCCCGTCGAAACGGTAAATTCCTACGTTCTCTGTTTCGGCAGTATATCTCAGCTAAGTTACTATATTTCGATTGTTGATTGTTGATTGTTGATTAATTTCACTATGTAAATATATGTATATAGTTTTTAATTAGGACAAAAAAGGACAAAATAGGGTTATGGAGTTATTTTAGGGCTGTTATACAAAAAAGAAATTTTTTTCACTCAGAATTATTTGTTGTTTTTTTTCTTCAAAATTAAAAAAAAGCAATTTCGTGCGACCAAAGGCCACGAAAACTAGCAAGTCGTTCCCGCACCCCCCCTGATCTGAAATTTTGTAAACATGTAGCGAGCGTCAATACAAGTCCACATGCAAAAGCGCTGCTTAAACCCTTGCAAACTGTGGGGTGTGGCGAGACTCGCCCCAGTCCCCGCGCGGTAAAGAATTTAAAAAATTTTTTCTAAGCCGTTAATTTGGCTTCAGGTGGTCAAAAATAGTTGTTTAGAATGAAGAAATACATACGTTGTGTTAATTTGAGGTTGATTGGTTTTATTGCTAAAGCTGTACATAGTAACAGTAAGGGTTAAGAGTCATGCGACCAAAGGCCACGAACACTAGCAAGTGGCTCCCGAACCCCCCTGGATCTGAAAATTTGTGAGCATGTAGCTGGCGTCAATACAAATCCACATGCAAAAGCGCTGATAAAACCCTAACAAACCCTGGCGTTGGCTATAAAGTTGCGTGAAAAGAAGAGGCTCGCCCCAGTCTACCACTCATTGTTGGTACCAAAGGTCTTTTTTTCAAGTTTCACGTCTTTTTGACACTTTTACGCTTTTCTACTTAACTGTAAGTACTCGAATACATTTGTTATAGTGACTAACGTGTTTGTGCTCATTCCTGTGTATTTTTCCGGGCGTTCCTGGGTGTTTTTTGAGCATTTTATGCAAATTTCCCCCCATGTATTATGAATTATTCATGTTCAAAAATTTGTTTTGTCTATAACTCTGCGAATTTTGTTCGTCACTTGTCCAAAATTGTTTCTAAATGTGCATGGACTAGTTAGGTACATTGTTAGTGTATTTTCCATGCATACCAGGTATTATTTCGATATGAATTTATCGAAATAGTACAAAATAATGGACCTCCATTTTGTTTTGACCCAGAAAATTGCAGGGGAGTGGTGGGTGGGGATTTTGGCCCATGTCATTTTCACACGTATTAATGACCTTGGAATGGAATTTTCTTGCTCCATAGTGGTTGTCATGGCACCAAGTCTTTATTATAATGTGTACGCATATTATATTTCCAGGGGGGCGCGTCAGGGGGGAAGGCTAATATTGATGTTTACCCTCCCTTCATTAAGGTTTAAATTTCTTATTTTCTGCCCGAAAGTCAGTGATTCTACTCTCGTATGTCAACTGTGCAACTTTTTTTGTTAAAGTGGCAGGGGGGTTATTACTTTTTTATTTTATTTTTTTTAGATATCTTTTATGGGCAATTTTCCCGTTGTGGAGGAGGTGGTGGAGGATGTCGTGAAGAAGGTGGTGGACGAGTTGGTGGAGGAGGTAGTGAGGAGAGAGAAACCGTAAGTTCATTTGGTCCTATAAAGTTCCTATGGTTAATATGTAACCTTTGGTTAATTGTTAGTAAATGTAATTTTGAATTTTAGGGTTCTTTCGTTAAAAGAAAGACGTGCCCGTCGAAAACGGCGAAATTGCCAGAAAATTAAAGCGGCCATCAAGGATTTGGAATACGAAAGAAACAAGTTAAGAAATGAAGAAGTAGAAACAAAAAATGAAGAAGAAACAAAATGAAGGAAGAAAAAGAATGAAATTCGTGTAAATAAATTAATTAAAATGATGTTACGGTTAGGGATTATCTTTAGGGTTATATAAATAATAAATAAAAAAAAATTGATAACAAAAAAAATAACAAATAAGTATTATTCTTCTAAGTGTCATGCGACCAAAGGCCACGAAAACTAGCTAGTGTTTCCTGACACCCCCTGGATCTGAAATTTTGTAAACATGTAGCGAGCGTCAATACAAGTCCACATGCAAAAGCGCTGCTTAAACCCTTGCAAACTGTGGGGTGTGGTGAGACTCGCCCCAGTCGCCGCGTGGTAAAGAATTTAAAAAAATTTTCTAAGCCGTTAATTTGGCTTCAGATGGTCAAAAATGCGTTTAATAACTCACTATACCATGCTCGGGCGCCAAAAAAAAATACCTTATGCTGGCCGGAGGAAAATTCTTAGCGAAACGCCGCGCGTTCCCAACGCGTTTTTTTACGAAAAAAACGAAAAATACCCGTGGGACCCTGTTTTTTAGAGTCTCCGTGCGATGCTGATCATTTTTCGTTATAGCAACTTGACATTTTTTTTTCTGAAAAAAAAAAAAAGTTTGAAAAATTTTCTAAGTCATTTTTTTTTTAAAAAAAAAAGGTTTTTTCTGAGCTCCTGATCAATTTTTAAGAACAAAAATTTTTTAAAATTGACGAAAAACGTGTTTTTGTATGGGAAAAAAAAAAAGGGTCCAGTTTGGACCTATTTTTTAGGGTTTCCATGGGATTCTGATCAATTTTTGTTAAAGCAATTTTGACATTTTTTTTATAAAAATTTTTTAAAACGGACCAAGTATTTCTTGTTGCTTTGGTCTTGCGTTGAATGCTGATCATTTTTGGTTAAGGAACTTAAGACATTTTTTTTCAAAGAATGGTAAAAATTGAAGTGTCTTGTGGTTGCCTTTCTCCATTTCGCGTTCGATGGTGATCATTTTTCGTTAAAGAACTTAAGCAACTTTTTTTCAGAAAAAGTATTTTTTCAACTGTCCATGTTTTGTTAAGCTGGCAGGGGGGGGGGGGATTTTAAAAATTTTTTTTTAATATTTTCTTTATTTATTTTTTTAATGTTTTTTTCTTATTTTTTTCCTTCTATTTTTAGATGGCTTTACAAAAACTAATTCTGAAGGGTTTGGCTAAGGTTACGGAACCGGTGGTGAAGGATGGGATAATGGATTTTGACCAGGTGAAATTCCGGCAATGGGATGGCGTGACTTTTGTTACCACTGGGAAATGTATGTACAATGGCAGATTTATGGAGATGTGGTCAAAGTGCACCGAGGAGGACATGGAGGAGGAGGCGATTCGGGAAAGGTGCTTGGCGGAGAAAAGGAAGGCGGCGACGGATGAGTTGGAGAGAGCGTTGGCGGAGGAGAGCGAGGAGTCGGAGGATTCGGAGGAGTCGAATCAATCGTGGTATTTGCGGGCAAAGGCTAGGTATGCAGAAATACAGAAGAAGGAAAGGGCGGAGCAGGCGGCGGGGAAGTTGCAGGAGGCAAGTTTAGAAAGAATGGAGCGGATGGTCGAGGAGGAGACGGTTTGGAGCGAGGAGGACGACGTGCCGTTGGGCGGCAGGTTTGAGAGAAATCTAAGAAATGTGAAGGAAACCATGGATCGGTCGTCGGACGACACGGACGTGTCCCGTCCAATGGATTTGGACTACAAGCCAAATGTAAGTTAAAATGTTTTTCTTGTTATTTAATATCTTAATTGCCATGGCGCCAAAGGCCACGGACGCTAACACGTGGTTCCCGCCCCTCC
Source organism: Paragorgia papillata (assembly GCA_035771165.1). Taxonomy (NCBI): domain Eukaryota; kingdom Metazoa; phylum Cnidaria; class Anthozoa; order Scleralcyonacea; family Coralliidae; genus Paragorgia; species Paragorgia papillata. The sequence goes on from JAWNZC010000014.1 coordinate 2,056,738, forward strand.
CTGGTTCTGAATTTTTGGGAGCATGTAGAGGATTTCGATATAAGTCCACATGCCAAAGCGCTGCTAAAACCCTAACAAACCGGGGGATTGGCTAGCATTTGCAATAAAAGAAGAAACTCGCCCCAGTCCCCACGCATTAAATTTTTTTTCTTGAAAACGGACCATGTGTTTCTTGTTGCATGCGTGATTCTGAACACATTTGTTTTAAGACGTAAGACGCTTTTTTCGCGAATAAAGAAATTGAAAAATATTCTAAGTGCCATGGCGCCAAAGGCCACGAAAGCTAACACGTGGTTCCCGCCACTCCCTGATTCTGAAATTTTGTGAGGATGTAGCGAGGGTCAACGCAAGTCCACATGCAAAAGCGCTGCTTAAACCCTTGTAAACGGTGGGGTGTGGCGAGACTCGCCCCAGTCCCCAGTTCTGTAAGTAATTCCACATTATTTCCTTTTAGTCTGACGAAGAGGAAGAGAGCGAGGGAGCTTTTGAGGAAGAACTGGAGGAAGAGGTGGAGGAGCCGGAGAAGGAGAAAAAGGTGGAGCCAGTGCAAAAAAAGGAGAAGAGGGTCAGAGCTAAGAGAAAGTGCCCGGAGTGCGGTAAGCTGGTTACGCAGGTTCCGCGCCACATGGTCCTCGTGCACAATGAAACCAAGCAAAAAGCCGTGCAGAGAAGTAGCGCCTTGGAGAAGGAGGGCCCTGAACGGAGTAAGTCCATCCTGACACCGTGTAGGGTTGACGGGTGTGGCCAGCACGTGGTCAGGATGGACCGGCATCTCGTTAGGGTCCATAGCAGCCTCGGTCCCAGGCTCTTCAGTAATAAAAGGCGAGCATAGCGCTCAAGCGCGCGGGGGTGCTTGGGGAGGTTGCGGCGTGCGAAGAGCGGCGTGCGAAGAGCCTGGCAGATTATGACCGATTTCCGAAGAATCTCGACCGATTTCTGAAGAATCGAAGATATCGCATTGTTTTAGCTGCTTTGGTGGAAAATTTTTACCTGGCATTCATCCTTGACAATTCTATGGATGATATAGACGAATCCTTTCAGGAAGAACCGCATGAAGGTAATTTTATTTGTATATTTTTGCCATAGTATTTATAAATTTATACTCAATTTCTGAATTTGAGTATAGACTAATGTAATAGTCTTAGACTATAACAGAGTTCCTTTGTTGTCGTTGTATTCGACTGTCATGTTTATAACTTTTATTCAGTAAATTAGTTCTAAAATATGTATGTGTCTTTTGTTTGCAGAATTAACAACATTTAATGACGAACTTGTGGACGAACTCAACACATCGTTTCAACAACTAGATGTTGATGGTATTAAATTTTCATATAAATATATCTATTTTTCAATTTGCATCTTTATTTATAATTTTATAATTAAACACTTAAAAAGAAGAGAGAGTATAGCTATTTTACTATTTAATTACATATATATTTGACTTTTCAAAATGTTTTATGGATTTTTTGAATGTAACAGATTTGCAGACTGATGATGATGTGCCAACTACACCACCACAGTCTCCACAAGATCACCATGAAAGAACAAACCGTACTCGATCAGAGAAACATGCACTAACACCTGATTCAAAAGCTGCTGCTGAGTCGAAACCGAAACGATTTGCAGGTCTGTTAATTGATGTATATATATAATTTATTCTTCACTGACATACATGATGCAAATACAGAGAGACATGTCAATACAGTATTATTAACCGATTAACTGGCAATGTGCCCAAATGCACCCTACTTTAGTATTTACTCTAATAATTAACCCATTTACTGGCGTAAATGGGTTAACAAACCTATCTGCCAATGTCTCTTATTAACCGATTAACTGGCAATTAAGCCACAATGTGCACTATTTTGCAGCACTCGTAAATTGGCATTGGCACTCAGCAATTGGCAAAAGCAAATGCCGAGGCATGTTCGGAATATTCTTAATACTTGCCTCATCAAAAAAAATTGCAAATTTTCCAAAGGCAAAAATACACCAATTACGAGGGCTGCTTTGTTATTTTACTCCGTCTAACACCAGATAATTTTTTATACAAAGGGGAATTCTTGTACCTTTACCATTTTTATGTCCAATGTATGTTTGTATGGTTATGTATTTAGTTTAGTTGACAACCATATAAGTATACACTTATATATGTTAAAGTAATGGATACACTCATGTATTCATTATTTTATAGAATATTAATTATATTCTAATAAATCCTATATATTAATTATATGGGAGGTATGCCCAAACAAGTTGATCTCTTTGGTGCTCCTGAATGTCATGGTACTGAAATTTTTACGCCATTTTAATTATAGGTGTTCTTGCTCCCTTGTTAAATTTTCTACATGTTAACCCTGTCATTAAATATCTGAAACCGTATTATAAATCAGTCTTTTGTATTTTACAGCATATAACCTGTCCAGTCACCAGTGTGGTGAAAGGAGGCAGTTATTGTCTAAAGAACTGGAAGACCTCATGCAGTACAAGGAAGATCCAAATGCACATATAAACCAATCATGGTTGATGGATATGCTCAACCTGGAACCTGAAGAAAAGAGCTTGCTCACCAGAACTATTAAAGCAACTTTCCCAAATAGTACCAAAAAGACCATCATGGTTGACCGTGAATCAATGTATCCTATTGTATAATCAACTAACTAGTTTTTAGTGCTATTTGATTTCTGTATATTTTGTTACATTTATATGATTTTTCATATTTTATATATTTACAAACTACAAATTGAATAATGTTGTTCTTGACATTCACTACAGAGTTGTTTATACCAATCTTTTAATAAAGTTATATGGCAGAAATCCTAAGGTATCCAAAGAATTATTTAAAGAAGATAACAAAGACATCTTAGTGATACAAGATCAGATTAAGGAGATGAAACAATGTTTAATTACAGATGAAGAAAACATTGTTTCAGCATTGGACGCTAATGATATGGATCTAGCTAAAACACCTTCAGCTAAACATGGTTTAAACTTACAACATTATTACAAGTTCCATGAAGCATGAAACAGTGATTCTTTTCTGTCGGACATTGAAAAGTCTTCCTTGTGCTTTATCCGAAAATGATGAACAATGCCGTTCTCGTGAAAAAAAGCCCTTTGGGCAATGCAATCATCATTTGTGCATAGAATCTTCCCCAAGCGAACCATGTCGTGGACAGGCCTTTCAATCTCGTTTAACACATCACTGATTTCATCCATATTCAAGTCATTTACATCCATATTTACATCAAAATGATCAAAGTCATTTGCATTGTCAGCCATCTTGAATTCATAATCTGCCAGGCTCTTCGCACGCCGCAACCTCCCCAAGCACCCCCGCGCGCTTGAGCGCTATGCTCGCCTTTTATTACTGAAGAGCGTGGGACCGAGGCTGGGTCCATAGCCTGAAAAAAGGTTCCGAGGATTATCAAACCTTGAACGAAAAAGCCGTGGAAAGGCGGGTAAAGACCCGGCAGGCCAGAAAAGAGTCTCTGCGAGAAAGCCCGCAGAAAAAACGATCAGCTCCCACGAAGAGCGTAATTCCCCCGACGCCCGAAAAAGTTCAAGCTTCAAGGCTACCAGAGTTGCTTCGCCAGGCAAGGCCACCAAAGGTTGTCTCGCGAAGCAGCTTGAAAAAAAAACTGGAAGGAAACGTTGTACTTGAGGCGTTCGGCAATCACCTGAATTCCTTTGACGGTGGTTGTCGGACGTCTGAGACGAGCAAGGATCACAAGCGCCACGTTGGCCGACTTCTTTACGAAGTACAAGATCCGCCCACAAATGTAAGGCTCCTGTGGGACGACGCGATGCTATCCACGATTCTGAACACGTTCGTTCAGGGCAATAAACTCCTGGAGAAGGAAAGCCAACTCAAACCAGGTACCCTCAAGTCGTACCTTACCTCGTTAAAACTGTTCTACAAGTTCATTATGTCAAGAAGGAGCGAAGTCAGCGAGCTCCTTCCCATTACGCCGAGAGACATCGAACTAATACAACAGGGCGACTTGAGAGTAACCCAGTGGTTAAGTTCTTTCACGCACGACGTGCGTGAAAGAAAAATAGCTATCAAGAGGAAAGATCGTTTGGAGATCTTAACCGACGAGCAGTATTCGTCTCTCGTCGCCAGCGAAGATGGGGAACGTTTGACGCGACGATTCGCGACGTTGGATGGCGGCGATGTCTCCAATCACGAATTTGTGGAGCTGCGGGATTACCTGCTGGTCAGAGTGCTGGTAGCGAGCGCCCAGCGTACCGGGGCTGCGTCGAGCCTTTCTATCGACGAGTTTAATGAAGGACGGTGGTTCGTCGACGATGGGGTTTCCTGGTTTACGACGGAGACCGACCGCCACAAAACCAGCGAAGGAGGACCGGCTAATCTCCTGTGGGCAGAGGATGTACATGCGATGGCGGTGGCGTACCTGAACTTGTTGAGGCCCAGCAAGGCTAACCATACGTCCGTCTTTCCCGACCCGAGAATCCCCCGTTCGGTAGAGCCATTTTTCATCAATGTGCACGGCGGGTTTATGCAGAGCAGCCGCATAACTCGCCGTATCACGGAGATGGGACATGTGCTTTGTCCAAGTATGGCGGGAAATCTGTCGGGGAAGCGGATTAGGAAGTCTGCTGTGTCCCTTCACCGAACGGACAGCACCGCTCCCATCTCGAAAGAGACGCTGGCGGCGCAAATGACTCACAGCGTGCGCACCGCTGGTAGAAACTACAACGTTGGAGAGGACCCGCAGGAATTGGCAAGGCTTGCGACTTACCTCTCGAGGAAAATCAAACCCACCCAACCATCATGCACCATCACCCGTCCTGAAGCACCTGGAGCACCTACACCACAGCCCGAACCACAGCCCGAACCACAGCCCGACCCACAGCCCGACCCACAGCCCGAACCACAGCCCGACCCACAGCCCGAACCACAGCCCGACCCAAGTTCCCTTCCCGTAGAAGTAAAGAAACAGCTTTTGAGAGATTTCGGCGCGTCTCTTGATTCGGGGATTTTGCCTGGCATAGCGTTCATGCATTTCAAATGCGAAGGAAAAGCTGTATTTGATGGCGTGAACATGAACGTGTGCCAGGCATATCTGAACAGCAGGATGCCCGCAGATCCCAGACCACCACCACCACGCGACTGGATTTCGGAGTGGCTCGAAGAAACCCGGAGGTCAGCCGCTCCACCGAGCAGCACTTCTTCTGGCGGTGGTTTGTTCAGCAATGAACAAACCATGGAAATCGACAGGAGAACGGCCAACCTGGAAGACAACGCCGGAATCAATGCCATCGTGAGCCTACTGCGACGGTTGCCTGACATGGAAAGGTTCACCAACCAACAATTACGCGATAAATTCCGGGCAATCCGTCGCACGAGGCAGAATAAATTAAAGAACAAAAAGTAAACTTTTAGGTCACTATTTAAATGTATGTGTAGAAACTTAGGTTAGATATACTGCTGAAACAGAGAGTAAGGGGAAATATATGTATATAGTCTTAATTACGGGTTTTGTTTGGGGGAAATACAAAGTAACAACGGTCGTTAAGACATACACTTTTTTTGTCATGGCGCCAAAGGCCAAGAAAACTAACACGTGGTTCCCGCCCCTCCCTGGTTCTGAATTTTTGGGAGCATGTAGAGGATGTCGATATAAGTCCACATGCCAAAGCGCTGCGAAAACCCTAACAAACTGGGGGATTGGCTAGCATTTGCAATAAAAGAAGAAACTCGCCCCAGTCCCCACGCATAAAATTCTTTTTCTTGAAAACGGACCATGTGTTTCTTGTTGCATGCGTGATTCTGAACACATTTGTTTTAAGACATAAGACGCTTTTTTCGCGAATAAAGAAATTGAAAAATATTGTGCATGGCGCCAAAGGCCACGAAAGCTAACACGTGGTTCCCGCCACTCCCTGATTCTGAAACTTTGTGAGCATGTAGCTGGCGTCAATACAAATCCACATGCAAAAGCGCTGATAAAACCCCAACAAACCCTGGCGTTGGCTATAAAGTTGCGTGAAAAGAAGAGGCTCGCCCCAGTCTACCACTCATTGTTGGTACCAAAGGTCTTTTTTTCAATTTTCACGTCTTTTTGACACTTTTACGCTTTTCTACTTAACTGTAAGTACTCGAATACATTTGTTATAGTGACTAACGTGTTTGTGCTCATTCCTGTGTATTTTCCGGGCGTTCCTGGGTGTTTTTTGAGCATTTTATGCAAATTTCCCCCCATGTATTATGAATTATTCATGTTCAAAAATTTGTTTTGTCTATAACTCTGCGAATTTTGTTCGTCACTTGTCCAAAATTGTTTCTAAATGTGCATGGACTAGTTAGGTATATTGTTAGTGTATTTTCCATGCATACCAGGTATTATTTCGATATGAATTTATCGAAATAGTACAAAATAATGGGCCTCCATTTTGGTTTGACCCAGAAAATTGCAGGGGAGTGGTGGGTGGGGATTTTGGCCCATGTCATTTTCACATGTATTAATGACCTTGGAATGTTCTTGCTCCATAGTGGTTGTCATGGCACCAAGTCTTTATTATAATGTGTACGCATATTATATTTCCAGGGGGGCGCGTCAGGGGGGAAGGCTAATATTGATGTTTACCCTCCCTTCATTAAGGTTTAAATTTCTTATTTTCTGCCCGAAAGTCAGTGATTCTACTCTCGTATGTCAACTGTGCAACTTTTTTTGTTAAAGTGGCAGGGGGGTTATTACTTTTTTATTTTATTTTTTTTAGATATCTTTTATGGGTAATTTTCCCGTTGTGGAGGAGGTGGTGGAGGATGTCGTAAAGAAGGTGGTGGACGAGTTGGTGGAGGAGGTAGTGAGGAGAGAGAAACCGTAAGTTCATTTGGTCCTATAAAGTTCCTATGGTTAATATGTAACCTTTGGTTAATTGTTAGTAAATGTAATTTTGAATTTTAGGGTTCTTTCGTTAAAAGAAAGACGTGCCCGTCGAAAACGGCGACGTTGCCAGAAAATTAAAGCGGCCATCAAGGATTTCCAACGCGAGTTGGAATACGAAAGAAACAAGGGGTTAAGAAATGAAGAAGTAGAAACAAAAAATGAAGAAGAAACAAAATGAAGGAAGAAAAAGAATGAAATTCGTGTAAATAAATTAATTAAAATGATGTTACGGTTAGGGATTATCTTTAGGGTTATATAAATAATAAATAAAAAAAGTTAAGACATACACTTTTTTTGTCATGGCGCCAAAGGCCAAGAAAACTAACACGTGGTTCCCGCCCCTCCCTGGTTCTGAATTTTTGGGAGCATGTAGAGGATGTCGATATAAGTCCACATGCCAAAGCGCTGCTAAAACCCTAACAAACTGGGGGATTGGCTAGCATTTGCAATAAAAGAAGAAACTCGCCCCAGTCCCCACGCATTAAATTTTTTTTCTTGAAAACGGACCATGTGTTTCTTGTTGCATGCGTGATTCTGAACACATTTGTTTTAAGACATAAGACGCTTTTTTCGCGAATAAAGAAATTGAAAAATATTCTAAGTGCCATGGCGCCAAAGGCCACGAAAGCTAACACGTGGTTCCCGCCACTCCCTGATTCTGAAATTTTGTGAGGATGTAGCGAGGGTCAACGCAAGTCCACATGCAAAAGCGCTGCTTAAACCCTAGCCTGGTACCCTGGCCCAATCAAAGAATATGGGCCAGGTAACCACTAAAGACTTCTGCTTTCCTATTGGTTAAAATTTCGCGCGTTTTTAGTGGCTATGAGTAAAACTGCAATCGTCATAAGTGGATTTAGCCCTGATGACGCGAGGATGAGATTAGTGGTTACCTGGCCCTTATTTCTTTTGAAATTGGGCCAGGGTACCAGGCTACTTAAACCCTTGTAAACGGTGGGGTGTGGCGAGACTCGCCCCAGTCCCCGCGCAATAAAGTATTTTTTCTTTTTTTTTTTTCACTCAGTCGTCGAAATTTCGTTTAATAACTCACTATACCATGGTCGGGCGCCAAAAAAAAATACCTTATGCTGGCCGGAGGAAAATTCTTAGCGAAACGTCGCGCGTTCCCAACGCGTTTTTTTACGAAAAAAACGAAAAATACCCATGGGACCCTGTTTTTTAGACTCCCCGTGCGATGCTGATCATTTTTCGTTAAAGTAATTTTGAAATTTTTTTGGGAAAAAAAAAATAAAAATTTTTTTTTTTGATGCTAAAAAAATAGGGTTTTTATTTATTTTGTTTTTGTTTTTTTTCACTCAATCGTCGAAAAACCGTTTAATAAGTCACTATACCATTTTTTTTGTAAAAAAAGCCAAAAAAAACAAACCCGGAGCAAAATTCTAGTTGAACAGCGGCGCGCCAAAAACGCGTTTTTTTACGAAAATTCGAAAAACTCGTGTGGGGACCCCTTTTTCTTGTTCTCTGTTCGATGCTGATCATTTTTCATTATAGTAATTTAGAAATTTTTTTTGAGAAAGAGAAAAAGTAAAAAAAAAAAAAATTCTCAGAATTTACGTTTTAGGCAATTCTAATATTTTTGAAAGTCATTGGTCTCGGACGACTTCCGAAATTTTTAAAAAAACCCGTTATTTTTTGGTTTTTTGGGGAAAAAAAACCCGGAAATGGGCTTCAGAAATTTGACCGGAAGTGTCCCAAAAAGGACTTCCGGTCAAACCTCATCCTTCCTTGCGTACTAATATCGTGTCGCCAAAGGCCGAGCAAAAATGTCGCACGCGTCCATGGCCTTTGACGACATTTTTGGCCTTTGGCGACCATATACCTAACCAAGAAAACTAACAAGTGTTTCCCAACCCCCCTGGTTCTGAATTTTTTGGAGCATGTAGAGGATGTCGATACAAGACAACATGAAAAAGTCGTGATAAAACCCTAACAAACTGTGGTGTTGGCGAGCATTTTTAATAAAAGAAAAACTCGCCCCAGTCCCCTAAAAATTCGCTTCCTAAAATTCGCACCGAAATGCACTAATGACTCTAACAATAGTTGTTTAGAATGAGAAAATACATCTGTTGTGTTAATTGCAGGTTGATTGGCTTTATTGCTAAAGCTGTACATAGTAAAAAAACCATGGCGCCAAAGGCCAAGAAAAATAACAAGTGTTTCCCAACCCCCCCTGGTTCTGATTTTTTTGGAGCATGTAGAGGATGTCGATACAAGACAACATGAAAAAGTCCTGATAAAACCCTAACAAACTGTGGTGTTGGCGAGCATTTTTAATAAAGGCCAAGAAAACTAACAAGTAGTTACCAACCCCCCTGGTTCTGAATTTTTTTTAGCATATTTAGGACGTCGACAATAGTCCACATGCATAAGCATGGAGAAAACTTTAAAAAACTGTGGGATTGGGGAAGATTTGTTATGTATAATTCGCTGAAAAGAAGAGGCTCGCCCCAGTCTACCAGTTTCGCACTGCGTACGCCAGGTTTTCAACGTGTTCAAGAGTTTTTTAGTGTTTTACAGGTATAGAGTTAATTGTAAGTACTCGGAGACATTTGTTATAGTTACTAACGTGTTTGTGCTCATTCCTGTGCGTTTTCCCGGCGTTCCTGTGTGTTTTTTTGAGCGTTTTATGCAAATTTTATGTATTATTCATTATTCATGTTGAGAAATTACTTTTGTTTGTAACTCTGTGAATTATGCTCGTGACTTGTGCAAAATTGTTTCTAAATGTGCATAGACTAATTATGTATAATGCTAGAGAGTTTTCCATGCATACCAGGTATTATTTCGAGATGAAAAAATCGAAATAGTACAAAATAATCGACCTCCATTTTGTTTTGACCCCAGGAAACTGCAGGGGACGGGAGGGTGGTTTTTTTGGCCCACACCATTTTCACACGTATTAATGACCTTGGAATGGAATTTTCTTGCTCCATGGTGGTTGTCATAGCACCAAGTGTTTATCGAAATGTGTACGAACATTATATTTCCAGGGGGGGGGGCGAGTCAGGGGGAAGGCTTATATTGATGTTTACCCTCCCCACACTTACGGTTAAATGTATTTTTTTGCTCTATAAACTCAATGACCGTAGTCACATATGTCAAATGTCCAAGTTTATGCCGTTTGAAGAAGGGGAGGTTTTTGATCGTTTTGTGGCTGAGGGGAAGGTTCGTTTTGGAATTTGTACGCTTGCGGGACTTTCTGATTGTCCGCGTCTTAATAGCCAGCGCACAGCGAACCGGGGCTGCCTCCAATCTCTCGGTGGAGGAGTTCCAGCGAGGAAAGTGGATCCACGCCGAGGGAGAGGACGTGTCCTGGTTCGCAACCAACACCATGCGCCACAAGACAACCAAAGGAGGGCCCGCGATACTATTGTGGTCAAAAGAGGCTGACCAAATGGCGTTAGTGTATCTGAACGTGTTGCGGCCCAGCGTGATAAGCAATTTGTCCGTCTTTCCTCGACGGGGGACCAGCCGTAGTGACACGCCTTTCTTTCTTAACTTGCGCGGCGGGTACAGGACTAGCAGTCAGGTATCCCGCCGTGTCTCGGAAATGGGGAAAGTGCTGTGTCCAACAATGGAGGGGAACTTGTCGGGAAAGCGGATACGCAAGTCCGCTGTGTCGCTCCACCGGATGGACACAAGCGCCACAGTATCCTGCGAAGAACTGGCTCGACAAATGACCCATTCAGTGAGGACGGCTGGACGAGATTACAACGTGGCCGAAAACCAGCAAGAGATTGCCAAGGTGGCATCCTACCTCGCAAGAAAAATCCGTCCAGACAAGAAACCACACCCAACATCCACCCATGCCATCTCCAAAGCGCCAACTACCAAAGAAGCCGACCCCGACCCCGAATCCCACCAACCACCACCTGCTACTGAAGAAACCCAACCACCACCAGCACCTACTGCTGAAGAAACCCAACCACCACCACCACCACCACCACCAACAACAACAACAACTGATGAACACCGACATCTCGATCCAGCCTCCCTACCACTGTCCATAAAGAAGTCGCTGCTTCGCCTTTTTGGGGCTACATTAGATATAGGCGAGTGCCCCACCATGGCCTTTATGAGATATAAGTGCGAGGGTCGCCCAGAATTTGAAGGGGTGGACCTGGAACAAGCACAGGCATACCTCCGCCCCAAAGTCTGTGAAAAGCCTCCCTACCCTGTGGATAGTTGGCTGTTGAAAGTGAAGAACGCGCCACCACCACCACCACCTCCCGCTTGCAGCACTTCCTCTGGTGGGGGAGTATTCACGAACTATCAAACTGGACAAGTGGAGCGTGCAACCGAGCACCTGAATGATAACGCGCCAAGGCATGTGGTCTTGGCGTGCCTCCGTAAGCTGCCTCATTTCGATAACTTCTCCGATCAACAACTGAGAGACAAATACCGTGCTATCCGCCGGACAAGAAGAAATCAACAGAAGAAATACAGAAAATGAACTGCAAAAAGAACAAGAAAAAAGGACTTAGTGTAAATATATGTAGATAGTTTTTAATTAAAGTAAAAAAAAAAAATAAACTAGGAAAAGAACAAAAAAAGAACTAAAGAAATTAGTGTAAATAAATTAATTAAAATGTATATGGTGTTACGGTTAGGGATTAAGGTTATATAAAAAAATTTATTTTTTTCATCCTGAATTATTTGTTGTTTTTTCCTTCAAATATAAGAAAACAAACATTTTCGTGCGACCAAAGGCCAAGAAAACTAACAAGTGGTTCCCGCCCCCCCTGGTTCTGAAATTTGTTGAGCATGTAGCGAGTACGATACAAGTCCACATGCAAAAGCGCTGCTTAAACCCTAACAAACTGTGGGGTGTGGCGAGACTCGCCCCAGTCCCCGCGCGGTAAAGAATTTTAAAAAATTTTCTAAAGCTTTATTTAGCCTTGAGATCGTAAAAAACCCGTTTAATAACCCACTATACCATGCTCGGGCGACGAAAAAAAATACCTTATGCTCGCTGGAGGAAAATTCGTAGCGAAGGGGCGCGCGTTCCCAACGCGTTTTTTTTACGAAAAAAACGAGAAACTCCCCTGGTTCCTGACACCCCCTGGTTCTAAGGCCACGTGGCCTTTGGTGACATTGGTGGCCTTTGGTGACAAAAGACCTAACCCTAAAACCCTAACCCTAATCTGGAGTTAAAGATGAACCAAAGTTTAAGCACCGCCAGGGCCCTCGAATACCGCTACATGGAGAACGAGGGTGTAATAAGGGGCTAAGTATTCCGACAACAGAACAGTAAAGAAAACAGAATGCCAAACCTTTGGCTCTTGCTTGCATTGTTCCACACTTTGACTTCCTCTTCGTTGATGCTGATTCACGAATGCATGCCATTCAAGTGACCATGCAGGACTGGAAGGTAAAATGTCACCGCCGGGAGTTTTATGAAGCACCAGCTTCAATTACAAGTACTTGTTAACACAACTCAAGCGGCTGATTGCAAAATAGTACAAGATGTCGTCGACGCCGAAATTCCGACTAGGCCAACAAAGTTCCATGTTAAAAAACTACAACTTGAGGATTGTCAAACCAGATTCAATCTTCAATCATCAGATTTAATCTTCAATCAAAGTGCCAAAATATTTTTGATTCCTCAATAAATAACACTGTATTGTTTGAATTAAAATTTCATTGTTTAACCTGGAAAAATTAAATTCATTGCGGTCCGGTCCTAATATTATCCGCCACAATTCATAAGATGGAAATAGAGGATCGCCAATCGGGCTTTACGTCATATTCGATCACTTGATTTATCACTCTACTGATTACGAGAAACAGAGTATTTTGAAGATGGTGACGTTGAATCGCTGATAACGTTGAATCGCTGATAACGAATACGCTAAAGAATAAAAGCCTCCATGTTTATGTGGATGGAGTGCGACCAGCCATAAAGACCGAAACTCCAAGTTATCTTTTCATAACAAGAGAAAGCAGCAACACATGCATGTAACGATTACTGAAGTTTATTGTATCATATCACAGCTCTGAACCCATGTATTTGAGTAAAGCGGTGAGCCGTGTGTGCGCGCATATGGATTAAAAACACGTTGTGAATGAAAGCAGTAAGATTGTTGTCAGACAGGGGTTCAGATGAGGAAAGGCTTAATAAAATAATTGTGAAATGTTTACGGTGATGTATTTCGTAATTGTACTCATCAATAGTTGGCTAAAAGAACGTAAAGAAAATCATGGCACATCTGTTTGAACAAATGTATGTCGACGAGACTCCTCGCCAACAGAGTGATCTTGTCTTTACGGAGTTTATCCATAGACAAACTCAACGCTTGGAAGAACTTGCATCATGTGTAAACAAGGATGAGATCGATGGTTAACCTACACAGACCAAGCAATTTCCAAGAAGGATTGTGGAGGCTTGCAAGATTTTAAAGTACCCTGAACCCTCCATTGCATAGATACATTATTTTGATAGCCTGTTTAATCTGACTTGGTTTGTGTCGTCTGAGATGTATGCTAAGGTTGAAAGAACTTTAAGCATTATTAATTTAATGGACTATATTATGTGCGTGTGTAAACTAAAGGCCTGGCCAAACGCTTTCAACATTTCATTCAACATTGTTGAATTCAACATGTTGAAAGCGTTTGGCCACCCCTGTTGAATGATGTTGAACGTTGTTGAATGGTGTTCAATGATGTTGAACGAAATTTGAACATGTTCAAATTTTCGTTCAACACGCGTTCAACATTTCTATTGTTCTCAAAATGTTGAAAGGTGTTGAACGCATTTGGCCACATTTCATTCAACTTTGTTGAACAGAGACATGCGCCATGCGGGATATTGTCGATTCCAGCTTTTGTGGTAGCCCGCGTTCAATTAATTGTCATTCATGAATGTTGAACGATGTTGAATTCATTTGGCCACTAGTGCTTTCAACATTATTCAACATCGTTCAACAATGTTGAATGCGATGTTGAAAGCGTTTAGCCAGGCCTTAAAGTATCAAAAGCAGCGTAATTTAGCATATCGGGGGGGGGGGGGGGGGGGGGGGGGGTTGTGGGTGTGAGAAACTGTGAAGAGTTGGCATGGGAGGAAGCTAACATTTCTTTACCCATCTTTCACGGCAAATTTACCGAAAATGTACAGGCATGGCTTGACAGGTTTGAACAATATGGCTTATTTCGGCCGAACAACAGCGCCTTTCTGCTCCTCGCTTGTGACCAAATTGACCAATCACTGAACGCGTAGTGTATGATCAATAGAGCTGGAGACTGATCTGTTAAACGGCAACAATGACGTCGAAATATGCCGAAAAAATGCAAATAACAGAAGAAATTGTACATTTACGCGAAGCAATAGTTCTACAGAAACCCAAAACAGCTACAAAATAGTTGGAATGGAAATTATTAATGCTAAGATCGTTAACTTATTTTTCAGCGTTCGTTTAAAGTTTAAACGAAATAATTGCATACAAAATGCATTTCAAAATTTTGCTTGTTATTCACAAGATTTTGTGATGTCAATTACAAAAATAACCACAGTGAAAATAATGTGATGTGTATAATATAAAGATTTCCTTGTATTTATGTTCAATGTAGTTTTAGAATTTGATATTTGTCGCAAGCACAGAAAAAATAGAAAGAAACAGGTGGAAGAAACAGAACTGAATTATGTCCCAACTGAAATCTACGTCCTAATAAACACATTTAAAAATGTTTATATTTTATGATTTGAATCAATTAAATTTAAAATGTTTACAAGTTTATAATCTTAAAGCGAACTTAAATTGTACCGAGAAGAACATGTTCAGTTTCAAGTTAAAGATCAAGTGATTGTTTTTTATATGTTTAAACGGGTAATGTTTTGTAAATTTATGTGATATATTCCATAATACTACTACCCTAATAAAATAGGTTTTAAATAATTTTACTTGATATTATTAGGATCAAACTTCCGGGCATTAAATTTGTTGTGTGGTATATGTTGGAAAATTTTAGAATGGCTAATGTCTGATCGACCAAGTTTGGATTTAAATAAACGAATAAAGGTCAGGTCTCTCTTCTATATGTTCAAATTGATAGACTTGTCAATCTCTGCTTGTTATTTTTCTCTACGGGGAACCTTTGTTAAACTTCGTTAAACTCGCTTAAGCGCATCTCTCGATTAGCAGCACCTAACTTTTCGTATTAAAACGTCTACATCGCAAGTAAAAAAGCTTAAACCCAGGCAAATTCGCTTACTCAGTTAAATGACGCGAAATTGTAATAAACCAAAGAGCGATAGTCGACGGAAGCTGATAGCAATCATCTCTTGGTAAATAGATGAGAACAAACGCTGGGATACAGCAGTCGATCTACTTATGCGCCCTGTATGCTTACTTGCTCTACATGCATTGCTTGCCAAGTGGAACAACATGTATAAATAATGCCATTCATATATCCACCATACAAGCACATTTGGTTATGACGTATAATCGGGTGCCGAAGATCCGAGTCTCCCCCCTAAATTCTACTTTCAAATTGATACTTAGAGCGCTTTCACGAACTCTCAAGAAATTTAAGTAACAAAGAACACGGCACTCCTATTTGGTTTTCCATACAAAAGTTCTTTTGTTGGGAAAACCGACAGGGCGGCCATAACATCAAGGAAAACGCTCTATATGATGCATGCTAATAAGGTTATAGGCAAGTGACGTCGAAATACAAAGCTTATGTACTAAGTATTCAATTTACCTACTTGTGAATCCGCCATATCCTTGTTTCGATACTACTCATGCTCTTGATATACTCCTCCGTGGCCTCCAAATCAATTGTTAGCTATAAAAATCAAAGCAAAAAGTCAGTGAGGTGATCATGCGTTTAACAAAACGTTTATATCGAGAAACCCAGCGCAAACATTAGATTTTTGGCCTTAATTATATCAATTTGGTAGAATTCTCTTGCATGTTACCATGGTGAAGAGAGAATGGACTTTCGTACATCAAACAAGGACTCCGCCTGTTGCATAATAGGGAGCTTAAGCAAGCCATTTTGTTTTTATTCGCCATCTTGGCCCACTACAAATGGCCCTGGGTTCGAGGTTACCACTATTAATATATTCTAAGCTGTTGTGGTATTGAAAAAATACCGATTACCGATATCGAAATATAAATACCGATAATATCGATATTTTCCCGCGATGGAAATTCACTAAATTTTAAGCCGAATTTTCACCAGACGCCAGGATATCATAAGAAAAACGTTTAACAAAAGAAAAATCACCTTTTTCGAAGTGTGGATCGAACTTTAATTTAACACATGCAGCAGCAATGGAAAAAGTGGGGCTTCAAGTATGTTGATATTTTGAACGGTGATCTTTGAGCGCAAGAATAACAAACGAGTCCAGAGATGTCGATTGGCGACTGAGTCGTCATATACTGCATCTGTCACAAACATGTTCTATTTATTCTAGCGCGAGGACTCATCCCGTACGGAAAATTTTTCAAAAGGCCGCGATCTTCGAGAGTCTGTGAATTGAAAATGCATTAGGTATCCAGGATGAGTCATGCTTTGACAATATGTGGCAAATTTGGCCGGAAAATAGTTTGAAAACAAATAGGGCTCCGCAAAATATGTTATTCCACTGGGAGATCGAAACAAAGGATCGTTCTGTCTCGCCCGATAAACTGCAATGAGTTTGTTCCCCCTTGGGAACAGAAAAAAGTTTCCGTAACAGAAGTTTCTTGCAACAAAAATCGTGGCTAATAATAAATCGCGAGAGAAGACAGAACAAGTATGCTGTACTTTCACACAATTATACGCTACGGGTTGAATTTGCACAGAAACAGATTGCAACAATCACACTCAACTGAAACTTTTTAAAACGGCGTGATCTAAAAACAGAAGACATGGTAATCTGGGCATCAATTTCAATTATTTCAAACGTTCATCTGCAAATTCGCCACGATATTCTTTTCTTTCTCTCAGCAGCATTGTTTGGTAAACAGAAACAGTGATAATCAGTTTTAGCGTACGCGCAATACCGTAGATTTCGATATTATCGGTATATCGGTTTTTAAATTAAAATACCGAATAACCGATATTTAAAAAACCCCGATAATTATCGATATACCGCAACAGCCTAAATTATGTTCATAGTCAATCAAGCAAGATATATTCTGGAACCTTTATTTTATGAACTCTTGTAGTGTCACGACTGGAAATTCGTCTAAACATGTCGAGAAGGACAAAAAATACGAAATGCTGTAAACGCATCTAGCACTTTCCTGTCCCCATAGCTATTGATGCTTATTTTATTCTGGCTAACTTACGTCAGACGATTTTATTCATCTCTGAAGAAATCCATGGACAAGTGAGTTAAAGTTGAAACTCATAACACTGACAGACAGAAATATTGCGCAGAAATATCTGTTAAACGTAAATATACGTGAATCGATTTCAGTCTTTATTACACACTTCACACATGTCGTCAGAAAGAAACTCTTAAAAACGTAATTATTCTGATTTACGCGCGACAATACAATGTGTTGCAGGAAACGAAATACGTATAAGATAACATTAATTAGTGAGCAAAATAATAAAGACAAAAGGTGACAAATATAACGTACAAATATCATTGAAATATAGCAAACCTTCGGAACTGCACGACAGTACTGTAATTATTCACTCATCAACAAGTAAAGTGCATCATTGCACATTTCAAAGGCAATCTTTAAAGTTCTAAATTTCAGAAAGAGAAAAATAATAGAAATTATTGTTTGCAATATGTTGCGTTCTATATATTTCTGAGAGAGAAAACAAACAAAGAAAATAAACCGATTGCAAAAATCCCTGGAAGCGAGGCTTTTTGGTGGTTACCGTTGCTAGGGCCCCATGCACGTTACTTTATTGGTCGTTGTTATAATACACCAATAACAGCCAATAAACTAATGTGTATCGGGCCCTAGAAAAGGTAACCACCGAAAGCCTCGCTTCCAGGGAGTTTTGCAATCGGTCTATTATTCTTTGAAATACGCTGCGTTCTGTATTTTAGAAAGAAAAAAAAAACAAAATTTCGGGAATAAAAAGAAAATGGGTTGCAAATTGCTCCGTTCTAAATTTCAGAAAAAAACGAAAAAGGAAATTGTTTTCAGTTTGCGCTAGTGAACTGTGCTGTGCCACACATTCTTGCTCTTCTACTGCAACTAAATTGCAACTACCAGGTTGTACTCAAGCTTATATTGAGTATAGGAATTACATGATATACCAGTATTATAAATGGTAAACCTAAAAATACTGTTACTAAGATGGCAAGCTAAAAAGAAGATGAACTGATAACAATTAGTCAGGTGATACAACAGACAGTAAATGGGTTGTAACAAGAGTTCAAAATTATAAGATCAAAAAAAACATGTATTTGTCAACAAGCAGTGTATTAAGATATCAACAAAAAATAAATGTTGCATAGTAATGATACAATTTTGCTCATACGGCGAGTGTAATTTGGATAAATTTTTCACTGAAATATCACGATTAGTGTAAATCCTTGATTGCATGCACTCGCTATCATATAATTACATACACTAAAACAACGAACTTTCATTTAATCTAATTAATCTAATACAGAACACGTACACGACCTGCTTTTCGTCTAGATTGGTAACAACTATTTCTAAATGTAAGTAGACCAAATCAGATATTAATTTTACAAAGACGTTAAGAATATATTTTAAGATATGCTCAGACACCAGCTATACTGGAGTTTTTCTTCGTTTCAATAAAATCATTGACAGTGGGTTCAACCATTTCTGGCGCTGCAATGATAATACAGTAAGAACGTGGTGTTCATCATGGCATAATTTAAACCAGCGAGGTTACTTCCAAATAAATACCTTTGGAATAAAATACTAACTTACCTATCGCAGTCAATCTGAGCAACACATTTCTATTTTCATTAACGTTAAAATACTGTCGTAAGGACTGGCTGGAAAACTAAAAGATATATAGAAAATAATAAACGAGTTAGAAAAATAGACTTCTGTAGACTTTCGACAAAAAATGAGTTGAAACATTAAAAGATATAAGTAATAAGAACGTTTGAGCAAGCCTTCTGCACGTAAACTTTTAAAATATTTAAAAAAAGCTGCGAATAAAGGTCAGCTATAACAATTTTGCGTATAAAAGATGCTATCAAGAGGATTATTTCCAGATCGCGTAACAAGCGTTGAAAATATCGTATGCCGGAAATCAGCACACTAAAAATATTACTCGATGCATTTTCTCATCAATTTTCATAAAACAAAAATTATGCACTTCGGAGTGGGCAACCAAAATGAAATAATAAAGTGAAATTACTCAATACTGCACACACAAACATTTAGACCCATTAGTCATTTAGACCCATTAGTCATTTAGGCCGATTGAACTCAAACGCTTCATTCTATTGGTGGATTTCTTTTTAAACAAAATTATACAATAGCCATTTAAACGGGAAAATAAGTTGCGGCTTGATTAAAACGTGTTCTATCTAAGTCGCGAACACACTCGTATAAACGGCCAATTTCTAATAAATCGCGACTGATTTTGAACTACAATTAGTGACAAAATACCTTGGGACATCTCGCATTCTTGGTACTTACCTAATATTTCTTTCAATTATTTTGGTAGTAAATTATATCCCTCCCTCCCTCTCCCTATTGAATGTTGAATTTAAAGTAAGGAACTCAGTGAGCGTTGAAACGAACGCCTAAAGAGTCACCAACATTGAACAGGGGGGGCCAGGGGATAATTGGAGCGGAAAATATTGTCCTTTAGGTTGAAGTGTCCCAACACTTTTGTCACTGATTGTAGCTCTCAATTCCTGTTCTTATTTTAGTCGAGACCTATTTTGGTCACTATTTATACGAAGTGTGCTCGCGACTTATTACTGAGAGCTTTCAAACCAAGCTATTTTTAACTATGGCTGATCATAGCATAATTCAACCCTAAAGAGGTCGCTTCGCGATAGATTTTTCCGTAGATTTCAAACCCGTTTTTTTCTTACTTTAGACTGGACTAAGTTTATACTTTAAACTATGGTCACACTTGGAAGATACAAGCGGCCACACTGGTACTCATGGTCCAGCGTACGTTACACGCGTTTAATTAATAACACCAGGGCGCTATAAAACACGGGCGGGGAAACGGCAACGGGAGCCCTGATCTATGTGTGATGCGCGTACCCCCCGCATATATCACTTCGAGCTTCGATTTTTAAATTTCATTTTCGAAAGTAGAAGAAACCATGAGCGAAGAAAACTGAGACGGCTGAAAGAAGATGCTAAGAAACCTCCGCATTAAAAATTACAATAATGATGAAAAAAAAAAAGATTCACTATAATTGCCTGTTTATATGGCTGATTCAGATACCTCAAGACGAAGCCGAAGACTGTACCTGTGGTCTGAAAGTCAAACCTCCATGCTATCAAGTATATGTGTCGTTTCCAGCTTTTTTTAAGTCGTAATCTTGCTTTATTTGCTCTATAAATGTTATTTTGATGAACTATTTTCCTATACATACTAGTTATAGTCTTGAATGAATCTCAAACTTTAGAAGCTACAAAAAAAATAGTCAAACTTCAAGCGGCCGTGATTACCAACTGTATCTTACTGAAATCTGTAAATAATGGACTTGACTGATCAGATGTGTTTAAGACGGAGACCGAGAAGTAGATGGTAAGAGACACTTCAGTACTCTTTTTGCATGTAAAATATATATAACTATATTATCGTACGTTGTTGGTCGCTTGTGCTGTAAATTTGACTAGAGTACTGTCTTCGGCCGTTCGACAACTGTAATATAATTTTCAGATATAAGTTAAGCTTAGTATGATCGAATTTTGTCTGCAAAATGCAATAATTGTAGTTACCAGTTTCTCGTACACATATATAATGTTAATCTGCATGCATGGACGTAAGAGCGTTTTTTAGTTTCATGTTTTTTTCTTTAAGAGTTACGATATTATCTATAAAACAAAATATGCTGAACTGCATAAGATTGTTTACTCTGGATATAAACACAAAGCCGAAAACATTCTCGATTTTTATTGTTTCTTTTAAATGCTTTCCCCTAAAATTTGAGCAAGCCTGTTGTTAACGTCTATAGTATTTCTGTGGACATAAAATTTGGCAAACAAAGAATACTATAATCTTGTTTTTACCGTCGTAAACTAGCTTGAGTCACATGCAGACATAGTGATGCAGACTTGTAGTAAACTTTGGCATTTTTATTTACATCATTTGGTTGAAATTTGTTTTAAAAGTTCTCCTCGTATGTTTAACACTATTGGCAACAGGGTTTTAGTACTGTGTATATATTCATGTGATTGCTCTTTAAAAGAAGCAAGGGGTTTTAAACTTGAAAGTGTTAGCAGTTTTTCAGTTTATAAAGCTAGTCAGTGGCGAGAATGGAAAATTTTCAAAAATGGGTTGGCGAAATGTCAATTTTACGAAAAAAGCACAAAAAAGCACGTTCGGTGACTATGTCAGTTCGAAAGCCTATTTAATTGTCTTTACGTTGGTGTATTCAAATTCACTTTTGTCAACCGATTCGCAAAGAAAACATGATTTTAACGGCGTGCGCCCTTCAAAAATTGTAAATTTTTAGGAATATTTTCAACTCTCCCGATAAACAATTGTGCTTTTATTAATCTAAAATAAATCCTTGACAATATATAATTAAAACAAATTTAATCTGAAGGAGTTACTTGTTCTTTATTTGTGTTTCTAATGGCAGTAATAAGTTTTCTTCCTTTTCAAAAAGAGGAATTTATCTCGGGTACTCTTTATCTTTTTGGTCGCCATTCAAATTGTGTTTTTGTTGATTTTCAGAGCCCAAACGCGCTCGTGCCAGTCCTTTGATGCATCACACATAGTTCGCCAAATTATGTGCGCGTTTCCCCGCCCGTGTTTTATAGCGCCCTGATAACACCAACATGCTAATCGATGAAGACAGAAGCACTTCGCGACACGAAACAAAGGTAATCCAAATACAATTTTATGCGAACTTGCAAAAAAAAAAGGTTTCCCACAAAACATTCAAAGAACAATTAGCAAACGACATATAGACCTTTTGCACATGACGTCAAAATTTCGAAGCTCCGACCATAGTCCCTAAAAAATAAATTGTCTGGAAACGCAGCCAAGGTCTTTGTTCTAGGTTTTTGTTCACGTTTGTGCACCTTATTTCACCTTAACGCTTGCTGAACACATTGTATTTTTGGTATAATGAAGCAATCGACCAATAGCAGCGTTGCTTTATAAATATTAATGAACGTAAAACAAAAGATTGTGCATCTCATTTGCCACCCTCAACCTAAATTGTAACTCATTGTTAACCGCTTTGATGTTCGCCGTGTCTCCAGACGATATTGTGATAGTCGTTACTATACACGAAACACTTCAAATAACGTCGAACGTAAATCTATCTTTATTCGTCAAAAATGGCGGTCAGACAACAACGCAACACACGAGGCTCACACGGAAAACCGCTGGTCATTAAGTTTACATGAAAATAGAGCTGACGCTCACACTTCCCTCCCAAATCCCAATATATCTATAATAAGAATGTTATGCTAAATAAGTTCAGTCCTCCTCTGACAATTCATCGTTTGCTTCTACGATCTCTGTTGTTCATACCGTTGTCGATATCCGTCGACCTGAAGACGTTTGGGTGGATGGCTTCCTCGCACACTGCGTCGTAGTGGACGCGGCTCACTCTCAGTGTCGCTGCTAATCTCACTGTTGTCCGTATCGTCGCTGGAATCGTCAGTTTCCCATGAAAGAATCTGTCGTGGCGCTGGCTCTAACTCATTAAAATGTCGCTGCTTCATACGTCCAGTAGGGTTGTCCTCTGCTTGTACCTTGTAGGTGTTGCCACGTCGCTCTACGATAATAAGTCCTTTACTTTTGAGATCTGCAAGCTTCTTTCCACCCCGTTTGTTTCGTTCAGTTGCCGTGAGACGTGTGCGAACTCAATCTCCAATAGCGAACGGTCTTTTCATCGATGTCTTCGTCCTCTCGATCCGTTTGTCCTGTTCAATGGTAATCTTACGCTTAACGAGCTGGAAAACATCATCAAGTTTCTTTGCATCAGAGCGGGCCTGGGCTGCAACAGCAGATTCTCGTACAGTTCCGGGAGTCCACTCTTCTTCCACGCTTGCAGGGTCTTTCGGTAGGAGGAAAGTCTCGGGCCGTCTCGGTTGTTGTTTGAAAATCAACTCGTGTGGCGATAATCCAGTCGTTTTGTTTGCCGACGTGTTATGTGCGAACGTCACGGCGTGCATCGCCCTTGGCCAGCTTGCCGGGGTTCTGTTACACACTGCTCTAATGTTCGCGAACAGCTGGTTCTGTCGCTCCATCTGTCCCTGTGACTGGGCATGTTCTGGGCTTCCCCGAGCATGTTCGATGCCTAGTTGCTTGCAGATCGTTTCAAACACAGTGGCAGTGAAGTGAGGTCCCTGGTCACTGCCAATCACTTCTGGTAAATCGAACTGTGTTATCCATTCATCTATGAGCACACGAACCGCTGTTTCAGCCGAATTATCCATTGCTGCTACTAGCTTTACGTACCGCGTCAGCACATCTTGCATGGCGAGGACATACGTGAAGCCTTCTGGAACTGATGCTTGAATAGGGCCCACAAAATCTATCTGGATACGTTGGAATGGCTGTTTTGGTATTTCAGTCTTTTCCAGTGGTGCTTTGCCTTTCAACCCATGTTTCACACGCTGACAGATATCGCAGCCTGTTACATACTTTGCTACGTCAGCCTTTACACCTGGCCACCATACCATTGCCCGGACCGGTCCCACGTACGATCACGTCCCATGTGACCTCCCAACGGTGAATCGTGGACCAGCTGCAGAAATCATCGGCGTAGGCTTTGAGGAAATACTACAAGAAGTTGTCGATTCTTTCCCAGTGGGTTGTCTGGTGTTGGTCGACCCTTATAATTACAATAGCGCACAATACCATCTGCAAGAACTGTCAGTCGATCACGTGCTTGCCACAATGCCTTCGCCTCGTCATTTCTCGGTTTGTTCAAGGGACGTCGTCATTCACATGCCACCAGATACCCTCCTATTGCTTGACAAGATCTCTGTGCATCTCGGATGTCTTTCTCTGAAAGGATCGGAAAGAGTCGATATGCCCCATCTGACTCCGCTTGATTTACAGCCAAGGTTGCTATACGTAATGTCGCCACCTGTTCTCCATGTCCCACTCTAGACAAATAGTCGGCCATTGCTAATTCTGGGGACTTTCCTGCCCGATGCAATTCCAGCCACCTTCCTCGCCTCCCCTGAACATCATTTAGGTCGAGACTCTCGTTGATCCACGCCAGAGCCCGGTGGTCAGTTATAAGATCAAATCGCTTTCCGGCCAAATAGACACGGAACTTCTTTACTGCTAGTACTATAGCCAGTAGCTCTCTATCTGTGGTGCTATAATTCCTTTCACTGGAAGAAAGGGTATGATGAAAGAATGCTACAGGATTTAAGCATCCATCCGGTTTAAATCGATCACGTTGGGCTAGCATAGCCCCCGTCCCTACAGCTGATGCATCTGTCACCAATACAAATGGTCTTGTGAAATCAGGCAGGTATAGCGCTGGAGGTTTCGCCACTTGTTCTTTAAGTCTTTCGAATGCCGACGTTGTCTCTGGTGTCCACGTCAGTACTTTCTTCCCTTCCTTGTCCAAGAGATCATATAAAGGTTTTGCAATCTCGGCCATCCCTGGAATCCAACGCTGAACATAGGAAAAAGCTCCAAGTGCTTTCCGAAGCATTGTTACCGTTGTTGGTCTCGGTGTCTTCAGTAACTGCTCACGCCGAGCTTCGTCGATGGTCAGCATTCCATCGCCGATTACGTGTCCCAGGAAATCGATGCGACGAACACCAAAAGTGCATTTCTCTGGATTGAGAAGCATTCCCACCACTTGGAACCTTTGGAGGACCTTTCTCAAACGCTGCATATGCTCCGCCCATGTCGTCCCCCAGACAAGTATGTCATCCAAGTAACACAGTGCTACTTCCCAGTTTAGTGAGCCAAGGACTCCACTCATCAATCGCTGAAACGTTGCGGGTGCTCCTGATAAGCCAAAAGGTGTGCCCCGTCCTGTCCATTGGAAATGTCCATCTGGGGTAACAAATCCTGTAAGCTCTGCATCTTCTTCTCTTAGTGGCATTTGATAGTAACCACTCTTTAGATCGAGTGATGAGAAGTATTTAGCTTCCCCTAGTCGGTCAATCAAGTCATCGATGGGTGGTATCGGGTGATGCTGGTCAAATGATTGAGCATTTATTTAGAGCACGGTAGTCAATAGCCAGTCTAATCTGCCCATTCTTTCTTCGTGCCACTACTATTGGTGCTGCCCACGCACTTGTACACGGTTTGATCAAACCTTGGTCTAGGAGGTAGCTTATCTCTTTGTTCACTTCCCCGCGTTCACTTGGTGACAATCGTCTTGGTCTCACACCAACCGGTGATGAACCCGGTTTCAGTCTGATGCAATGCTGTCCATTGGCTTGAATGGAAGGTAAGTGGTCCCCGGTTTGCCAAAACACATCTGAAAATTCTGACAGTAATTTGTCTATTTCATCCTGTTTCTTAGGGTCTAATTGCTCATCACGATGATAGCCTGTGACTCGACCAGTTGGTTTGGTTTTCATTTGCTGGCCTGGGAATGTTGTTTGAAACTCTGGGTGTAACAGGGCAATCTTCTCTCCCTTTCTAAGTGTTTCACTTACTTTGCTGACATTGACCACTCGTAGCCATAACTCATTGTTATTATCTATTCTGACAATGCAGCGTGCCGGACGAACTGGCCCATCCCCCAGAGATGCTGTTGGCTCAGCAAAATATTCGACTTCTCGGATTGCATTAACCGCCACACACCTAACAAAACATTCTTTGCCAGAGTTGACGACAAGATCTTCTTTCACCACAACATCACAAGTGTCCCCTGGGGTAACTCCGCTTTCAGGACGGTACATCACTTCCAGCTGAACCCCTTTACCGGTCTCGTGTATGTAAAGCTGTCCCTTCTTTGGGTCCCACGTTGCCCTCCCCAGTCGGTAAATGAAGTCAATCCCTGCCAGATATTTGACAACACAGTTCCCAACTACATAAAATTTGTGGTTTCGCACTACTTGGCCACCCACTTTCACCGTCTTTGTCAGAGTGCCAACAAAATTAATGGCTTCTCCACTAACACCCTGGGGTGGCTGTATGTCCGGTTTCTTGAGTGCATCTCGTTCACCCTTTGTTAAAACACTTTCATCTACCAGGCTGACCTCGGCCCCAGTGTCAAGCAAGATACTGACCTCCTTGCTACCATTTCCCAACTGGGCACGTATACTTCGTTGTAATACCCCCTTCAAATGTCGAATGGATTCATTTCTGCGTTCATATGGCCCATCCATCTCCGAATCCCCTCTGCTCAACTTTGTTCTTCTCCCTAGTTGCATCACTTTAATTTCTTCTGCAGTACCCAGTGGATCATCATCCTCACTGGCCCCACTTTTCTTTGACTTGGTCATGGGTTCTCGTTTCTGTTTTTGTTTGCATGGACTAATTCCGGTCGGTTTAGGAATGGTCCCGCAACCACCATGCTTGGTTACGGGGTATCGCGAAAATCCAGGTCTGAGGACTTTCCCTCACCTGATCTCTCCACTCTTCCAGTCAGGGGTTTCGAGTGACGCCTTGGAGTCCAAGAGGGGTTATATCTTCGCCTATTTGGGCAGGCCTTCCACCCCCCTGGATGGGTTGTAGTGTTGCAATAATGACAACGCCAGTACTTGTTGGTGGTATTACCCCCAGTTCCCTTACGACCTTGTCTGGGTAGATGTGGGCCATCTCGTTGGAGAGCTGCTACTACAGCTTTGTCAACTGCTTCGTTAATTATGGACTCTAGATTGTTATGTTCAGAGGTAGTTGCTATGGCAACCGTTGCACTTGTCTTGAGGAGATCCCCAAACTTCTGTTGCCCTTTTTGCAATGCCAATTATCACCAGTGAATCTTTTAATTTTCCAGTATCATCAAGGATCCCCTTATCCAATATACTCTCCCGGGCCCGTATATCACGTATGGAGTCACGGAATTTTTCAGCTAACAAACGAGCCTTTACTTTTGGTTCACGAAATTCAGGGTCTCTATATGCATTGTCATATGCTACTTCGAGGCGGTTATAATAATCGTCAAACTTCTCACCTGGTTGTTGACTGATGCTGCCCCAGTCTTGTTGATAAGCTTCCTGGGATTTTACCTTGGCATACTTTTCTTTCAACGCCTTTAATAGCTCAGTGTCACTGGCTTGAACTTCGGTAGGTTGACGAATCGCCCAAACAAGCACACTGTCGGTCAATTGTGCCAATAACATGTTCGCTCGTGCTTCTGGAGTTGACCACCGAACGGGCTTGTTGGTTTCACTCGTATTCGCTCGCTTTGCAACCGTCCACGCTGCCTCGAATTTATCAAATTCATCTGGTGTCACCTTGTTTCCAAATGTTGGTTTCAGCTTCGTCTCGATGGTTTCTCCTCGTTCGGCATGTCTGTCTCGTTCTCCTGACTCAGCTGCAACTACGTGGGTTTCTTTTTTTATCCAAATATACGCTGCCACCAATGTGATAGTCGTTACTATACACGAAACACTTCAAATAACGTCGAACGTAAATCTATCTTTATTCGTCAAAAATGGCGGTCAGACAACAACGCAACACACGAGGCTCACACGGAAAACCGCTGGCCATTACGTTTACATGAAAATATAGCTAACGCTCACAATATAATTCTAGGGATTCCGACTTTTAGAGTGCTTATATCACTTGTGGGGTTTTAACGTATTTGAATAGAGCAAAAAAAGTTAGTTAATAAGTTATTTTGCCGTTTTTGATTTACTTTAATAGTTTCTGAGATATAAGCCTTTAAACATGCCAATTTCGGCTTTTCGCCAAAAATTTCCGTCGTTCATTTTTAAGCAAGGGGGCCTGGGACTCAGGAACCTAAGCCGACCGTCTTCTTAGTTGGAACTCTCGTGCGTACTGGAAAACGGGTGTGAGCTCGACATTTCGATTTTTCAGTCAAATATGTGTTTTTGTGAATAATAAGCCGAAACGTAGTTGTTTTGGATTAACTCGTTCCTGAGTCCCAGGTCCCCAAGGTGTTAAAATGAACGACGGAAATTTTTGAGAATTGGCATGTTCAGAAGGTAAGCACTAAATGCCATACCGTGAGGCCCCTTGAGCCCGCATTTGGCTAATTTTGTCAGCGGTATAACCGGTATAGTAGCAACTGTGGCATCTATATTAAAAAAACAATGTTGTCATTGTCATCGTCCAGAATTGAAGAAGTATATATAGGGCGTTGCGTAGGCAGTGTTGAAACAATCGAAATTCAAAATATAGTAAGCGGTCGAAACAGAGAACGTAGTAGTCTAACGTTTCGAGCGAAGGCCCTTCGTCAGAGAGAAACGTGTAGAGTGCTCGATACAGAGATGTAGAGCTTAATATACAATTTATTTGAAACTATCAAATATATATACAGGTCGTCATTAATACACTGTATTTCACAGCGTGCTGATCAGGCCACAGCGTGCTTAACGGAATCATCAGATGACTAACGGACTAACGATGTTTGTCGATGTATCACTGAATTTAAATTTGAATGTCGTGTCTGCGGCGGAAGTGTTAAATGTCTGGTGGTATTTCCTTGAAGTTACACAATAAGTGCTTGTTGACATGGCGACAACTTGATAAAAGTTCATTTCTTTTATTGAGTGAAGTGATATATCATACAGAGTGTTTCATCAGGATTTCCAAACACCTCGGTGTTTGGAATCCTGATGAAACACTCTTCCGAGTGTATGATATTGCTTCTCAAACAAATCAGTATTTTAAGAGAAAATCGAGGCGAAAGTTGGCTTAATTTATGAAATTTCTTCCTCCGATATCAAAACCTCCGTCTCGGTACTGATTTCCTTTGTTTTCGGTTCATGAATTATTAATGATTTGAGAAGGGAATTTCTGAAATATAATATGAAATTTCTCAATAAGGCAGAGTTCGCATCTTTTTTATCCGTTTTTAAAGACGGGCGCTCTGTCTAAGACTAACGACAAAAAAGATTCGAACTCTGCCTTACTGAGAAATTTCATATTATATTTCAGAATTTCCCTTTACTCAATAAAAGAAATGAACTTTTATCAAGTTGTCGCCATGTCAACAAGCACTTATTGTGTAACTTCAAGGAAATACCACCAGACATTTATTATTATTATTATTATTTAACACTTCCGCCGCAGACATGCATATTTAAATTTAAATTTAAATTCAGTGACACATCGTTAGTCTGTTAGTCTTCTGATGATTGCGTAAAGTTGGTTTTCCACTGGCGAGTTTTGTCGCGCGAAGCGGCCTTTTTCTTTTGTCTTATGAGCTCTCGAGTGCACCTAATTAGAAATCTATTCCAATCTATTCAATTTTGACAATAGAAATGTCGCTTCGCGCGACAAAATTCGCCAGTGGAAAATCGGCTTAAAGCATGAAACACATTGTAATGACAACCTGTATATATATATATTAGATAGTTTCCAATAAATTATATATATATATATATATATTCAATATATATGTTTTTATATGTATATATGTATATGTTGGTTTTTTTTGGCATAAAGGCTCAGACGCTCACACCAATTGACCAACGCGAATGCCCAGTTTCTGTCTCAAATCCAAAGCGAAAGCTTATAGCTTTCGGATAGCTATTCTTTTCACAACGAGTTCGGTTTGCGATAAATTAGAGATTTCATATAGAAATCGAACGATTTTCCAGTCATCAAGCGGGACTTCCTTCTCACGAATAAGTGAAATTTTAAACGTAAGGGAGACATCGGCAGCACAGTGATGTTAACTACAACACTTGCCTAGATGACCGTAGTATTGCGGGCTCAAGGGGCCTCACGGTATGGCATTTAGTGCTTACCTGTTCAGAAGCCAATGTCAGGAACTATTTGACTAAATCAAAAACGGCAAAATAACTTATTAACTGATTTTTTTCTGCTCTATTTAAATACGTTAAAACCCCACAAGTGATATAAGCACTTTAACAGAGCGAATTATTTATCAAAACTTTATTGTTTAGAAGAGAATAAGTACAAGTGGTCTATTAAGTGAAACAGAATTAGTTTCTAAACATTTTCTCCTTTAAAGTGACTTCTCCATCCGAGTTATTTCAACGTTACTATGATTTCTATTGAGCGTAAGTCTTGTTGTGCGTGGCCTTGATACAAAATTCGTCATTTCCGGTGGCCTAATTTTTGTATCCGCACGAGCAATCCAGCATTGAAATCAAGAAAAAATAAAAATCTGAAAAGACTAAAGGCCATGTCACACGAGGCAATTTTCCTTGCAACTTGCAACGCAATGGCGTTGTGTTGCAAGTTTTCCTCGTGTGACACCCCATGTTTGCAACTAGTCTCGTAACGAAAAATTGCGTTGCGAGTCGCAGAGAAAGTAGAAGTAGTTTCTACTTTTCACAACGCTACGAGACAAGTTACAGCGTGCGACACCCCCACTGCAACTTGCAATATTTTTCAACTTGCAATATTTTTTCGGACAAAAATTGTGTTGCAAGGAAAAGTGTGACATGGCCTTAAGGCCTGCGCTAAACGTCGCACAATAGATGAATTGAATTCAGATGAATTGAATTCGAATTAATTTCGTCGGTAATGCGACGTAAATGTGACGTCGAGTTAAACGTCGAATTTAATTATTTTTACTTGGACTCGTGGAGCCTGAAACGACTTCTTGAAAACATGGCGCCGAATTGTCACTAATTCGTCGTGTCACTCGAACACGCATTATCGTCGCATTATCCGTTTTGACTCAGACGAATTTAATTGCCGAGACGAATTTAATCGAGTTATACGGCGCAGTTCCGTCGAATTAAAATTCAAACATTTAAATTCATCTATTGTGCGACGTTTAGCGCAGGACTACCGCCATTTGCAGTTGAGCTTGCGTTAATTAAGACGTTGTTTCATCATTTGAAACTCTGCGTTCATTGGACCGCAACGTATTGTTGCCAAGGGCACAACGTGACGTTGCTACGGAGTTTTGACAGGGTTTCAATTAGTGATTAATTTGTTATAACCGTCGCCGTTGCTCTTTCTCCACCGTTTTCCAATATCTTATCAATAATGCTTCTCCTTAAGTCATCTGATAGAGCTTTCCCAACATTATATGTCCGTCCGGCCTTGCTAAATCGTTTACTAGACATTTTTTTTATAATATCTACTCGCCACGATCGCGAATAACAAATTAATCACCAATGGAAACCCTGTCAAAGCTCCGTAGCAACCCTGTCAAAACTCCGTAGCAACGTCACGTTGTGCCCTTGGCAACAATACGTTGCGGTCCAATGAACGCAGAGTTTCAAGCGATGCAACGTCTTAATTTAGCAAGCTGCAAGCTCAACTGCAAATGCGGTAACATGTTATGAGATAGTTACAGAAAATAAGATGTCAGAATCAACAGAGATCTGTCCCCTGTAACTATTTCAATAGCTTTTGAAAAAATACGCTGCTCCAGACCCCTATACTCTTGCAACGTGGCTTCGCGTTTGGCGCGTCAGGACGCTGCACGTTCGCCATTTGTGCGTTTATGTAAGCACAAACTTAGTGCAAGACCCAATTTGTTAGACGTTCTACCGTCACAGTGTAGATCATATAACCATGGGTCATATGAATAATTTAAATTATTTTGAGAAGAAACACTTGACCGGTGAAATCATGGGTCCGGTTTGTTTTCCAAATTTCTCCCGTCTGCCCAGGATCCAAGTCACTGCCTAACTTCTCTAGTAACTTAAAGCTGTACAGTTATAAGTACATAGGTCAGAGTTAAGAGCCATACTACGGTTAGTTAATAGTTAGACTGATTTGTTGACTTCCTATTCTAAAATAACGTAACTGATTTTAGCCAATAGAAATGATTTACGTCTGAAAGTAATTACTCACAAGACATGTGACCAAACAAACACTTGACTTTTACAGGTGAAAATACGCCAATCGCTTCCTAAGCTATCATTAAAGTTTATCAACTTTCGAGACTTTACTTAACAAAATACCAACGCAAACATTTCGCCGCTACGTCACGAAGTCTACTTCACAGAAAATAACTTTGCGCGAAACGGAAAACAAATTTTCAAACATTTGGTTTTAAAAGGCTTTCATTGGGGCCAGTATTTTAACTAGTTTTTATGTATATAAAATATAGGCAATTCACCACCTTTAACCTTCTATATACAACGCAACTCATATACGCAGCACTTTATACTTGGATGATACTTCCAGGTTGCTATGTTCGTCTCACTGAGTAATTGTCCGTTAACTTAAGAAACTAATATTACGCGTCTGTACAACTACTATAGTTCTCCAGCTAATTCATCCTCATTCATGCCTCGATTTCCTGACGTACCTTGCATACTAAATTACCTACTATACAGCTCTAAAAACAACGTCTAGAATACTATTTCTGTTTAACCCTTTCATGCGCATCGTTGTCGAACAACTTTATCTTTTTACTGTCTAACGCCAGACGATTTTACTCGTCAAGGGGAGAAGTCTCGGAAAGCCATGCGTGAAAGGTTTAAATAACAACGGATATAATCTATATCATGAATGAACTACAGTACGTAATTTATAGTTACCTCCGTCTTGCTAACTAACCTACACTTAGTATTTTATATCAGAATAACTTTATAAACTAGACAGCAAGCATTTACGTAGGTTACGCAGTAACTAACTGATTAGTATATTATTATATTCAGCAGATATACGATCGGGGACAAAAATTGTTTATATCTGTCCCAACCGTTAGCAGTTGCTATGGCAAAACAGTTTAGCCAACACAAGAATTACTCCACAAGAAAAATAGATGAGATTATAAAATATTTGTTTTCTACATAATCTACAAGCTGCCCCCAGTTGTAAACAACTTACTAACCTCTGACTATACAACATGGGTAAATAAGCTCTTTTTGTACTTACCTTTGGAAACCACCATTGATTTCAATTTTAAATTTATAAATATTCCTCAACGTAATTCTTGCGGATCAATTTTGTGCTTCTTAGATCTTTCAACTTTCTTATACAAACAAACTTTAAACAGAAGTAATACCATGATACGTTCTTACCGGGTAATTTAATCTCTATTCCCCCAACCATGACATGTCGGGAAATTAGCGATTAAATGTCCCCTCAATCCTCGGGAGGACTTCCACAAATCCTCCCTCGGCTTTCGGGGACATTTAATCACTAATTTCCCTATGTTTATTTATTTATTTACAAATCTTTAGATACGGTAACCACATCAATCCGGCTATAAGGATTGTTTTCCATGGGGCCATGTGATACTACAAAAGTCTAATAATCTAAAATGGCTTTCGTACAAATGATATATAAAATGCTTGTCTTTTGTATAAAGTTCTAAAATTAACCTAACTAACTAACTAACTATTTACAAGTAAAATCAATAAAAGAACTATAACTTTCAACGTATATGGTACATGTATCAATTTAAATTTAATCTTGTGGCAAGGTATTCCACATCATGGCACCTCGATAACCAAAAGTTATTTTCTTCGAAGCATTTGTGTTTGGTTTAGGGAGATACAATTTACTATTGTTGCTCCTTAAATCATAGCAATCCCGATCTGTTGAACTAAATAAACGACTTTGTTTCGAGTTTCCACATTTATTTACTAGGGATAAGAGCTGCTCAACCCTCCCACACGTGTTACATCCGATTTTCGTTAAAGTATATCTGTTGCCGATGAATAATAACTGTCACCAGTAATTAAGCGACCGGCTTTATTCTGTAATTTTTGCAGTCGTTCTTTTAATTTACATGAACAATTGTCCCAGACAAGGGAACAATAGAAGTAGTTGGCACTAAAGCTTTATATAATCTTTCAAAAACTCATTAATAATTCATGAGGAAAACACAAACAAAAGAAAATCATGACCGTATCGTGTCTTTATATGTGATAAAGATACCTCCTGATTTACATAAACTTTAGCTTTGATTTTCTCGGCTTAGACAAGGTTAGATATAAAAACACTCGGCTAAGGCTTCGCCTCGTGTCTTTATATCTGATAAAACACTCCTGCTCGTTTATTAAACAGTACTTCTAAACTTTCTTTACTGATAACGTCTTTAGCTCTTCGCAAAACCCTTATCCCCCATTAGATATTTTTTTAGAAATATTATCAATATAGGTTTTCCATGTTAGTTTTTCATCAATGAAAACTCCAAGAGTTTTGGTGCTATCTACTCGTTTAATAATTTGATTTTCGATGAAAATATGCGGACCGTTTCGATTTGTGATAATCTTTGACTGGATCCAATTATCATATATTCAGTTTTGCTGATGTTTAATGAAAGTTTATTTGCTAATAGCCAGTCCTGTAAATTATCTAATTCTTGGTTTAATTTTGCTTCGCTGTCTTGCCCTGAACAACCGGTTACAGTTATATTAGTATCATCGGCAAATATAGCTGGAGTGTAATTGTTCAAACTAGGCAGATATTTATATAAATTAAAAACAATAAAGGTCCTAAATTTGACCCCTGAGGCACACCAGTTTTCATATACTTCATAGAAGACAATGCTCTTCCCACCTTACAGACTTGGCCACGGTTACTTGGATAAGAAATGAACCATTGTAGCGCAGTACCTCTAACACCACACAGCTCTAATTTTTTTAATAATATACTAAGTCATGTTATTGCTTATAATAAACAGTTATAAATAATTCTGGAACTCAACACTCGTGTATTTGGTCGAACATATACCTTTCCAGAAGTGTATTTCTCACTCGGAAGCGAAACATTTTGAAAACAATAAGTTACATAATGATCAATTGGACCTCTTGAAAGTTATTCGCAGCTTGATTACCATTTTGGAGGATTATATAGATTGCTAGTTGCTAGACCTTTATCAGCCAAGAAATTCAGACAATAAATAATAGAAATAAAAATATCAATAATCAGTAAAATAATAAAATAATAATAATCATAGTAAAGTAACAATAACAAGACGCCTGCTCAAGGCGTTCACTCGGGCTACTGATTTCTGAAAGCTTCGCGTAGCCTGTGCGTACTCTAGCAAGACAACATGACAATGGCAATGCATAATTGCATAGATTTTCACAAATAGAATCTATGGTCTTATATGAACTGCAGCGGTGCAGGAAGCGCCGAAGGTTTGCTAATGTAATATAAATGTAAACAAGGCCGTTTTTCTGAAAATTAAACAACGGATCTATAAATATTTAGCAGACAAAACCTAGTGTCGGATTCGGCAGAATCAAGCGATCATTTTGATATAGAATTTATTTAAATTTGGACAAACAGAAAATATTTAAACATTTTTTGAAACGCGCGTTTCCAAATGTAATACGACACGCGACACCTACGATATATCTACATGAACAGTTCACAATTGATATCTTACCGGTATTTGCTCTATTTGGTGCTTATTATTATACTTGCATTTTGTAGTTGTCGGAATATAAAGCAGCAAGGCCATGGCCAACCTGTTTTGAAATAGCTCGTCATCTTTTACGTACTAGGTCTACCGCGATCGCCGGCCGTGTGCAGTTGTAAACATTGTAAAGCCTTTGTAAGCATGTTTATGATGGAGACAATTGTCAGCCGCTTTAACTGATCAACTATAACTCGGTCACTTGGAAAAGGTAAAGCTATTCAAACAAGGCGAAAGCCGTTACTAGGTAAACAGTACGTATATGTTCTTTGATATACTGTGGCCCTTTCTTGTGTCTCTGGTCCTCAAGTCAAACTTCCTAGGCTAGGTACTGATGTCAATACGGCATTTTTTCGCGTCTGTAGTAAATTCGTCTATTCTGTCTTCATGGACAAACCTTGTCAGCAACATTACTGATCAACTACTCATGAATTCACCAATACCGTCGGAAAACACCTCAACCCAATTCGATCAAAGGCAAACAAACTCGAAAACATGCCTTTACATGCAGTTTCGCAAGGCATGACAGGTTGATGCAATAATGCAATTTTGTGTGGCGAAAAAAATAACAAACGGAGCCGAAACCTAGACTCGGCCACCACAGGTAGCCCGAGTAATAAAACAACAAAAACAACAACAATAATTTAAAATTATTTGAAACTTACTAAAAAATAGTATAATAATAGCAATCAAACTAATAATCGAGTTAATAAATAATATGATATAAATATCAATAACAAAAATATATAGAAATAAATAGTAACTAAACGTTTTGTTTCAGTTTGGCGTTTACTGCATTCGTTGAGTACGTCCCTGACGAAAACTTTGTAACAAATTGGTGAAACACCAGAAAATAAAATTGTAATTACTGGCAAGTCAACAAGCTTTGGATTTTATTCGTGGAAATTTCATCAAGCAATCAAAAGCAAAATTATTCAGAGCGTTAAACATTCGATTACACACACAATCAAATGCATTGTTCCTCGCCTAGAGATGCATTAAAACTCTAAATTTTTACCACACTGCAATTTTATATTGCACATGTGAAAAGCTGGCGATTTGCGAATGCAAGATATTTCGCAATACTCGTAGCCGGATGTATTACACATAGTAATAAACGGCACGTTGTTCGTCGCGAGAGAAACGCAGACAACTTTCCGTTGTGTTTTTAGCTACCCCATAGTGATCTACAAATTCCAAGTCTTTGATCTTCTAAACAACGTTTGGATTCCATTTAAATTTTCTTTTACCGCGGAAAATCTTTGTAAAATAATTGTGCTTCGGTACAATCAGGCTGGCTAGTACATTAGTATAGTTATGTTGATTTCGTATTTTAATCGGTAAATGTAATGATGGTAAATGTAATGATGTTATCCTAGCTTGGATCAGACGCAACCATCTTTACAACAGTCTGCAGATCGTTTTCATCTGACGTCACTGCGGCCATACTGGTGTATGAAACCAGCGATCACGTGAGTAAAAACGATCCATAGGTCATTTTCACAAAGGCCAGTAACTTGGATATTCTTTTTATGTGCATGTTAAAAACCTTTCTCGCCACGTTTGTGCGCTTGCAATTCAAAAGACTTTTTGCTTCAAAACAAGGACAGAAAGGCTCATTTAGATACACATAAAACATTTTGGAGCGCGGGAGAGAACCAATTACTCACAGCGTGAGCGATTTAGTAATATAAATAACAAATTAAGCTCTTGTAGTCAATAACATTTAGCAAAACGTCCACGAAATTAAATTGGTACTACATTACATACACAAGAACGAGGTTTTTACACGAAAACAGTACAAACCTATTTGACTATAAAATAATTTACATCACCTCGCTTTTAAATTTGAACGATATTTTTATGTTTACAATAACCCAATATGATCAATATTGGGTTATTGTAAATATTGGGTTATTGTGAAGATAACAGCTTCTGAACATTACAATCGAACAATAACCTCACCCTGTGAATACCTTTCGTAGCACCAGAAATGAATTTAGCAACATCATATTGAACACTTTCATGCGCATGTCAGATTCAATAATGGTACACATAACACCATACTAAAAACATACTATATACAGCATATTCCATATTATTATTCCATAATTATTCCATAACCACCAGCTTGCTAACGTTGGATAACCAAGGATTTTAAACTACAATATCGAGGTAGCAACGTAAAAATATTGAAGTAATCCTGTTTGCTTACATGTCAATAAGTAGGCTAAATTTATTTCTTAGCGTAAAACATCCAATTATCGCTCATTTACATACAAGACATCATCAAGACATCAAGACAATCCTTGAGAACATCAAATCATATATTATTCGCAGATCATATAGGTTGAAGCGTCATCAATCTTAAAATATTGCTAGAATTGGCATTTACAATAAGCATACTTGAAAACAACAAACGACAAACAATTGCTAGATAGCTTATTAAGTAATTGTTAATAGCTTAAACTTCAAAAATGGTGCCACATGAAATCGCTTTTAAATTGGAACGATATTTTTATGTTTACAATAACCCAATATGATCAATATTGGGTTATTGTAAATATTGGGTTATTGTGAAGATAACCAAAAAAATAGTTTTTACGATCTCCTTAGCTTTGTTGCATTAATATGATAAAATTAAATTCGCAATTGATGGAAAGAATATGCAGTTGGTATATTTCCTTGTTTTTTTCCAAGGCTTTCGACCCTATTAATCATAACATTTGGTTTGATAAACTTGAACATTACAACATCCAAGGAGTAAACAAATCAATTCCCAACGCAGCCAGGTGAAGAATCAGACACAGTTTAACGCTACTCTGGCTTAAAAGTTTTTTGAACCTAGCTTAAAAAGTTACTGTTCATGACCCAACGTTTCGACACTCCGATCTAGTGTCTTCATCAGGGCTGATCGTTGTGAGGACAGGTCTAGCCTGCGAGCAGGCTCTTATACTCTCATAGAACCACCATTGATGACGTTATCTATCAACAAGATGCAAATAGGCTTCCGGCAGAAGACCGCCGTCATCACGATTTAACGGAGCGTGGAGTGTGTGGAGAACTAGATCGGAATGTCGAAACGTTGGGTCATGAACAGCAACTTTTTAAGCTACGTTCAAAAAACTTTTAAGCCAGAGTAGCGTTAAACTATGTCTGATCACATGTGATCTAAGGAGTAGCTCTTGACTGCATAACAATTTATACCGCTATGATACATTGCAATGCGTTCAACATAGAAACCTATTTCACGTCTGAAACTATGCACCCATTTAGGAGTGCCTCAATCCTCGGTCCTTGTTATGTAACAACGATCGTTTCAATGCCTCTAATAATTTTGACTTGATTTTATTTGCTAATGATACCGACCTATTTAATTCTGACAAAGACACGTACTGTTTAATGGTTGTATATAGTCATGCGTTCAATAAACAACAGAATCTGTTTTTTCCTTTCAAAATCATCTTTATATATACATTGTACATTTCCCTCTTATTTAACCATACTTTCAACATTGCATATATTATGGTCTGTGGTTCTGTTTACACAATAAATCTTAACCGTATACTGTTTCGCTTTATAAGCGTGTAGTTGGAATGATTATCAAGCAGCATTTGATGCACACACCTGAGAAAATATATAAGCTCATATTAAAACAATCTGCTCTCCCAAAACTTCAATGATTCGTTTCTACGTAGGAATAAAGTAGAAAACTAGAATACACGAAATTCTCATCTGTATTTTCTTTCTTACAGAATAAAAAGGAGTACAGAGTTTTTATAGTTATACATCAAGCCCGAGTTGTTAAAAAGCTTATTAGCACTAATCCTCAATTAAAAGTTAATATATTGCTTCACTTCCTATTTTATGGCGGTTTCACTTCAAACTTTAGAAAATGTAAGTACCAATTAATAGTCTAAAAAAAATTCCAAAATTTTGTTCAATAATATTTCACTCAATTTGAGTCTGCACCGAGATTAGGATTACCCAATCGTCTTTTGAACAATCGGCCCAAAAGTACGAAAATGTCTTAACACCTTTAGCCAGGATATTCGTAATACCCAAACTATTGTTTGCTTCCAATCCAATCTCAACCGAAGAATTATCTTTTCTTCTCTACTTAAACCGTTCTTTTGGTAAGGACATTTGGTGAGGAATAAACAAATTTCTGATGTTGTCTCTTTCGACGAGGATCTTGTTAAAAGTATTTAAGGCCCAAATCCTTTTAGCCCGTCGGTTTTATTTTTAGACTACATTGCCAGTTATACACTCTTTATAACTTCTAAGGTGATAAATAAAGAGCTTATTAGTTTAAAACATTAATAAGTAAACAAGTAAAATGGCTAATAAAGAGATTTAGAGGACGAAGACACAGCGGTCATGTTGGTTGGTAGCTACAATAGCATCTAATATATAATATTCTTTTGTACCTACCAACCAACATGACCGCCATGATGTAACGTGCAACCCAGCAACTGGAAGCAAAGCCTGTTGAACCGAATAGTAACAAATATACTTAAGACCACACATTGCCGGTATAATAATAACAGCAGCAAGTATGGAAGCGCGCAAAGCAGTAAATCAATGACAAAAGATTAGTGGGTCACATCCTCTTTTAGTACACCACAAGCACAGGACGTAAGCGGAATATACAATCATAAAACAGGACTAAATTCTAACCCCAATTTATTAATCTTAGTCTGGTATGTCAAACAGATAGATAGCGGTCCCTAAAATAAACCAGTTTTTTTTTTAACAGAAGGAACATAAGTTACTTGCCAGGCAACAAATTATTCTAGTAAAAAGCAATATACAGAATGGCAGAAAGGTTCCGAGACAATATTCCACAAACTAGTTGCTTCAATAAAAAAACCCGCCCTAATTTCTCAGTGCGAATGAAAGGTAAACACAAGATTTTCCTATAGTCCGAGGACTATAAGGTCTCATATGAAAGATACAAAAGTCAAAAGGTTAACCCTTTTTTCATGCGCATTGTTGTTGTGGAACTACTATCTTTTCACTCTGTCTAACGCCAGACGATTTTACTCATCAAATAGCCTGCGTAGCTGGCGGTTTTAAGGGGTTGGGGTCTCGCGGGCGAGGGAGAAAAAGCGGGTGGAAGAGCGGGAACTGGAAATACCGCCTGCCACAAAACGTGGTGTTTTTGAATTACCCGTCCACTGGTGAACGGAAAATACGGATTGGTTAGTATTTTAAGCTGTTGTCGAAACCACGGTGATCTGATCAAACGATTTTGGCTCACTTGAATCGTTGATGGTCATGAACATGGCCTCCGTGAAAGAGTGTGTTGTTAAAGCGTTGGAAACATTGAATATTTTGAGAAATAGTCAGCGGGAAGTTATTCTGAAAGAGCAACAAGAAGTTGCTGTGGAGGAACTTCTTTTGGGAAAAGATGTTCTCGCAGTTTTACCAACCGGTTTTGGAAAGAGTATGATCTTCACAATATTCGTTCTCGCAAGGCAAGAGATGCTCAAACGAGTGGAGAAGGACACTGCTACATGTGTTTTAGTCATCTCTCCTCTCACCAGCATAGTTTCGGACCAGATAAGTA
Source organism: Paragorgia papillata (assembly GCA_035771165.1). Lineage (NCBI taxonomy): Eukaryota > Metazoa > Cnidaria > Anthozoa > Scleralcyonacea > Coralliidae > Paragorgia > Paragorgia papillata. The sequence goes on from JAWNZC010000014.1 coordinate 2,097,767, forward strand.
ACAGAGATGCAGTCGTTGGGTCTCAATGCCGTGGAACTTTCCCAGCAAACTTTAGCAGATGTTATACAATCTCCTCCACAATTTGTTTACTGCAGTGCAGAAAGAGCCACAGACAGAGCATTTCTTCAAGCCTTAAAGGACGACTGTAATCCACTACATCAACGCATGGCTGCGATCGTTATCGATTAATCTCATACAGTGAAAACGTGGACAGGAAAAAGGTAAACGTTGCTTTTTAAACGTTGCCTAGGAGTGTTATCCTCGATGGCTGACCGCGCAGTTGCTGCGCTTGTTATACTCGCAAATGCTAAGCTTTTTCTCGACGTGTTCTTTTTGCTAATACGTTCGCTAGCTTTGAATCCTTTCTTAACTTGTGGGCTACGATCAGGTGAAGAAACACTTGACGGTAATTGTCGCTTGTATCTAGTTGGGCTGACAGGTGAGTTGTGGTTTGTATCCGCTTTATTCGCTGGGTCTTGCGAAAGCTTTGAGTTGTTTAAACTGTTTTTAATGAAATTATACAGCTCACAGGCATTCCTTATCTTTCGCGCACATGACTTGCAAACCCGTTCAGACTGATTGGAAGACTTGTCCACCAAAAATCCTAGGTTAATGCACAACTCCTGTAGCGTCGGCTTCATGTCCTCGCAGCGCTTTGAATGTCTAAAGAGATTTTCAGTTGAAATATGCGATATTTTCTCAAAATCACCGTATTTGACTTTCAGGGAACATTCACATAACCTGCAAAAATCGTTGGCACTCTGAACGTTCGGTTTTCTTACTTTTTTCGTCGGAGTTTGCATTCGCCGCTTGTATACAAGCACACAAGTTTGACGACAGATTCACACCTGAATGATTTTCGATAGACGATACTATTATTATTGTTTTGAAAGCAACGTGCAAGCTATCGAATTACAAACTCAATTACAAACTATCGTACGATTGTTTAGTTTTAATTAGATTTAGGATGTGTTAGTTAGGGGCGTAATTCAAAAACACTAGGTTTTGAGGCAGGCGGTTTTTCCAGCTCCCGCTCTTCCGCCCGCGCGCTCTTCCGCCCGCTTTTTCTCCCTCGCCCGCCTCTTCACCAAGACCCCAACCCCTTAAAACCGCCAGCTACGCAGGCTACTCATCAAAGGGAGAAGTCGCGGAAAGCTATGCATGAAAGGTTAACAGGTGCTAAACAATTCAAGCCACATTATACAATAATAATTTATGCAATTTCCTTCGGCTGCTCAGCTTCTGCAAATTACAATCGAACAATAACCTCACCCTGTGAATACCTTTCGTAGCACCAGAAATGAATTTAGCAACATCATATTGAACACTTTCATGCGCATGTCAGATTCAATAATGGTACACATAACACCATACTAAAAACATACTATATACAGCATATTCCATATTATTATTCCATAATTATTCCATAACCACCAGCTTGCTAACGTTGGATAACCAAGGATTTTAAACTACAATATCGAGGTAGCAACGTAAAAATATTGAAGTACTCCTGTTTGCTTACATGTCAATAAGTAGGCTAAATTTATTTCTTAGCGTAAAACATCCAATTATCGCTCATTTACATACAAAAATCAAGAGACATCAAGACAATCCTTGAGAACATCAAATCATATATTATTCGCAGATCATATAGGTTGAAGCGTCATCAATCTTAAAATATTGCTAGAATTGGCATTTACAATAAGCATACTTGAAAACAACAAACGACAAACAATTGCTAGATAGCTTATTAAGTAATTGTTAATAGCTTAAACTTCAAAAATGGTGCCACATGAAATCGTTGAAACCTTAAATTGCTAAAATCTGTCCACAGCAGATGAAACTATGCAATCCAATCTCTGCAACGCAGAATGGCTAATTTAAAAAGGCTAAAACAGTAGCATTCCTGTAGTTATAAAATCCCTTGCAACGTTACCATGACCATAAACTGTTAATCAGGACTTATTTAGAACACAATCCAAGTTTAAAGTTTATCTACTTTTTCTGCTGTCTCCATAACGATCACGTGGTGGATGATCATGATATCGTGTAGTTAAACGTGCGCGATCAGCTCGTTCCATGGCTCTTTTTTCACGTGCACGCTCCGCCTCTATATCATACGCCATAGCTGGGTGCCTCTTAAATACCAGAATCAGTTGACAACGTTATTCCATTTGTGAATAGGAAAGTGCAATAAAATATATTTTGTTGTAAATATCATTATTCGTTACAGGCATCATTGTCATACATGATAACAGTGAGGAGCAATAGGCAACGCCACCAAATAGAAAGAAAGAAAAAGTTAGTTAATAACTACACCTATACTAAAAATATTTAAGGCACTAATTGGCCCTTTGAAAGCATGAGATCATACCCGACTACAGCTGTACTGTAGGAATACACTAATTGGTATTAGTATAAATACACAGGTGATTATAGAAAATCTCGTGCGATGATTGGTCGAGCTACCTCGGATTAATTCCCGATAATCACATACAGCGTTTATTCAAAATGGCCGCCAGCCGGTTTGTCAATGACAGAAGAGAAAATTAACAATGAAAATGTGTATTTATACCAAAACAATTATTCGCCTCAGGCTCAGTGAATATGGGTGAATAATAACCTCGACTTCGTCTCGGTTATTATACACCGATATTCACCTCGCCTTCGGCGAATAATTGTTAAATATTATTGGAGTATCGTGAGCTGTAGTATTAAATTATAATACTGTATTGCAAAGATTTCTATAAAGTTCAACTCAACTATTTATTTTAAGAAACATACGGCCTTGACGTCGTAAATTTCACTTTAGCTATACTAAACGATTTTACTGATCAAGGTTAAACTTCACCGACGGCAAAAGGTTAAATGCCAACAGAACACAAAAATTAATATAAAATTGAGGATATAAAACCACAAAATTTACACTTTACTTGTGACTTCAAAATAGATTTAGGCACCACGTGACGACTAAATGTGTTTTTTTACCAATAAACAAATAGCTTACCAATAGTATATTGTACAGGACATTTTTACAAACATAAAACTTTAAAATCAATAAAAGGAAGGTCATTGTTCATTCGACACAAGTGCAACAATAATTATACAACTCATCAACAATTCATGAGGAAATTCAAAAGAAATCAATATTTAATACTTGGAAAATACGACATTGGTTAATAATGTCTAGCAGCTCAAAGAGCTTTTATGAGTTAAAGGATCTGTTTTTGCCTTTTCTACAGAATACAAGCTCAGCGTTGGACTTACCCCCAAACTATAAAGAATTTACAACGGCACGCCCTTGTAAATGCCCATACAGTTCAGCCGCTCATATTGCATATACACTTTAAAAAGTCTATAAGTATAGGTTATTTTGAGGCCACGAGGGGGTATGTGATTTATTCACGTACTCAATTTTCACATGGACGAGGTTGACAGGAGTCACAATAGAAAAGAAATATGAAGGGGAATATTAGAGGGAAATATTAATCTATTGTTTTGCCGGGATTATTGAGTATATTCCCCGAAAAGAACAAAGGAAACCGAGGCATGTGAAAGTTAATTAGGGCTATTCAACTTTAGCGGCAAGTGTGCCACACTGAAAAAAACAAAGAACCAGCAGTCTGATTCGTCTACGACAACTATTCTTCCTCTATACTATTATGAAATTAATGATACACTTGGTCATTTATGAATTGCAGTGTCTTGGGTAAAACGTTATAAAGATAGTAGATAAGGTCCTTTAACTATTGTCGGCCAAATAAATCTCATGCTCAGGCAGAATTCAGTCCACGGGCCACCAGTTGAATAGCCCTGGCTTACATTAACAATATCGTTTTCCAACATATATAGCGATCCTTCAACATACTGTAACGATCCATTGTATTACTTCTAGATCTTAAAAATATTTTATACCACTATATACACAAAACCCAGAGGTATTCAAGATTTTTAAAAAGCTAGTTCAGTAAATTCAACAATAGCCTACAAGCAACAAAATTCATAACACATAATAAAGGAATGTACATGTCCGAGTTAAACACTAACTCAGCTAAATATTAGCAATAATAATTAGGAAAAATCAACTGTTCAGATGGTTTAGTTGCATAGTGAAACTGAAAAATACGATTGAATATAGTTTAAGAAGAGTGGGCGGGACACCATTATGAAAACCATACAGTTACAGTATCTAGGGAACAGGTTTAAAACATCGCCTTTAAGTTTCAGTATGACTTTTAAGTCTAAGCTGGAATAAATACCAAATCACATACATGTCACAAAAAAGAATCCCATAGAAAAGGAATACTGCGTTGAATAAACTGCGTTTATACATTACACACCAATTATCTTAAACAAAATTTATCAGACTTAATGTAAAAAGAACGATACAGCATATTAAAGACAAAAAATGTTCTTCTCAGCTATACAGTTAGTTCACCGTGATAGCCTAGTGTTATATTGAAAGAAATTATATCAGCAAGCCCCCTCCTCTAACCTTAACTCCTAACAGTTTTCACACAAATTTCAAACAAAGAAATATACGGGAACAACATCGACTAGTTCGGAAAGTTGAACTAAGTAAATCATAGAATAATACTTCAGATTCACATTTATCTTCATCAGCAAAAACGATTAAAGGCAACTTATAGCATTTACTGTTTCAAAGGAATATGGCTCTATTGCAACACTCTTATTTAAACGTTTTACTGAAACTGATACATGTACTACCAAACTCAAAATGCCAGATTGAATTAAGCTATTTGTGCCGTAACAATTCTCGTTGTTATCACTTACATTATCAAACACAGAAACTAGAGATAAATTTACATGCTTATATAACATTCAGAAATTGGTTATAAAGAACACAAGTTAAGTATTGTATAGCTAAATAGAACTGGTTAAAAAGAACAAGCCACAAGAGTAGTTCTTTTTAAATGTCCAACTTCTGTGAGCAACAAATCCCACTATTTGTAATTTTCATTATATGCAAATCATTTTCCAAGGTAACCACTTTCTATAATTTTTGTTAAATTTAACTACACATACTTTTATTATTTAGGCCATCAATGATTTACTTACCGGATCATTTACAGGAGGAAATCCTCTTGCCAAAGGTCCTACAGGCACTCTTTGAGGTAGGGCATGAAGGGGACTCACAGGATGACCAGGGCCCATCATTCCCGGTTGAATTATTGGTGGACCTACACCAAATGGGTTGAGATGTGGGAGCCGACCACCATGAAGTAAGGCTGCTTCCTTAAAATTACATGCGTCAAACATTCATCAGTCACAACATTCTTACTTCAATACATGCAAGTTGGAACAAGGAGAGGATGTATTACTGGTATAGATTTATCTTCAGTTGCACTAAGAGTTGCTGGGAGTCGGAAATGAAATCCAAATTTTGGAATTTTCCAACTTTGGTTTCAAAACCTTATCGGATATCGGCACCCGTTTCTCTCTTGTTACCACACTGCAAAACCTCCAATTCTTGTCCAGATAATTTTTCTTCTTTTGAGATTTTATTTCTTGTTCATGGCCAGAAATCGAGGACAACATGGCGGCAGAGCATGCGCACTGAATCCCTTTTTAATTAATTCAATATGGCGTCCTTCAATAGATCTCTTAAGGAAATATAAAGAACAATCATTTTCGGTTATTTACTATTGTAAATTCCGACATGCGAACGTCCAAAACTTCACCAAATTGAACAATCGTAGAGCACTACAATTTCTATTAAGTTTGGAGTATCCTAAATAGGTTCCCGAGCCCCTCGTTAGCATACCTCTTATTCGCTGTTTAAAGTCTATTAATCTGCTATAGCACTTATTTTGGAGCTCCAATTTTGGCTGCTTCTGTGTTGTTTGTCCACGATGCGAACGTCTGAATTTGCTCAGGATGAACGTTACTTTGTTTTGCGGAGTTGTTCGTTCCACTTTTTCGTTGTTTAATAGGTTCCCAAAGACCTTAAAATGTACGATTTATTGCAGCCGAGTCGTTGTAATTTAATCCATCAAGCGCCGAGATAAATACTGAACTCGGCGTGAAGAAGCAATGCATTCCTCGATAATTTTGGGTTCTTGTCCGCCATTTCTTATGGAGCTGTTGCTAGGTTGCCAGGGTCTTAACCGCTGTTATTATGATTAAATGTGACTGTGGATTCAGAAATAATAACCGAAATTTATGCGGCAATTTTTGTGAGTATGAGTGTACAGGCCTGTCTAGACGATTAAACCTTTTGTAATTTGATATTTGGGGAGGAAATGGGTCAATAAGACATTTTAGCGAATAACTCTACTTTAATTTATTGCTATAGACTTCTGTTTATAGCCGAAATGATCGATATTTAGCCATCAGAATTTTCAAATTAATATTTCCATCCAAATATGAGCCCACAGGCCACTGCCGCTGAGTGTCTTGGATTTCTAGCCATGTTAAGATATTTAATCTTGTTTTAAGACAAAATACCTTGTCAAGAAACACCAGTAAGATAATTATCTTGCAAACGGGACAAGAAAATCTTAAAACAAGTATTTTTTTCTTAAAACAAGTTTTTGGGAATTTGCAGTGCAGTCTACTTCATAAGATATATTGTTCACCCACACTTTACAAAAACACTTTACTAATAGGTACCTCTTGTTGTCTTCTTCGGAATAGTTCTTCTTGTTGACGTCTCAGAAGAATTTCTTCTTGCAGACGAATCTCATCTTGCCTCCTCAGCTCCTCTTGTAATCTTGCTTCTTCGTGACGCCTTGAAATAGGAAACAGTTTCTTTTGTTATTACACAACCAACAACTAGTCACTAAAATCTCAAATAGCAATAAACACTTCTACTAAAAGCCATGCAATATCTCTGATAAACCAACAGTTTGCCTCTCAGTTGGGTTTGTACATCAGTAACAGTCAGCCGGTAATTCCAGGTAAAAATATTAATTCATCATTGAGGCAAAGCTGCATAGGTTTGTTAACTTTGTTACTTTTCTTTAAATAACACATCATACCTTATTTCTAAGCTCTGCTGTCTCATGAGTTCTTGTCTCATCATTTCTTCTTGTCTTCGCAGTTCTTCCTGTTTCACCATGAGCTCTTAATACAACAACATTAAAAAACACAATGAAGAAAAAAACTAATTTCTAATTATTCTTCAAACAAGAGGTATCTTTTTAGTTACGGTACAAGAGCAGTGCTGTACCGTCAGACAAAAATAGATAAACTGTGGTGAAAATATAAAACTCAATAGACCCTACTCAAATTTGATTCGGTGCACTCGAAACAATGGCTCCAAGCCGAGGTTAGCAAAGAGATTGTTATGTATTTACTGTTCTACTTCATATCCAACCTCGATTTAAAACCGTTGTTCAATGAGGCTAAATGTAATTTAGGCAAGGTAAAAAAGAAGTCAATGCTAGTCAGCGGTCACTCATTTATTATATGTGGGAGTACCTCAGTGCTCATCAGTCTTGTCAGCGTGGTCTGAGCTTGACTGGTTTTGCGCATGCTATCTATTTAGTAGATATTTTGGGATTTCTCGCTTTTACACTGTGTTGACCCACCCACTCCTGATAGAATGCAAGGTAACTAGGCAAGTATATATTTCCACTGCTTTGACAGTGTGACTGGTGCCTGGAGGTCGGCTGTGGCGGGGTTGCTATGGTTACCTCTGTTCAAGGGGTGGCATCTCCCCTGTGGCTTAGCACCAATCCTCCAATAATGTCAATTGGTGACCTCTTTATGCTCATTGAAGCAAATTCAGGAAGTGTCTAAAATACCAAGATTCGTTTGGGCCAAATAATTAATTTTCAAAACAGTTTGCCTCTCAGTTGGGTTTGCACATCAGTAACAATCAGCCGGTAATTCCAATTAAAAATATTAATTCATCATTGAGGCAAAGCTGCATAGATTTGTTCAATTTTGTTTTAACCCTTTAGTCGGCAGTGTTAACATTTGGCAACTTAGATATTTTACTCCATATCATCATATATTAAACAACATAACTATTTCTTACCATCCTGACCGAAAGTCCCAATAGCTCAGTGATTATAGCTCTGGTGCGTTAGGTACAAAGAGATTAGTTTGTTGACAAAAAAAACACTTTAACATAATATGTTCTACTTTACCTCTACGGCTCATTTCAGTCTCATAATCTATAACAGCTTGCGTCATGTCAGTCTCTAGTTTCTCAGTAGCCTCTAAGAACTGTTTATCAAGTAATTCTTTCTTGGTCCATTGCATTTCATCCAAAGCCTTCCATTTTTGACACCATTCATATTCAAATGTCCCTGGTGTAGCAAATCTTGCACCAGCATCACGCTCACTAGATAAAACCACCAGTATTTGTCAACAAAGTAACCTCCCCAGCCATTTGTGCAAAGCAATGTGTACCTATTTACTTCTTAGAAACTACTTTGGGGCAAACTTTGTCCCCTTGAAATTACTCTAAGTTGCAACTTACTGCATACATTGGAGATTAAAATCGAGTATTTTTTTGTTTAATAGCATTTCCAATGGCAAAAAGTCATCTTGTCAAAGATACCTCGATTTCCAAGGCTGCATTGCATAATTTAAAAAATATACATTATTGTACTGTACAAGAAAAAGCCTTCTTGGTTTTACAAATGCTCGGTCAGCACACACCTACTATTTGTCGCACGTGTGAAACGCCATTACGTAACGTAAAGTCTCCTAACGCAATGCAAGGTGTCACAACGTAACGTATCACATCATAACAATTTATTACAATGTACGGTAATGATTCACAGCGTTTACAACGAAGATCTCATAACGCAACGACGTCATAAACAAACGTAAGGTCTCGCACAGAAAGTCTCAAAACATAGCATAAAGTATCACAGCCCGATTTCCAGTCAGCGCAATTTTGCAGGCGGAATTTTTCGTGGTTCCGCGAGCTCTCGCACGTTACACTACTTTCGCTCGAGAAGTAACAGAACAAAGAAAAATTCCATCCGCGCGCAAAATTCTACTGAGTGTAAATCAGACTTAAAGTTTTGCAATGTAACATCTTCCAGCGTAGCATAACAATTCGCACAGCGTAGTAAGTTTTTCGCCTTACAACTAAAATATAATAATGTTGAAGTGAAAGATGACGTCTTACAATGAATATTAAGCAACACAACTTTGCGTTTAAAATATACACCACAGATGAGGAGCAAATATAAAAGTATAAAAAAAAGTCTTCTGTGCATATTTCCTTTCAAACGTACCGGTAAATTTGTGCGTGCGAATCACTTCACATGTGCAGTTAGGACAAAAAGGCATAAGATTCCTGCGTTCCCTGTTTCGGCAGTATATTTAACCTTACTATATTTCGATGATAGTCATCAATACTTGGTTTCAGCCCAAGCTACAATACTTTTCAAAAGCCTTTAATTAAATAAATAATTATTTGGAAGGCAACAGAAGATGTTAATTAAGATGCAGAAAAAACGTTAAATGCTTATGTTTCACCAAAGTTTATCACGATTTTCTAATCCATTAATTAATAACGATCATACACTGTAGTAGTATTATTCAACCCCTCCCAGCTTTCCCAACATTAGCCATAAAAACTAGGTATGAAATTACTTGACAGTGACTAATTACTACAGTTGGGCATTCACTTAATCTAAATCCACAAAACATAGAGTTTCCTACCAAAATTTATGTTTTTACAACCATTTATCTCTCAGTTTAAAAAAAATAAAAATCATCATCAAATCAGATGGTTGATCCTTAGTTTAAAATTTCATCATTGAGATAAATTCAATATAGGCCTTGTTATGATCACTCAAAAAATGGTAAGAAAAATGCAGTTGTCTTTAGTAGTGTACTGGACTGTACGTGAATGAAGAATTATTGCTGCACAAACTGAATACTTGGTTGCAGACTGAACTACCGTACTTTTGAGCCTCTACAAACATAATTAACTAGTGATGGCTTGTGTCAAGCCTATAGTACTTTATCCTGGAGAAAAATACCCTGTTCAGTGTTGAGCCATGATAACATGGACTACCATGTGCATTATGCAATGTTACGTAAATTGATATATCTCACAATGCTGACCGGTTGTCCCAATATTAAGCTCAGTAATCAAAGCACTGGTATTCTTCCCCAAATCCTTTATTTATTAAAAACAATTTACTGAATGTATTTCTTGTTACAAAATTTTAATTTCACAACGCATTTTATTAAAAAAGAATTCACTTACTTGTAATACCCTTGCTGCCGTTCAATAGACTTCTCAAGGAGACCCTCTTCATCATCAGTTTGTTCCTGCTGCTTAATAAAAACTGGTCGTGGTGATCTAGGTAAATATACACGTAAAATAACATTTAGATATATCTTAATATTTTTTTAAATTAAAGAAATATTGCTGTCTGCTCTCAAGAAGAAGTTTGTTTAAAACCGCAGCAGTGCCCTCGTTGCTAAAGATTAAAGAATCCGAGCTCCAGCAGGATCATGATGGATAAAGATGAATCATATTCCGCTAGTCCACTCGCTCGATCCCTATTCTGTGACGTCACCAAAATAAGTTATCGAGAGAAAAGAGGACTAGGAACTAGTCTGGGCTTTTCCGTGGCTGAGCTGTGGACCATGGGACTGGGAACTAAATTCGTTTCATGACGAGTTGTCCCTCTCCAGTCCTCTCAGCCACCCCTCCCCCAAAATATATAGCCCTCAGACCCCCAAATAGGAAATAGAAGGCCTACAATCAGTGACAAAAGTGTTGGGACACTTCAACCTAAAGGACAATAGTTTCCACTCCGAGTATCCCCCGGCCCCCCTGTTCAACGTTGGTGACTCTTTAGGCGTTCGTTTCAACGTTCACTGAGTTCCTTACTTTAAATTCAACATTGAATAGGGAGGGGGCGGGAGGGATATACTTTACTACCAAAATAATTGAAAGAAATATTAGGTAAGTACCAACAATGCGAGATGTCCCAAGGTATTTTATCACTGATTGTCTGAACTATTTTCTGTCTATTTTCTTTATATTGTAAAAAAATGCCGTGACAGCCAGCCAACTTAGGACCGTACTTTAAAGCTCAGAGAGCTAAAGCAATGTTATAGTAGACTAAATAGACTATTTCTCTGTAAAATTCAGTAAGGAAATATGATATTCAATAGTCAATATGGCCCCCTGTTGTGCGTCTGTTCTGTCCACGGTTCTCACAACGGTTCTCACCAGAAAAACATGTATTAGAACGAAGATTGTGCTTCAAAATGACATTTTCTACACACCCGCCTTGTGATATGTTAGTTTTGAATAAGAAAATAATGCATATTTACAATTCACGCTTTTCAAATGCGTTTTTTACAACGATGCTCGCTATATTTATATAAATAGCTTGATGTTATACTATCTCTTTATACTGCGGAAGTGAAAACCGTCGCCGCTTTACCTCTAAATTATTTTATTTTGTTGATGCAATACCGGTTAAAAATCATTAAATGTAAAGTATACCACGCAGATGACACTAGAAAACAGCAGCACTGACTATTTGTTAAGAAACAAGCGTAAATTAGTAAACTAACGTCCACGGTGTTCAGTGAGCACCATGGTGAGAACCGTTGGTGAGAACCGTGGACGTCGTGACATTTGTCATGACATCCGTTGTATTACGTTATATCTCTCTAATAATTTTCCGCAAATATTTCGCCTTTTACCTTAGTATGTATTTAGTAATGTTGTACGTAATATGGTTGCTAATGAAAACCTAGAACAAGCTTCAATATGTTTTGTCCCTTTCTTGACATTAATAGACGTTGGTACACGTTTAGAATTTCGGATTTTTTAAGCCTAGTATTACTTCTCTAATATTTTTTTTGTGCTGAAATTAAAGTACGCGTACGTGTTCTACAGCAATTGTTAAAATAATAAAAGGTCCCTACCTCAAATAGCGTTATTGCTAATACGCGCAGAACCCGTTAAAGATTGCGCAACTGGCTAAAACAAACACGTTTTAATTCTCGTTTAACGCGACGCCCGTAGAATAGAAGAGTGATATTGCACAAGTTATACTCTACACATACATAAATAAATGCGCAATCGAGTGATTGTAAATACATTAAAACTTCGTTTTAGGTAAATCTAGCATTTTTAATTGCATTGCTGATAACGCACCTATTTCAGCCGAAATCTGTTTGCATAATACGTATCCCCCGGCACCCTGTTCAATGTTGGCGACTCTTTAGGCGTTCGTTTCAACGTTCACTGAGTTCCTTACTTTAAATTCAACATTGAATAGGGAGGGGGAGGGAGGGTTACACTTTACTACCAAAATAATTGAAAGAAATATTAGGTAAGTACCAACAATGCGAGATGTCTCAAGGTATTTTGTCACCGATTGTAGGTCTAGGCTGGTGTATGTATCTCAATATAAAACATTATGTATTTTGTCCCTCAGTTTCTACATACATCAGTTTTAAGTCAGCCGGTAATTCCAGTTGTAAAAATAATGTAATCATCACTGGGACGTCAAAATAACATTGACCCATCGCTGCCTAGGATGTCTGAGGGTTCTCTCTTTGATGAGTAAAATCGTCTGGCCCGTGTTAGACGGAGTAAAAAAATATAAATGGGGCATTTCTGGCCCCTTCAGGCAGGAATGGGTTAATATTACAATTGAAAGTAATTATACAGTGTATCACCAGTTAAGACAACATAACATATCTTGATAACTAAAGCACTTTAGCCAATTAGGTTTGACTTTTTCGGCCAAACGTTTTGCAAATCAAACTTACCAGTAACCCCAAATTAATGAAAATATATTAATTCACTAAAATTTTTATCAAGATTTCTTAGTTTAGGCACTAAATCAACAGCACTAGAAGAATTGCTAAAGCATGGTGGTCACACCCAGTAAAGCACCTTTCATTATGTAATGTCTGAAACATTTAATCTTTTGGCCAAACTATTTGAACAACTGTGTAAGCACTTTTTCAGACCAACAATATATCTTTCACAAATAACAGATCCCGCAGCTGACTAGTCATGTTGTTAATATAATGCAAATAAGGAGAACCGTCTGAACACTATGAAGTTAGCAATAGGGGGAGAAATGTCAAAAATCTCCTTTTTCCTCCCAATTTTTAAACTAGGGCAACATTATCTATCAGAAATGTTTTTCTTCCAGGCGTAAAACGAGTTTTTTCACTTCAAGAGGCGGGATTAATTACTCAACACAGAAACCTTCCAGACGCTTTTTCTCTGGTCAATTTTTCGCCAAAATGTGTTTTTCAACAGTTTAATAGAACTTCGCAGGGTTTATAATTATATTACTCTTCTACAAAAACGCGTCGGCGATTTTTTATTAGTTGCATAATTTTGATTTTATCAAGTTTTGAATAAACAAGTTGTGAAATATATTGCGACTACAACACGTAAATCGTTAATAAAAACCGAACGAAACAGAATTTCAAAAATCGCCGACACCTTTTTGTAGATAATTAATAACTTGTCAATGATATAAATTTCAAAACTATAAATTAAATTCCAAAGAACTTTAAACTCTTGAAGCACACAACCTTATTTTTTCTTTCGGTAAATACAACGAATAACCATTATATTTTCTATAATTTTAGATTTTATAATCGTCTTCCACGGTTAATTGGCTTTAAATTGGTATATGATATGTTTAAAAAGACCATTTGAGCATTTTCCTGTGGAGAGTCGCATACTATGTATTATACTGTAGCGTTCGAACAGTTCTCCTTAGCATTCAAACAGCTTAATAGCTACAAGCATTAGAACTACATTTTAGAAGCGTTCAAGGATTAATTACAGAAGTTTAAAGAAGCTTTTACATGCTCAAACGGACCGTCTCATTGTTTTAAACGGCGTACATCAAAAACAATTACTAAAACGAATAATCTGAAGTCTATCTCTCTGCGAGTCGCAGGCAGAGTTGAAAGAGAGGCTGCTACTGAAGCAGTAACTTTTTTGGATTTATGCGTATGGAATGTATGCAAAATTCCCATTTGGCTAATCCCTTTTAATTAGTAACTTGATGCGATATTTTGTATATATAACCTTCAAGCAAAAAATTTCATGCTCTTTCTGATGGTGCAATCTGTTTTACTGTATATGGTAAGCCTGCTGAGCTATGTTCGGCTAAACCATAGCAACTGAAAAATACAGAAAAATCTGTATCCAGGCATCAAAGGGATGAGGGCAAAATTAATTAATTATAGAGTTGGGCATTCATACCGCTTTAATTTAGGCATTTGAACGACCCTGGCTAGGCTACGAACAGTGCTGACTAGCTGTTTGAATGCTAGCCCACCAAATAACTTTAAGTAAAAAATTCTGCCACCACCTATTTATTTATCAGCTATTAATTTTAATACCAATCTCTGTAAATAATTTATTCACTCTGAAGATGTTACTGGGTTAGTAACGAAATGTCAGTATTAAAATATTTTTAAATAAATTATTATGTAATCGTTATGGTTTTCCTTAAAGTTATTGGCTGGGCTATCATTTTTCTAACAATACCGTGCTTCCCACCCGACTACCTGTTTGAACACTGCTAGTGATTGATCGCGCTGGCAGATAAGTAATTTGTCATAAAATGCACTCGCAGATTATCTTCCACTGCCTAGAAATGGAGTAAATAAATGCTCAGTTGTATATAATATGAAAATAATGGAATATCTCTTGTTTACTCTGTGCAGGAGTATACAGTCTAGCTTATAAAAACAAATCAATAAACCAGCGGTGTGGTTTTGAACTTTGAACAACTTTATGCACGCATATTTACGAATTATGGCATCACAGGGAGATAAATTGTTCTTGGTTTTATTAAATTAACGGGTTTAGATATTAAATATTTTTAGTTTGTTTCTAGTGGCAGGCTAACTGCACTCTCCAGTGACGTACTGTATTGTCTTGCTGCATATTGTTTAATTGATATTCGTATTATTAAAAGACTAGCCGAAATCGGCGAAAATGCAAAATAGCGTTCGTTTGCTCACGGGGACGTCCGCTGCATGTTCCGGCGCGGCAATATCGGGATAAACACTACAAAATCTCAAACTTCATGCTAGTTGTGCAGATGAAAACCACAAATGACACTTAAAACATTCGTATGAAATTCATTTTTATGATAATAGACTGTTAAAATTGACCCAGGAAATGTAACAGGAAGTCATCAACATAAACCGGCGCTGTTTTTCAAGAAAAACCAAATCGCGCTGCCCAGTTGTGAAATCTGCTCTGGCGAGCGCAATCCATCGTGCTGGTGTATTTTATTCATTGAAAGCACTGAAATGGGTCATCCAACTGTTCGAATGGTTCTTGCTACCAGCTAAACAGTTAGATAAACCAATTGAATGGTTGAAAGTACCAGTCAAATGGTACTCACTATCATTCAAATGGTTCATCATCCAACCATCCAAATGGCATTTAACAACATTCAAACAGTATTTTCAATTCATATCGTTTGCTAAAGCATTATTGTTAATGTACATTTTCCCATGGAGGGTCACATATTATGCAAATAGCAAACAGACAAAAGTAAAATTTAAAAATACCTGCCAATCATAAAAAAGCCTTCATTTGTTCTTTGAATTGCATTAATTGCACTACTTTTTCGAGCAAACTCCACCACTCCATAGCCTTTACTTCTTCCTCGATCATCTACAACTACCACAGCTCTCTCTACATCTCCAAATGTAGAAAAGGCTTTTTCAAGCATTTCATTAGAAACAAGAGGACCCAGATTGGAAACATGGATAGCAGTGGATATACTTGCAAACCTCACAGCTAACATCCTTCCTCTCCGTGTTGACCCATCAAGGGCATTTTTAGCTGCTTCAGCATTCATGCGAGTATCCTAAAATAAAAAAAAATACTGGTTTCAAGATTAGACAGCATAATATGGGTTGCTGTTATGAGTGTTATCCCTTAGGGGCCTTAGGTCACAGCTCCATTGCCACACTGAAGCAAAGTGAAGAACTTGCCTTGCTAATTTATTTTTCAACATGCTTGTCTTATTTGTCTTTCTGAGATAAACACTCTATACTTGCAAGTGCCAGTAAAGAAAGACTACTGTCATCAATTGCATCTATATTCTATTGCTTTGGGTTGGTTTGTTTTCTACTACACTTGAAGTAGAAGAGGGTAATTTTAAAATAAATTTAAACACAATTTTAAAATACATAAATATACAGTATATATACACAGTGGATTTAGCCTGCATGCATCTCTACTCCATGAAATTGCTGTTCAACTTTTATATTATTTTGTAAAATTTCAAATACAGTAGAACCAGAGTTTTATGGCCACCCCTGTTGCCAGGTAAAAATGGTAATTGTAAATGACACGTGGTTGTACATGGCAGGTAGATTAGTGATGTGATGTCATAGTAGCAGGGCTTTCAACAGGGGGCACACAATTGCGTGTTGAAAAGAAGAATGTGTCTATCAGCAAAGTTTGTGGGAAGAAACCAGTTCATGTGACCAAGAAAGAAATTCAGGCTCCCAACTTCTCCAGGACAACTAGAACACATGACAACATGGACAGTGATTCTGAACAGTCTCACTCCATAAATAATAACACAGAATTTCTAGCTTACTAAGTACCATTTTTACATAAAAGTTACAGTACAAATTATTTTTCATTAGTTTTTTATGGCATTAAATTGTTGTCTATCCTTATACCAAAGAACTTTAATTTCTACCACTCTGTTATATAAACAGGTCTTAATTAAAATAGCCTCTTAACAAGATAATTGCATGCCCAACAAGTTTTGCCCACGCAAGCAATTTTCTGAGGTTGAAAGCCCTGTATCAGCCATTTTGGCAGCACCACATTAGGAAAATGCCAATTTCTAAAGATTTACAAGGGAAATGGCAGCCTGGTTCCCAGGCCTCTCTTTTTAACGTCGAGCGGCAGACCGAATTGTGAGAGGCCTGGAATAAAATGTTTTGCCTGGCCCCAAATCTGGCCCCAAATTATACAGGCACCAAACGGCCGTTTGGCGGAAAACCAAGGCAGATAACACTCACATCAGTCTGCACAATTCTTTATAACATCATATAGCAAGGTTGATCTACTGCCGAAACGTTAAAAAGCATATTTCGATTTGTATAAATGTGTTTCAACACAATCACTTCCTACGCCGAACACTACTTTATAAAGCCTCGTATGTAACAACCTTTTAACGTTATGTAAAAGAAAGAAACCTACTCGTTTGCTGTCTGCTAGTCAAGAAGAAGTTTGTTTAAGTGCCCTCGTTCATAAAGATTAAAGAATCCGAGCTCCAGCAGGATTCATGATAGATAAAGATGAACATTTTCCGCTAGTCCTCTTGCTCGATCCCTATTCTGTGACGTCACCAAAATACGTTCGAGAGAAAAGAGGACTAGGAACTAGTCTGGGGAAATGGTAGCCTGCGTAGCAGGCGTTACTGGACTGGGGGACTGGGGAGAGGGCTGAGAAGTAACGCCTGTTAATTGTAATATTTCAAAATCCATGGCATTTAATTCAGTAACATTTCGCGTAAATTATTATTCAGTGCTTTCAATGAGGCGAGTGCACTCGCCCACACGCTCCCAAGTTCGTTCTGCCAGCGCGATTGATCGCGCTGGCAGATAAGTAATTTGTCATAAAATGCACTCGCAGATTATCTTCCACTGCCTAGAAATGGAGTAAATAAATGCTCAGTTGTATATAATATGAAAATAATGGAATATCTCTTGTTTACTCTGTGCAGGAGTATACAGTCTAGCTTATAAAAACAAATCAATAAACCGGTGGCGTGGTATTTACGAATTATGGCATCACAGGGAAATCAATTGTTCTTGGTTTTTTTAAATTAACGGGTTTAGATATTAAATATTTTTAGTTTGTTTTTAGTGGCAGGCTAACTACACTCTCCAGTGACGTACTGTATTGTCTTGCTGCATATTTTTTAATTGATATTCGTATTATCCAGGAAATGTAACAGGCGCTGTTTTTCAAGAAAAACCAAATTGCGCTGCCCAGTTGTGAAATCTGCTCTGGCGAGCGCGATCCATCGCGCTGGTGTATTTTATTCATTGAAAGCACTGTTATTTCAATAATTCTTTGTATAAAAAACAATTATAGTACAAGGGAGTTAAAAGACTGAGAGTTGGTTGCAAATCTGTGGAAGGGATAAATTAATATTAACGGATATGTCTGCAGTGTCCGACCGGGTGTCTGCTGACAAATATTTCTAAAACTGTGGACTGGAAATGTATGAAATTAGGTGTGAATGGTAGAGTAATCCTGTTTCTATCAATGGCAATGAATATTCATGAAAAAAACAGTAATGACAGCAAGTGTTTACCAAAATAAAACAGTTGAGTGAAAGGTATACCATTATTGAACGGAAATTTCTGCCGCATCCCACGGTGTTCGCTCGCAAATATTTTCAGAAATTTTATGACTGACAGAGACATATGAAAGCAAAGCGTCTCACAGTGTTCGCTTTCAAAATCAAATTCAGGAACTTCCTATTATTAAGATATATTCCAAACTCTTGCATGGAGGTTTTAAATATAAAACTTACGGTTGAATGGTATGGGAGTCGAGAAGGCTGACACTCGCAAAAAGCCTGCAAGTGCTGTTTAGATATTTCCTTTGATATAAATCGTTTCAGCTTTGTTTGAAAATTAGAATTGAAATTATTAATTTTACTTACTAAACCTTCTTGATTGACAGATTATGGGTGCTAAGCGAATCACATTCAGCGTAATCAATAATTAAAATCCCATTCGTCAGCGAACGGGTTTTACAAAACCAAAGAGCTCCACTGCAGGCGTTACTTCTCAGCCCTCTCCCGAGTCCCCCAATCCAGTAACGCCTGCTATGCAGGCTAGGGAAATGGAAAAAGCAAGAACACTTCAAAGATCTAGAAGTGCAGTCTTGATTTATTAACGACATTAAATGTTATTTAGTTATTAAAATAAAAGAAATTTGACATTTGTGTGTTTAATATCATGGCCTTAGAGTCATGTTCTCCACATCAAAATGGTGTTGTTCACTTCAGTTTTTGCACTGTGTTTTTGTTACGTTTGATTCAATTTTTGCACTGGTTTAATCTTGTTAAAGGCTCTTGGCTTTATTTATGATCTTCCAGAAGTATTTTTTAGATGTTAACACTCAGTTTTGTCACTTTCCATTCCGAGTCAAAAAGCAGTTGTAAAAGATAAACTTGTTGTGGTAATGACCGTCAAGATCAACTTGTCTAAAGTTAACAAATATTACTCATTATTACTCATGAATTGTTCACTCATTGTATAACTCTCAAACATCAACTAGAAAAACATCAACCATCAAATTTTGTGATTTGTTATATAGACTTAGTTATGTTAATTTGATTGACCTACTTAAAGCTTTACTACCATACTTTATGACTATAGCTTTTAGTACCATGTAGCTTTAATAAGAACGTGGCACATGTATGCCAGGTGAAAAAAGCATGTCACCGATAGCTCACTATTGTCATTAATATTTTGTCAGTAATACCATTTCAAACTTTCGTTTCGACGAGATATCGCTTATCGCTCTTAGAAAAGTGTGGTGTTTATAGCCTTGGAGAATCATATTGGACAGATCGAGCTGCCGCGGAATTTTCAGATCAGAATTGGATTATCCCGAAAAACGAAAAAAGAAAAACAACGACACATCCGATGCAGCGCACCGACTTTTCTGATCAAGATTCCGAAAGCAAAAGCTAATATGCATTCAAAGTTACTTAATGTCATGTTTATTTATTAAAAATAGATTACAAATAACGTTTTAAGACTATTAAATTATTGCAGGTTGACCATAGGTTTGACTGAGTAGTTAAGATTATGACAGAGCTATTATATTTTTAGCCTTTTATTTAACCATAGTTAATGATTTAACACTCGTTCCAGAACCACATATTTTCGAAAAATAGTTGCACATTGTTTTTTCTCAACTAATTCGAACCCTGTTTATCAGCATTCTACCAATGATGTCACCATGATTTTAACAAGAATAAATAGGTATGGCCACACACTCAAATGGTTTTGCACCCCTTGCAATATCCCAAAGTTACACCACTGCCAGTATTAAGTAAGAAAATTTAACATCACACAATTTTTACTCCTCAAAATGAGAACCCATCCCCAGAAATGATTCTAAGAAACAATGTAGACTAGTTGTTATATAAAAATAACCACAACCCCCTAAATAAAGCAATTAGTCTAGTACCCACTTCCCCCAGATTTTCCTCAAGACAATCAAGCATTGATCCACTCTTCAACACCTTTTGGGAAGAGTTGCTTCTTCAAGCACTATCACAGACAACACTTCTGCAATCGGTCGACTTCTGTAATCATATAAGAATATGCTACCCTATAAAACCAAGACTATTCAAACAACAAGTCTATTCTATTTTTTTAGCTGAACTATTTCTATGCACTGCCAGCTTTTGGAGACACAAATGCCGAACATGAAATTATACTCAACCAGCACGTGGTGACAACGGACAACCTTCCTTCCTTCGACGAATCCTTACCATTTTAACGAGTCCTTACCATTTTAATGAATCCAAAGGCTTTTTCTTTATTCACATAAGCTTCTGAATATTCACCATACTTGTCAAACATTTTCTTAAACTCTTCTTCCGTGATGTCAATAATATTTCCAACGAATAATCGGCAGCGATTTGAAAACTTTCTTTCCATTTTGCCGGTGACAGGATTCACATATGTTCTGCTGTGAGAGCCTGAATGAGAATGTCTTGGAGTTGAATTATTGTTCGTAGACTTTATAGTAGTCTCTTTAGGTGTAGATACGTTTGACGACGCATCACGATTGTCCGTTTTATCAGGTTTTACTTTGATGGGCTTTGCATCCAATTTTGGAGTTCTAATTTCTTCATGTCGAGAGCTATCTCTCGTAATATTTTTCTCCTTGCTGTTTCGTCGATCGTTCTTGTCGCCGGAGTGGTAAGGCCGATCACCAGATCGTTTGGCAGGGGAACGTGAACGATTTCGTGGTTTCGAAGAGCTCATTTTCTATAGAAGAAAGCAAGCCCTGAACGTTTTCTTTCCTCAGTCCAACCACGCTGTAATGAAGATTGAAGACAAGCTCAGGCGTCTGGGAATGGCACGCGGGGGCAGGGGCACCTCTTTAGCCAATCAGCACTAAGAAAATAAAGAATCGGCCAATGAGAACAAAGCATTTTGTGCTCTTCGTACTGATAAAGGTAATTACTTCATGTAGGCCCTGTTTACATACATAAACTGATATATAGTACTCCTTTGCTTCCTGTCTTATACACCTTGTGAAGTCTTTTGAAGATTAATTCTTTGAAAGTTTTCATGGCGATAATGTAATATAAATAAGTTTTGTAGAAACACCACGTAAAATATTTCTTTGCTAAGCTTTCGGCCTGTTGACTTAGGCTTTACCACATACTTCAAGGCCTTTGAAGATATCAAGCAAATGACCCAACAATAACATATAAACCGAAAATATAGGAAAATGGTCACGCAGAGGGAAAGTGATCCTACTACAGAGAAGAGTTTGTAAACAATGTAAACTAGGGCTATCTTTTGACTCGTTTCAAAGGGTAACCCGTCCCTTCTAGATTCTAGAAGAACCCCTACCTTCATGCAAACCCTCGTTCATGGAAGACAATTTGTTTATATATATATATACTGTAGTATTTACTAAATCAATGGCAAAGTTATAATAAATATAATAGTTCGAAAATAATTCTTATACAAGGCCAGTTAGACGATGTGGCGCGCGCATCAACGAAATTTAACTATTTTTGCGGATACTGGTTGCTAAACCATATCCGCTATGTCATGAGCGTGGTTGTGTGTGTGTTTGTGTGTCAAATAAATACCAGTATCCGCATGTACGCATTGCGTACCTATTTTTAGACTCAGATACAAGCCGAGACAGGCAAATAGCCTAATCAGTTTGACTCCCGTCACCCTATCTCTCACACGAAGACTGTATAGGAAAAACTCTTTTAAAACTGTGTAGCTCGTCTTATTCCAAACTGGGAAAGACACAATCACGTGACCCTAATTTTTTTTGGCCCACTGATAAAACTGACACTTCTTTGAAACGTAATGTTTTGCCTTAATACCTTACAGGAACTTCACAACCCTACATAAAAACAGCACCAATAATGGATAAATTATTTTTTTGATTGTGATTCCGAAGGAAACGAATAATTTATTTAATAGAGTGTGGTAAATGTTCTAAATTGTACGTTGGGAGTTCCACTACATCTTTTAGAAAACAGTTCAATAACCACAAGAACAGTATTAGGAGATATGAGAAGGGCCAGAGAGGTATGCCATGCAGGGGAGCGATTATATTCGCATTTTTTTTGAGAACGCCATAACTGCTTAATAATAATAATGTAAACTTTATTTATTGATCATTAAACGTAGAAATTACAATGATAAACCTCGCTTTTACAGGTAGCTAGTTTACCACTGACTATTTGAAGTGATGCTACATGAGAATAAATAATAATAATAATAATAATTTATTAAAATTTAATTATCAATCATTTATCAATTTTCAAATGCGCATGCAACAAGTGTTAAGAAATCCAATATAAAAAAACAAAAACAAAAACGATTACAATTTACAGTAAATTACAATCCTAACACAACCATATTAAAAATTAAATAATAATAATAGTGTATGAATTTAGATAAGAAATATAGCCCTGTATAAAAAAAATGTATGAACACTAGCGTATTTACTCGTTTAAGCGCCGCGGCGCTCTTTACATTTTTAGTGTTTCGGATGCGGCGCTTATTTGAGGGCGGCGCTCTTTAAAAATTATTTTATTTGTAAACGATAACAAGAAATGTTAACAACAAAATAAACATGTTTCAAGAGAGATTTAAATGGGAGAGCATTGAAATATACTCACTTTGAACTTAAAAACACTGTAATACAGGAGAATAAATTTCCGAGACTGATTTAAGATTGAGATGTACTGTAGTTCGGTTTAGTTTGGCTTCTCGAACAATTCTGTTGTGAATAAGTGCGGCGCTTATTCGAGGGCGGCGCTCTTTAATATTTTTGCTCTCATATGCGGCGCTTAATCGGGGGCTGCGCTTAAACGAGTAAATACGATATACATAAAAACTATACTATATATGGTTTACTTGATGAAAGGGTTAAGATAGTCTGATCTGGGAATATACTTTGGACACGTCTATCCCAAAGGGTTTGAACTTAAGACATTTTTTGTAAATTTTAATTACTAATGATATGTAGAACATTTAAAAGATCACGCGGATTAACAACATGTAATTTGTCCTTGATAAAAGGGCTTGCCTCAAAACGTTGGAAGCTATCAGTATTAAAAAAAGTTTTAATTTTAAAAGAGGTTTTGTGATTGACTTATAAATGTTTGGCTTCAGAGGAGGAGGAAGGTTGACTAAAAAAAGTGCTCCAAATGACCTACACTCTACAGCGACATGAACAAGAACAAAAATAAGAAAACGTTGAGACCAATTTTTTACAACTGTTGCATGTATACGACCGTCGAGCTTGTGTCTGTGTTATACTGTTACACATATATTTGATAAAATAGATACATAATATATACAGTATATCGCAACGCATCTTACGGAAGGTGAATCACTCTTCTCTTTACCGTTTTCTGCGATCGTACTATATTAGTTGACTCATCACGCAAGTAGGCTTTGCTGTGAAGCCAGAACAAAATTCACAAAAAGTGAAAAAGCACATGCAAAAATTAAACGGAAGAAAGATTAGAGTAATAGTATATACGTTTTATCTGCACTATTAAGTGCCCTGCATGAGCAACCTGCAGTTTACAACCCGAGTGTTCCAAGGCATGTCATTAAACATGCCAATAAAATGTGGAAATATACACCACATGCACACTTAAGGTGGCTTGATATGTCTAAATTAAGCAGGTTCTCCGCTTGCCAATAAATTCGCGCGAATCGAATTTTTCTTTTGTTATATGAGCTCTCAACTGGGGCTCATAGAAATCTATTCAATTTTCACAATATAAAATTCAATTTGAGTGAAAAAATTCACAAGTGGAAAACCGAGTTTATATAAGAAATTGAATCCTTTCTGCAAATGTTTTGCAATGCAGATGCAAGCTTCATTCTAGTTCAATGCATGATAGTCTTGGTTACTAAAAAAATTTACACCCTCACACTTTAGAATTCGTCTTTAAAATACATCCAGCTAAATTTGCAAAATAACCTAATTTGCATAAAATCCGTGTAATAACCTCACTGAATAAATACAATTTCTAAATCTCTGGACACACATGCAAACTCCACATGCATATGCATGTACATCGTTTCAACTCAAGACCGACACCATACGTCTATCAGCTATGTATTATAATGAAGAAGCTCAGTCCTGTACAACAAAACATTCTATGAGAAAGAAATACAATTTCTCATTGGTTATAAGACTGTCAAGCCACTAACCATAAGTCAAGAAACTTACGGCTTTGTCCGGGCTTTAAAATTTAACAAATTCACAGGTATGCGGAAAGGATTTAAAGAAGTTGGTCTCGGTCTTGATGTAGAAGTCGTTTCCTCTCTTTGTTCTGTTTCGTCTTCATCGTCGTCGTCGCTGTCAAGTTCCAGTTGAACTCTTTGTCGAATTATGCGTCCTGACGACGTTCGTTTGACAGCCCCAGCTACAGCCTCAGCAGTGCTTCTGCTACTTGTTACTGCTACTGCTATATTGGTATCAGTTTTGTTTTGTTCGAGGTCATTAGTTTGCAAGCTCTTGTATGTTGTTGCAAGGAAATGCATTTGGCCACTAAGATCTGACGCTCTGATCTTGCTCACAATTTGTTGAATGAGTGAAAGAACGACAGAAGATTCTAACAAGCAAAAGATGTAATATAAACTCTATTAGTCTACTAAATCATTGCATAATTAACCCAGGGGCGCAACAGGGAGGAGGAAGCAGGTGGAGGTTGCAACCCTGCCCTTTTTGTGACACCTAACATCTTTTCTGCTGTTTTTGTGACACCTATATAACATCTTTTCTGCTGTTTTTTATGACACCTGCCAACTTTTTTGCGTAATCAAGATATCTATAGTATCCAAATTATTTAGAATTCTGAAAGATTTTGCCCGTTTTTGGCGTACAACCACTACTCGTTCTAGATTTTCTATTTGCGCGCCTGATTAACCTATACCATGCACTAGTCGCAGGGCTTCGTACATATGCAGGTGCAAGCGTGCATGGTGGGAAAACGTCTTCCCTTGACCCTTTCACGCGTGGCTTTAATTCATTAGTCCGTGTTTGTTGCTCGTAACATAGTCTCTAGAAAGTATATTGTCTGGAAACGCGGTCAACGTCTTTGTTCTATAGTTTTGTTCACGTTTGTCCTCCTTCGCGCTTGCTGAACACATAAATTGTATTTTTGGTATAATGTTGAAGCAATCAGCCAATAGCAGCGTTGCTGTATAAATATTAATGAACGTAAAACAAACGATTTGTGCACTTTCAGGTTAAGCTCATTGTCAGCCGCTTTCGTGTTTACCGCTTTCCAGACAATTCAATTTAGGGACTACGCTCGTACATAATAAACAGACTCACCTAACGGAGGGAGTGCTTGCGGAGTTTCACCTTTAAGTAAACTTGAAAGATACAGATAGATCTGGCTATAATTTGGTTTTCCAGGTTCTACAAAACATCATTAACAAAGGAGATTATAAAATAATAATAAAATATATATCTCACGAATATATTATAATGATAAGTTCTTTTCGAAAAAAATCTTTGATAAAATAATAGTTATATTTAAGAAACGTGCGTGATTGCTAAATGCATTGACTGCCAAAATGGTTACCACACCTTTCTCTATATTTGTTATAAGGATTTTTGGGAAAGGACAGTTTCGAGTGTAGGAATGTATACAATTTAAGACGTAAGGGGTGAATAGGGCGACCTTTTTACTATGGACAACTTTTGCCCATGGAAAGATGTTCTAAAGGCCACTTCACATTGGGGCGGAAATACAGACCCTGACTACGAAGTCGCATTATAGGCTGATCAGTGACTTATAAGCTTTGCCTTTAGTTGTAGTTGTTTGAAGAAACTACAACATTTACACCTTTTATGATAATAAGATGATAAGGAAAAAGATGAAAAACAGATTTAGGTTTGAAGTATTGACGTTACGTTAAATAAATAAATAAACTAACAATAAATAAATAAATAATAATTACTTATTGACCGAGCGTGAGGTCTGTACTAGTGAAATATCGGACCGATGTTTTTTTTAGTACGGACCGAGGCGAGCGCAGCGAGTTGAGGTCTGTGCAAAAAACAGAGGTCCGATATTTCACTATAGTACAGACCGAACAAGCGAGGTCAATAAGTAGTTTATTATATGGCCATAAATGTTGTGAACGTTCTGTGAAAACTCGACCCATCTTTCTTGTGAACTAAACGAAAATGGCAGACATTTTCCCATTTTTAAAGTACTTTCCGTTGAGCTAGAATCCTGAACTTTCTACCCCAAATATAATTTTTCAATTGCTTTTGTTTAACATATTGCTCAAGACCGTACGTTAAGTAGTTGAATAAAAAATCTAATACTTGTGAGAAGTAAATGTTATATTATTACGAACAAAGTTACGAACGTTTTAGACATTTTAAAAACTTTCACAAAACGTAGAAACTCGAGTTATTATTGAGACGAAACCGAAGTTATTATTTACCGACATTCACTGAGCCTGAGGCGAATAACTGTTTTAGTATAAATACACATTTTTGTACTTTTAGGAACAGCATTTTCTTTAAAATTGTTAATTTCCTCGTCTGTCGCATTGACAAATTGGCTAGTGGCCATTTTGAAAAAACGCTATAGGTGATTATCGGGAATTAATCCGAGGTAGCTCGACAAATCAGCGCGCGCAATGTTCCATAATCACCTGTGTAGTTATACTAATATAATAAATACAAGTTAAAGTAAAGTAAAGTAATAAATAGATACATACAATAAATAAATAATTATTCAGCAAACGAATAAACATATTGATTAATAAATTAAGTAATTAATAAATCAATAAACAATTGAATAAATCACCAAAATATTTAATAAATAAATAAATATTACCATGAGCATTGATTGGCTCAGCTGCAGCTGCAACCATGAGCTAGAAAAAAGTATTAAAAAAATAAATTTAAATTAAAGCTAACCAATTACGTCATATGGGGCGCGTGCATTTCTAACGCTT